>VDFB02086081.1:98326516-98540037 GCA_007258455.2 Sequoia sempervirens | reverse complement strand
ATACATGAAATATAACTTAAAGTAACTTATACTTAAATTTTTATTTCATGTATATAGTTTCCCTGAAAGATAACAAGAATAAAGAGACAAGAAAAAGAGATGAAAAAAATTTCAATGTAGACCAAAACGCGAGCATGTTATAACGCGCTTGCATTTTGGAAATGTTTTTCTGATTTCAAAAAGTGCACATTTTTTGAACTCAAAATGCGCATGTTTTTTGAAATTTAAACCATAACATAAGTGCATTATAACATGCTCACATTATGGCTTGGTAATGACCGATCCTAGGCTCGGTCATTACCAAGCCATAACGCGAGCGTGTTTTACTATAACGCGTTCGCGTTTTCGCTATTTCAGGATGAAAAAGTAAATTGGACACAAATTGGCTACCCATCTTCATGCACCTACCCATGAGTGAGGGTGATGATACAAAATATGAGTATCCAATTGATCACGAGTGGAGAGGGCCAGCTCCTACTCGTGTGACTAGATTACAATCAGTAGCTACAATACACACCAACACCTACAGTCATGGAGAGTCTAGCACATCCTCCATGCCTCCTACATAAGACGAGGCTGTCTTTACACAACCAACTAGAGAGCTAGGATTTTATTTACTATTATGATTTATGCTTATGTTCATACTTTATGTTTTAATTTTATGTCCATATATATATCATGATGTGTACTGATTATATTTATGATTTCTATCTTGTAGGGGTTGTGAGAGACCTACATGATATCTATCACCAGGTTGCTATAGAGATAGTGCCTTCCTCAGTCTATGATGATGCTACTAATATAGATTATGCTCCCCACACATTGTGGAGTGGGATTTAGAGCTGTTCGAGCCGTACGTTAGACTGTGGGAAACATATGAGAGTTTTAGGAGGAACACCCACCAAGCCAATGCTACCTATGAGGAGGTTTAGTCATCTCGAGCCCTAGTGGAGGTCGAGAGACTCCATGCAGAGGTAGCCAGACTACAGGAAGAGAGATCGTCTAGCGGAGGATCGCCGAGAGGCTATTGGATAGGCACATATTCTACAATATGCCTTGGATGAACTTGTCAATTTGTGATGACGATTGTATACCACCATCTCTCGATGGACTACCTCTAGACAAATGCAATCACTAGATCTTGAAGGATCGAGCAGTCACATACCACATTAGCATTGTATATATTGATGACATGTACTCAAAAATTATATATATATATGATCATTTGATGTTTGGTTATTTATGTGTTTAATGTTAAATGGCAATGTGATTGATCAAATAAACTTTGTAAGAATATTTAATAAATGTCTCCATGATTTAACATGTTTTATGTGATATAATTAAATCTTATTCTAGTTTCTCGTAGATGCAACATTGTGATTTGAGTATGTTATGCTAAATTAAATGCACCTATGATCTATTATAGAAAATTAAATGCATATAAGGATCTAATCTAACACACCATACAAGATTATCTTGAATAGTATGGAACCTAAAGTAATTATCTAAAATTAAGTTAAATAATTACTTTAATATTCAAGACACACAAATAATTGTTTTTCAAGAACGAAGCAATGTGAGAGCATATAGAATATCATCTACTAACTTTAACACCACTGCATTGCAATTCACACTATTCAAGAAGATTAGACATAATACCAGTGCAAGTGTGCGACATTTATAGGTTCCTTAAGAGGTGTACCATCCATTTATGTTAACGTATATGGTCCAGACCCATAACTTTCATTAATTATATAAGGTACTAACTAATTACGACTAAATTTTCCTTTTTCTATCGGGTTGGCATTGACGTTACGTTGATTTTTGAATAACACCAAATCACCTTTATTAAATACATGAGGGATGACATGGTCACTGTAACTATGCTACAATTTTCTAGCATAGGCTTGGAGATGTTCAAGAGTGTTAATACACTGTCCATCAAGCATCTCAAGCTGATGTAGTTGTTGTTCTTTATAAGTACTATCATCAATAAGTCCTTGCAGAGTGATCCTTAATGAAGGAATCTCTAACTCCAAGGGAATTATTCTCTCAGTACCATAGACAAGGTTATAGGGAGTAGTTTCAGTGGATTTTCTTATACTAGTATGGTACACCCATAACGCATATGTCAACTGTGTGGACCAATCCTTATTGTGTTTGTTTACTATCTTCCTTAGGATTTTTTCAAGGGTCTTATTTGTTGGCATATGGTTTCTAGTGTTGTTATTTATGGCAACCTAATTCATCTTACAGTCTGTAGATCAAGATTTGGTCATATTAGAAGATAAAGTAGTAAACAAAGTTTTACTGACAAAAAGATGAAGAATAGGGCATCCAGTTAGTATGTCGATCCGTATGCCTCACCGAATCATATTTTTGAGTTGTGGATCCCCTGGATATATTTTTGAGCATATATGTTATCCTATTGATAAGTTTTGTGATGTTACATTAATCGGTGTACGAGTTAGGAGATCCAACAGGATGATTTTCTGTTTATTTGTTCTTAATGGCCGACTTGGTGAATGTAGCATGTCGTGGATGTATAAGGAGTAATTTTTTAATTTTTTCTTGTGTTGGAAGTTTTATTTTTTGTCTTACTATAGTTTGGCCGACTTTGATGGGTGTGCATTAAATATGATTTTTGATTTGAGTCAACTATTGGAGAATATTTCATATTTTGCTGAAGCTGACTTGAAGCGATTGAAATCTTAGTAGCGGATATATATACAAGATCATTAATTCATTTTTGAAGAGAGAATAGGTGTGGAAGAGTAGTGTAGGTGTGTTACAAATATCATAAGAGTGTTTGAGCTATTTATGCATAGTTTCACTTGTGCATTAAAGGTTTTTGTGATGCAAGTTAGAGCAGGGCAGAGCAGAAGTGTTGAATTAGTCAGAAGGATAAAAGATCAATTACTGAGCTTCACCAGAATTGATATCAGGAATTTGTAGATGCTATCTTCTCAGTTCAATTTTTTTTGTAATCTAAAAATTTTGTAAGGCAATGAGCCTTCATTATTTTGAGTAGTGAGGTCTAGGTAGTGTGCTTGAATGCATGTGCATTCCCTTTATCTTCATACTTTTAACAAAGTATAAATTGTGGATTAATCTCCACCGTGGTTTTTCCCCTAATAGGGTTTCCATGTAAAAATATTGGTGTTATGGTGTTCTGATTATTTCTTTCATGTGCTTGCATCTTTACTTTTGTTTAAATGCTGTAGATGGTTTACAATTTGAATTAAAGTTTAGAATATTGCTGAACATTGATTCACCTCCCCTTTGAGTGTTCCTTGAGTCCAACAATTGGTATCAGAGCAAGGTTCCTCTGTAGAAATTTTAACATCTTGAGGTGGATCTTGGATTACAGTGGACTATGGTGGTCTTCAACAGTAGCTTGTTGTGGCTCTTGATGATCTTGATCAGTCTAAAGTAGAAGTCATGGAATTAAAAACAAATCTTTAGGATGTTGAAAAATTCATTCAATCATTGAAGGAAAAAATAAACGAGTCAAGAGAAAAGAGGAAGGAACTATGTGATCAACTAAAGTAGAAAGAAAATAAAATCTTGGAAGATGTTCATTTGAATTAGACCCTAAAGGAAATAACTGAAGAATGTGAAAAGCTTGCTAGAAATAATGCTGCTCTAAAGCTTGAGATGGAATATATGGCGATGAAGATGACTAAGGAGATTGAAGAAAAGAAAAAGAATGAGGAGAATCTGGCCCAGTCCAAGTTAAAAGAAATATCTAAGGAATGCAACAGAGTAAATGGTGGATTCATTCACCTGGAGATTGAACTGCAACAATCTAGAAATAATGAACAAGAACTTGAAAGACAAATAGTTATTCTCAAAGATGAACTCACCACTATAAATGAATACAAGAAGTTTAGGATCAATTCTACTAATCTTGACGAGCCGACTAAAGGACAAAAGGATGAAAATGATAAGTGAGGTCTTCACTATGAGAAAGGAGAAAGCTCTGGATCTGAACACAAGGATTCCAAACAAAGAAATCAGATGAACAAAGGAAAAAGATATCTGGTAAGACAACCCAATGCTTAGAAGTTTAATGGTCACTGCTTTGATTGTAATAAATTTGGTCATATGGCTTCTTAGTGTAGAACTAAAATAAATTCAAGTAGTCCATCATTTCTCGGTCAGTGTTTTAGTTGCAATAAGTTTGGTCATAAGTCTATTGAATACAGAAATATGTCTGTCAGTGTAAGGAATGTTAAATGCTATACCTGTGGAAGATTTGGGCATGTTGCTAATCAATGCGGATCAAAGGGAAATCAATGGAATGAATGGTCTAGACAAAGAAATACTGTGTGCTACAACTGTAACAAATTTGGTCACATTGCAAGATTCTACAAACACAGAAACATGGATAGAAGAGGTCTGGTATACGAAGGAAGAATTTAACAGAAAGATGATAAAGGAAAAGGGAAAGTGATTGTGGAAGAAATAAGAGATCAGATGAAGAAAACATGGGTGAAGAAGAGTGAATCTGATAAGCCCACACCGGAAGCAAGCTCCGGTAATTCCTCCGAAAATTGATCTTAGGCCATTGGCCTAGGGGGAGTTTTTCAAGAAAAATCCCTTGTCCTCCTATCGGTAGTCGGCACCGGAATGTAGGTAATTGTCAGTAGTTGTGCTATTAGTCTACAAATGTATCCATGATCACTTGTGAAGAAATTTGTGATGTAGTGCGTCTGCAGATGGATTCTTCTCTTGTTGTTTGAGAAAATAGAGTAACCGGAACTCCTAGGCAAAAATATTTAATGCAAAAAAAGGTTAGTGCATAAGTTATAAAAGGGTATTTGGAACCCTCATTTGTCATCTTGCGTTGAAAAGAATAGAAGGAGAACCTTTGTAGAATTTTTTTGAAGGAGTCAAGTCAATTCGATGGCAAATTCATTAGGTATTTTCAATTGCTTAGAGGATTTCTAATTTCATGCTTGATAGAAAAACTTGTTCGGTACGGAAAGAAAAATGAAGCAAATCAAAGGATATAGTAGTAGAAAGATCAGGGATGTGAGAAATATGTTGCCAGCCGATGAATTGAAGTGGCTTAAAGGTGTGAAACATAGAAGTTTGGACTTTTGGAATGAGTTTCCTTATTTTTTCAACGCAAAAGTTGTTAGGTTTATATTGAATAGATTGAATGAGGACATTCTAACCTTGGATAAACCCTATCTCATTTCGAAGGAAGTGATTAGAAATTTAATTGGATTATGCAATGTTGGAGACATTTCAAAAAAGAAGTCAATTTAGAACAAGGAAGTTGAAACCCTAACCAGAGTAACAGGAGATCAAAGGGCATTGGTAATTTCAACAATCAAAGATCTGATAACAAGATAGATTGCGCATGGAATTTCCATACAAAATTTTCTTCAGAAACAGGGAAGGCGCAACCTCGGCAGGTGCAGTTTTCACTTCTAATAAAATGATAATGGAGGATGAAGACTTTGACTTGTGCAGTTTGCTAAAAGATCAATTGATGGAAAATGTGCAATTAACAAAGGATGTAGACTACCCCTTCAGTTTTGGTACTTTGGTCATATGTATCATGATGTATTTTCTGAATTGTCTACCTCAGATTGATAATGTGGTATGGAAGGAAAATGAATCAGTTTGTAAGCAAATTTTTGAACATTATAATACTTTGGAAAATTGTGAGCAAGAGTATGCAAATTTCTTCAAATGGTTGCTAGGAAAGTTTGGAGAAACTAGCATTTCCATTCCGATAAAAGCACTTGAAGTTGGATCATCTTCTAGTGAGATGGAGAGGAAGCATAAAATAGCAATAGAATTTGCTGATGACACTCCTCCGGCACACAAGTCTCCAAAATTTGAAGGAAAAGGTAAGAATAGGAAATTGTGGATATACCATATGAAGATTCTGGTGAGTACACTCCAAGGGATGAACCAAAATTAGTTGAATCAAATGTGATAATAGTAGAAGGAAGTGAAGAAGGTACTTTATTCAAAACAAAGATACTATAGATTGTTTAGGAAAAAGATGGAATGTAGAAGATTGTTCATATTTGGTTAGATAGTCCCTCATATGAGAAAGACCTGATTGAGAGCACTCTAGGCAGTTATTTTGAGCACAGTAACACTGAATTGGAAAGTTTGCAGAATGTGTTACCTGAAGACATGATTGAATGTATCAGGGAAGCTATGGCTTCTGAGTCTTAGGATAAGAAAGAGGAAGAAATAATTCTACATTTGAAGGAGAAGTTCAGCCTATCTCTTACCAATTTGAAAAGGAAAATGAATGTGTTGAGGCAGTGCATTGACTCAGAAAATAAAATCTACAACTATTGTCTTTGCTGGCCTCATGTAGTTGGGAAATACAAAGATAAGCTAGAGCAGATTGAAAGTGAGCTAAACAAAATTGGCCAGGATTACAACATGTTTCAGGATAATGATGGTGCAGTCAAGAAAATAGTTCAAGTGTTTCAGTCTGAGCATGCAAAAGTTCATTTCACCAAAAACAGCCTAGTGGACACCTTTTGGAAAGTGAAGGATTTAATTGAATGTAGGCTGGAGCAGCTAATTGAAGTGCTGAAGAAAGGAGAGAAATTAGAAGAAGCAATTACAATTCCAAAATATCTCATTCAAATTATTAACTGGAAATACGAGAACAACAACATGATCATAATCATTGGGATTGCAGTAGAAGCTTGGAAGAAATTTCTTCTGGAAATGAAAGATAAGTATAAAATAATTTTTTGATTGTGCAACAGTTGCAATTCTTCAAATTTTGATCAAATTTTTGAATTAGCAAGAAGGGAGACCCAAATATGTTTGGCGTTGATGTCAAAGGGGGAGAGAGTATAGTGAAAAATTCCTTGACATTCAAAGGGGGTGTAGTGTTTTGAAAGAAAGTTATGTTTTCAAATTTTGAGCTTTGGCAGTGTATCTCTGGTTTTGACACTTAGTCATTTTTCACTAAGTGTTGCCATAAATTACAAAGGGGGATATTGTTGTCATATGGTTTCTAGTGTTGTCATTGATGGCAACCTAAGTCATCTTTCTAGTCCGTAGATCAATATTTTCTCATACTAATAGATAAAGTAGTAAACAAAGCTTTACCAACATTAAGGTGAAGAACAGGGTATCCGGTTAGTATGTCGATCCGTATGCCTCACCGGATCATCTTTTTGAGTTGTGGATCATTGGGATAGATTTTTGAGCATATATGTTATCCTATTGATAAGTTTTGTGATGTTGCATTAATCGGTGTACAAGTTAGGAGATCCGATAGGATGATTTTCTGTTTATTTGTTCTTAATGGCCGACTTGGTGAATGTAGCATGTCGTGGATGTATAAGGAGTAATTGTTTAATTGTTTCTTGTGTTGGAAATTTTGTTTTGGGTCCTTACTATAGTTTGACCAACTTTGATGGGTGCACATTAAATATGATTTGTGATTTGAGTCGCCCATTGGAGAATATTTCATATTTTGTTGAAGCCAACTTGGAGCGATTGAAATATTGGTAGCAAATATATATACAAGATCATTAATTTATTTTTGAAGAGAGAATATGTGTGGAAGAGTAGTGTAGGTGTGTTGCGAATATCAGAAGATTTTTTGAGCTATTTATGCATATTTTCACTTGTGCATTAAGGGCTTTTGTGATGCGAGTTAGAGCAGGGCAAAGTAGAAGTGTTGAATCAGTTAGAAGGACAAAAGATCAATTACTGAGCTTCACCGAAACTGATAATAGACATTTGTAGATTCTATCTTCTCAGTTCAATTTTTGTTGTAATCCAAATATTTTGTAAGGCAGAGAGCCTTCCTTATTTTGAGCAGTGAGCTCTAGGCAGTGTGCTTGAATGCATGTGCATTCCCTTTTTCTTCATAATTTTAACAGAGTATAAATTGTGGATTAATCTCAATCGTGGTTTTTCCCCTAACATGGTTTCCATGTAAAAATATTGGTGTCATGGTGTTCTGATTGTTTCTTTCATGTGCTTGCATCTTTACTTCTGTTTAAATGCTATAGATGGTTTATAATCTGAATTGAAGTTTAGAATATATTGTTGAACACTAATTCACCCCCCCTCTCAGTGTTCATTGAGTCCAACATTATTAGTTGATTAAGCTTGAGCATTAGATTGCGGGTAGTAAGGTGTTGTGAAATGATGTTGGATGTTAAATTTTTCTAGGAACTTCTTCATGTCATTATTCTTAAATGGTGTCCCATTGTTTGAAACTAATGCAGAAGGGATTCCAAAGTGAGGAATAATGTGTTCCAATATGAAACAACATATCACATCAACAGTTGTGGAATGAAGGGGAATAACTTCTACCCATTTTGTGAAATAATCTGTTGCACTTATTATAAAGGTGTTCCCAACTAAAGAAGGAGGTGATATTTTTCCAATAAGATCTAGTCCCCATACTGAGAATGACCAAATAGGAATTTGGGCTCGAAGCTCAGAAGTAGGAGCATGAATCAAATTGTTATGTTCCTGACATTTGTGACATATCTTAACATATTTGAAGAAATATTTTTCCACATGTCTCCAATAATATCCTATGTGAATGAGTTTTTGAACTAATGATCTTCCTCCAAAATGACCTCCACAAGCAGGTCTACATGAGCTTCTTTAAGTGCTATGGGGATTTCAGATTCTTTAAGGCATCTAAGTAAAAGACTGTTAAAGGATCTTTTGTAGAGAACATCAACAAGAATTATATACTTAGATGCAAGTTTTCAAAAACGATCTTGAGTATTCTTAGTTGTTGGCTCAAGAAATGTACCTTCTTTTAAATAATTAAATATTGGTGTATACCATTCACTAGACCTTTCCATAGTTGTTGATAATACTTCTTCAACTTTGGATTCGATTGATGGGTTCATAATTGTATAAAAAATAAATGTGAAATCTTTTGAAGGATCTTGAGGGAATACAAGAGAAAGTGCACTTTCCATTGCATTTGCATGCCAATTATCCTTTCATGGGATGTTATCAATGGTGAACAATTCAAAGTTCTCTAACAAATTCATTGTGAGATCCTTGTCTTTCAATAATTTGTCATGCTTTTATTGATATGTCCCATTTATTTACTTAATGACTAATTGCAAATCACCGAATATCTTAATATTTCAAACTCCCAAAGCTAAAATAGCATGTAAACTAGAAATTAATGCTTCATATTCAGTTGTGTTTTTGGTGCATAGGAAGTTTAAGCGATAGGATAAGGGAATAGGCTTTCCTACGGGAAAGACTATTATAACCTTGGCGCCAGAGCCTTTTCTACACTTAGATCTATCAAAGTATAATTCCCGTGTTTCTCCATATTTCTGAATAGTCAACACATTTTCATCAGGGAACATCTCTGTATTAGGTAATGCTGGAGGTGAGAGAGAATTTGCTAAGTGGTCGATTAAGGCTTGTCCTTTAATTGCTTTTTGTGAAAAAAACTTAAGGTCAAACTCTGTTAACAACATAGCCCATTTAGCTAAGCATCCTGATAAATATGTTTTAGTGAAAATATGTTTTAAAGGATAAAATTATGTCATTACATGTATTTCAACATTCAGTAAGTAATGTCTCAACTTACTAGTAGAAAATAAAAGATCCAAACATTGTTTTTCTATCATTGTGTATCATTTCTTGTAATCAATTAAAGTTTGGATGATGTAATAGATAGGATGTTCCTTACCATTTTTGTCTTGTTGAGTGAACAATGTTGCGAGAGCATGGGCCGATACTACGATATAAAGGATAAAGGGTTTTCTTTGCATAACATGTTTTTAAATAGGTGGAATGGCAAGATAATCCTATAAACTCTCAAAAGCCTATTTACAATCCTCATTCCGCAAAGTGCACATTTTTCTTAAGGAGATGTGTAAATGGTAACATTTGATCTACTAAGGATGCTACAAAATGAAAAATAGCTTGAATTCTTCCTTGTAAGGTATACAATTGAGAGATGTTTCTAGAAGGTGGCATGCTAACTACAACATCAATTTTATTCATGTCCACCTCGATGCCTCTATGAGATACGATAAAATCTAAAAGTTTTCCACTATATACACTAAAGACACACTTTTTTAGATTCAATCTCATGTTATATTTTCACATTTTCTCAAAGATATTTTGAAGGATATTCACATTGTTTTGTTTGGTTAAAGATTTGGCTAGAATATCATCAACATAGTCTTCCAAAATATTATGTATGTAATTGTGAAATATTAATGCAATAGCTCATTGATATGTTGCTCCTACATTTTTAATCCAAAGGGAATCATGACCCAACAAAATGTTCCCCAAATAGTTGTAAATGCTATTTTGTATTGATCTTGAGGGTTGATAAATATTTTATTGTACCCATAAAATCCATCCATGAAAGAAAACAAAGCATGTCCCATAGTCAAAAATACTATCATGTTGATATTAGGAAGGGGAAAGTCATCTTTTAAAGAAGTTTTATTCAAATCACGAAAATCCATACACATCCTAATATGATTATTAGTTTTTGCGACAATGTTTGAGATACAAGGAGAATAATCTATAGGTCTTATGAAGATAGCTTCAAGGAGTTTTTCAATTTCTCCCTTAACTAGCAAGGCTATCTTAGGATTCATCTTTCATATCTTTTGTCTAACTGGTTTAACATTTTTAGCAAGGACAATGTTGTGTGTCACTATCTTAGCATCGATTCCCGACATTTTCGAATAATTCCAAGCAAACAGTCATGAAAGTAATGGAGTAAAATTGTGTGATCTTCTTGTTCTTCATCATCAAGGAACTTTCCTATCTTAATGAGAGGTGGGAAATTGTTTGGTTTCCTTCTTCTAGGGTTTAGGACCTAAAAGAGGGACAATTTTCACTAACTTTCACTCAAGAACAAACCCTTGAGATCTCAATGCAAAGGAGAAAGAGATCTTGCAAGAGGGCTATTCTAGGGGCTAAATGCTAACTAAAATGGGTTCACCACCAAGTTTGGACTTGGAAAAGACAAATAAAATGCAAGATCTGCAACACTAACCCTAATTTAATGCAATGACCTATAAAATGAACTAGAAAAGTAAATGAAATAGCACAAAAAACTACAGAACATAATGTATGCACCTAGAAATTTAGAGATGGCTGGATGGAGCTCTAAAACACTAGAAAATATAAATTTAATGCCAATTGGGACTCATTTTCCAAGCTAGGCGAATCAATCCAAAATTTGGAAAACTGTGCGTGAACATGAATCTGCAAAAAGGTTATCTAAATCTGCAAGAATCTAAAATTTGACTTGAATTGGGACTCATTCACTAGAAGTGATGAATTAATCTAGTTTGGATTTTCTGAAGCTTCAAAGTCTGATCTTTCTCTTCTCTGTCTACTTTGTCCTTTCTAATTGATTTCCAAATCTGAAACCCTAATTTGTAATATGTAGGTCTTCTCTAATGTTCTCCAAGGTTTGATGACAACTTTGACAATTTTGAATGACTTGACAACTTTTCTCCAATCTTCCTCCTTATGAAATCTACAACCTAGACCTGCAAATCACACTCAAAGGAGAGGGAAAAATGTTGCTAGCTTAGTGGATAGGGGTTTTCCTTGGTCAAACCCCATTTTGGAAATCAATCCTTGAAATAGAATGAAATATGAATGGAGAATGATGAATGAGAAAAATAAGATGTTGCAACTCACCAAACCCTAGCAATGAAGTGTTAAAAACATGTATGAGATGGATCCAATGGATGTAGACCTTGACTCTTTCTTGAAGGTGATAGATCTTGAATGAAATGCTTGCTTGAATCATAAAATCCTACATCATAATTGTTAGCTCCAAAATAAACATGATGCATGAAATCCTTGACATGATGATTGATGCTTGAATGTTGCTCTAAAATGCTTGATAATCTTCCCTTGAATACTCTTGAATGCTCTTGTGAACTCAAATTTTCTATAAGAATGCTCATTCAACTTGCTAGGTGAAAAATAAATGAAAGAAACTTGTATTTATACTTAATTATGCAAGAATTCCTGAAATTACAACACTACAAGACGACATCAGATCTAGGAGGATAAAATCCTTCCAAAAATTTGAATTAATTTTGATTTTGGGCCAAACGAGACTCATTCGACCAAGGTTGTGAATGAGTCCCATTAGGCATAGGTTTTGGGACCATTTTTAAAAATGCCTATAAAGGTGTGAAATCAGGTTCGAGACCAAAAAATATAGGTGGGACTCATTCGCTCAAGGTGGCTAATGAATCCCAAATCACTAAATCTAGACCATTTAAGCCCGAAACACCTGAATTATGATTGGGTACTGATTTGTGTCAGGATTATCCTCAAAAATATGTAATAAATGAGGCTTGTGGATGTAAAATAGGGCCAATTAAAGCATAAGAAAGCCTAATTATTAATGAAAACCCTAGAAAAGTGTGAAGGTGTGTTACAAGACTTTATAACACTTTAAAATGTTGGAAATTAGTGTTCACATAGGTGTTAGGAATATTGCATCATAGGATGTATAAGATAATAGTTTAGTAGGTTGGTCATGAGTGTTGGGAATATCACATCATTCCCATAGATTATTTGTTATTTGGTTGTGATAATTTGTTTGTGTGTATTATGAGTTGTTAAAACAACTCATATCTTTAACAAGTTGTTATAGGTAGTTTCCTATAATATAGGATATGTAAATCCTATATATGTAATGCATTATTGAATAAAATGAAGAAGCATGATATTATTTGTGTAAAACATTTGAATGCTTCTATTATTCTATCCAAAATCTCTAATATGGTATCAGAGTAGAATTTAGGTTGATGAGATTGTCTCCAACCTACTTGTGTGAAATTCATCTATTATATCGTGTATTATTTATATTTTAATTGATTTTCTTTTTAGAGTTAGGCACCTTAGTAGAAGCAATATTCTTTCTTCATAGTTAGCTAGAGGAGGGATAGACCAGTTCAAGGATGACATAAATGATAGATATGATGGGTGCATTGAAGAATCGTTGCTAGTTCATGCTTGAAGCAGTGAACACTATATAAATGATAGGTGAGATTGATAGGGAAATTCCAAAAATCATTAAAAGGAAGCATTTGTGGATTTGTTAGGAGGTGATGTAGTTAGATTTGATTTGTCTGAGATAATATTTCTTTCTTGATGTATGTGTTTCTCTCAGCCAATGCGTCTGACCTGATTTCCCTCTGTCAAGCTGTCAAAAGACATCAAATTGTTGAACTCTGTCATTGAAGCTGTATGAAGATTTGCAAGCCTTTAATTAAGGTTACATTTATACATTAATCTATCTCAAGTGCAGTGTCAAGTCCATTTTCAATCAAGGTGAAGATGAATGCTCCATATGTTTAGAGGTAACAAGAAAGAAGAGCTCATTTAGAGAGGCGTGTCCATCTAGATAACTTCAAACTTTGATAGGCTAATAGGCATTTCAAAATCCTTTGTTGGACGCATGGAGAAGACCAGTTATGGTGACAACATTTTCATGGTCTTCTTGATAGGTTGTTTTAGCCTCTGTTAAAGGCACAAAAAGACCATACTGGGCCATGATTTGCAGCTATAAATAGGCTACAAGTGGTGGACATTAAGCACCAACATCAACTGTGATTCACAACAGCAAAATCTATACTTAGGCCATGATTTGTGGCTCGGATCGGGTGCCTTCAGGGGTGTGTGTGTCAACTTTATGAAATTGTATTTCGTTGTGTTTGTAGTCTATTCTTGAAGATTGAAGGCTCTTTCATGGTGTTCATAGTCTATAGAGAGCACTAGAGAAAGATGAGGAGAATCATGACCGACCCAAATGAGATAAGTGGGGATTTTTAACGTGTTTCTTGATTTTTGTAGTGGCGTAGATCTATAACTTCTTACTTCACATTTACAATATCCTTTGCTAATTTGGGAGATGGGTTTCGGGAAGACTAGTGTTTTAGTAAAACTCACTGAAAGAGTGACATATCTTCATTGAGAGTTGCTGCATTTGATCTAGCAATCCACCATTCAACATTAGTTCCCAACGAGCCTTCATTAAGCAAATATGAACATTCATCTGAGACCAATCCTACAAGATGCAATTTGTTTGAGTGATTAATTATTATTAGTAAAAGTGCGAGCAACATTATATTATACAAAGATGAGGTCAGCTGATCTAAAGGTGATCAATAGCTCTTGCCTCTAAATATTTGTTGGAGATTCATTTAGATTATTTATTCTTTGTTTAAAGATTAATGTTAAACTCTAGATATGTGTATTAAAAAGGGAGGGGTAGTAGTATTTATTGGTTTTATAAAATCTATATAGGATAATTTATATTAAAATAAATTATGATGTAAAACAATGTTTTTTAGAGTGCATGGTCGGTGGTACCTGACACTCCTCGATCATTGTAAGAAGTTCACACTGAGGGGGGGAGGGGGGGGGATTCTAAAACTAAGCCTCAAAGCCAAATTTGCTAAGTAAGTAGCAAACCTACTGGAGGATGGAGGCACCAGAGGTTGGAGGATACTCAACGACCTCTCTTTAGTCACTAGCGATGAGGCCACAAAATTCTTTTAGTGAAAAAACTTATGCCAAAATGACTAAAGCCAAGATCAGTTTCCAAGTGGAAATGACAACTGTCTCATATAATTTGTGATCAAAGTGGCAATGATCTATAATGGTGGTTGTATACATGAAAATGAGGGATTGGTGTTTTGAAACTTTGTATTTGTGGTTGGATGTGTATGCCCCCAATCACAACTCTTGGTTGTATGTGAATGGATGTGTTTGTCCCCATTCAAAAGATGGTATAAGTGATTGGAAGTGTTTGTCCCTAGTCACATGAGTTGGTGATTATGATTGGATGTGTGTGTCCCCAGTTGTAATTGTTGTGAGTAGATGTGTTTGCCCCTGTTCATAAACTTGATATTGGATATATGTGTTTGTCCCTATCCAAACTTGTTGTATTACCTTGGGTAGATGTGTTAGTCCCTATCCTCGATTCCATGGGTAGAAGTTTTTTTCCCTATCCTTGGATGGAAGTAAACTAAGCATAGTGAGGCCAGTTCCACTATTGCTTCTCATGAGTAGATGTGTATGTCTAGGTACTCTTTATATTTTTGGTGAGCTAGTGAGTGTGGTCACCAAGTATTGTGATGTATTTTCTCCCCATGTTCACACTTTAGGGGGGTGTTGGGAATTAGTTTCCACATAGGTATTAGGAATATTGCATCATAGGATGCATAAGATAATAGTTTAGAAGGTTGGTTATGAGTGTTGGGAATATCACATCATTCCTGTAGATTATTTGTTATTTGGTTGTGATTATTTGTTTGTGTGTATTATGAGTTGTTAAAACAACTTGTATCTTTAGCAAGTTGTTATAGGTAGTTTCCTATAATATAGGATATGTAAATCCTATATATATGTAATGTATTATCGAATAAAATGAAGAAGCACAATATTATTTTTATGTAAAACATTTGAATGCTTCTATTATTCTATCCAAAATCTCTAATAAAAATAAGGAAGGATTAAGGTTAAAAAAAGATTTATTAGGTTTAGTTAATTAATAAAACCTTAGAAAAGTGTGAAAGTGAGTTACAAAACTTCACAACACTTTATCAAGGTACCATTAAATTCATTAGTTCACAAGGGCCCAAGACCTAATGTGAATGTGTCAACCACATTACAACACTAAATCAAGGCAACATTAAGCTTAATTCAACAAGGAGGGCCCAAACAAGTGTGAAAATGTCTCAACGACATTTTTTGACACTACATTTAGCCCCAACTTTAGTGAGAGGATGAAATTGCTTCAAACTCACACTAGAGTAGACAAACACACACTTCAAGAGGGGTCCAAGTGCACCAATGCCGGTAAAATGAGATGAAAAAAATTGAGAGGGGGTGATCAATCCCCAGGATCAAGATCCCATGACAAACCAACATAGGCACAAAAGAACACACATGCGAATGATTAAAGAGCAACAACATAGCATAAGCATACACTATCAAAGGAAAAAAAGAGAAAAGGTAAAAAGATAAAAGAGTCAGATCAAGCTTCGACCATTTGTCCATCACGATGTGGATCAGATCTAGGCTGTTTGTTTGAAAAATGCAAGCTCACTCTAAGGCAACAAAACTCCTGGTTGTCCATTGGGTGAGGATCCTAAGAGGTGAGACACATACACACACGACTGTAATGCACTCATACTCACACGCAAGTGGCTATGGGGAAAGTCATGTCTTAGTTGGGCTTCGCGCTCAAACCATACCAAAGTTATATCCCCTGATAACTTTGATAAGTTTCCACACAAAAATTGTTTTCAAGCTTCATGAGGTAAGTAAAACTTCATATGCTTGGAGCTCATGAACAAACAAGATGGCTCTACAAGGATGCAAGCTATGTTATGCAAGGTGGCCATATAACTGCAAATGCAAAATGTAAAGAACATTTGAAGGAGTCTTGCTTAGTTCATGTGAGGTCTTTAACTTAGGGATCATTGTGCCTAATGTCTCCAAGAGAGGACAAATCAAATAATAGAAGATTCACAACTTAGGGGATGCAGTGTGTCGCATCAAGCCACTAAGAGGAATGTAATATGCTAAGAGAGATCACGCTCTTGAAAGACATCACACCCAATGTCATCTACAAAGCAAAAAATGCATCATATAAAGTAAGAAGACTGCACCATGAACCATGAGAAAGAAAAATGCCAATGTATGCCCCCACTTTAAATAAATTGCTAAACACCATGCTGTGAGAAATTAATTTAAAGTAGAAAATGATAAATGCAAAAAAAAAAAGATATGAGTTGACCTGGAAAACCCTATGCCAAGTCATATGTTTCCAAGTAAAGCTACACCATGCAAAGAAAAGGAAAATAGAGGGTTTCCCAAAATGAAAACATCAAACACATAAGGGATCTATGGATTTGGGGTCGGTATGTTCTTGCTACAATGTTTTAGAGAGAGCTTGGAACTGTCATCATTCCCCAAATACTCATAAAACTAAAAGAATGACACAAAGAGAGTGAAAACAAAGAAAAACATTTTGGGTCAACATGGAAGAGACATAAATGTCTCGATGCCTTGCATCATCCCAAAAATGAAAACACAAGACAAATGATAAAGGTAAAATGTGAAAATATAAAAGATTTATGACATAAAGAAGAATGAAGGTACAAATAGAGGAATGTCACAAAGAGAGAGAGACATCAAACAAAACATCACGGGGGATCACATCACACACATGCAATCATGTTAGGAATTAGGTGTTGTACAACTTGCATAATGCTTATAATTTTTTAATTTATTATTATGTGTGTGGTGCACCTAGGGGTACCTAGATGGACGTGCATCACTAGGAGTTATAATGTTTGGGCCACTTTATGTTGTATGTAACATTGGGACTTAATTGCAAAATATAATTATTTAATATTGGGGAATAATAAAATATAATAAAGCCAATATTAAATGAGGGGTCACATGATTTTGTAAGTTCATGGTTTTGAGAAAATGGTTTATGTAATACCACTTGGTGGTTTTGTGGGAGCTTGCTTCTATAAAAGCAACCACAAGGGTAGTTGTCTAAGGTTGGAGAGTTTGCTGTAGGTAAGCAGGTTGAGCTTGTGCATGTGTGAGGGTTTGAAGCATGGCATGGGATGTGTGGATTCATGCTTGGTCACATGGAATGCATGGATAGCTTGTGCTTCAGAAGTGTTCATAGAGTCTCTGAAGATGTATTGCAATGGGTTTTCATTGCTGAATAATACATGGAGTGTGGATGCTTTTGGAGGTTGGGTTTTTCCATTTTGAGGGTTTTTCCCATGGTATATATTGTATCATCTTTCATGGGTATGTTGTCTATTCTCTTGCATGTGGATTTTGAGTACTTATTTGTATTGTTATCTCTTTTAGGTTATGTGGAAATTTTCATTAGATGGCTGCAAGTTTTCTAGAAAATCAACAAAAGAAAATGACAAAGAAATAATGCAAAAGACTAGTAAGGCACATGCAAGTCAACCTATGAGTAGGTCATCCACATCCCAATCATGTTCATTGTAGACCGAAGGTGGGAAACTAGCTAAAGGGACAAGAGCAAGTGCTAAACTAGGGGAAGCACCAGGTTCAACACTCTTTGTAGGAGAATTGTCATTTAAGCTCATAGAAGAGGAAAAAAGTGTATTCAATTCATTATGCACATCTTCATCAATTTTAGCAACCTCGTCATCATCATCCAAATTAATCACAACAGGAGGTCGAATGATAATGTCCATGGAAGAGTTCAACTCTTGTTGTGGTTGTTGTATTGGATTATTTTGTTTTGGGGCAGGAGTAGGGTTATCGTGCATTGCTTCAGTCAAGTTTGGATTTTGATTTTCTTTGTTTAGTTCTTCATGTAACCTGTGAGCAAGGGAATGACGTCTACATCTATGCTTTCTAGCACCTTTGTTTCATTTAGTCCTATTTTGAAGTTGCATTTGTGTAGGAGTGGCTTGGTCAACTATAGGTTTCTTTTCTTCCTTAAGGGGAGGAACAAAAGGAACCATGGGAGGTTGTTCAACCACTTTCTCTTTGACTTTGTAAACTTGATTTATTCTAGGAGGTGTGATAGGGTTATTTTCAGTTTCTCTTGGTCTTTTTTAGGAGGTAGGTGAAGGTTCTATCTTAGGTTGTCTTGTTTGTTTGGAATTTCTTTAGGTTCGATCATGGTTTTGTCTAGGATGGTAGGATCAGTGGTGGGTTGAGACATGTTTCAAAGCCTGGATAGTTCTTCTATCTTCTTTTCCTTGAATTTTTGATAAGATAAGAAGAAGTCTTCTCATGGTTTTATAGGTTCCATAGGCTCGAGCCAAAAGAAATCCAAGGAAATGTTTCCTTTGGAGGACAAAGGGTTAAAGCCACTATGGTGGACAATGAATATTTAATTTTCAAAAGGAAAATTTTAAAATCATTTATGTACAACTGAAGGGACTGAATTCATGGAGCAAAGCCATGGATAGCCAAGCTTGAGATGAAATTGGTCTGACTATGGGATGGTGGAAAATGAGATGTCTAATGTTTTCAGTCCTATTTGTAATGGTAAGATGATCAATCCCATCGTAGGGCAAGTGAAACCATTGTGTGTCTTGATCCATGCTTTGGTTTATCATATATATCTTTATAAAGCTCATGTAGAAGTAATAATTCCTTGGTGATCATGTTCTATCCACAGGCAGGATTTATTAATATCCCATTAGTGGGCTTATCATAGATACGACCGACTATGTAAAGAGGACCATCAGGTGCATGTTTAAGTATATCTTTAGAGGTGAAAGCAATGTCGAGGATTTTTAGGTTGGACCTTACAATGTTGAGTTTCAACCAGTGCAACCAAACCATTAAAATGATTTTGTTCTTGTTGATCATTATCCAGAGGACTTTGTTGAATTGTATCTATGTCCTCATCATCCGTGTCAACATTCATCACATCATTCTTTGTAGTTTTGCTAGCTTTGAGATATGAAATATTATTTTTAGGCATGGGGTTGGTAAGGATTTGCAAGTTCTGGTTGGGAGGGGAAACAAACTTATTTCCTTGATCACTAACACCTCCAATGCAAAGACGACCGAAATCAATGAGGTCTTGCACAATATTTTTAAGACGCTTACAATGTTTCATATCATGTCCATTTTGTCAGTGATAGTGGCAATAAGCATTTGATCTAAAGCTCGAGGGTAAATGTTTATTAGGATCAACTATTTTGTTAAGAGGCAAGGTAATCATTTTGTGTTCTAAAAGTTGGGACATTGCGTTATGAAATGTATCGGGTAAAGGAGTGAATGGTCTTTACAGGTCTCCATAGCTAAAGGGTATTGTGGTCTTAACAACAACTACTTGGTTATTGAAATTCTAAGTTGTTTGTTGAGGGGGGTTGAATTGAAGGAAACCTTTATTCTATTTTCTAAAATGTTGGGAATTGTTTTGGTTTGCGGGCTTGGACTTCTCAGTTCGATTAGAAGTGGATTTTGAATCTTGACTACTAACCAAATTTTGATAATAACAAAGGGTAGTACACAGATGCATAAAAGGATGAAAATTTCATCATGGTGGGCTTATCTTGTATCTTTCTTTGTAAATTTTCTATGAACATATTTTGAAGATGAGGTTCAAGGACCTTGACATCTATTTGGGAATAAAGCGATTGATAGCGTGAGATAAAGTCAGTTAACTTTTTGTCTTCTTTTTGCTTACATCTCATCAAATCGGCCAAGGTCATCTTAGGAGTCATATGCACTTGGAAATGGTTTACAAAGGCCTCAACAAGTTCATTGAATGAATGAATTGAGTTATTCGGTAAAGAGGAAAACCACTCAAAAGTAGTATCCCTCAAGGACCTAGGAAAATGCTTAGCCAAAATTTTATCATCAAGGACAAAGTTACTACATAAGGTAGTATAAGCATTAACATGGTTAGAAGGATCTCCCTTTCCTCCATATTTATTGAATCTAGGCACCTCTACACCTTGTGGCATCGATGTTTGCAATATCTCCAAGGATAATGGACTCCTTTTGACATAATATGTGGGTGGACCATTTTGATTTTGGTTGATGGTGGAAATCTATTTTTGAAGGGATGAAATGGTTTGAAAGAGTTGATTTATGAGGGGGTCATTACTTGTGTTATGAGATGGAAGTGAAAATAGTGAAGGGGTGTATGTGTTTGAGGGATAAGTGAATGGAATACTTATAGGTGGTAAAGTAGTAAGAGATGTGACATGCGATGCCACAAAGGAAGTAGGGATTCTAGTGGAAATACCCAAGGAGGGAATCACATTACTAGTTTGTTGCATTGTTGTTGTGACTTAAGGGTTTGTATAGGTAAGTATCGAGGCAATCATTGTGAGAGGAGGAATTTGAGTTCCTCCTTGGCTTGTGACATTGCTTGTAGGTAAAGGAAAACTAGTGGTTGAGGTGAGGTATTTTCCACAGATTTGAACTATGTTTTTCACAAGGTCAAGTCCATCTTCACTTTCAAGCATGCAATGAATGTTTTCTACAGTAGTCATTGTGGTATTTTAAATGTTTTCATTTTGAACTTGATGTTGTAGGTTTGCTAAGTCTTCATGAAGGTGAATTATTTTTTCTTGCGGGACACTATCATTCCTTATTTCAACTTGCATCACACTACTTGAAGGAAAAAAGTTGTTGAGGGTATGGTCCATACCTAGTGTACTAGTGTCAATACTAGGAGTGAAAGAGCTAGATAACCTAAGATCCAAAATTATTTTGCTATCATGGGATGACACGAGTCTCAAACTTTGTCTCACTATAGTATTAGAAATAGGACACCAAATACTCATACAAGGGCTACTAAATGCAATATGAATGCAAATGTAATATAAGATAAGAATAATGAAATGGCTATAACATAAGTTTTGGAAACTAAAATAGAAAGGAAATAACAAAAAATAAAAACTTAGAAACATAACTTTAAATGCCAGAAAATAAAGTTCAGAATATGCAGAGAGACTGATTCGTCCAAGGTGGCGAATAAGTCACAGTAGGGTTTTTTTTGATTTTTTTTTGAAAATTTTAATTGAATTTTATGCTTTTTATGTTTTATGATTTGTATCTTGGATGGAAATATAGATTTTTTTTGATTTTCAATGAAAATAGATGCAAGAATGCAACCTATATGAACTTTCACTAATGCAAAATTTGAAACTCTAGAGTGCCAATTAAGTAATGAAAACCCTAATGCAATGATGTTAATACAAGCAATATCTAGGATGATAATGCAATCCAAATCAAAATTATGATGTTCTAGATACAGGTTCACCAAAATGAAATGTGGAAATTTTTTTGGTTTCCTCCGTCTAGGGTTTAGGACCTAAAAGAGGGACAATTTTCACTAACTTTCACTCAAGAACAAACCCTTGAGATCTCAATGCAAAGGAGAAATAGTTCTTGCAAG
Organism: Sequoia sempervirens; assembly: GCA_007258455.2. Lineage (NCBI taxonomy): Eukaryota > Viridiplantae > Streptophyta > Pinopsida > Cupressales > Cupressaceae > Sequoia > Sequoia sempervirens. Next base: position 98,518,100 of record VDFB02086081.1, on the reverse strand, counting down.
AGGGATGTTCTAGGGGATGAATGATAACTAAAAAGGGGTTCACCACCAAGTTTGGACTTGGAAAAGACAAATGAAATGTAAGATGCAACACTAAACCCTAATTTAATGCAATGACCTATAAAATGACCTAGAAAAGTAAATGAAACAACATAGAAAACTACATAATAGAATGTGTGAACCTAGAAATATGGAGATGGATAGAAGGAGGTATGAAACCCTAAAAAATATGACTTTAATGATGATTGGGACTCATTCACCAAGTTGGGCGAATCAATCTAGATTCTAGAAAACTGTGCAGTAACAAGAATATGCCAAAAGGGTATATGAATCTACAAGAATTTGAAATTTGACTAGAATTGGGACTCATTCGTCAGAAGTGGAAAATTACTCTAATAAGGATTTTCTGAAGCTTCAAAGTCTAATCGTTCTCTTCTCTATTTTCTTTGTCCTTCCTGATTAATTCCCAGATCTGAAACCCTGATTTGTAATCTGTATGTCTTCTCCAATGTTCTCCAAGGCTTGATGACAACTTTGACAACTTTGAATGACTTGAATTTTTTTCTCTAATCTTACTCCTTAGGAAATATATAACCTAGACCTACATATCACACTCAAAGGAGAGGGAAAAATGTTGTTGGGTTAGTGGATAGGGGTTTTCCTTGTTCAAACCCTATTTTGGAAATCAATCCTTGAAATAGAATGAAATATGATTGGAGAATGACGAATGAAAAAATAAGATGTTGCAACTCACCAAATCCTAGCAATGAAGTGCTAAAAACATGTATGAGATTTCTCTAATGGATGTAGACCTTGACTCTTGCTTGAAGGTGATAGATCTTGAATGAAATGCTTACTTGAATCATAAAACCCTACATCACAATTGTTAGTTCCAAAACAAACATGATGCATGAAATCGTTGACATGATGATTGATGCTTGAATGCTACTCTAAAATGCTTGATAATCTGCCCTTGAATACTTTTGAATTCTCTTGTTGTAGAATAAAAAAATGTCGCCGATGACATTTTCACACTGGTTTAGCTCCTTCTTGTTAAATTAAGCTTTAAAGTTGACTTAATTTAGTGTTGTAAGGTGTTTGACACATTCACACTAGGTCTTGGGCCCTTGTAAACTAAATAAAATGTATTTAAATTGTGCCTTGTAAAGGTGTTGTAACGTGTTATTGTCCACTTTCACACTTTTCTAGGATTTTATTAAGTATTTGAGCCTAATGAACCTATTTTAAACCAAAATGTGCTTAATTAATGCCTTTTCTTGGGTGTTGTAAAGTGTTGTAACACACTTACACACTTCTCTAAGGGTTTTATTTAATAATTTGGCTTTATTATGCTTTATTTGGCCTTAAATTGAATCCAAAAGCCTTAATTAATGTATAATTTTGAGGATAATATTGATATTAATCATCACCCAATCATAATTCAAGTGTTTCTAGCTTGTGGACCAAATTTAGTGATTTGGGACTCATTCATCACCTTGGGCGAATGATTCCCACCTAGATTTTTAGGTCCCAAATCTGATTGCACACCTTTCTAAGAAATTTTGAATTTTGGTCCCATACATTATGCCTAATGGGACTCATTCACCACCTTGGGCGAATGAGTCCCGTTTAGCTCAAAATTAAATTTAATTCAAAATTTTGGTAGGATTTTATCCTCTTATATTTGATGTCGGCCTGTAGTGTTGTAAGTTTGAGAATTCTTGCATAATTAAGTATAAATACAAGGTTCTTTCACTCATTTTCACCTAGGATTTTTGTGAGAGCATTCCTAATAGCAAGTTTGAGTTCATAAGATCATTCAAGTATTTACAAGAGCATTCAAGAGTCTTCAAGAGCCGATTATCAATAATTTTAGAGCAACATTCAAGCATCAAATCATGTCAAAGTATTCATGCATCATGTTTTTTATTGTGATAATAATTGTGATGTAGGTGAACCATAGATTTTAAGGGATTAGGGATGTTGTCTCTTTTGCTCAATTAGGGTCTTTCACCTAATGGAAAGAGATAGATCCCACACCAAAAATCTAGGTGGTTCACAAAAACTAATGCAAGTATGATGAAATTATGACTAAATGGAATGATATAGATGCAAAAAACTAGTAAAAGCTATTGATTATTAAGTGAAAACTATTGAAATGCAACTTATTGGAAAACACATTGTGTAATGCAAAAACACCTAGAAATGAAAGTAAACAACAAAAATGAATGAAACTAAAGAAGTGCACCTATAAGCTTGATGGATACTTGAAATGAATTTTGAAATGCTGATGATCCTAATTTTTAGGCCAGGTGGGACTCATTCGCCATTCTGGGAAAATTAGTCCCAATTTTGTGAAACAGTTCCGGATCCCATTTCAGATAAATGGGTATCTAAAAATGTAGAAAACCAAAATCAGGCCTGAAAGTGGGACTCATTCGCCACCCATGGAAAATGAGTCCAATTTTGAATTTTTGAAGATTCAAAGGTGGAAATAGGAGCCTTCGGTCTGCACTTTTTGCTGCTCTAGGTGTCTGGTTCTGAAATTGTCAAATTCGGGCCTGAAGCTGACTTTTTGTGGGTATTTTGACTTATCCAATGAAGAAATGACTTGAACAACTTTGAAATCTTCCAATGATTCCTAAGCCTCGAAGATGTCTAAATCTACAAACACACAAGACAAGAAAGAGAAATGTTGGATGTTAGGGCATGGGAGTTTGCCTTGGTCAAACCCCTTTTAGGTAATTAAACCAAAATAGAGAAAGAATGTAATGAAGCATGCAATAATGGAGTTAATACCTTGCCACGATGATTGATCTTGAATTTCTGTAGCAAAACATGAAGAATCTTCCCTTGAATGTCTTAGGGAGCTATCTTGATGACTTGAAAGAGAAGATGGATGATGAATAAGTTGTGAAATGAGTTAATGGATGTGAATTAGGGTTTAGAGATTTTATTTTATAGGAAATTCACCTTATTCACCCATTAATTTAATCCCCAAGGTTGACATGAAGAAAAATTAAACTTAAAACCTAATTTTTCCCACTCAAAAGTAAAAAATGGCCCAAATGGGACTCATTCGCCATCCTGGGTGAATTAGTCCCACCTAGATGGGATTCATTCACCCAAAGTGGTGAATGGGTCCAAAATGGGCTATTTTTCTAGCTAGGATGTTGGGGAATGCATAAATTAGGTTTTTATGATGATTTTATCGGGTATTTGATCAATTCAAGCCTTAGGATGCACAATATGGGGTCATAGGGGCCTATTAAAGATGATGTAAGGGAAAATTAGGGCTTGGGACATAAAATTCAATGTGAGTGTGATCAAATGCACTTTACAACACTAAAATAAGGTCCACATAGCCTAGAAAGGAACAACATCCAATGTGAACATGTAAGACACATTACAACACTAGATTAAATTTAATTTTGATTCAAAAGTCTTCTAGATTAATGTAATGATTCATTTAAATATATTTTATAACATTGAATTAAGGGAAAGTGGGTTCATTAAGTCTAGAGAGGTGTGAAAGTCTTTTACAATACTTTACGACACCTTTAAAAGACATTGATAAATGCATTTTATTCAGTTTGCAAGGGTCCAAAACCTAGTGTGGATGTGTAAAACACCTCACAACACATAAAGGCCTTATTAAGTTCAATTTATCATCAATTATTCCCCAAATCAAGCAAGTTTCTTATTTTTATATTATAGTAGGGTTTCATGATTCAAGCTAGCATTTCACTCAAGATCAACATCATCCAAGCAAGAGTCAAGATCTACATCCATTGCAACCATCTCAAGCATATTTACAACACTTTATTGCAAGGGTTTGGTGAGTTGCAACATTGTCATTTTTTCATTCATCATTCTCCATTCTTATTTGATTTCATTTCAAGGATTGATTTCCAAAATAGGGTTTGACCAAGGAAAACCTGTTTCTACTAACCCCCCAACATTTTTCCCTCTCTTGAGTGTGATTTGTAGGTCTAGGTTGTAGATTTCCTAAGGAGAAAGATTGGAGAAATTTTTTCAAAGAGATTAAAGTTTCCAAAGTTGTCATGAAGTCTTGGAGATACTTGGAGATCTCACCTACAGGTTGCAAATCAAGGTTTCAGATCCATAAATCAATTAGGAAGGACAAAGTGGATTGAGAAGAACAGATTCAGATTTTGAATTCTCAAAAAATTGGAAGCAGAATGATTCACCACAAGTGGAAAATTAGTCCCATTGTAGGCATTTGATAGAGATCTTTACAGATTTATATACCCTTTTGCTTAAAACCTACTCCTGTGCAAAAATCTAGAACTGTGACTGATTTTCTCAAAATGGAAAATGAGTCCCACTAGGTCAAAAAGTTAGAATTTCTAGCATTTTAGGACTCCTAGTCATCTTTAGGCTTTTAGGTGCACACATTTCCTCTTGCATCTTTCTATTTTTTTACTTGCATTTCTAGGTTATATAAATCAAGTTTGCATCATATTAGGGTTTTTCTTTTCACCTTGCATTTCATTGTATTTTCCAAGTCTAAAATTGGTGGTGAACCCTTCATTAGATCTTGATCAGTCCCTAAGACAATCCCTTAGTAGATCTCTTACCTCTATTCCATTCTTGGGGTGAAGATCTCTAGGGAATCCTTGAATGTTAGTTGGAGAAAAGTGGTGTTCTATGTCCAAAACCATAAAGCATCCATTTTTCAACTAATAATTTTGGCAAACCTACATTTAGAACATCATAATTCTGATTTGGAGTCCATCTTCATCCTAGATCTAGCTTGCATTGACTTTGCATTAAGGTTTTCATTAGTTAATTGACATTATAGGGTTTCAAATTTTTTCATTAGTGAAAGTGCATATAATTTTCATTTTTTCATCTCAAATGATTGAAAAACATCTAAAAAATGCATTTTCATTTAGGTTATAGATCATACAAACTAAAAAGCATAAAAATCACTTAATTTTTTTTGAAATTTTTGTAAAAAACCCTAACTGGGGCTCATTTTCCCCTATGGGTGAATCATTCCCAATCCATATTTTAAACTACCTTTAACAACATTAAAAACCTTATTTTTGTGCTTTGTAAGCTTGTTGGTAATATATACTATAAGTCTGGAAAGTTTCAGGAACATTTTTTTTTTGCATCTAGGTCAAAAACATTAATTTAGGGTAGTCATTTTTGAAATCATTTCAATTACAAGCTTCATTAGATCTGAAAATGCTCACATTTCTAAAAAATTGCATAATATGGATAAAAGTACTTTTCACTTTTTCATACACAATGTTTACATTCATAAAGCTTTGCATAAGTTTGATAAAAGTGCTTTTCATTTTTGGATATAGATTATTTGCATTCTTAAAGTTTTGCATACATTGGATAAAAGTGTTTTGCATCTTGGGATATATACATTGTTTACATTATTGAAGCATTGCACGAGATGGTTAGAAATACTTTTCATTCTAGGTCAAACAATGTTAGTACTTTACCTTTCTAGCCATGCGAAGAAAAAGTTCATATCCCATCCCTATGAGAGTGTTTTAGTGAAAGAGAATACAACCTTTGACATTCCTAACGATCATATTCATTCTTCTCCTAATATCTCTTAGGTATTGGTGAAGAAGATATTTTGGTGTTAGAAGAACCAATCAATGAGAATTTTAAGAATCCTAGTTGTTTCTATCCTTTTACCTCTCTTATTAGGAAAGAAATTGATGAACAACAAGAAACAACCATAGGTAATCATGATGATAACATAACACAAGAAAGATCATTGAAAATTCAACTAGTCTACATTCATCTCCCAATATCTGGAAAGAAATTTATTAACAACAAGAAACAACCATAGGTAATCATGATGGTAACATAACACAAGAAGAGATCATTGAAACTTCAACTAGTCTACATTCATCTCCCAACATCTTCCCCTCTTGTGATAATGTTTTAGAGGATGGAAGTGTAAGTGAGGAGGATATGTTGGTGTTGAATGATCAAAACTTTAAGATCTATGACAACCCTCTTTATGTTTCCTATCCTATTTTGGAAGACATTATGGGACTGTAAAGGAGTGAAAATTTGGACAATCTTGAAAATCACATTTGTTCTTCTCCTAGTTTTGAGGAAGATGCTTTGATGTTAGAAAATACAACCAATGAGATTCATGAGAATCTTATGTGTCTCTCTTCCCCTAGGGAAAACATTATTGAACAAGGAAATACCATCATTTACAAGCAAGACAGTTCAACCATTGATCATTCCCCTACTTGTGATGAAGTCATTTTGGAAAAACCAATCCTTGAATTTCAAGAACATTTGGTTTGTAGTTCTCCTAAAAACTCTCCCCCTAGGGAGGATATCATGGTGGAATAAAATGGGAACATTTTTCCTTCCTTAGATGATGGTGAAAATATGACATTAGATTGCCCTTTATTACAAATACATCAAACCAAGACCGTTGAGGTTATGAATGTACAAGTGTCTGTTAGACCCCCTTGATTAATGGAACTCCTACATACCTTGTGGGACATCCTAATAATTCTCTAATTCTTTATCCACCTTCACACAAACCACAAACTAAAAAAAACCCAAACTTAGCCTTTACCAACCTAAGAATTTAATACCATTGCTCATAAATATAACACTAGAAATAATCCGCAACCAAGACAAAAACCTTCAACATCCCTTCCATTGCCTAATCCTATCCTACCTAGTCCCCCTTGTTTTCCTGCATAAAGTGGAAAGGTGTATGATCCCGTTGAAAAAATTAAGAACACCCTTGCAAAGATATTCCTATGGGTCCTAATTCATAATTCACCTAATTATCATACTATGCTTCAAATAGCCTTGCAACAAGTTGTGGTTCCCTCTAGTGCAAACCTGAATGGCATAGCAACCATGATTCAAGGAATAAATGTTGAAATTTTTTTCCACCAAAGCAAACTCCCCCATTTGGAAGTGCAAAAACAAAATGATGCTTTTATAATAATAGCTAAATAAAATAAAACATGGATAAAGCAATCCCTTGTTGACAATGGCTTATCCCTTAATGTGTGTAGTTTAAAATTTTTGGATAGGCTTGGTGTGGACAAATAAAAAATTCAACCTAAATATTTATCTATTAAAGGATTTGACAATGTAGGAACATAGCCACTTGGTGTGATCAATTTTCCTATTACAACTGGAAAGTCCACATTAGAAACATTGATCCATGCTATGCCTAATGATCTTTCATCTAATCTCCTTTTAGGTAGACCGCAGATTCATGAAATGAATGGGGTTCCTTCCACTCTTCATCGGATAATGAAGTATATTTACAACAACAAAGTGTACACACTTGAAGCTGACCCTGACCCAAAAAATTGTTTAAACATTGAGAAAAACAACAAAAATCCTTTGAAAACATTAACAACAACTACACAAGTGGAACCTGTACAACAAAAAGACAGAAAAATGTATTAATAAAATAAAAAAGCTATTAGAAGATGATTGGGGTTCCTTAGAATTTGAACCAACATTCATGGGAGAATACAAGATCATAAACAAAGACTCTGAAAAGGGAAAAGAAAAAGCAATAATGTCAACACAAGACCCTTCAAAAGTATCCACCTCAACCACTTTAGAAAATGAAACAAATTATAGAAAAAAATTTGATGAAATTAACTATGAACAACCACCGAATCCAAAAGAGATGAAAAAGCTTTATGGAAGAGGTTATGAACTCATGAAACAACTGGGATATAGTGGAAAAGGATGTGGTGCTAGAGAATAAGGTATCCGTGTCCCTATAGAGCATAACATGCAAGAAACAACTTGTGATCTTGGTTATTGTCCTTTGATAGAAATCAACCCATCAAACAAGCCTTCACTCAATATCAACACTCTAACAAAAGATTCTTCTAAGCCGAATTTAACATTAGAGCATCTTGAACTGATCAACAATAGTGGTCTTGATTGTTTTCCTTTGCAAGAACTGAAATAAAAAAAGAAATATTCACTTAATGTCAATTTCATCACGCAAAACACTAATGATTTTAATTCATTATATTTTACACCCTCCTGTAAAGGAAAGAACAAAATATTGCAATCTAAAGAGTCTTGTGTAAGTATGACATCTTGTACTTAGCAAGAGATATCTTTGTCACAAACTAAAGGAACATTTTCTTTTGATCAAGAGAGAATCTTGTCGAGACTCCTCCAAGATCGCTTGATATCTCTCCCTCCAAGAACATGAAATAAATTTTATTACAAGCATTCATTTTGTGCATATCACAAAATTCATGGTCATTCTACTAATGAATGTAAGGCTTTGAGTAATTGAATTCAACATCTCATGGAGTATGGTGCTCTTCCTTATGTTGAAGCACCTAATTCCTCTAACTGATACTTACTTTCATACTATTTGGCTCATCCTTGTCTTGCACTAAGTAAGGGCAAGGGGTTAGTTAGCCTTGTCCTCGTATGTCACTTGTCATTTTCTCTTTTGGCTAGTTGATCACCTTTCATGTACATATAATAGAAAGCTTTGGATGTGGATTACATGCCTTAAGTTGGCTCACATGTGACATACTACCCTTTTCATGATGTAGCTTATTGGAAACATATGACTTAGCATAGTGATTTTCGAATAAGCTCTCATGTCTTCTTCTACTTGAAAGAAATTGCTCACAGTAATGGTGTTAGTAACCAGTTTAAAGTGGGGGCATACATCGACACTCATGTTTCATGGTGCAATTTTATTTCTTCTTGCAATGCGTCCTTTTCTTGGTGGTGTCATTGGGCTTGATTTCCTCTGAGAGTGTGAAATTTATTTGAATTGTCCTCTCTTGAAGACATTAAGCATGATGTTCCCTAAGAAGAGACCTTGCATGAACTAAGAAAAATCCCTTTGAACATTCCTTACACTATTTTGTATTTATAGCATTATTTATATGGTCACCTTGCATAACACAATTTTCATGCCTGTGGAACCATTTTATTTATTCACGAGTCCCAAGCATACAAATTTTTTCTTGCCTCATGAAGCTCAAAATTTATTGTTTGTTCATGAGTTCCAAGCATATGAAGTTTTTATTATCTCATGAAGCTCAAAGATTATTATTGCGTGACACCTTATCAAAGTTATCAAGAGGTATAGCTTTGGTTTGGTTGTATGGGAGTTGAACGAAGGCATGAATTCCCTTAGCCACTTGTGTATGTGGGCACATACCAGTCATGTGTCTCACCCTCTTTGGATACTCACTCGTGGATGACCTGAAGTTTCATGGCCCTAGTGTAAACATATTATGGATACTCACCCCATAGATGACCTAAAGTTCTGTGGCCCCAAAGTGAGCACATTTATATTGAAGTTGGATCCACCCATCTTATTATTTTCTTTCTTCTTTATGTCTTTGGCATTGTATGTTTATGTATCTTGATTTGTTTCAAATCATACGCCTTGTGCGTGTCCTTTTGTACTCACATTGGTTTGATGAAGAAGCTCAAATTCTGGGGGCTTGGCCACCTCCTTTGATCTTTTTCATCCTTTGTAATTTGCATTGGTGCAATTGGACCCCTCTTGAATGTCTACTTTAGTGTGAGCTTGAAGCAAGTTCATCCTCTCACTAAAGTGGGGGATAAATGTAGTGTCAAAAAATGTTGTCGATGACATTTTCACATTGGTTTAGCTCCTTGTTAAATTAAGCTTAAAAGTTGCCTTGAAATTTAGTGTTGTAAAGTGTTTGACACATTCACACTAGGTCTGGGCCCTTGTAAACTAAATAAAATGTATAATTTAAATTGTGCCTTGTAAAGGTGTTGTAAAGTGTTATAGTCCACTTTCACACTTTTCTAGGATTTTATTAAGTGTTTGAGCCTAATGAACCTATTTTTAAGCAAAATGTGCTTAATTAATGCCTTTTCTTGGGTGTTGTAACACACTTTGACACTTCTCTAAGGGTTTTATTTAATAATTGGGCTTTATTATGCTTTAATTGGTCTTAAATTGCATCCACGAGCCTTAATTAATGTATAATTTTGAGGATAATACCAACATTAATCATCACCCAATCATAATTTAAGTGTTTTTGGCTTATGTGGCCTAGATTTAGTGATCTGGGACTCATTCTCCACCTTGGGCGAATGAGTCCCACCTAGATTTTTAGGTCCCAAACATGATTTCACACCTTTCTAAGCACTTCAATTTTGGTCCCATACATTATGCCTAATGGGACTCATTCGCCACATTGGGTGAATGAGTCATGTTTAGCTCAAAATTGAATTTAATTCAAAATTTTGGTAGGATTTTATTCTCCTAGATCTTATGTCAACTTGTAGTGTTGTAATTTCAAGAATTCTTGCATAATTAAGTATAAATACAAGGTTCTTTCACTCATTTTCACCTAAGACTTTTGTGAGAGCATTCCTAATAGCAAGTTTGAGTTCACAAGAGCATTCATGTATTTAAAAGAGAATTCAAGAGTCTTCAAGAGTTTATTATCAAGAATTTTAGAGAAACATTCAAGCATCAAGCATCATGTAAAAGTCTTTATGCATCATGTTTGTTATTGTGCTAGTAATTGCGATGTAGGGTTTCATGATTCAAGCTAGCATTTCACTCAAGATAAACATCATCCAAGAAAGAGTCAAGATCTACATCCATTGCAACCACCTCAAGCATATTTACAACACTTTATTGCAAGGGTTTGGTGAGTTGCAACATTGTCATATTTTCATTCATCATTCTCCATTCTTATTTGATTTCATTTCAAGGATTGATTTCCAAAATAGGGTTTGAGCAAATCAAACCCCTTTCTACTAACCCCTGCAACATTTTTCCCTCTCCTGAGTGTGATTTGCATGTCTAGGTTGCAAATTTCCTAAGGATAAATATTGGAGAAATTTTTTCAAAGAGATTAAAACTGCCAAAGTTGTCATCAAGTCTTGGAGATACTTGGAGATCACCTACAGGTTGTAAAACAGGGTTGTGTATTCAGAAATCAATTTGGAAGGACATAGCAAACTGAGAAGAACAAATTTAGATTTTGAATTCTCAAAAAAGTGGAAGTGGACTATTCACCACAAGTGGGGAATGAGTCCCACTGTAGGTGTTTGACATAGATCTTTGCAGATTCAGATACCCTTTTTCCTGAAACCAACTCTTGTACAAAAATCCAGAATTGGGATTGATTCACCTAGAATGGTGAATGAGTCCCACTAGGTCAAAAAGTTAGAATTTCCAGCATTTCAAGACTCCTAGCCATCTTCAGGTTTTTAGGTGCACACATTTCATCTTACAGATTTCTATTTTGTTTTTCTTGCATTTCTAGGTCATTTAATTCAAGTTTGCATCATATTAGTGTTTTGCTTTTCATCTTGCATTTCATTGTCTTTTCCAAGTTTAAACTTGGTGGTGAACCCCTCATTAGATCCTGATCATTCCCTAGGATAGTCCCTTAGTAGATCTCTTTTCTTTATTCCATTATTGGGGTGAAGATCTCTAGGGAATCCTTGAATGTTAGTTGGAGAAAAGTGGTGTTCTATGTCCAAAACCATAAATCATCCATTTTTCAACTATTCACTTGTGAATGCTTGAATTTTCTTGTGAACTCAACTTTGCTATAAGAATACTCATTCAACTTCTAGGTGAAAAATGAATGAAAGAAACTTGTATTTATACTTAACTATGCAATAATTCCCAAAATTACAGCACTACAAGCTGACATCAGATCTAGGAGGATAAAATCTTGCCAAAAATTTGAATTAATTTTGATTTTGGGCCAACGAGACTCATTCGTCCAAGGTGGTGAATGAGTCCCATTAGGAATAATTTTTGGAACCATTTTTAAAAATTCCTAGAAAGGTGTGAAACTTGTAAACGGTGATTTTGGTTTGACCCCTCACAATGCTTTACTCTTCCTAGGATCTTTCACCTAAAAGGAGAAAGGGGATTGGATGGGGGACCAAAATGCAAAGGTTTACACTCAAGACGACTGATGTTAATGAGATGTATTATGCCTAATTAAGATTTCCTAAGTGCAATAAACTGAAAAACCAAAATGATTATCAGTGTGAAACCTAAGAAATACAAAGTGCTGGAAAACACATTGTGATATGCAAACATGTGATAAATGACCTAGAAATGCAAGCAAAACTAAATAGAAAGTTTTGAAACAAAATGTTTGTACCTGAAGATTGAAAATGAATGGCATGAAGGTCTGAAATACTGATAAAATTGATGAAGAAGTCAACTAGGACACTTGTGCCAGTCTGGGCAACTTAGTCCCAGATATGGAAAAACTGCCCAGAAACCAATTTCTGCCAAATGGGTGCTTAGATCTATAAAAATCACTGAAAATCAGGTCTAGTGGGACTAAGTAACCCAAGGTGGTGACTTAGTCCACTTTTGAATCTCTAAAAAATTTGGAAGTGGAAACATAGACTCTAGATTTGCACTTCCTTTTCTGACAGGTTTCTGCTTCTGAAACTTTGATTTTTGAACCTGAAAATGAGTTTTTGTTGATTATTTGACTTTTTGAATGAAGAGAAGACTTGAGAAACCTTGAAAATTGATCTCCAATGATTTCCAAGCTTTGAAGAGTCCTAAATCTGTAAACACACAAGAAGGGAAGAATAAATTTTGAATGTTAGGGCATGGGGGTTTGCCTTGGTCAAACCCCTTTTTAGGTAATTAAACCAAAATGAAGAAAAAAGTAATGAATCATGCAAAAATGAATTTAATATCTTTCCATGGTGATTGATCTTGATTTTCTATAGTAAAATCTAAAGATTCTTCCCTTGAATGTCTTTGGAAGCTATCTTGGTGACTTGCAATGATAAAACCTTAGCTTTCTTGACTTGAGAACATGATGAATGATGGATGAGATATGTGTGAATGAGTTAGGAGATTATGAGATGAAAAATGAGAGGAAAAACCCTTATTTATACACAATTATGCCTTAATTCCTGAACATACCTCATCACAGGCCAACCTTAGGTCTTAAAGAATAAAAACCTGAAAGAAATTTAAATTAATTTTGATTTTTGTGCCTCATGGGACTAAGTCACCCAAAGTGGCGACTTAGTCCATTTGGGAAATTTTGAGTGGATGCCAAAGATTAAGATGTATTAAATGTTGTTTATTGGGTTCTTCTTCAACAAGACAATTAAGGCCTGCAAGTGCATGAAGGGGCCATTTAAAGCATAAGAAAGGTGTAAATATTGAAGAAAATCCTAGGAAAGTGTGAAATTTTCTTATAATACTTTACAACACTTTGAAATAGGTTTTGGTAAGGTTATTTAGGTGAATTATAACATTATGGTCCTAGAAAAGTGTGAAGATGCATTACAACACCTTACAACATCTTTACAAGACATCAATAAATACATTTTATTCAATTTGAAAGGGCCCAAGACCTAGTGTGGATGTGTAGACACCTCACAACACCAAATAAAAGCCTCATTAACTCTAATGTATCATCAATTATTCCCATAATCAGGCAAAGTATACACTTTTTGGCAACACAAAACCAAGTTTGGGACCAAAAAATCTAGGTGGGACTCATTCACCCAAGGTGGTGAATGAGTTCCAAATCACTAAATCTAGACCATTCAAGCCTAAAACACTTGAATTATGTTTGGGTAATGATTTGTGTCAGGATTATCCTAAAAAAGATGCAATAAATGAGGCTTGTGGATGCAAGATAGGGCCAATTAAAGCATAATAAAGACCGATTATTAATGACAAGCCTAGAAAAGTATGAAAGTGTATTGTACAACACTTTAAAATAAGGTAGGATTAAGGTTAAAAAGAGATTTATTAGGTTTAGTTAATTAATAAAGCCTTAGAAAAGTGTAAAAGTGAATTACAACACTTCACAACACCTTAGCAAGGCACCATTAAATTCATTAGTTCACAAGGGCCCAAGACCTGATGTGAATGGGTCAACCACATTACAACACTAAATCAAGGCAACATTAAGCTCAATTTAGCAAGGAGGGTCCAAACAAGTGTGAAAATGTCTCGACGACATTTTTAGACACTACACTTAATTACTTTCTCCTTATCATTAATGTCCATTGGTATGTCAATTGTATCTCCTAGAGGAAGTGCACTTGGTTTTGGAAATTCAGGGTTGTATTCTTCTTTACTCATGTCAATATCACTACTTTCCTTTTTTCCATCTTTTTGTTTGGTGCTAATCATAGCACATGTAACCCATTTATTTTGAGGAGTAGATGGTTTATCATAAACTCCTAGCATTACTTTCAAAGCTTCATTGTCTTTGAAGTATTCCCATGATGGTTCATAAGTCATATCATGCAATTCAGGATGCTTCAAGGTGAGATTGATTTTAGGTTTACACATAATGTTATTGATGTTTAACGAGGGTCTTTTGTTTGCTTGCATTATCTTAGAAGGATAATATCCCAATACACTTTTTGTTTCTTGTGTGTTAGGTTCTACAAGAACACAAATTCCTTATTCTTTCTTTCCACATCCTTTTCCACTATAACCCAATTGTTTCATAAGTTCATAACCTCTTCCATAAAGTCTTTCTATTTCTTTCGGGTTTGGTGGTTTTTACTAATCTATCTCATCAAAATTAGTTGTATAGATTGTGTTAGTTTCAAGGGTAGATGAGGTAGATGCTTGTGAGTTTTATTCTAAATTCTACATTGACATTACCATTGGTTGCTTTTGTTTTTCATCTTCTTTTCTTGTGATTATGTATTCTCCCATAAACGAGGTTGTGAACTCCAAGGAACCCAAATCATCTTCCAATAACTTCAACACCGTTTTCATTTCTTGTTTATCTTGTTCCATAGGTTCTATGTTGGATGTTGGAATTAATGACTTTAGAGGACCTTTCACTCCTTTTTCAACTTATAAAAAACTTTTGGGCTTAGTGTCTGTTTCAATTTGGTATGCCTTATTGTTGTAGACATACTTCATTATACAATGAAGAGTTGAAGGAACTGCATGCATTTCATGAATCCAAGGTCGCCCTAAAAGAAGGCTATATGAATTTTTAGATTATCAGGCATTACATGAATAGGAGTTTGCAAGGTATCCTTTCCAACTATAATAGGTAAATTAATCACACCCAATGGTTGTTTGCCTATGTTATCAAATCCATGAATTGACAAGGAATTAGGTTGAATTTTTGACTTATCCACACCAAGTTTATCCAAAAGTGTCACACTAAACACATTAAGAGTAGAACCATTGTCAACAAGGGTTCTTTCTATTCCTAATCTATTATAGATGGCTATTATCATGAAGGCATCATTTTTCTTTCTCAATTTAAAAGGAGGTAGCTCATGTTGATGAAAGGTAATGTCTATATTAATTGTATTCATTCCTTGTGTTAGAGTTGCTACATCATTTGCATTTGTATCAGGGGGAACCATTGCTTGTTGTAAGGTTGTTTGAAGCATAGTGTGATAATTAGGTCCCATAGGGATATCTTTGTAGGAGTATTCTTAAGTTGTTCAACAAGATAATAATCCTTCCCACTATGTCAAAGAAAATGAGGAGCACCAGGAAAGATGGGATTAGGAAGAAGTAAGGTTGTTGGAGTTGGTTGTTTTGGTTGCAAATTGTTTCGAGTGTTGTATGTATGTGCAATGGTATTATTACTTGATTTTTGTAAAACATTGTTCTTAGGTGGGTAAAGAGTAAATCCAGGCTTTCTTTTAGGTTGAGATTTGTGTGAAGGTGGGTAAAGGATAAGTTGAGGTTGAATCACGTTAACTTCTCTTAGTTTTGGTTTATCATAACAAGCCTTTGTGGATGAACCTTGTGAGATGAATTCCTCAAGGGCTTCATGTAACATGTCAAATTCATCACTACTAAAAGGCTTGAGGGTTAGGTTAGCTTGGAAAAAGAGATTTGACATAGTCAAATAATTATGCTTTCTCCAAGGGGTTCATCAGTTTGTAGGTGTTTTTGTTTTTGTTTCCTGACGAATTCCAAATGTAATCTAATCTAACTAAACTATGAACTAATGCTAAAAATGAAAAGCAAAGGAATCTAATTCTATCCACAATTGCAATGAATGTAAATATGCTAATTCTAATGATTTGAATGTAACAAAAAATATGTAAACTGAATCAAGAAGCTACCAACAACAAACACAAGCCAAGAAATAGAGAATTCAATGTTGTAAAGTGCAGTTTGAAATATACACTAAGACTAAATCGCCCAGAGGGGCATATGAGTCCCAACAAGGGTTTTTTTTCAAAATTTTGTGAAAATTTTAAGTGATTTTTATGATTTCTAATTTGTATGATCTGTAACCTAAGTGAAAATGCAGCTTTTAGATGATTTTCAATGATGTAAGATGCAAAAATGCAAGCTATATGCACTTTCACTAATGCAAAATTTAGAAATCCTAGAATGTCAATTGACTAGTGCAAACCCTAATGTAAAGTTAATGAAAGTAAGCTCTACGATGATGATGCACTCCAAATCAGAATTATGATGTTCTAAATGCATTGCTTCTATACTTGGGGGATAGAATAACAATCTTCACACTCTCTCATTCAAGAAAAACCCTAGAGATCTCAATCTAAGATATGCAAAGGAGAAAGAGATATTGCAATAGGGTTGTCCTAAGGTCTAATTATAGACTAAGGAAGGGTTCACTACCAAGCTAGGGCTTGGAAATACAAATGAAATGCAAGATATAATGATTAACCCTAATATGATGCAAGACTACACTAAATGATTTAAAAATGCATTTAAATCAGAATAAAGAACTACAAGATCATAGACCTATGTGCACCTGGAAACTTGAAGAAGGATGGAATAAGCTCTAAAACAATAAACATATTGAAATTAGGGCATACTAGGACTCATATGCCACTCTGGGCGTATCAGTCCCAGACTAGGGTTTCTGGTTTGGAACATGTTTCTGGTAGTGTAGATTATGGATATGCAAAAAACTATAAATTTTGCTTGTAGTGGGACTCATACGCCACTTCTGGTGTATAAGTCCCATTCCACTTTTTTGGGAATTCAAAGTTCAAATCTTCACTTCAACCTCTCCTCTTCTCTTCCAAATTGATTTCTAGATCCAAACCTGTAAAAAGACCTGCAAAACATAATATCTACTTGATTTGTTTATGGGGGGTTTTCCTTAGTCAAACCCCTAGTTTGGTAATTAAACCTCGATAGAAATAATGAATCTTGAATGTAAATGTGAACATAAACCCTAACCTTAAGTGTGTCTAAGATTTGAAAATTAGAAATGTAATGCAACCCTTTTCTAATGTGTAAGAATGAGATGCATGAATGAAGTTTGAATGCAATAACTCACTTTGAGAGATGTCAAATCACTCTAATAAGTCATGATGATGCATCTACCTTTCTTAGGCTGAAAGTAGAGTCATAATGAAGGATGTAATCACTTAGGAAACAAGTCATTAGGCTTGGCTTGATGGCTAGTTGCATCTCCCCAACCTAGAATCCATCATGATTCACCATAGGCAACCATAATCCACCCTTGACAATGCTAGATCTTGAATGAAAGTGAGCTTGAAGACCTACAAAAAAACTTTAATGTTGCTCCAAGACTTCAAATTTACTTTCTCTTGAAACTTGAATGCTCTTGTGAAAGAATAATTGAAGAATTTTGAATGTTTGGATCTTGAAATTGCTCCTAAAATGCTTTATTAGATGAAATAATGACTTAGAAGTTTGCTTATATAGGCATTTACACCTAATTTACCACTATTTAGATCGCAAAAGCTAAGATCAACCAAAAATTTGAATTAAAAAGTTGAATTTCCTACTCAAACCCTAAAAAATCCCCAAATGGGACTCATACACCACCTTTGGCATAGGTCCCGCCTAGGGTACTCATATGCCTAAGGTATTGTATGAGTTGCACCCTAGATTTTTGGGGTGGGTTGTTGGAAGTTTAAGTGCTTTTGATGATTTTGTTAGGTTTTTACTTGAAATAAGCCTCAAGATCCAAAATAAAGGGTCTTAGGGGCCTATTAATGATGACTTAAAGGGGTATTTAATGTAAGGGTGCTAAAATAGGTCCAAATTAAGTGTGAAACTGCACTACTTTCAAGATTTTTATAATTTTCTATAGGAGGATACCTTGGTGCAGGGGCACCATGTTAGGTTTTGAAAATAAGGTCTTAAGTTCGTTTTAGGTGTCTTGGAGTATTTTTTTCATCTAATAAGGTCATATTAGACCATTCTTTATGTAATTTGAGTCAAATGGAATCCATTTTGTAAAAGGTGTAAAATCTTGTAAAGTTGTCAAATTGCAAAGTTGCAAAATTGCAAAAATTAAAAAAAGGTGGAATCCCAATAGTCAAGGTGTTCAAATGTTGGTTTGTGTCAGTTGGGTTGTTTTATTTTGATGTGTTGGGTTCAAATAAGCCTCATAATCTTTGAATCAGCTTTTTGGTGTTCATTTTGTTGAAGAAAGTAATAAAAAAACTCTCTTTTTCTCTATGTTCACAATTAAATCTACTGCTACAAGATATAGTACAGTTCCGTACTAATTGTTTTTGATCCAAGGTGTTTTGAGGTTGGTATATATATGTACTAAATCCATTTTGGACTTGGTTTGAGTTAATTTCATAAGGAATCAAGGTTTTTATTGTCATTTTACTGGTAACAGGTTTGTAAACCCTATTTTGAAGGTTTGAAGGTTGAAAAAATGCATGGTTGACCCATTCCACTGGTAGAATAGCTTGTAATTTGGTGGAATGGGTAAATTAGGGTAGGGTTGAATGCTAAAGTAGGTTTTAGGATTAGGGAGTAAGGTTTGAGGCCTTTTTTTGATGCTGCCCTAGTTGTAAATTCATGGTTTTTGGCTTAAAAGAGATGGTTAAGAGTTGGAGTTTTCCTAAAATACATTGAAAAAGGATGGGAGATGGCTTGGAGAGCATGTGTAAACCCTGTTTGATGTGAATAAAGTTTTGGTAAGGAGAAATAGTGATTGGATAACATAGTTCAATAAAACTCATTGTACAAGCATGGGTTGGCCTAAAACAAGGGTTTGGTGATTTGGTGAACTAGTAGTTGTTTCACTTGATAGAAATTGTTGATTCAGAGCTTTTGAAACCTAGTTGAGGCTCTGTAATAGATATTTGTGTTTGGAAGAAGGTTTAGGTTGGTGTTGCTTTGAAAAATAGGGCTAATTGAGTGACTTCCCAACGTAGCAGTCCTATTCTGAAGGTGAAGGTCTGAAACAACCATATTCAAAAGTTAGGTATGTTGAAGTATTCCATTAAGGGTGTCTAAAATGATGAATGGTTTGTGGGTCTGAGGAGGATTTTGGAAGATGTGTTCTTATTCCATCATTTGGAATACTACAAGGAAATGAAGGTGAATGGTGAGTAGGACAACAAATTGAGGTTTTTGTGATTGAAAATTGTTTGAATATGATTCAATTGTGATTGTTAGAGGTTTACCTCCCTACTCTGCATCATACCTCTATGTAGGTAGGTGAAGATATCATGATACCAGGGAGAATGGGACCAACAATTTCACATACGAATTCAGATTTTGGTACCTCAAATGCTGGTATGAGAAGCTACTCAATGAGGAATTCACATTTAAGAATGTTAGACGACATGTCTAATAAGGACCCAATGGTTTCCATGGGATCAACTGCTCGGTTGTTGACATGTGGTATTTGCTCAAATGTGATGTCAATGAAGAAATATTTGATACTCTTCACCATCTTTTTGTAAGGTGTGATATTATCATCCTTGGTCTAATAATCATCATTGACTTGATTTATAATTAGCTGTGAATCTCCATAGACCCTTAATTCCTAGATTTTCCACTGTATTGTAATTCTCAGTCCTGTAATAAGAGCTTCATACTTGGCGATGTTATTGGTGCATGGGAAAGATAACCGATATGATTTAGGAATGCAATCACCTTGTGGGGTGATGGAGAGAATGCCTACTCCAGATCCATGTAGTGTATGTGATCCATCAAAGTACATCTTCCATTGATCTACCATGTTGAGGACAAATACTGACTCATCAAGAAATTTAGACAGCAATGAATTCTCTACATAGATAGGTGCCTCATCTAGTTGATCTGCGATGACTTGTCCCTTGATAGCCTTTCATTCTATGTACTCTATATCAAAATTTGTTAAGATCATCACCCACTTAACCATTCATCCCATGAGAGTTTCCTTGGATAACATATATTTCAATGGAGCAATCTTAGCAATGAGCTTTATTTTGTGCGAAAGAATGTATTGTCTAAATTTTTATGAAGTGAAGAATAATACTAGACAAGCTTTTTCAATGGGTGAGTAATTCATATCATATCCAACCAAAGTCCTATTGATATAGTAAATTTCTCTCTCCTTCCCTGTTTTGTCATCTTGAGCAAGAAGAATACCTAAAGTCGTTGATGTAGCTGAGATATACAAGATCAAAGGTTTGTTCAGTATTGGTGGCATAAGGATGGGAGGTGTCAATATAATCTTTGAATTGTTGGAAATATTTGTCACATTTTTAGTCCCATTTGTATGTTATCCCCTTGTGGAGAAGGTGAGAAAAGGGGTGAATCTTATTTTCCAACTATGCTATAAATCTCCTGATAGACTGTAATCTGCCTTGTAGGCCTCACATTTTCTTTAATGTTTGTAGTGGCTCCATATCCAAAATTTCTTTGACCTTGATTGGATCTATCTCAATTTCTCTCTGTGACATTATGTACCCTAGGAGTTTACTTGATGTGACATGAAAGGAACACTCTTTTGGATTCAACCGCACCTTGTACTCTTCAAGCTTTTCAAAGATTGGTCCTAGTAATTCTATATGCTCCTTCCTCATGCTTGACTTGGATAAAATGTCATCCACATAGTCTTCAATAGTTTTGTGGATCATGTCATGAAAGATCAATGTCACTGCTCTTTGATAAGTAGCTCCAACATTATTTAACCCAAATGGAATCATGTTCTAGTAGTAGGCCCCCCATGGACATGTAAACGTTGTTTTATGCTGATCTTCCTTAGCAATCATGATCTGGCTGTATCCTAAGAATCCTTCCATAAGTGAAAGCATCTCATGTCTAGTACTCAAATCTATAATTATATCGATGTTCGAAAGAGGAAAGTCATCTTTGAGACATGCTTTGTTTAAATCCCTGAAGTTAACACATATTATGATGCCCCTAGTAGGTTTTGAGACTAGAACTAGGTTTGAAACCCACTTAGGATAGTCTGTTGGTCGGATGAATCCTATGTCAAGAAGTTTCTACAATTCCAGTTTAACCAACAATACTATCTATGGGTGCATCTTTCTCAACTTCTTCTTTACTGTTTTCACTTCACGATAAACTGCTAGGTGGTGGACAACCACTTCAGGATCAAGTCCAAGCATATCTGTATAGGACCATACAAATTTTCCTTTCTCTCTTTTAATAAAGTTGCCATGTTTTTTTTCTCTTCACCTAATAGTGATTCTACATAAAAGGTGATCTAAGGTGCTTCATCTGTCCCTAGATTTACTAGATTAGCTTTATCCGCAAGCACTACTGACTTCTCTTGATGTATTGCACTAAGAGGAAGATTGGATCCCTCATCCCTCAGCACCTCAGAGAGGTTTTCACCATCAAATATGTCCTTTATTTTTGCTATTTTATGATCAGAAAATGCCACAGTGTGGTTTTTATTTAAGGATCAACATATGATTTTTATATCATTAATTTTGCAATTGAGGGACTCAATCATTTTGCCATAGTAAGCTTACGTATCCAGTTCAATTTCAAAAATTACTTTGTGATCCCCATATGGCCTGTTGTCACGAAGTCCCATAAACTTAGAGATCGCTTCATCATTTTCAAATGAATCCAAAATAGATGGTCGTCATTGGTCCTAGTTGATTGTGAGTAGACTAGCTTTAGTTCAATGATTTTTCTATTTGGAGCAAAGGATGTAGTGGTTATCATGAATATGGAGGAATTCTCAAATAAATTAGTGATATCAAGGGGAAATCCATCAAGGGAATTATCACGTGATATAGGTAACCAAGAGGAAGGTTCAACTCATTTATTAGAAGCACCCTTGCCAAGAATGGTCACTTTTCTTGTGGTACATCCAAGACCAAGATTCTTGGGTCATTTCTTAGGAGCAAGGGGTTCTAGTAAACCATTGTTGTTCTACCCCAACTTCTCATTCTTGTTGTATCCTCAACCCATCATTAGCTGCATCATTTTTTGTCATCTTCCATTTGAAGAATAGGAATGGGTTATTTATCTTGGTATAACAACTTGGATATACTCTCCTCATTGATGACTTCTTTTTTCAAATCTCCCCACTTGGTGAAAGTGGTAGATGCTTCCTTAATTATATCAAATACCTTATTAATAGGTTGAGGCTTCCAGTGAGATTTAGGAGAAAGAGGCAACTCTCCAATTAGAAAAGAATCCTTCTTCACATTATAGTCTCCACAACTATTATCTTTGATCAAGTTACTTTTATATTTGGAATGTTCTATATGATGGGTATTTTGGATTCAGAGGTGAAAGCTAGGGAAGATGGGTCAATGAATGAGGAGGATGTTGGCACATCATAATTTTTAGGCACTTGAGGGATCTTATAGTATTTTTCTTCAAGGTTCTTGCAGTAATAGATTGGTTTGGGATCACCATAGATTGTAACTTCTTTATCTTCATGGGGAAATTTAACACATTGATGGTATGTGGAAGCTATGGCTTGCATGACATGGATCCATGGATGACCTAGAAGGATGTTGTAAGGAAGGTCAAGATCGAGTACTTGGAAAGTAGTTTTAGCAATGATAGGTCCTATTTGGATAGGGAGCTTGATCATGCCTTGAGAAACCCATTCTTGATCATCATATGCCCTTATAGTCACACCTTTTGCCTTTTCAATGGAATATTCAAATTAACCCAAGTTCTTGATTAACTAAAGGGTACAAATATTTAGAGTTCAACACCTCCATCCACAGGGACTCTTTTGACTTTGTTCTTGTGAACGACAACCTCAAGGTGCAATGCATGATTGTGTGATGGCCACGTTGGGTGGTCTTGCTCAGAAAAGGTGAGAAGATGAGGAGTAGTAATGTGTCCTATCATAGCCTAGAATTTCTTAATATCAAGATTCTCAGGTACGGAAGAAGCTAAAAAATCCTTTTCTAAGATATCCCTATGTGTGGGGGATAGTTTCAGCAACTCCAAGATGGAGATTTGGGCAGGGGTCTTCTTCAATTGGTCTAAGAGACTGTAATAATTGGGGTTCAACTTCAA
This sequence comes from Sequoia sempervirens, assembly GCA_007258455.2. Lineage (NCBI taxonomy): Eukaryota > Viridiplantae > Streptophyta > Pinopsida > Cupressales > Cupressaceae > Sequoia > Sequoia sempervirens. The sequence continues at coordinate 98,494,861 of VDFB02086081.1, read as the reverse complement.
AAGTGAGGGAACTATGCCCTAGGTTGCAATGGTGTTCCTTGGATTGCGACCTTTTCTCTACATGTGGTGACTACACACTCTGGACTAGGCCCTTTGATTGTGATAACGGATGTAAAATTATCATAAGATGCTACCACATTGTTATAGACATGACCCACATTGGTGTAGTCCTTCCCCTCACCACTGTCATGCCCTTGCTATGATCAAGCATTAAGTTATTGTATATTTTAAGATCTTGGTTTCTTGATTTTTGATCTACGGTTATGTCTCCATTATCTATAAGATCTTGAATGACATTTTTTAGTTTCATGCAACTCACCATCTCATGTCCATTGATTTTATGGAAATCACAAAGATCCTTCTCACTGTACCATGGTGGTTTAACTTGAGGTTCTTGGTAATTTTGATAGTTAGGGAGCATGATTAGCTTGGGTTGCACTAACTTCTACATGAATGACTCAATAGGTTCCCCCAAAGGTGTGTACTTACGTCATTGAGTGTAGTTGTTTCTAAGGGGTGGTCTTCTTTGTGTGTTAGTATTATTGACTTGGTTGTTTTGTGGTTGCATGTTTGTTGTGTGTTCCGTTACATGTTCATTGGTTGGGTGTTTGTTTGTCTTGGAGCACTAGGGACTACTTTTGCATCAACTACACCATCATTGGTAACATTCTTATTCTTGGCCCAAACCTAGGGCTTGTCATTGGAACTAGTATATGGGTAGTTGTCCTTTTATGCTTGTGTGTTTCCTTGTGCAATAAGGGATCTTTTCAATGTTAAGAGCCTTAGGGATGATTTCTTCATATGATGAGACACATTACATTTTTAGTTGAAAGGATAAATTTGTGTCTACATTGGAAATAATGATACCTATTTGTTGTTCTTTGGGAATTGGCCATTTTCTTTTGTTGGCTCTATGCCTCTATCATTGCAAGAAATTCGCAAAGGATTCACCCTTATCCTCTTTTAGGGTGTATAGTTCTTCCAAGCTTACATCCATATCTAGGTTGTAGGAGAAGTGATCCACAAACCAATCAATTATGTCTTGGAAGGTTTGAATTCCTAGAGGTAAATGTGAGAAACATTCTCCCAAACTATATGGAAATAGATGCATTAGATAGGAGTCATTGTAAGCTACTTCCATGCATGCTACGTAAAACTCCTTGATACGATCCTTTGGATTTCCTTGCCCTTTATATTTTTCAAACTTGGGGATTTCGAATCTAGGTAGGAATGGTATCATTGAAATGCTTCTATTGAAAGGATATGGACACAAGTCTCATTGTGCATGCAATTTGTTTGTTTTTCTCACTTGTATGTCTTCGATTTGTTGTGTGAGTGCCCTAATTTGTGAGGATAAATAATATTGAGGGTTTGGCGGTGGAGCATACGTGTTATATTGTGGAATGGTAGATGAATTAAATGTGGGATTTTGATAGGGGGTGTTATGTGGGTGTATGGTGGATTTTGATATTGCATGTGTAATGGTGATAATGGTGGAGGTGTGGTGTATTCTCCTTGTGAAGTTGGGTTCAAGACATTTTTTTGCATGCTTGTGTATGATTGTTGTACGGGTTATAGTACAAGTGTTGAGGTTGTTTTTGTGCAAGCACTTATTGTTTTTGAGCATATTGTTGTGCTTGCAATTGTTGGGCTTGTAATTGCACTTGTAGTTGAGCTTGTAGTTGTTACGCTTGTAGTTGATATTTTTGTTGCTCTTGTATTTGAGATTTTTGTTATTGTGCTTGTAGTTGAGCTTGTTATTGTTGGGATTGTAATTGATCTTGTTGTTGTTGAGCTAGCAATTGCGGTTGTTGTTGTTGTTGATTTAGCATATGTTGTTGATAATCCAATGTATTTTGTCCTTGTGATAATGGGATGGTGTTTTGGTTTGGGATAAATTGACTTATTTGCATGTATTGTCTTGAGATGTTTTGATTTTGTGGAATGAGTGGTAGATTTTGGGGTATGATGTTGTGGGTGATTTGTGGGTTGAGTTGATTTTGGGATGGTTGATGTGTGATGAGATTTTGAGGGTTGGAAATTAGATTTAGATTTGGTATATTTTGTCCTTGATTTTGTGCTATCATTCCTTATACAATTTGAGATTGGGGTGGATGAATGTAGGCTATAGGTCCCATTTGATTTTTCATTACTTGAGGGACCAAAGGTTGAGTGGTGTAGCTTGGTTTTGCGATATTAGTGGCATACTTTGGTTTTGGATCAATTGATTGGAAGGGTTCCCTTGATTGATTTGGTGTTGAGGGACCGATGGATTGGATGCATTTCCTTGATGTTTTTGATTTGGGACTAGTGTGTTTCCTTGATTCATTGGGTTTGGGATCAATGTACTTGATGCATCTCCTTGGTTGGTTTGAGTGACTTGTGGAACCAATTGATTTGATGTGTTAATTGGATGGTTTGATGTTTGACCTTGTTGCATTGATAATTGAACTTGTACTATGGTTTTCACTTGTCCTTGTTGTTCCACTTGGGGTGCTTGAATCACTTGACTTTGTGTAACATTAGGAAATCTTTGGGTACTTGCCGTAGTGGAAGAATAAGGTTGGGCATGAAATGTGGATATCCAATTTGTGTTTTGTTGGATAGTTGTGTCTTGGGTACCCAAAGTTACATTTTTTCCTAGATTTGGAGTGATACCAAGGTTGGTTCCTAGTCGAGTTGCAAGAATAAAAGTCAAAGGTTGACTTAGCACATGTGACGAAGATGTTTCTGGTGATATATTGAACAACACCTTGTACCAAAGGTTGTGTGATGAATGCTTGAGGAATATATGCCACATTTTCTAAAGGTTGTTCCCTAATTGTGTGCAAATCGAATGAGGAAGCGAGTTTAGCTCCTTCCTTTGCTAAGGCTAGCATGTATTGTGTGGGGTTCAACTTCATAAATGTTTTGATGAGATGGTGAGTTTTTCCCAAGATCTTGTTGTGCTTCAAGTAGTTCCTCTACAGTGAGTTCAAGTGGATTTTTAGTAAACCTCTTCTACTTCATACCCCATTTCTAGTGAATTTTGAGGTGGATTTTATGATGGGGTTTAGTAGCTCCTAGGATCAAATTCTTGTTGGTTGGGATCACTCATGGTAGATGATTTTTTTTTTGCTCCATGTTTTTCTTGTATTGTGATCTTCTTGTTACCATAAATTTTGGATCAACCTTGGGAGTATTGTGTTGGGATTTATATTGTTGGAACTCTTGGGTTGATTCAAATTTTTGTAAAAGTGACCCTCTATGGTGTTTAGGACAAATTATGGGAATGTATGATGAAAGGGGTGAGTGATATGGAGGATGAACTTATAAATTTTGGACAACACTAGACTAAAGGTTTGATGTTTGTTGTTTTGATAGGGATGCTAATGAACTTGTGAATTCTAAGAGTAGAATTATGAATTTTAGGATAGAATTATTCAAAAGGATGATGTTTTCCAATCTAACTAAATGCATGAAAATGTATTCATTTGCAAAACATATAGCTAAACTAGGTGATTTGGTTGATGAAAACCTAAGTCTAGCTTGAGGTTGTTGTGTCCAAAATTCAAAGTTGTTTGTGAGGTGAGATGTCAAATGTTTTGAGGTGAATGTGATAATTGATCCTAATTTTTGAACCTAAGAGGGACTTTGTTTACAAGATCAAGGTATTGAAAAACATGATTTTCCCTTGGAGTGATAAACCTAAGAAATCAATGCTTGTTTGATGGTAGAACTTTGATACAATATTTTGGTATGTATTTCCCTGTTTCACTCTTTTTTGTTTTGGAAGTCAAGATGTTTTGGAAAATGAGACCAAAATGTACCTACTTTGTGGGTTCAATTTATTTAAACTTCAATTAATGAGATTGCTTTTACCACATCAAATATCTTGATTAAGTTTAAACTAAGAATGTCTATGACAACCTTGGAAAAATGTTTTCCATAAAAGCTTGACATTGTGGAAATCAAAGAGGTAAGCCATAGTTCCCTAGGTTATCTCTGATATAAGTAAGTAGAGATATGGTAAAATATATTGGGAAACCACTAATATATTCTTTTTAAAAAAACAAGATATATTTAGAGGTATGCAACAATATATTTCCCTTGAAATGTACTCACATATAAACAAAGGGTTTGAAATTTTTGACAATGTTGATGTTTGTTTGAGTTGTTTGAATTCCAAGAAATGTGTTTGACTGACTCAATTGGTATGGGAGATATTTTGCAAGTCTTCTTCCACAATACTTACTAGTTTGGCTCAACAAAATTAGTCAATTAACAATCTAGAGTTATAAAGGTACACCACTTCTTAGTAGGCTTACCTCACCCTCGAAGGAATGATTTTAAATCAAAAATTATAGAGGGGTCAAATAGGCCATATATCAAGGAAATGTATTGTCTTGATATGCCTAGCTTTGCACAAGAGAATAAACTCTTCTGAAGCTTTATGCCTCAACTATAATTGGACGTTGTAAGTATCTTTTGGGAGTGGTGTGCCTCTCATGCACTACTTCAAAGGATGTTTCAGAAAACTTGGTTGGTCTCTAGACAAAGGTGTGTAATGACAATCATGAACATTGCGAAACATGCATCATACATAAGCCACTTAAGGTTTTAGCCATCCTATACAACCCATTACGTTTATATGAGGATTTAGGCATGTCATGGAATTCATGCCTAGGTTTAAGCTGTACTTTATTTCAATTTCACAAACTTTATATAGCCCATTCGTAAACATGCTTTTAAGGTCGCTTATGAATTCTCCATCATGAGATGTGTCTCATAGGAAAACCCTTATCTAATAACTTAGATAAGAAAATGCTATTTCTCTTCACCCAAGATTGGATGAAGCACAAGGGGAGTGGATATGTAGAAAATCCTTGGGGTGACTCAAAAAGCTTGTAAACTTAGAGTGTTTCTCTTTACCCTAGATCACATCAAGCTCAAGGGGAGATGATACACACTAAAAGATTACACAAGCATGGAAAGCAAAGAAGACACTGATTCATTTTAATGCACCAAAGTAGATGTTATGTTCATTTTAATTGCACCAAAATTAAGTGTAAGTTTGTGTTCAATTTTAACCAATCGTAATTTGTGAGGATGTTTGGATTCAGTTTTAAGCCAACTTTGAAAAAATCATAGCATTGTAATTTCTAAAGCGTAAATTGAAAGATTCATAGCATTGTTAGTTTTAAAAGCCCAAATTGAAAGATTATAGGTTCAATTTTAGGAAAAAATTGAAAAACTCATAGCATTTTAGGTTTTAAAGCCCAAATTGAAAGATTAAATGATGTCATGACAAGTGTTAGTGAATAATTTGCTCCTCCACTTCAAATATATGAAATATTTAGCCTCACACAAACAAACCAGGATTCACTAATTGATCAAAGAGTAGATAAACTTAAAAATTTAAAGTAAACATGAAAATTTAACTCTTTATTTTTTTCACATGACAATTACGTTGATGTTTAGGCAATTGCATTGTTGTTTGAAAAATGCATTGTTTTGGTTTAGACAACTGCATCTTTTTTTGACAAATGCGTCACTTTGGTTCAGGTCAAATGCATCGTTATACAACTGTGTCGCTCTGGTTCACTTGAAACATAAAAAATAGTAATGTCGTTTGCATCAATGAAACAAATATGTTGCTATAACTAAATAAAAACATGTTCCAATGTAAACAATAGCGTCGCCATTTTCAACTACATCACGGTACACAATTGCGTCACTTTGGTCAAATGATAATTGCACATAAATGCAAATAATTGTGTTGTTGTCTGCTTCAAAATAATTGCATTGTCAGGCCCTCCAACCTACAAATCATGAAAAACTCTAGGAAAATCCATCAAATCTAGTTAGTAAAGCCCTCCTAGTGCCAAAATGTGAGCATGATCATAACCTAAGATAAACATGGTTGATCCACAATAAATTAACCAAGATCTAACTAGTTATGTAGGCTCCCAATGAAATACTTGAAAACATAAAAAAAAGAAGCCATTAAACAAGAAACTAACTAAAATGCATAATGGAAACTAATATAATGCCTCAAAATTCATCCCATTAGGGGATTGGTGTTGCATTGATGTCGAATGTCAGCCCTTTCTCAATCCCTTTGGTTGAAACAAGCTTTCAAATGGATGCCATTGATGAAGATTGATGAAAATGGATGCAAGATAAGCTAAAATAGATGCAAAGCTTAACTAAAATGCTCGTGAGGAATGCTCTAAAAATAACTATAGTCTAGATACTCTAAATGAAAGTGGATCATTCTTTCATAGAAATGAGGAGTATTTGTAGGAGAAATAGTTGAATCAATGGTCAAAAATTGAGTTGATCATCAGTGGATGAAAAAAAATGAGAGGAGATAGCATGGATGAATGATTCCCATCAATGGATGAGAATGCAAGTTGACAATGTTCAAGGATTTTAATCAATGGTTTTCATTGATTTCAAGAAGCACACTTTCTAAGAATTAGAAAGTTGTTACAAGATATTTTTTTGTCGTAGAAAATTGGACCTTCTTGAGAAAAGAGACAATTTCTCACATAATTAGACCCACTTTTCAGTCCCGTCACATCATTTCCCTTCAAAACAATATTTATAGGCCCCTTAGACCTATTAATTTTGATCTAGAGGCCCATTTCACATGTGAAATCACATAAAACCTGACAAACAACATTTAATAACATTATACCCTGACAACCCACCTTCAAACAATAGTAGTGGGACCAATTAGCCACCTTGGGCGAATGAGTCCCCTCTGGTGGGACCCATTCACCAAGGGTGGCGAATGAGTCCTCTTTGAGGGAAAATTCAAAATCAAGGGGGAATTCAATGAATTTAACTTTTTTTCCAGTGAATGTCAGCCTCTTAGGTCTAATTAACAGGAAAATAAGGTGTTATTGCTTATAAATACATATTTTAAGTCATTTTATACAATATTTTTCATCTCTCATGATCTCATTATCATTCTTCAAGAGTAATTTCAAAAGAAAAGCATTCTACAACAAGTTTCATCATCAAAAGTTGAAGTTTTAGGACAACAAACTAGGGTTTTTTGTAGGTCTTGAAGCTCACTAATCTTGTCAAGATCCAACATTGCAAAGGGTTGATGATGGATGCCTATGGTGAATCATGAAGAAATCTAGGGTGAAGAGGTGCAACTAGCCACCAAATCATGCTTAAGGACTTGGTTTCCTATTGATTCCATCTTCCATTTTCACTCTATCTTCAGATTAAGGTTTGCATTATGTTTATTTAGCATTTGCATGCCATTTTATATCCATTTTTCATGTGTTGTAAGGTTTCTAGGGTAGAGATCTTGCATCATTTCAATCAATTTTGCATGTCTTTTTCTAGAGCGATAGAATAGGACCCTTCTTATATCTTAGCCTTTCCTAGTCTTTGACACATCTATGACTAGGGTTTATGCAATTTTTTATCTATTAAAAATTAATTACCTACCTAGGGGTTTGAACAAGGAAAACCCCCATTAGACCAACTCTTTTAAGCTATTTTGTAGGGATTTTTCGAGATCTGGAACCGAGTCTTCGTCAGAATTTATTGTGTAGGTGTCAAGGTACAAAACTAAGTTTTGAATTTGCAGGAATATGAAAGTGGACTGATTCACCATGCTTGATGAATGAGTCCCACCTAAAGATGTAGATTTGAGTTAGATGCTGTTTCAGATCCTTGATTGTCAGAAAATAGATCCTATGCAGTAAAGTCCTAACCCGAGACTAAGTTGCCCAAGGTGGCGAATGAGTCCCAGTCAGCTCAAGTTTGAATTTCATCAGCTTTCTTGATTTCTCTCCAGACCTCTACAACTTTCCAGGTGCACACATCTTGAGAAATAGTTCTCTATTTGATTAAAAGTTGCATTTTTGTCCATTATTTTAGCCTTCTTGCAAACAACACCATGTTTTAAAACAAGTCATAAATCTTAGTTTTGCATTCATTTTTAGTCACATAGATTAATCTATTGCATTTAGTTAACTTCATTTACATCACATCACATCACACACATCCTAATTTGAATGAATCATTAGCATTTTTGGCCCTATCTCTCTCCTTTTAGGTGAAAAACCCTAGAAGTGCAAGAGTAGTCCATAGGGACCCAAAAATCTATGTTTCATTTTGGTGAACCCGACTTTTGAACATAAGAACATTCTGATTTACATCTAATTGCATCTTAGGTTTTCATTATTTCATGCTCTTGCATTGTTTTAGGATTCTTAAAAGCATTGTATTAGTGAAAGCATTCTTTACTTTATTTCAGTCCATTATCCTACATCTCTGTATTTGCATTATGTATTTGAATCATATAGAGTTGAAATTTCACATAAAACACCAAAAAAATTAAAAAAACATTAAAAAATTCATCTCCTGGGACCCATTCGCCACCTAGGGTGAATCAGTCCCTTTACAGTTTTTCATTAGCATTTCCAGATTTTCATTTCCTGCATTACATCTTTTTATTTTTTGTTATTTCCTTTCTGTTTCTATTCAATTATTTTTGTTTTCCTTAGCATAAATTTTATTTCTTTTCATGGCATTTATGGATAGTCTTAGGCTTTTACAAGTTCTATTTTTAGTCATATTTCGTAGTCCTTTTAGATCAACTTACATTGAGGAGACTTTAGTAAATATCCACAACCAATCACACAACACATCAAATGATCCAATTAAACACACGATTCAAACTCGAAAAACCATCTCATCCAATCCACTTAGTAGTGATGATGTCAATTAGTTAGATGAAGCCCTTAAAAGCGTCATCTCACTCACTTCATCCTCTAATGCTTGTCATGAGAAACCTAATACCCTTAATGATCAATCCCCCCTCAAACCTTTTGATTGTGATGAATTTGATTTGTTAGATGAATCCCTCCAAGACTTCATCTTGAAGAAGTCATCCACTAAGGCTTGTGGTCAACAACTTGATATAACCACTGTTCCTAGCTCTAATGATTTTCTTGAACATCCTAAAGCAATTGACAATTTTTTACCCTTTACACCTTTTAGTAGTGATGATTTTCATTTGTTAGATGATTATCTTCAAGACTTCATCTCATCTAACTCATCTGCTCTGCTTTTTTATGATACCTCTAAAACCAAGGAAGTTAATCTTTTTCAACCTAAACTTATTCTTTACCCACCCTCGCATCCACTTCATCCCTCTAATCGTCCATGCCACACTTTATACCCACCTAAAACCCATGTATCACAACAATTTAGTGATGATACTATTTCTCATACATATAACACACAAAATAACCCACAACTGCCTCAACTAATTCTACCATCATTACCTTTACCTAATCCGCCTAGTGCTCCTCGCTATATAACTTGCCTGCAAAGGAGTATGATCTTGTTGAACAATTAAACAATACTCCTGCCAAAATCTCTCTTTGGGATTTACTTCAAACTTCACCTACTTACAACACCATTCTTCAAACTGCTTTAAAACAACTTACAATTCCTCCTGGAACCACTTCGAATGATGTGGCAGCTCTTGTTCAAAAACATGGTCTTGATATTACTTTCCATCAACACGAGCTCCCTCCTTTGGAGTTACGAAAACAATATGATGCCTTTATGATCATTGATCAATTCCATCGCATAGGTATTAAATGCACTCTCATAGATAATGGTTCTGCCCTTAATGTGTGTAGTGTGAGTCTCCTTGATCGCTTAAAAGTTGATAAATCACAAATAATACCCGACTCCATTTCTATTCGAGGATTTGATAATACAACAAAGCAACTGCTTGGGATAATTACTTTACCTATTATGGTTGGAGTGGTTACTTTGCAGACTCCTATCCATGTAATGCCTTACGACCTTTCATATATTCTCCTTTTAGGCCGACCATGGATTCATGAGATGAATGCAGTTCCTTCTACCCTTCACCGTATCATGAAGTATGTTTACAACATTCGTATATATAAAATTGAAATAGACCCTGAGCCTGAAAGTTGCTTGTAGCTTGAAAAAGGGGTTACAAGTCCTTTAAAAACATTGATTCCTACCTCTAACATTGACCCTCTTGAAATTGAACACAACGATATAGAATTGGCCTCTAAATTATTTGGTGATGATTGGGGATCTTTAGAATTCACACACTCGTTTATGGGTGAGTACATAATTACACAAAAGAAAGACCCGAAACCCGAACAACCAACAATTATGTCCACTCAAACTCCTAAACAATCATCTCAAACATCTATTTCTTACAATATGGATCAAAATGCAACATACACAACAAATTTTGATGAAATAGATTATCAATCACCGCCTACCCCACATGAAATGGAAAGAATTTACGGGAAAGGTTATAAATTTTTCAAAAAATTAGGCTATACCAGAAAAGGGTGTGGAAAACATGAACAAGGTATTTGTGTCCCTATTGAACCTAATGTGCAAGAAATGAAAATAGGATTGGGATATTATTTTTCTACAACAACTAAAGCTACTCAATGACCATCCCTAAACATTAACATAATCACATGTCAACCACAACACAAACTTACCATGACCCACCTTGATTTGCTTGATCCAACCCTACCACCTTCATGGTTGCATGTTGATAGTGACGAGGCCTTGAAATACATGTTCGGTGTTTATGATACCCCATCCTCGCGTACTTACATGAAACATATTTCCCATGCTTTAAATGTTACCAAGCAAGAAGCAAGTGATATCATTGAATATTTCTTTGAATATGAAAGTCCTAAATCCAATGCACTCCCTTTAGGGGTTACAATTGATGTGCTTATGGATATTTATAATAAAGATAAAATTATTAAAATTGGGAAGTGCCTTAATGATGAAGAACAAGAAGACACAACCACTTTACTTCATGATTTTCCTAAAATTTTTACTTGGAAATATTCTGATATGCCAGGAATTGACCCAAAAATTATGATGCATACATAACATTGTCCTCGCTCCAAATGCTAAACCCATCCATCAAAAGATTCGTAAAATGCACCCTAACGTAGCCTTGCATGTTAAAGAGGAACTAGAGAAACTTCTTGATGTAGGATTTATTAAACCCATTGATAATTCTCCTTGGATCTCAAACATTGTCACAGTTGCAAAAACCGATAATAGTATTAGGATATGCACAAATTTTTGAGACTTGAATAAAGCCTCCTTAAAAGATGATTTACTGCTTCCTAATATCGACATGATTGTGGATTCAACTGCTGGACATGATTTGTTGTCATTCATGGACAAAATTTCTGGTTATAATCAAATCCTTATTAACCCTCACGATCAATACAAAACCACCTTTACAACTATTTGGGGTACATTTTGCTGGGTTGTGATGCTCTTCATCTTAAAGAATGCTGGCACAACTTATCAACATGCAATGACATTAATCTTTCATGATTATATTCACAAAATCTTAGAACATTATGTTGATGAGATCCTCGCTAAATTGTTAACACGACAAGACAATGTGAATGTCCTTCATAAAATATTCGAACGCATAAGATAATACAACATGAGATTAAATAAAAAAAATGTGTCTTTGGTGTAGATAGTGGTAAAATTCTTGGGTTTTTCATATCTCACAAAGGCATTGAAGTGGATACAAAGAAAATTGATGCCATCATTAACATGCCACCTCCTCAGAATATTTCTCAGTTGCATACGTTACAAGGTCTAATTCAAGCTATTGATTGTTTCGTTGCATCTTTAGCTGATCAAACCATATCTTTCACACATCTCCTTAAAAAGGGTGTCCATTTTGATTGGAATGAGGATTGTAAACAAGCTTTTGAGAGTCTAAAGGAATATTTAGCCACTCCACTTGTTTTACAACCTGCCGTGCCACATCGACCGTTTATCTTATACATCGCCGCATCTACCCATGCTCTTGCAACATTGTTGACTCAACATGATGATCAAGGTAATGAACACCCTGTTTACTACATTAGTTGTACCTTAATTGATTATGAAACATGCTATTCACCAATTGAAAAACAATGTTTGGATCCTGTATTCACTACTAGTAAGTTGCGACATTATTTACTAACTACCGAAGTACAAGTTGTCACAAAATTTGATCCTCTTAAATATCTTTTCAACAAAACTGATCATCTTTTAGGATGCTTAGCTAAGTGGGTGATGTTGTTAACTAAGTTTGATCTTAAATTTGTTTCACCAAAAGAAATCAAAGGTCAAGCCTTAATCAATCACTTAGCCGATGCACCTTCTCCCTTTTCTTTCGCTACTAATGATTCCCTTCCTGATGATCATGTCTTAACCACTGATGTTAAATCATGCGAATTATTTTTTGATGGATCTAAGTGTCGAACAGGTTCTGGTGTTGGAGTAGTCCTAATTCCACTAGACGAAAAACCTATTCCCTTATCCCATCATTTAAATTTCCTATGTACAAATAATACAACTGAGTATGAGGCATTGATTGCAGGTTTTCAAGCTGCTCTATCTCTTCATGTTAAACATATTAAGATCTTTGGTGATTCACAATTGTTCATAAAACAAATCAATGGTTCATATCAAACTAAACATGACAAATTATCATGATACAAGGATCTCATAATGAAGTTATTAGAAAAAATTGACTCGTTCACCATTGATAACATCCCACACAAAGATAATCGACATGTGGATGCAATCTTGAGTGTTGCTTCTCTCATATCCCCACATGATCCTTCTACTGATTTCACATTTGTTATTCACCCCATCTTAAAACCTTCCATCGATATTCTGTTAGAAGATACTTTGGCGATAACTCAAACAACTTCGTGTAAATGGTATAATACAATATACAACTACTTAAACGATGGTACCATTCCCAAACCTATCACAACAAATAATCGAAAGAGCTTACGTAAACTTGTAACTAAATATGTCATTCTTGTCGACCTGTTGTATAGAAGATCATTCAATGGTCTCCTATTACGTTGTCTTAAAGATTTTGAAATCCCTTTAGCGCTTGAATAGGCTCATGTTGGTGACTGTGGTGGTCATTTTGGAGGTTGTTCATTAGTGCAAAAACTTATTTGTATGGGTTATTATTAGAGACATATGGAAAAGGATTGCTTCACCTATTTTAAATGATGCCACAAATGCCAAGAACATAGCAATTTGATTCACACTCCTGCTGTCGAGCTCCATGCCAATGTTCCCATTTGGCCATTTTTCAGTATGGGGGTTAGATCTTATTGGAAAAATTTCCCCTCCTTCTTCAGCTGGACATACATTTATCATAACTACCATTGACTATTTCACAAAATGGGTAGAAGCTATCCCTCTTCGTTCAACAACTACTGAAGTAATTTGTTGATTCATATTAGAATACATATTTTCTCGCTTTGGACTCCCTTCTACATTTTTTTTATACAATGGAACACCATTTAAGAATAGCGAAGTTCAAAATTTTCTTGCAAATTTTAACATTCAACATCGTTTCTCTACACTGTATTATCCACAATCCAACGAATAAGCTGAAAATACCAATAAACTTCTTGAACAGATCCTTAAGAAAACTATTCACAATAATCATAAAGATTGGCATACACAACTATATTACATGCTTTGGGCTTATAGAACTAATGTTCGATCATCCATAGGAAATACCCCTTATAGCCTCGTTTATGGTACTAATGCGATTATTCCCTTAGAGTTAGAAATTCCTACCTTGTGAGTTGCTCTCTGAGACCTTTTTGACAACACTTATACAAAACAACGATTACATCAACTTGAGATGCTTGATGAGCAACACATGAACGCTCTCAAACATCTCCAAGCTCACATCAAACAATTACAACACAAAAACAACATTCATGTTATTCCCAAATTGTTTTCTAAGGGAGATTTTGTTATTGAAAATCAAAGAACTGTTAGTGTTGACAACGAAGAAAAAGATAAGTTCAACCCTAATTGGTTGGGACCTTACATAGTTGCTAAGTTAATTATGGGTCTGGTGCTTATCTCTTAATGAAGCTTGACAGAACACCCCTTGAAGAACTAATTAATTTTATGCATTTGCATCGATATTATCTCTAATCCTCTTTGAATAGTATGAGTGATATAGCAGTGTTGTTTAAAGTTATTTGATGTTATAGTTCTTTCACATTGCTATGTTTTTGACAAACTAAAATCCTAGTTGTCTTGAACACTAAGGTAATTATTTAAGTTCATAATTACTTTAGGCTTCATACTATTCATCCTCTCGTTGTTTTAAATTAAATCCTATTTGTGTATTTAATTTAGCATATTATTTTTCATTTATCACTGTTGTATTTATGATAACACTGAAATATGTTTTATATTAAGATCATACCATTCTTGTTAAATCATGAAGCAATTAATTAAATAATTTTTACCATAAGTCATTTAATTAATCACATAGCATTTAACATTCACATACATAGAGATACATCATCATAATATCAAGGATTCTTGTCTATCAAAGTTTCATATACAATTCAAAATCATATAAAATATCAAAATGGCTTGTGAGAGCTAGAATCCTCAGGATTTGGCACTCGTGATCCAGTCCTTGAACGTCATGTACAACCGCAATCATGAATTGCTGAGTCTCAGTGCATATTCTAGACCCTATACTCATCCAATGAATATGAGCCACTCATCTACCATCTGGTCCCTCTCCACTCGTGTCTATGCCAATTTTTCCTACAGTCTATCTACCTCTGCTGAAGTCTATGCTAACTGTAGTGCAGTCTCAGCCTGACAGAGTCACCTCCTCACACTCTCATACGCTACCCGCAATCTCACAAATGGTTTGAGTGACTCTAGCTCCTCCTCCACGATCGACGGGGCCACGTAGTCAAGATCTATCTTGTCCTCCTCAAGGGATGCTAGCACTATATTTGTGGCTGCTTGATGATAGAACTCTCGCTAGTCTCTCATTGCCCCTACAAGATAAAACATGTACACAATCAATAACACATCATCACAATATATATATAAACAAAAAGTATAAATCACTAAGGGACATGTATCAAATAAAATGTCATCACCTATGTCTCCCAACACATGAGGAATGTCAACCTCCTCATCTTTGGGGGGCATAGAGGATGTGCTAGCCTCTCTCTGACTATGCATGTTGATGTCTACTATAGCTACTGCCCGTGATCTGGTCTTGTAAGCATGTGACGACTCTCCATGCTCGTACTGATCCTCAGTAGCTACCTCATCACCCTCACTTAGGGGTGGCTCCTCCTCATAATAATCCTCCTCATAATCCTCATCCTCCTCCCATCCTCCTCTCCTCCATCCTGGTCCTCATAATTAGGACCGGCCTCAAATTGGTAGTCCTCATTGATAATATTTGTAAAAATGTCTGCTAGCCTGTACCGTACCTCCTCTTCTCTCTCCTTAGGCTCCTCACCCTCATCTGCTGCTAGCTTTGCATCACCTAGAGGAAAATCCATGGGGAACAAAAGAGCTGGTCGCACATATGACCACCACTCCTCATGCTCATTTGTGCTACCGACATCATCAGTGTCAGAGACTGGTGGCTGGTCATGATTTGAATCAATAGAATCACTATCCCGTACATGATCTATCGTCATCCAAATAGTGTCACCTAGCCTCTGAGCACTTTGAAATGATCATCTAATGAAGGGGCATGCCCTCGATGGTGTCTAAACCTATCCAAACCATCACATGACTTTCCCATAATAGAATGGTTGTACGACATAGTCATGCCTCCTTGCTAGATACCTATCCATCTGCACCCTTCGTAACTATCTGGTGGGATGTGGCCACTGCTAAGTGAGTAGATAGGGCCTCCATAGGACCTCATCCTCCTCCAACTAGTCAAATCTCACCCTCCAAAAGTGTAAATCACCATACTGCCATAACCATTGCAAAGGATAGCCGAACACTCGTGGGTATCCTATTGCTATAGTATAAGGGTATTTGACAGGCCTGGTACATGTGATATGCTTAAGACACCACACCTATAGAAGTGTACAATGGACCATATTATCGATCTCTAAAAATAAAAACCAACCAAGATCATAATACAAGTGTGCTAGAATGCAGCGGCCCCAAGCATAAACTGTCCTCTACTCATACATCCCTCGAATCAAGTGTACCAGTCCCCCATCCAAGTGTGCTGCTCATCCATCTGGATTGAGAACTAGTACCACTACATGCATCATAATCCATCTAATCCTAGGATCTCGTGAGTACAGTAGCATGGGAAGTTTGATTCATGCTCTAACCCTCTCATCATGTATAGGTCCATCTAGGCAATATTGCATATCTCTCTTCTTCTCCCTGAATGACCGACCCCCCCAGAAATACACTCGCACTCCCCGAATAGGAATTTGGAGAATGCACTGTACGTCCTCGAGTGTGATAGTCATTTCCTTGGTCGAAAGATGAAAGGTACAAGTATCTGCATCCCAACACTCACACAGAGCCATCAACATGGCATCATGGTATCTCATAGGTGGCATCAAATATGCCCAATATATACCAACTGACTTTAAATTCTCTACCTCTACCGCTGATAGCACTGGCGTATGATCTCTCAAAAATGTCAACTATCTTCCCCCTAGCCATTGTTGTGACTGGGTAGGAACCTATCAAAATCATCACAAAATGCTCTAAATTTCATCTAATATCTTTAATTTTTCATAATTTTCATCATGCAAGTGTGCTAAAGCTGCTCTAGTGTGCTTCTCTAATGGCCCTAGACACTTTAAACCTCTTTTTGACATTTTGCAAAGAAATAGGGACACTTTGCAAAAAAAGGGGATACTTTGCGAAGAAATGAGACACTTTGCGAACAAAAGGGACACTTTGCGAACAAATGGGACACTTTGTGAAAAAAGGGAGACTTTGCAAACTTTTTTTTCAAAGAACCCCACATTAACCTATCCATGCAAAAAAATCATTAAATCATCATAAAATCACAAGGTGAATGTTACAAAATTGACTCACCTGATGATACAGATCGCCACGTGCCACCAGCTCACGAAGATCATCTAGCCATGAAGGTGTGTAATCTCATCTGCTCGACATATTCTTCTCTCACTTGTTGCTTTCAAGTTGCATGAAGGTAAAATGAATAGTAAGTGACAAGTTACTTTATTTTCCTTCTTTTCATGACTTTTCATCTCTTTTTACTTTTACATATTAACCTAATGTTATAATGTTTTCAAAGAACTTATAATATAGCCATTTTTCAACTCAACATGATGGGCGCTAGGGTAATCCATTTTTGATGTGGCTTAATATGTTGGAATCATGATTCTACACCTGACATTATCATTTATCTATCACTATGAGGAATGGTACTTGGAAATGCCCTACGATATGATGTTTCTTGTTTGACGTGGCTAGATTACTACCTTGATTCCACCTTCGTAAAGCAAGAGGAATCAAGGGGGGCATATATCTACGCTCAAATTGGATTCCTAGGAGTTAGATAAAAGGATTTTTGAGAAATTAATGAATTTGTGTTGCAGGATGCGGTTCCTAATGTTGTGGTTGTGCAAATAACTACACTAAGGGCTTTGTGCTCCCGTCCTTTTGAATATTTATCCTTTTATGTAGTAAGGTGCATTGTTTAGAGTCCTTTAGCTTACATATGCATGTAGAGTCATATGGGCACTAAAGTGGGGGATAAATGTGCCGTAGAAAATTGGACCCTCTTGAGAAAAGAGAATTTCTCACATAATTAGACCCACTTTTTAGTCCCATCACATTGTTTCCCTTCAAAATGAAGTTTATAGGCACCTTAGACCTATTAATTTTGATCTAGAGGCCCATTTCACATGTGAAATCACATAAAACCTGAAAAACAATATTTAATAACATTATACCCCGAAAACCCACCTTCAAACAATAGTAGTGGGACCCATTCACCATCTTAGGCGAATGAGTCCCCTTTGGTGGGACCCATTTTCCATGGGTGGCGAATGAGTCCCCTTTTAGGGAAAATTCAAAATCAAGCAAAAATTCAATCAATTTAACTTTTGTTTCCGATGAATGTTGGCCTCTTAGGTCTAATTAACAGAAAAATAAGGTGTTATTGCTTATAAATACATATTTTAAGTCATTTTATACAATATTCTTCATCTCTCATGATCTCATTATCATTCTTCAAGAGTAATTTCAAAAGAAAAGCATTCTACAACAAGTTTCATCATCAAAAGTTGAAGTTTTAGGACAACAAACTAGGGTTTTTTGCACGTCTTGAAGCTCACTAATATTGTCAAGATCCAACATTGCAAAGGGTTGATGATGGATGCCTATGGTGAATCATGAAGAAATATAGGGTTAAGAGGTGCAACTAGCCACCAAATCATGCCTAAGGACTTGGTTTCTTATTGATTCCATCTTCCATTTTCACTCTATCTTTAGATTAAGGTTTGCATTATGTTTATTTAGCATTTGCATGACATTTTATATCCATGTTTCATGTGTTGTAAGGTTTATAGGGTAGAGATCTTGCATCATTTCAATCAGTCTTGCATGTCTTGTTCTAGAGCGATAGAATAAGACCCTTCTTATATCTCAACCTTTCCTAGTATTTAACACATCTAAGACTAGGGTTTATAAGAATTTTTATCTATTCAAGGTTTAATTACCTACCTAGGGTTTTGACCAAGGAAAACCCTCCATTATACCAACTCTTTTAAGCTATTTTGTAGGGATTTTCTGAGATCTAGAACCAGGTCTCCATCAAAGTTTATTGTGTAGGTGTCAATGTACAAAACTAAGTTTTGAATTTGCAGGAATCAGAAAGTGGACTGATTCTCCATGTTTGACGAATGAGTCCCACCTAAAGATGTAGATTTGAGTTAGATGTTGTTTTAGATCCCCAACTATCAGAAAATAGATTATGTGCATAAAAGTTCTGACCTGGGATTGATTCGCCCAAGGTGGCGAATGAGTCCTATTCAACTCAAGTTTGAATTTCATCAACTTTCTAGATTGTTCTCCAGACCTCTACAACTTTCTAGGTGCACACATATTGAGAAATAGCTCTTTGTTTGATTAAAAGTTGCATTTTTGTCCATTATTTGAGCCTTCTTGCAAACAACACTATGTTTTCAAACAAGTCATAAATCTTAGTTTTGCATTCATTTTCAATCACATAGATTAATCTATTGCATTTAATTAACTTCGTTTACATCACATCCAATCACACACATCCTAATTTGAATGAATCATTAGCATTTTTGGCCCTATCTCTCTCATTTTAAGTGAAAAACCCTAGAAGTGCAAGAGTAGTCCATAGAAATCCAAAATTCTATGTTTCAATTTTTTATTTTAGACCTGAGTGCAAATGGAGAAATATTCCATGGGAATATTTTCTTGCAAGTGGGAGGGTGAGAGAAATTAGCTAATTAAGTAATTTAAGAAATTATTTAATTATGCATGATGGAGAAAATTAGGAACTTTTAATAAACAATTAACTTATTTAATAAAAGAGGGAAATTAATGGCATTCAACTAAATAATCAAGATTATTTAATTAAATGAGAAGACATAAGAGTTTTAGTTAAATAATTCACATTATTTAATTAAATAGGATTTGAATTAGTATAAAAGGGGATGAATTAGCCAAATAACATTGATTATTTGATTAATATGAGAAAATGATAAATTTAGTTAAATAATGAAGATTATTTAATTAAAAAGTTGAAAATAGGTGATTTAAGATGAAAATGGTGTTAGTAATCAAATTCAGATGTACAATATTGATCATGATGATTTTAAGTGTCTACGTTTTGCTCCACTTTGAAGCGAGATCCCTATTACATTGGTTCAAAGACTGATGCTTTTCAGATCAACATTGCTGCTTAAATTAAAAATTTAAAAATCATGATTTTTTGGATGTCCTGCGGTTGCCTTAGTGAAAGGAATTATGTTGGTACACTACCCCCCTTGAAAGATCGAACATAAATTTTAATTTTTAGGTTGAGATTGCCACAAAGATTCAACATAGATTTGGCTACAGAAAATAAGCTTCGGCTCAAAAACCTAAAGAACGCCTCAAAATAACTTGCATAGCTCAAAAATTGGTCAACAGAATTAAAAATGCTATTTTCCCATCCTAATTAAAATAAAAACCCTAATTTTTAGGCTTAAATATAGATTGAGGGGTTATTTTCTATTCATTTGCACTCACTACTCTAGAAATACTACTGATTTTGCTATGAGCTTGTGACGATATAGCTGATCCAGCGCTTCCCCAACACCTCACGGACAAGGTACAATAGTACCAGTGGCCGTCTGACAAAGGACCACGATACGCCTGTCAAAACTTAAATGTACCATAATATTTGAAATTACTTTCACCATCGAATGCCTTATAACAAACTTTTGCCATATCTTTTGCTATATCTTTATACCTGAGAGCTTCAGATTTAAGAATAGGATTCATGCAATCAAGCAAACCATTTCAATTGTTGGCACCTTGTATATCTTCCATACGTCACACAGCTGCTGAGATTCGATTCTTTGTTCTCCATAGCTATTGTTATGAACATGGACTGAAGACGGTTGTGATGAGCTAGATTGCTAAACTACTAGCTGACGCATTGTCAAAATCCGCAGAGGGCAATGAAAGTATACCACCCATCTTGTCAAAATGTAGGCTAGTTATTAAAATATACAGTATAAGATGCTTATCAAAGGAATAACAGGCTATAGGTGAGTCCTATCTAAATGTACAAATATCAAATTTGACTGTATACAGCTGAAGCATAAATACACGATCAATCACGAATGCCTCTGACATAAAAGGATGAATCTATCCACATGTTCCACATCTTTTCACTTGTGTATTGCTGGAATTGAAATAAAAAAAGAAACTGGATACGTATTCTACATATTGTCTAATTGAATTCAGAATACGGCACAAGATGTACGTTTTTAAACTTTTATTCGGAGAAGAGAGAAGAGTGAGTGCTTTTGGAGAGAACGTTCATAACGACCTTTTATTCCTCCAGAGGAGGAGAGAGGACAGTCATTTTTTTGTAGAAAACGTATTCTCTCCACAAAAAGATGCCATAGAAAAGGTGCACATGACGTTATCATTCATTATTCGCTATTTTAGGACATTCCAATCTCGGAAAACATGGATGTCCAATGTCATAAAACTTACTTCTTTCTTAATAATAATATTTTTCCTTTGACTTATTTTGTATCACAAATAATATTTATTCTTTGTTCTTATTTTCCTCTTACACTTGTGAAGCCTCCATGAGAAGAACCAAATGCTGGTATAAATTAGTGAAAATTAAAGTTTGTATTTGAATTTTTTAAGTGTTGTATTTATAGGTCAATAAGTGTGATAAGAGGAGCTATGCTAAATATGTAGTGGATTACAATATGACATACAACAATTATTAAAACATGCATTCATAGATTACTTATACATATATTAAAAAACACAACATATTTTATATCAATTATATTAACTTGTAGTACATATACATTGTATATAAGACATCATCGGTCTCTACAATTTTGTCCTCAATCACACATCGTATCTTACACTTCTCTTCTATGTATTGTTATATACACTTTTATTCATGTCAATCTATCTTTCCATCTATTTATATTCACATACAATTCCATATTATCCATCTTTCTCTCTACATTTTACTATCAACTTCCTCTATCTTATCCCCTAATACTTATATCCGTAAATTACATCAAGGGATGTGTCTCTTACCCTTTCTTCATATTGTGTACTAATTGCTTCAAGTTAGCTAGATATACCACATTTAGTTTGTGACATGTTTTGTCTACTTTTCCTTGTAGGTGATTATTCTATCTAAAACTAGTCTATGATTTTTTTTTTTCAAATTTTCATGAGTAGCCTCCATTAGGTATATCTTTCAACTTTCCAACTCAATAGGAGAGTTTTTTTTTTTTTTTTTAAAATATCTATTGTAAGAAAGATTATTTATTAGTGTGGTAATGATTTGCACTCTTCTATAGTATAGATTATAAAGTAGAGGGATATCACATTGCACATAATGGATTTGACCTAGATGCATGCCTTATAGGGGCTAGTGGATGTGTTGTCATTATTGTAATTACTAGTAATGGGTCTTGTTATTGGTGTCTTATTATGAAAAAATATGAGGAGGGTTTTTAGATGAGGCTAGTATATTTTGTGTCATAAATATTAGAGGGAAAGGTGTTTTATTATGGTTTGTATGATAAGCTCATATGTCCTAGATCATAGCTATACAATGATCTTGATTTGTTGTGCATTAGGTAGGATAAAAAATTCCATCATCTTCACTATTACAAGTTTGAGAATGAGAGCATATAAATTAGTAAACTAGAGGGCATGAGGTAGATGGGATAGTTGCAATAGTAATGTGTAAATAGATGTGGTATAGAAGAAGGGTAAAAAGAGAGGCATTTGGTAGAGTTGTGGTATTATCAATATGTTGTGGATGATCTAAGGTGGTGAGCTATTATGTAGAGGGTGTAAAAATATGTGGAGGCATAGGAAGATGATGTAATGCACCAGGGAATAATACTCAAAGAAACTATCTAATGGGCTATTAATAATACATTATTAAAAGGTATCATCCATATTGAGTGTTTCTAAGATAAAGGTGATAGAAAAATGTTGCTTCAAATACTTCTTAGATGTATCATTTCCATTTTTTGGACATGTAATGCTAAGATAATAGTGTGATTTTCAAAGGTTGATTTAGCTAAATTCTTTAGGAAAAACATAGGTTTAACATAATTACAAACAAAAAAAATAAGCAAAAAGCTATATTATTCAATAGTTTGATGTGTAAGTAATTTTCAAACTGCCAATATGTCTTTCTATGTATAAAATATAAGGCCCATGATGAGGCACTAATTTTTTTGTCACTCTATAAATCAATAATGTGAGGGAGAGCATGTATGGCTTAAAAAAAATATTTCTAAGGCCATGAAGTGAATAAATTCTTGGTACTAATTGACATAGACCATATTATTGTATGATAAATTATAGAACCATAATTTCCCCTCTTTTGGTATAGTTGTCTCACCACATAATCGCTCTGTCTTGTATTTTCATTGTTAAAGATTGGACTCATTTGAAATTAGGGGTGTGATTTATTTCACATAATTTTTTGTAAATATTATGCAAAATAATATTTTAAATAAGTAATATGGATACTTATCCATGAAAAAATAGAAGCCATGCAAAAGAAATATTCAATAATAAAGTTACAAATCTAGAAAGAATCTAAGGTAGATGAAGAAGTTAGAAGAAGAATGAAAACTAAATTAATATTTTGATAAGTCTCATAGTAATTAGATTTATCATAACAAAAAAAAAAATATAAATATAAATGTAGATAAAAAAACATTTGATATGAATAAGAAATAGATAATTTTATAGAGAAAAGTGGAGAGGTTATTTTTTTTCAAAACTTGTAATGTGTATGTAGAAGTTTTCAAAACCTAACTTAGAGTGTCTAGAGAATGGTTATGGTAATCATGTGATAAGGAACAAAAAGTTGTCCTCTAATTTATATGGAGCTATTTTATCCTGTATACATCTTGGGAATAAAAAATAGTACAATTATTGGGAACAGAAATCACCTATGTCAAGATGAGAATAAACCTATTTTGATTATTTACTATGTAATTGATTTAGAACATGCTAAAATAGTAGCAATATGTTTGTTTTAGATGTATACTATCTATATAGTAGGATTTCCATTAAAGCATGTAAATTGAATGATCTAAGTTTAGAAAGTAGTTATAGGTGATAACTACAATAATGAAATGACACCTTTCAAATTTTATCCTACATGGATTAATTTCCTATATGAAAGAATACCCATTGTATATATTTTTAATGGTTGGTACTAAGGATCAAGTGTACGAAGGTTATATTCTAGAATAACACATTACTTAGACTCAATTTTGATTAGAGAGTCATGTAGGAAAAAATGACCTCTTGAACTAGGCATGTTAATATTTTTTTTTCTAATAAAATTATTATCCATTTATAAGAATGAGTATTGCATTATATTTATTAATAATTTTATGAAAATGAATAAGGTTCTATTTGCTTAAAAGGTAATTAAAATTTTAAAATAAATTTAAATCATGTATAAAAAATAGTGGAACACTTTTTAAAGTGTTTTGTATATAAATGGGAGGAAGTAAAATCTTATATGTTGATGCCTAAAATTGCTAGACAAACAGTCTTATGGGAAACTTAGTTAATGGGGGGACCAATTGTGCTAAACTGATTAACCTCTATGTTTTAAAGAAGTTGGCTCTTCCATGTATTTGAGGTTGGAAAGGGAAAATGAATTAGATATATTAAAATAAAATCTAATCTAAGGCGATGCACCAAGACTTAAGTATATAGCATAGGAAATCATCCTTTCAAATGAGATTTAAGGGATCATTCAGCAATCTTCATGTCTGAATATAATAGAAATCATAGATGAAAAACCTAAGAAATTCATCAAATAACATAACATAACTTCCACATACATTTATTGAACAAGAATAGTTGAATACATGATCTGAATCAACAAATTTATATTGAAATTATGGAAGTCAATGTAGATAAACTACTCAGTACAATAAACAACATAGTATAATGTCTTATCAATTAACTAAGAAATAGAGAGGTTGAACAAATTGGCACAGTCTGTGAGTCTTAATATAATAATTATAAACAATACAAATGCCTACAATCTTTCAACACTTTTCTATGTATTTTTTGAACCCTTTATTAGAGAGTCAAAGTAGTATATATAGATCCCTCCACCACTTGAAAGCCAATAATTGAAAAGATTCCCTAGGCATGGGCTATGCCGCCCATCACAATGATTCTCTAAAACCATTGCAACAAAAAGATTTTGAAACGTGGTATTCAGTTGCCTCAAACAAAATGTGCCCTCCTGCAATGATGAATGCAATCTAAAAGCAAAAGTAGCAGAAATCTCCATATGACATGTGTCACTCATCCATAGAGTTGGTTAGGACACGTGGTGTAGTGATGGGGCTTCACATTCATTCATCCTTCCCTTGCGATCAAAATCCCCATGGAGAAGACACGTGGTGCAATAAATACATTAAGCTTTGACTACGGGGCCCACCCAAAAAGGTGCCCACGATAGGATGCAACGTGACACACAGGCGAAGCTCAAAGGAGAAACAAAGGAGAGGATATCCTTAAAGGCATGCATTGCAGAAACATGGTGCAAGGGCGAAGCTTGAAGGAGAAGCAAGGGAAGAAAAAATTCAAAGGAACGCATGACTGACACGTGGTGCAAGCGGACGAAGGCACTACAAAAGGGGCCTGAAAATATTCAAGCATATGAAGCGTGGGCTAGGGCTAATGTAAAATCAACAATAACCACCCATAGGGAGCTTTAAGGATTTTAAATCCATAGCTTTTGGTGACTATCAAGGGAATTTTTCCTTCGGAATGGGAACCCAAAATTTTTGGTTCAAAGACCAGAGCCTTATCTATTGGGAAATAATCAAAACTTTGAAAGTGCGATCTGCAGAGGCAGCCAGTCGAGCTTGGATGAAATCAATAAGGCACACAGATTATCTTGCATCTCATGTAGATCGATAATTTATTTAAACAACATCTCCATGGAGATCTCAGTCTTAGACTCAAGCTGAAAAAAAGTTGCGCTATTTGATGGGTGGCGCTTTCAATGTCTGATGCTGTGGGCTTGGTTGACTGAATGATTGGAAAGAAGAAAGATCTTGTTGCTTTTCCTTGATCTTTGTTACAATGTGCTCCATCATGGCCACATAATCATTAGAGAGAAAGGGGGAGGGCAAGCCCATTTGAGTTAATTGGGAGAATTGCATTCGCATATTATTCATTGTCCGACTCAGTATTACCAAGCAATTGCTAGCTTGGAGGATGGCTGCATGACAATAGATGAATTCCTTTGCCTTTTTGGAAACCAAACTCTAGTCATCAATCCCTGCCTTTACCAAGTCTTCATTTTCCACAGTGTATAATTTGTCCAACAACTTCTCGGCCTCAGGTACCTTTTAAAAACTGAACTATGGAACCTGCTCAATTGTTCCACACGCCTCCCTGCTTAAATTTTTTGCATCCACCATGAATTGGAGTGCCAGTTGTAGGGTCAAATGGAAAGACTTGATGTTCTCCCAGTATGAGGCATATAACTACTGAGCCACCAAGAGGGGATCCGATTGAGGAACAGGGGGTTGGGAAGGAATTTTCAAAAGACTTATCTCCAACTCCTTGGACCTGATCTCTTCCATAAACTCATCAATTTTCCTAGTAGATGCAACGAGTTGTTCTTGTAGAGTTCCCAACTCAACATCCTTTCTTTTCAATAGCTCCTTAGCTTGACCTCAGGTTCTAGATTCCTTTTCTAGGGAGAGCTTTATTTCTTGGATCTCCTTTTCGAATTGACCCTGTTGGTCCTAGAGATCCTTGTCCTTTTGCTCTATTTCCTGCTCTAATTGAGCTTGTTGATCCTGAAGTTCTTTATTATTCTATTGCATTTCTCTCTCTTCTTGAGACAACCGGTCTTGAAGATCCTGGTTTTTTTGCTGCATTTCGGTAACTAGGTTGGGATCCTAGGACTAGAACCTTGCAAGTTCCTCCTAGAGTTTGGCCTTTTCCACCTGTGCTTGTTGAGACAAGTGTGCAATTTCAGTGGACGTCCTTAGCCTTTTCCCTTTTTGTAGGATCTCCAATCTTTCCTTAACATTATTGAGCCCCTCTTCCCTCTTTTTTAGTTGGTGACTATGCTGAAAAATTTCTATAGTCACCACCCACTGAGTCTCCTCCATTAGCTCAACTTTTTCTAGTGGCCGGGTTGCGTGTAGATCGATCCCTACAACATGGATTATAAAATCCTTAGGTTGCATCTGTCCTTGTGGTTTGGTAATGTTAGGAGTCATGGTTGTAAATGTTAATGACCCCTAAACCTCATTAAATAGGATCTGCATGCATGGCTCAACAGGCTTCACTGCATGTTCTTCTTTTCTCTTTTGGGCTGTTATAGCCCATGTGGCCTTAGTCCTGATATTTTTCCCAATAAATTTTATTGGTGACCTAATCAGTTCGCTAACGAAGGGTGCACCAAGAGGAAGAGAAAAAGGGAATGAAATAATTGTGGTCTCATATGATTTTTTCTTTGGTAGAGTGACCATCAACGGGGAGAAGGGGGGAATGTTATGCCAGGGTCCAGTTGGGGAAGCAGTGGGAGGACTCATAGGGAGAGGTGGTAGTAGCGAAGATGTAGAGATTACCATATATTGGTAAAGTTGAGTTAGAGCCAACATGACGGAAGCAAAGGGGTTAGCAATGGTGGGTCCAGATTGGGCCCTGACAAAATATGGAACAAACCGCGAGGGAGTAAAAGTTGTTTGTATGGTTTGGGAGAAAGGAGATTGAGGGAAACCTCTTGCGGGTGTGGAAGAAAAAAATGATAGGCTGACACTCGAAGTAATTGGAAATGTGGATGCAATAGGCTTAACCAAAGACTGAGAAATGAGAAGAGAGGGAGAGAAAGATACCTAAGTTGCCGAGGACTCTGATCCTTGGCTTGTTGCAAGCACCTGTGAGCTTTCTCCTGGAGTGGCATCGGTGTGCAGCCTCTTCTCAGGTGGAGAATTTTCCACCTCTATGACCTCCTAATATTGTTGGGTTGCCTTGGGTATCTTAGTAGCCCATGTACAAGGTAGCGTAGCCACTGAATGGGATGCAGTCACTTGCATGCTTAGTGGAGCTCCGTCTAGCTATTCTGCTACTTTTCCACTTCTTGGTACTAGGGCCTTCTGTGCCTCTTTTATTTTCATTATTGTATCCACTTCCCCTAGGTCTACATCCTCATCTTTGCTTGCATCAGTATCATCATGCTCTCTATTCTAGAGATCATCAAATCTGTCATCCATGTCAGGCTCCTGGAACATGGCATCAAGGAATTTGGTCTCTTGACAATAAATCTAGAATTGGGTGATCTTTTCTTCACTCCACTGGTAATTTTTGGCCAATTGATTATAAAGGGTGGATCCAATTTTACACTTGTCATTGGGCTTGGCCAAAGGAAAATAGAAATATAGCCATGGCAACCTCTTCTCATCAGTGGGAACATAGGCCAGGTCTATAAGGAGATTCAAGTCCCCTAACTGCAGACTCCACTGAGCCTCCCACTAAGGCTGAGAGCTATGAGTCACTTTAACGTTTAGACTCACTAAGTCATTATCAGGATTATAATCCCATTTATCATAGATCAATACTAGCCCTAGATGAGCAAGCTTCGTAGCTAGCAGACCATGTGTCTACTTCTTTTCCATTATTACCACGCCAAAGCTTAAGGGGCATTTGAAGAAACATTTCTTAAATTCTTCCCCCCACAAAACATGACATCTATAATCTCTAGTCTCTAGTTATTAAAATACCTCAAGAGCCAACACCTTGTTTGTGACACAGACCGAGAGCCAAAATGGTTCCTCGGTAAAACCATGCAACCTAGCAAATAAAAAATCCTCTCTAAGGAACCAATTGCAAAGAAGAAAAAAATACTACATCCACCTTACTTGCTCGGCAAAGAACCGATAACAACCACCCTCACCATCCTTATTAAAATCTTGCAAAATTGGAGTCAGGAAAAACTCAAAAAATGCATAGTAATGATGAGTTACAAAAAGGAGAGGAGTCCACACAGAAATTGACTTCCTTTCCACACTTTCATCAAAGATAGACAAAACCATACAGCTCCTAAATAAATCAGGGTTTTGGTGCAAAAACATGTGAGTTAGGAAAGAAGAAAACCTGAACCTATACTATGTGTGATATTCCTTGAATTGGTCTAGCATCTCTTGAACAATGACCTCCGTGAAGTCATACCAAAATAAAGAATGCTGTCTTCTGAACTGAAACCCAAAACCGACTTGAAACTCCTGAACCTCCTTGTCACTGTCCATGCCACAAAAAAAAGCCAACATAGAAAAGACATCCTGCAGGTTTGAGTTGAAAAAATTGTGCCCAACTAGAAACTGTGGTGGGAAATTATCTTCCTTATGCCTTTTTGTTTCTTGATTATAAAAGCTTAGAGCATGTTTTCTGGTTCTCCAAATATTTTATGAGCTTCCTATAGTGAATCTCTCCGGTGCACCTGTCCCTTGTCTTGTAGGGATGCATAGCATATCCCTAATAGCTTCAACGCTAATTACCACCCTCAGGTTCTGACCTTCTATGATGCCGGTATCTGAATTAAAATTTTGAGCACATTCATGAACTAGTTCCAAGTAGTGATGCACCAAGGGGACCATATGCTATGGAAGACCGCAGAACCACTACTTGTATTCCAAAGACTCTTGGTTATTAGTCTTTTTCATTCTCTTGCAGGCTGCTTCCCTAAAACTCTCAGGGTTAGTTTTGAGTTTAGGATCATGAATACTATCCCAATCTTCCACTATTTGGGCTTTTCTCCTGTGGTTTTTCTTCTACATGGCCTGCGTGTGAGGCCACTTTGGCTTTTTCGGCATCCCAGGTGAAGCATGAGAGATGTTATTGAAAACATTGGTCACTGGCGCCATCAATATGGCATTAGAAAAGCTCCTGATCGCTTCTCCTTGTGCTTCTATCTCAGGATTTTAGGCCATTTCAGGATTATGTAGAATTTTACGAATGCTCAACCTCTCTACAATTCTCACTTGGGCTCTTTCATAGCAAGCTGTGCACTAAAAACTCTTCACAGTGTTGTTCTTTTGCATGCAACACTAGCCTTTTCTTGATATGGAGTTGGAGACAATAGTTTCCGTTTTGCAATAAATTCAACATGTACCACCAACTCTTTCATTCATGCGAAATGAATTCTTACCTTTTGAAAAGATAATAATTCATAATGATGATTAGCCATTATGTCCTACAACCCCATCTCTTGGGAAATTGAGCTAGCAATTAAAGGCATACAAAAGCTTTCACATGCTTTTTCATTTAATAAATTTAAAATAATGATTAAGAAAAAGGGCATAATGAGTACACAAAATATTTTGAGTTGATCTTGGAGACTGAAAGCATCCACAACTTGACACTTAGCACCTGACCATGTAGACTATCACTTGCACCTGCCACAAGTTTTAGCTAATTAATTACCTCTTCTTAATTTGCATGCATCAAACATAACCTGGTGGGATTTTTGAGTTTTCTCTTCAATCAGCATCATGCTTATCGCACGCATTGTACCCTACCTACATCTATAAATAGACCTAAGGATAATAACAAAATTTACACTTGGTAATTGGGCTTTTTTGGTAAAGGCAATGGATACTCCCATTAGGCTAATTAGCAATAGGTCATAGGTAGCTTTTCTAGGAGAGATTTCTAGTAGGTGTTTAAAGTGTATGACAAAGAATAAGCATTCCCTAGCCATAATTGCAATGAAATGGGTATTAGGGAGAGACTGTATAGAGTATGAGGACAATTATAGAGTAAACACTAATATTTGTTCTCATTTTGTTGCTTCTTTGCTTGACAATTAGGTATCAAAATAGATGATACTAAGGCTTACCATGGAAATCTTCCCAAAGAGCTACCTCAGAGGCCAAGGTGAAGTTGTGACAAATGCAGTATATGGCCTTGGTATTCCAATAGCAAGTGATCTCCACCGACATATTGAAGATGATGCAGTGGTGCCCTGGGTGCCATTTCTTAGTGGATTTTGCATTATGACTATTGGGGAACACTGCCAAAGGGTTTCATGTGCTTGCCACTTCTTACTGAGATGCTACAATGTAGTTCTTTTCTACGATGTGGAGTGGTATACTGATTTCAAAAACTTGGTGTTCCCTCCTCGACTTGCTGTTGCTGTTGTTAGAGCTCCTGCTACTCTTCCTATTGCCGTTCTTGTTGAACTTGCTATTGTTGTTGAAGATGAAGCTCCTGCTACCCCAGTTGAATGAATGAAAACTTTTCTCCTCCTTTTTGTATATATGACTCAGAAAGATTTTAATACATATACTCAAAAAGCTTTGCCTAAGATCCATTTTGCATTGTAATATTCCAAAGTACATATTACCATATGTAACCAAAGATTTTGGCAAACCAAAATACTTAATGCTCCTTCTAGGGTTTTTCACCTAAAAGGAGATAAGATTAGGTGCCAAAATGCAATGTTACATTCCAATATGGATGTGATGTGGGTGAAATATGCCTAAATGAAACAAAATAAATGTAGAAAAAAAATAAAATAGATAAATTATTGTATGCAAACTAAGAAATATGAAGTGTTTGAAAACACAGTATTGTATGCAAACATGAACTAGAAACATAGACAAATGAAAATAGAATTGAATGAAACTTAAAGGGGTGCACCTGGAGGTTGAAAGAAGATATGAGAAGATTCTGGAATGCTACAAAATTCAATGCTGATGACCATTAGGACTCATTTGCCACAAATGGTGAATCGGTCCTTCTTATGGTAAAATCTACTGGAACAGGTTTCAGGATGTTGGGAACACAAAAATACAAAAAAATATTTTTCTAGCATGGCAGTGGGACTCATTCACTACAGATGGTGAATCAATTCACCTACAAAAATTTGAAAAGTCAAAGGTCAACTCTGTGGGTCCTAGTCTGCACTTTTCTGCTTGTCAGGTTACCAGATCCGAATATGCAGAAAATAGGCTGAAAAGGGGCTTCAAGCTCCAATTAGGGTTATTTTTCAACTATGATGACTTTGATGACTTATTGACCACTTTTCAATACATCTCCTTGAAAATCTGCCTACAAGACCCAAAAACACACATGTAAAGAGGGGAAAAATGGTTAAGGGTTAGAGTATAGGGGTTTTCCTTGGTCAAACCCCACTTTGGTAATCAAACCCTTGATAAAGAAATGAAATGAGAAAGGAATGATGAAAAAATAACATGCAAATGTCATATACTCACCAAACCGTTGTTGTTGAAGTCTGAAAAGATATGTCAATGGCTGCTCCAAGATTCTTGGTAATTGCTTGATTAAATGATGCTAGGATGCTCAAGTGAATGCTTAGATGAATTGAATACAAGGATGAATACTTGGATGAATGGGGGTTAAAATGAATAGAAAATCATGTATTTATACACAATTATGCCCCAATTTCCTGAAAATACATCACAGGCTGACCTTAGGTCTTTGGGAATAAAAACCTGCCAGTAATTTGAATTTATTTTGATTTTTGTGCCAAGAGGGACTCATTCACCACCCTGGGAAAATGGGTCCCACTCAAGACATATGAGTGGGTGTTAGGAATTAAGTTGTCTTTAATGATGTTTGTTAGGTTTATATTTAAAAATACACTTAATTAAGGCCTGTAAGTGCATAAAGGGCCCAAATAAAGCATAAGAAAGGTGTATTTGTTGGTGACAAGCCTAGAAAAGTGTGAAAGTATGTTACAAGACTTTAAAACACTTTAGAACAAGAATTGGTAAGTGATAAAAAGAGGGTATATAGATAAATTATAATAAGAATGTAGAAAAGTGTGAAAGTATGTTACAAGACTTTAAAACACTTTAGAACAAGACTTGGTAAGTGATAAAAAGAGGGTATATAGATGAATTATAATAAGAATGTAGAAAAGTGTGAAAATGTCTGACAACACTTCACAACACCTTTATAAGACATCATAAAGTCTTAATGATTCATAAAGATTCAAGACCTAATGTGAATATATGGGCCATATTACAACATTAAATCAAGGTGAAATCAAGCCAAATAAGCAAAAGGAGGGACAAAACAAGAAAAAGGTAAAAGGGTTACTTTTTCTGTGTCCACAGTTAGCCCCCACTTTAGTGAGAGGATGAACATGCTTCAAACTCACACTAAAGTAGAACAATGTATCTTAGGAGGGGTTCAAATGTACTAATGCTTGATGAGATGATACAAAAATAAAGAGGGATGATCAAGCCCCTAGGATCAAGATCCCATTGTAAACCGATCATGAGCATAAAAGAACGCACACAAAAGTGATGAAAAATAATGAAATAAAGAAGAGAAAGCTTCGATCGTATGTCTAGATCATTGTGGATTAGATCTAGGCTATTTATTTGGAACAAGAAATGTCTACTCACTCTAGGGTGACAGAACTCATGGCTGTCCACCAAGTGAGAAGGCCCAAACATACTCATTCTAGGGCCACAAAACTTTTGGTTGTCCGTGGGGTGAGAAGGCCCAAATATACTCACTTTGGGGCCACAAAAATTTTGGTTGTCCATGGGTCGAGAAGGCTCAAAAGGTGAGAAACATACACTCATGGTTGGTATGCACTCACACAAGTAGGTGGCTATGGGGAAAAGTCATTCATCGAAATGGGATTTCCTGCTCAACCATATCAAAGTTATACCTCTTGATAACTTTAATAAGGTGCCACAAAGAAAAATGTCATTTCATGCTTCATGAGATAGGCAAAGCTTCGTATTCTTAGAACTCATGAAGAAATGCAATGGAACCATAGGCATGGAAGCTGTGTTATGCAAGGTCACCATGTAAATGAAAAATGCAACATGCAAAAGAAATGTTCAAATGAGTCTTTCTTTGTTCATGCAAGGTCTTAACTTAGGGAACATTGTGTCTAATATCTCCAAGAGAGGACCAATCAAAGAATAGAATATTCACACCTTAGGGATGCCGTGTGTCACCTTAGGCCACTAAGAGTAATGTAATATGCTAAGAGAGATCATGATTATGGACACTATACCCAATGTCATCCACAAAGTGACAAACACATTGTATGAAGTAACAAGGCTACATTAAGAACCAAGAAAAAGAAAAATGAATTATGCCAATGTATGACCCCACTTTAAAGGAATTGCTACACACCGTTTTGTGGGAAATTACTTTAAAGTAGTGAATGAAAAATACAAAAAAGAAACAAGACATGAGATCCAACTTGGAAAGCCCCTATGCCAAGTCATATGTTTCCAAGTAAGGCTACGCCATGGAAATGAAAGGAATAAAAGGAAAAGAAGGAAGAGAGGTTGCCCCCAAAAAGGAACACACCAAACACATAAGGGATCTATGGATTTGGGGTCAATATGTTC
Organism: Sequoia sempervirens; assembly: GCA_007258455.2. Taxonomy (NCBI): domain Eukaryota; kingdom Viridiplantae; phylum Streptophyta; class Pinopsida; order Cupressales; family Cupressaceae; genus Sequoia; species Sequoia sempervirens. The sequence continues at coordinate 98,460,827 of VDFB02086081.1, read as the reverse complement.
ATTGTTGCAATGTTTTTATTAAAGAGCTCGAAACTATCATCATTCTTCAAATAAATAAAACTCGAAGAATGACACAAAGAGAGTGAAAAAAAACAAAAAGAAAGTCCATTTTGGGTCAAAATGGAGGAGACATAGGGCATCTCGATGCTTTGCATCATCCCCAAAAAGGTAAACACAAGCAAAAAGAAAATGAAAAAGGAAAAAGAAAAGGAAAAGCTTTTGGGTCAACATGAAAGAGACATTGTGGTCTCAATGCCTTATGTCATCCCCAAAAGGAAAACACAAAACAAAAGTGAAAAAGAAAAGTCAAAGGACAAATTGGGTCAACATGGAAGAGACATAGGGTGTCTCAACACTTTGCATCATCCCAAAAGTAAAACACAAAAAAAAAGTGAAAAAGGAAAAAGAAAGACCTTTTGGGTCAACATGGAAGAGATGTAGGGCGTATCTACACTTTGGGTCATCCCCAAAAGGAAAACACAAAATAAAAGCAAAAAAGAAAAAGACAAAAGTGAAAGCAATAGAAGACATATAGAAGAATGAAGGTACAAATAGAGGAATTACACAAAGAGAGAGAGAACATCAAATGTCACGTCATGGGGGAACATGATACACATATGAAAGAAAAATAAAAGAAAATGAAAAAGACTAGTAAGGCAGATGCAAGTCAGCTGATGAGCAAGTCATCTGCCTCCCAATCATGTTCAGTGTATTGTGAGGGAAGTTGACTATCCAAAGGGACAATTGCAAGTGCCGAACTAGGGGAAGTACTAGGTTCTACACTTGTTGTAGGAGATTTTTCATTTAAGCTCATGGAAGAGGAAAATAATGTATTTAGATCATTATGCACCTCTTCATATATTTAAAAAATCTCATCATCATCCCCTAGATTAATCACGACTAGAGGATAGATGGTAATTTATAATGAAGGGTGTATCAGGAGTTGTGGTTGTTGTATCAGATATTTTTGTTGTGATTGGGGAGGAGGGTCATTGGGTAGTGCTTATGTCAAAGGCAGATGTTGATTTTCTTTGTTTTCTTTAGTTTGTAATTGACAAGCAAGGAGATGACATCGACGCCTACACTCCTAAGCGCCTCAATTTCTTTTGATTCTATTTTGAATTTGTGTGGGGGTAAGAGTGGGTTGATCCACCATAGGCCTCTTTTCATCTAGAAGGGGAGGAACAAAAGGAAAAATGGTAGGTGATTCAATCACTTTCTCTTTTACTTTATAGACTTGTTTTATGCGAGGGGGCATGATGGGGTTGGTTTCATTATCTCTTGGATGTTTGGATGAGGAAGGTGAAGTGTTTATTTTTCATTGATCTAGTGTTGGTGGTTCAGGTTTAGGTTGAAGCATTGTCTCATCGAGGATGGGAGTGCCAGAAGTCGATGGGGATTGGTTGCGGAGGGACAACTTGAAAATTTTCTTTTCTTTAAAATTTTGATAAGCAATGAAAAAGAAATATTTGCGAGGTTTTATGGGTTCCATGGGCTCTGGCCAAAAGGATTCTAAGGAGAAGTTTCCTTTAGAAGACAAAAGGTTAAAGCCACTATGGTGAATGGTGAATATGTCATTGTCATGCAAAAACTTTAAACATTTGTGTATGACTGAATGAACAACTTTCATTGAGTGAAGCCATGGATGGCCTAGCCGCAAAAGAAATTGATTTGATTGTGGAATGATAGAGAATGTAACATCCAGTGTCTTAGGTCCTATTTGTAATGGAAGAATGATCAATTTGATCGTAGGGCACACAAAACCATTATGTGTTTTGATCCATGCTCTTGGTTTGTCATAAATATCTTGATAAAGATCACGTAATACGAAAAATTCCTCAGTGATCACATTCTTGCCACATGCAAGATCTATGAGTATACCATTAGTGGGATTATCATAAATATGGCCGGCTATTTAAAGAGGACCATCAAGAAGATCTGAAAGAATATCCTTAGAAGAGAACATAATATCAAGAGATTTCTTAGGTTGGTCCTTACGAGGGATAATGTCTATCGCTCCTACCAGATCAACCATAGGATTAATAGAAGTGGAATGTGGAATAGGATCAGGATGTTCAATAGTTTTATTAATTGTTATCAATCATTGTTTGGATTTTCACTGGCTTTGACAAATGACATGGTATGTTTGGGCATCAGATTGGTAAAAATTTATAAATTTTGATCAAGGGTGGGGCAACAGACGAATTTCCTTTAATATTAATATTTGAAATGGATTGATGGCCATAATCAATGAGGTCTTGCACTATGTGTTTAAGATGCTTACACTATTCTGTGTTAGGTCTAGTTTGTCTATGATAATGGCAATAAGCGGTGGGTTGAAAAGTTGGAGGCAAAGGTTTAGTTGGATCTAATGGTTTAACAGTAGGTAAAGTAATCACCTGTTGTTGCAATAGTTGGATCATGGTGTTATGAAGAGTGTCTGGTAAAGGTGTAAACTGTCTCTTTGGATCACCATAAGTAAAAGGTATTACAACTTTAACAACTGTTAATTGGTTGTTGATGGGTTGAGGTGGTTGTTGAGGAGGGGGGTTGATGTGTAAAAATACTTTGTTTTGTTTTTGAAATGGTTATGAATTGTTTGCAGTGCTAGGTTCAGATTTTTCAGTTTGGTTAGTAGTGGAATTGGCATCATGACTACTAATCGAAGTGTGATAGTCATAAAGGGTTGTACATAGATGCATGAAAGAGGAAAATTTCATCATGGTCAATTTATCTTGGATGTGATTTTGTAAATTTTCAATAAACATCTTTTGGAGATGTGGATCAGGAACCTTGACATCGATTTAGGCATATAGTGACTAATAGCATGAGATGAAATCAGTTACTTTTTCATCCATATTTTGCTTACATCTCATTAGATAAGCCAATGTCTTTTTGGGAGTCATGTGAACTTGAAAATGATTTGTGAAGGAATCAACTAGTTCATTGAATGAACGAATTTAATTGTTTGGTAAGTTTGAAAACCACTCCAAGGCAGTGTCCTTTAAGGTCCTAGGAAACAATTTGGCCAATAGTTTATCATCAAGAACAAATTCACTGCATAAGGATGTGTAAGCATTAATGTGATTAGTAGTATCTCCCTTCCCTTCATACTTCTCAAATCTAGGTATCTCAATTCCTTGTGGCATCAGCATTCTTAATCATTATAAAGATAATGGGTTACTACGGATATAATAGGTGGGTGGAGCATTTTGAATTTGGCTTATGGTGGATATTTGGTATTGCATGGAGGAAATGGTTTGGAAAAGTCGCGTGATGAGAGGGGTTTTGTGTAGGATCATCATAGAAAAAACAAGCCCTTAAGTGGCAAAAAATTTAGAAAAATCAGAGTTAGGCAACTTGACGTAAAAATTTGAATAAGTTATCTATATTATTTCAAAAATATGTAAGAATAGAATCTATAACAAATTGAATGTAGTTTCTAAATTACTAGGTTTAAAAAAAATAAAAATCTCTTTGGTGAAAATTTGAAATTTCAATGTAGTAGTACTTAAATTTCAGGGAAAAAATAAAAAGTAGGTGTTTGTCTAACCACCTTAACCACAATAAAATGATAATATTTTTCTATAAGATTTTATACATAAGTAGAGGACTCATGTTTGGATGTGATGCATATTTTTTGCATTTTTTTCCAAGTAAATAATTAATTATGAATTTTTTATTACAACTTTTAAAAAATATAAAAACTCGTATGTCTGACCACCTTAACTTGGTCAAAACTTCATGAAATTCAATTTTTCTTTTTTTAATCCTATATTATATGAAGCATAGAATTTGATGCATGTTTTGGATTCCAAAAATGTGATACCATTTGAAAGCTATAGATGTTTTTCAATCAGCTTATCAATAAGTACTTTAGTCATAATTCAAATAGAAAATGAATAATAATTATTTATTAAATTCAAAGTAAAGCATAATTTATATTGGTGGAAAGATGAGAATCTCCTTTAAAAACCCTTTTCATTTCCTCAATTTTGGGTAAAAAAAAGTCATTAGCCACATACCCTACAAATACCAATCATATCGCCACTTTTTGGCCCATCAAGATCCTACACATACCCAAGGGTTAGTGTAAGTTGCATGAGGTGGGAGAGATAGTGGTGATGGAGTGTATGTAGTGGTAGGGAAAGTGAATGGAATGCTAATAGGTGGTATGGTGGAAGAGTAGAAAACATTTGATGCCATAGAAGAATTGGGAATGCTAGCAGGAATAGTCAAGGAAGGAATCACATTGCTAACCTGTTGCATTGTGGTTGTGACTTGGGGAGTGGTATAGGTAGGTATGGATGCTATAGTTGAAGGGGGAGGAATGTAAGGTCCTCCATGGATAACCACAATGTTTGCTGGTTGAGATGTATTAGAGGTGGAAGGAATGCGTTTATGGTATATCTCAACAATTTGTTTCATAACATCTAACCCTTCATTACATTCAAGCAGACGATGGATTTTGTCTATAGTAGGAATTGAGGTGGTTGAAATGTTTTCAAGACACATGTTTTGTTGCAAATGTATGAGATCCTCATGAATGTTAATGATTTTTTCTTGTGGAACATGATCGTTTGGTGTGTCAACTTGCATGCTATGAGAAGGAAACTTATTGATAAAGGTGGGATCCATGCCTAATGCACTATTTCAACACCAAGAGTAGGATATCGAGACAACCTAAGGTCCACAACAAGTGTGTTATCACGGGATGCCATGAGTCGGGAACTTCTTCTCACTAAATTATTATCAATGGGGCACCAAACACTCATACAAGGGCTGCTAAAGGTGGGGTGGATTCAAATGAAATGCAAACTAGGAGTAATAAAATTATAATAATAGAAATTCTGGAAACTATAACAGAGATGTAATAACATAAAACAAAAATGTAGAAAATGCCTAGAAAATGCAGTGTAAAATATGCAACTGGATTGATTCACCTAGGGTGGCGAATGAGTCCAGGGATGATTTTTTTTGAGTTTTTTTCAGAAATTTGAAATGAAATTTGTTTTTTTAGATTATGTTATGGAAAATTATGATGCAAATGTAGAAATGCAGTGTTTTTAAATCATTTGAAATGAAAAAATGAATGCTATATGATGTTTTCAATAATGCAATTTTTAAAAACCTTAGGATGAAAAATAATGCAAAATCTAATGCAATGGTTATGCAAGCTAACCATAGGATGCAAATGCACTTGAAATCAGAAGTAAAAATGCTCTAAAGTCAGGTTCACCAAAATGTAACCAAATATTTTGGCAAACCAAAAGGCTTAATGCTCCTTCTAGGGTTTTTAACCTAAAAGGAGATAAGATTAGGCGCCACAATGCAATGTTACATTCAAATATGGATGTGATGTGGGTGCAATATGCCTAAATGAAACAAACTAAATGTAGAAAACTAATGAAATAGAACAATTATTGTATGCAAACTAAGAAATATGAAGTGTTGTATGCAAACATGAACTAGAAACATGCACAAATGAAAACAAAATTGAATGAAATTGAAAGGGGTGCAATTGGAGGTTGAAAGTAGATGTGAAAATATTTTGGAATACTGTGAAATTCAATGCTGATGCCCATTGGGACTCATTCACCACAGATGGCGAATCAATCCTTCTACTAAAATTTGTCGGAACAGGTTTCGGGATGTTGGGATCACAAAACTATAGAAAAGTATTTTTCTAGCCTGGTAGTGGGACTCATTTTCCATAGATGGCAAATCAGTCCACCTAAAAAAATATATAAAAGTCAAAGGTTAACTCTGTGGGTCCTGGTAGTGGGACTCATTTTCCATAGATGGCGAATCAGTCCACCTACAGAAATCTAAAAAGTTAAAGGAAAACATCATTGTGTTTTCCAACATTACATAAATCATAGGTTTTGCATACATAATCAGTCAATTAGTTGTAACTGCACTTAGACCATTCCATTTAGTTCAAGGGCGGGTGCATGAAGTTGGCCGCACTTTTGTGGCCAAATGGAAAAAGTTTTTGAAAATAGATAACGTGAGTGCATTATAATGCACTCGCGTTATGTGGTTTTAAAAGAAAAAAAAGTGAAAAGTGTATCATTTCTATTTACTGTTTCTCAGCTCTGCCCATGGCCAAAAACCCTCACTTTCACACTCATGTTCTAGGAGGAAGGATTTCTACAAATTTCATCAACAACAATTGGATTTTCTTTGTAAATATGGTGCCACGACGATGAAGAGGTGCGGGAGGTAAGTATTGTTTGCTATTTGTTTTGAATTTCTTAGTTTGAAATTGATTTTGTTCGTTTTACGTTAGATTTGATTTTTTTTTATAAATTTGTAGGAAATCCTACAAATCCTCAACAAGAAGAGGAAAATCCTCAACAGCAAAATCCTCAACAAAATCAACCTCAACAACAAAATCAACCTCCCCCGCCAATCACTCAATACCCTCTTGGCACTCAAGAAAATTTGAGGAGTGAAATTGAGAACAATAGAAAACAACTTGAGGATTTTATCAGTAGGTTGAGTGATCCAAATGCTTCAACCATATAAAGAATTGTTCTAGAAAATTCATTGAAAGAGATGTTAAAAAATGTAGATGCAATTACCCAACAAATATCTGGATGGCAAGATAGGAGGTAGGCAGCCAGGGCATATTATGCAAACAAATTATCATATAAACAAGTAAAAGATTTAAAAATTACTAACGGTGATTTGTGCTCTCTATTCACTGACCCTAAAACAAATCAAAATCTTACCCTCAATGCAAAGAGGTTTCCTATTCATTGGTGTCACCACCAAGAGATTAGGAGCCATTTTTATGATAGATGGTATTTGGTCTTTGATTACCCACCATGCAATAATTGTGAAGTCCCCCAATATTTTCTTAGGAAACTATATAGTGAGTTTGTATTGAACAAAATCCAAAATTATTTTGATATGAGGGAGTTCCAGGGGAGAGGTGGGGGTCAGCTCAGGATAGGCCCGGTGCACAGCCAGATCCCATGTAGCAAGGGAGATGACCTCTCGCTAGGCCGCCTCGTGAGCACATTGTGATGCCTATCATTGCGAAGGAGAGTGCCGACGTAGAGACATTGTAGGTGATCACAATTTTGACCCGGAGTGTCATCCATCACACTAGCCCTATTGTACAACACCATCCAGGGGAGTCTTTAGGTGGTGGCCTTCGAACCCATGTGTGTCAATCTTGCGGGGCGACTTGTTCGTATGACCCTACCGACACTCAGAAGGGTGCTACACAGGATCCATATGCTACTACACAGCCTGATCCATATGCTTCTACGGGGATGGAGAGGAAAGTTGACATTTTGCATGATGCATATGGCATTAACACTCAAGTAAAATTTAGCATGTTCATTGAATTTAATTTATTAAATTTTGATTGTGAAATGCAAGATTAACTAATTTAGTTTTATTATTTTAATAAAATTGCAGGGTCACAGTGTTGAGACTGGATACACTAGTGCTCCCCCTACTTATTTTTGCAGTACACCTATTAGTGGGGTATGTAACTAGTAAACAATTATAAATTTATTACATGTTAATAGCATTATTTTATGAATGGTATTTTAATATGTGATTTTGGATGTTGAACAGGGTAATGTTGGAGGTCTCAAGGAAACACCTCCTAGTGCCAGTAGATTTGATCAAACGCTCACTAAGGTAATATAGAATAAAGAGAATTTAACTAATGAATTTAAGTTTTAATAGATTTGTGTAGTTTATATTCATATTGTTGGTTACGCTGCATTACACATCATTCAAAATCAAAGCATTACTTCAAATTCGATAACTAATAATTAGAAATATATCTTTTAATACTTGTACTCAAAATTTTGTTCATTAGATCTCATACATTATAAGTCATCACATGGATCACTATTGTAACTTTTTTGTGATTGAATAATTTGTTGTTTTATTTTCAGATGTTGGTGACAGAAACACCGCCAAATGTTACGAGGGCAATGGATATTGGTGTTTCCTCCGCCATACAATCCTCGATGGCTCTGATAGGGGAGGTATGAGGCAAATTACTAAATTTCAATTTACATTCATTGTTATAGATGAACTAGTTCTAGTGAAAAATCAAACCATTATTGATTCATAGTTTAATTCCTATTTGGATGGTTTATATAGGACTTGAGCACGCCTCAACATCAGCGTGCAAATATTTCAATCGAGGAGAGTGATCGTGAGATGGCTGTAAGTGATTATTTTGTTAAATATATCAATTTTTATAATGTAATTTCTATATATTAATGTCTTTACTTCTTATTGTAACAGTTAAAAATTCACCAAGAGCTAAACCCTAGGAGGAGTAGTAGGAGCACTCCTCGAGCATAGCAGAAATGGGTGATAGACTTATCACCATCGGATCACCAAGCAAAGGGAAAGAAAATTGTATTTGAACCAGAGCATGGAGAGAAATGAATTTTGAATGCAAAGCCCTTTGTTGTATGCCTACATGGCAATTTTGTACATATTTTGTATTGGATATATTTGATATTGTATGCCTATATGGAATTCTCGTAAGCCTATATGGTTATTTTGTAACTATATTTTATACTTATATCGACATATATTGATGTATGCGTACATGGAAATTTCTTTAATACAAATCTTTTTATCGATGGTGTCCATATTTGCATTATAAATTCATGGTTCAATAGATATGAGTTACGTGTATTCAAGTGTATACTTTACAACTTACGCACATATATTTTTTGACTTACGTGTGAACATCGAAAAGTGTGAAAATTTTATGTTTGGAAGTTCAAATGTAAGCCAATTTTGTAATTCTCAGTTCTTGCATACTCGATCTTATGGACTTATTCCTTCCTAGCACATATTGTGAATATTTCTCATTTGGTGCAAAAGACAGATTCCTCATTTTTGAACCAAGTTAGCAAAGAGATTCAAAATAAGACTTTAGCATTGGAACACTACTCCATACTTTTCTTGTCTAGACCATAAAGGATTGAAAATTCTTAATTTGATGCAATGATAGTCCTGAGATGAGAATTTATATAACCATGCCTATTTTGAAACTTCTCGTGATCTAATACGTCGCATCAACAAGAACTTAAGTAGGGCAAAGTTGCATAAGAGTGCTAGGTTTGATAGGCCTTCCCTAGTGTGAGAGTCAGATCTTTGAATTTTGAACAAAAATTTTAAAGCAAAGAAAAAACATTTTACCTAAAAGCTTCAAACCTAGATGACATATTTGGCTAAGTCTATCTTGAAAATTATCAATGCGTTCAAACTCTAAAGGAGATTCCCCCTGAAAAGAAAACTTTACCCTTTTTCCCAAGGAAAAAAATTGCAACAAGTTGCATGCTTTATCTTATTTCTTTCTCATAGTTCCTAGTCAATCATTCATGGCTCAAGATAGTTCTGTTCCAAGGGAAGGACACCCAAAAAATCACTGTGATTCTTCTGCTACCATCCGCAAGAGAAAGGTTTCGCTCTCGCCAATGTACAAAATTGTAAAACTGCTTTGTTTGCCTTCCACACAAAAAAATGTTCACACTTTTCAGATTGATCAATGATCAATAATGGCTGATTGTAAACACTTGACATTTTTATGTTTGAACTTTAATTTATAATTTTGTATCATGACATTCGAGTATCACTAATATTTTAATATTTTACTATGAAAGTGGTGGTGTATTTTTGCTATGTTATTAGACTAAATTAATATGGTGGTGTATTCTGAACTTAATTACTGCTACAAATATGTATATATTTCTAATTTTTTAATGTTTTTGTATTACCGAACCCAAAACGAACCCAACCCCAATTTTTTTTCCCGAATCGGCAAACCGGGTTGTTGAACCCAAAACCAAACCGGTAACTTAGTAAAAAATAGATTTTTGTAGTTTATATTCATAAAGTTGATTACATTGCATCGCACATATTTCAAACTCAGGGCATTGCTTCACATTGCATAACTAATAACTAGATGTACGATAGATGACAAAAATTTCAATTCTCATAATATAGTTTTTACAAAGTCAACCTTAAGCAGCTATGCAATTACTTCACATTGCATAACTAATAACTAGGAGCAGCTTCCAATTGCATTTGCTTGTCATGGCATTCTATGAGACCACATTTCTTTGAGGCATTTTTTCAAACAGTTCACTGCCTTGTCTATACTACCACATTTTGATACATGTCTACCAAAGCATTTTGTCAAATAGTTCAAGTGTTGCCTTGTTGCTATGGCTAAAAGCCTAAAAGAAGTTCTTTCGAACAAGCTATGCATGCTTGGAAAAATCTATCAAAAGTATATTATAGATAGTAGTAACTTCTTTGAAGTCAAATTAAAGAATGAGGTTCATGATTCTGATAATGCCAACACAATCAAAAGCATTTGATTGTCAAGGAATTCATCACCATGAGACCCTCATTGGAGGAATTTTTTCAAAGAGTTTCCATCGCCTTTGTCTTATGCTAACACATTTTACATGCCTTATTAAAGAATTTCCATCAAAAACAAAGTTCATTTCTTGCTTTCGCGCGGCTAAAAAGCCTAAAACGTGTGCTTTCGAACAAGCTTTCATGGATGCTTAGAAAAAATCTATCATAGCATAATAGTAAGCAATAACATAGACAAGGGAATGAACTGTTTGAAAAAAATGCCTCAAAGAAATGTGGTCTCATGGTGGTGGAATGCCATGACAAGCATTGCCATGGCATTCCACCACCATGAGACCACATTTCTTTGAGGCATTCTTTTCAAATAGTTCCCTGCCTTGTCTATGCTACTACATTTATCATGCATGTTTACCAAAGCATTTTATCAAATTGTTCACTTCCTTGTTGCCATGGATAAAAGCCTAAAATATGTTGAAAAAGAAGGTGAAGAAAGCTTGCAATATGAACTTAAATGTGTGAATGCAAATCTGAAATATGAAGATTAACCTTAGCCTTAGTGTGAAAAAAGAATGAGCGAGAGAGAGATAGAACAATATAACACATGCAACAACAGATTTACGTGGAGAAACCCCGAAGGGAAAAAACTCCACCACCAAAAGAGAGGCAAGTATATTACCGATAATCTTCAATATTACATGCAGCAATAGACTTCTCTTATCATTCCCTGTAAATCCAGCAGCACCCTGTTACCCTGCAAAACTGAATTCTTAATAACACTAGCTCAAGGCCCCAATTTATAGAGATTTGTGAGGATGAAAACTACCATGGTTTCACCAAACAATAGGCAGCAATACCACCTAGAAAAACCCACGCCTCCCTCCTTGAAATGGTCAAAAATACCAAAAATAGCCTCTTACAGATGCTCTTATAGCTGTCATAAGGCATCTTTTATGCATGGGTGCCTGGGGTCTAAAAATAGTATATTCTGTCATAGGGAATCTGTCATACTGTCATAGCATCTTATGACAACTTGCATGCATGTCATAGATGCTCTTACAACACCCTATTTTGACCCACAACCTTATTTTAGAAGATTCCAAGGTGGGACGCCTAGCTAATTTGTCCTTTTCCATAAGGATAAACTTAATCTGCGAATACTCACATTTTTACAGTCTCTTTTCACCAATCGCTGGTCAAACAAATTTCACCTCTTATGGGTAAATGTACAAAACACTTTAGGAGAATAATAAAATAAAGGATTTACAAGGTCGATGACACCTAAATCCTAACATTCTCCCACTTGACATCATACATTGTAAATTACACCCATAGAGATACAATTACATAGAATTAAGTATAGTGATCAAGACCCATGGCCTTTCTGCACCAAGAGAACTTTTCTAGGGTAACTGGCTTTGTAAGAGACCCCGCAATATTTATCCAAAGTGTCAACTTTTTCAATCACACTCGTTCATTCTCAACCATTTCCTCGCACAAAGTGATAATCAACATCAACATGCTTAGTACAAGCATGATATAGGATTTTAGCCAAACATATGGCACTCTCTAACTATCACACATCCAATCCTCACTATCCCCAAGAATCAAAACCAATACCATTACTTTTCAAGTCTTTGAACCAAAAATGCCTCCCCAGGAGGCATGTGTAGCAGCCATATACTGCTTTTAGTGGCTTCCACAGCAATCAGGTTGCCTTTACTCATCCAACTCCACGCCTCCAAACAAAGTAACACATAGCCACTAGTGGTCTTCATCATCCAAGTCACCGCTTCCAATTCGTGATCAACAAAACCCTATATGTCCAATGACTTATCAACATTTTAGTACCATGATAAACCAAACAAGCAATGGGCAGCTCAAATATCTGAATACCCTTTTGACAAAATTCCAATGTTCTTTACCAGGGTTAGACATAAACCTGCTTAGAACTCCCACTGCTTGGGCTATATCTGGTCTAGTACAAACCATTGCATACATTAAACTACCGACAGCACTAGCATAAGGAACTTTAGACATTTCATCAATATCATCATCCAATTTAGGACATGTCTAAACTCAACTTAGTACCAATAGGAAATGGAATATTTACTAGTTTACAGTCCTGCATATTAAACCTTTGCAAAATAGTGTTAACATACTTGCTCTGACTTAACCAAAGCTTTCTGTGAATCTGATCCCTAATGATTTCCATCCCAAGAATATATTTAGCAGCCCCTAAATCTTTCATATCAAATGTGCCAGAAAGCTAAGTTTTAAGTTCCCTAATCATTGCCTTATTGTTACCAATGAACAACATATCATCCACATATAAGACAATAATCAGTATCTGATCATCAATAACTTTAAAGTAAACACAGTGATCCTCATCACTTCTAACCAAACCCATATTTAATGCAAATGCATCAAACTTCTGGTACCACATCCTAGGTGACTGTTTCAAACCATATAGAGACCTTTTTAACCTTCAAACCAAGTGTTCTTTTCCTTTCACAACAAAACCGTCAGGCTGTTGCATATAAATTTCTTCCTCTAGATCCCCATGCAAGAAAGCAGTTTTAACATCCATTTGTTCTATTTCTAAATCATAAGCAACAACAATGGATAAAATGAATCTAATAGAGGTTATCTTAGCAACAGGAGAGAATATTTCACCAAAATCAACTCCCTCTCTCTGGGAGTAGCCCTTGGCCACTAATCTGGCCTTGTATCGTTCCAACTTTCCGTCTGCACCAAACTTCTTTTTATATATCCACTTACAACCAATGGCCTTTCTTCCTTTGGGAAAACTAACAAGATCCCAGGTGTCACAGTTTTTCAAAGACATCATCTCATCATGCATGGCCTGCATCCAAGACTCACATTCTTCTTAAGAGAGAGCCTCCCTGAAAGATCTAGGTTCATCATTAGTACATAACAAAGCAAATTTACAACAAAAATCAGGTGGGCTATACCTGTCAACTGGATTTCATTGTCTTGTGAATCTTCTCAAAGGTGGAGTAAGAGGTTCCTCCTCATGTTCATCCTCATTGTTTTCAACTTCTTCTGTTACAACAGATTCGTTAGAACTCTCTTCTTCTTCTCCATCTTCTTGTCCATCTCTTTGTTCTTCCACATGTGCATCTTCTTGCTTAGTTTCAAAATGCACTATCTTTGACTTTTCCTTTGGTTGCACATCTTCAGAGTTAGCTCTAAATTCCCTGAAAATAACATCTCTAGAAAATATCATCTTTTGTGTTAGTGGATTCCAAAGTTTATAACCTTTAACATTTTCACCATAACCTACAAAGATGCATTTCTGAGATTTGGGATCCAATTTAGACTGCTTCTCTTGAGGCACATGAACAAAATCCTCACAACCAAGACCCTTAAATGTGAAACTGAAGGCTTTTTACCAAACCACATTTCATAAGGAGTTTTATCAACAAGAGCTTCTTACAAGGATCTATTGACTAAATAACAAAGCAGTTATTTCAAACAAAATTTTGCCCAAAAAGCATTTGTCTAACTTTAGTACTACTTAACATGCTTCTAGCTCTTTCCATTAATGCACGTCACATTCTTTCTCATAATTCCCATTTTGTTAGTGTGTAAGGTAGCCCTTTTCCCAACAATTCCCTCGTGATAAGCTTGCAAAACTCATCAAATTCTTAGGAACAATATTCACCCCCATTGTCGACTTCAATACTTTTATCTTATAATCTATTTGCTTTTCAACCAATGCCTTAAATTCCTTAAATTTGGTGAAAACTTCAGATTTTGAATGCATAAAATAAATCCAAGTATATCTTGAGTAATCATCAATGAAGGAAACATAATAACGAGATCTACCCAAAGAATTTGTATCCACTGGACCACACACATCCGAATGAATAAGTTCTAACAATCCATTAGCTTTATTAGTTCCTTTAGGAAATGATGACCTGTTTTGTTTACGAAACACACAATCCTCATAGAAATCATTTTACCAACAGAATAATCAGAAATATTGTGTACTAGTTTTTTATCAAGTATGGTCCTAAGACCTTTTTCACCAATGTGACCCAATCTATGGTGCCACAACATACATGCATTTTCAGCGCTAGTTACAAAAGAGGAGTTACAAAAAGTAGAGGCATGTAGCGTAAATAAATTCCATGTCCGAGATCCTTTAGCAACCACCAAACTTCCCCTTACCATCCTACAACCAGACTTGTCAAATGTCACATGCATCCCAGAATCATTCAACTTGGAAACTGAAATTAAACTTTTTGTAAGTCCTTGAATATGTAAAACATCATCAAGGGTTTTAACCCTCCCATCACTGAAACACAACTTTACCTTTCCTTTACCAATAACCTTTTGTGAGCTATTATCACCCATGAAGACCTCTCCATCATATTCTTTGTATGTAGAAAACCACTCCTTATGAGGAGTCATATGGAAGGAAGCACCTGAATCAATAAGCCAAGCATCATTACAAACTGTGTTAGCTGAAATAATCAAAGCATCAGAATCACCGTTATCAGAGGACTTTTCCGTGGAGGAATCTGCATTATTTTTCTTGTTTCTACATTCCTTCTTCACATGTCCCCATTTACCACAGTTCCAACACTTCACTCTGCTCTTTCTAGGGGTCTTAGATTGTCCTTTAGACTTATCCTTCTTCTTATCCCCTTTAGGCTCTTTCTCCTTGGGCCTACCTCGCACATGCAAGGCATCTTGGGAGCCACTGTGCATGGTCTTTCTCCTCATCTCCTGTGAAAGAAGTATGGGAATAATAGTATCCATCTTAGGTTCTGCACCACCACTTGTTATAGCAATAACTAAATTTTCCCAAGATTCTGGCAAAGAGCAAATCAATAAAATGCATTTATCCTCATCTTCTATTTTAACATCAATAGATGCAAGCTGACTTATAATCAAATTAAAAGCATTCAAATGTTCAACAATAGATTCACCATCCTTCATCTTTAATGAATACAAACATCTTTTGAGATACAACTTATTAGACAAACTCTTAGTTTGGTAGATTTCACCTATCTTCCTCCAAAGCTTGTATGCTATGTCTTTTGAAGAGACATTCAGGAGGACAAAATCTATGAGACACAACCGAATAGTCCCTCGAGCCTTCTTGTCTAACTTATTCCAATCTTCATCTGACAAGGTTGAAGTAGATGGCTTCTTTTCAACTGAAACTGGTAACCACTGATCTCTTTCCTCAAGAAGGTCCTCCACTTTCAACTTCCACATCTCGTAACCAGTTCCATTGAACTTCTCAATATCTAGACGTGAGGTGGAGGCCATGGTATGCAATCTTTCACAAATCTGCAAAACCCACAACACAAAAGCTCCCACTGCAGCAAAAAACCTTCAACACTCTAAAAGGAAAGCGTCCCTTCCTTAACAGAACCGTTAGCTCTGATACCAAATGTTGAAAAACAAGGTGAAGAAAGCTTGCAATATGAACTTAAATGTGTGAATGAAAATCTGAAATATGAAGATTAACCTTAGCCTTAGTGTGAAGAAAGAATGAGAGAGAGAGATAGAACAATATAACACATGCAACAACAGATTTACGTGGAGAAACCCCAAAGGGAAAAAAACTCCACCACCGAAAGAGAGGCAAGTATATTACTGATAATCTTCAATATTACATGCAGCAATAGACTTCTCTTATCATTCCCTGTAAATCCAGCAGCACCTTGTTACCCTGCAAAACTGAATTCTTAATAACACTAGCTCAAGGCCCCAATTTATAGAGATTTGTGAGGATGAAAACCACCATGGTTTCACCAAACAATAGGCAGCAATACCACCTAGAAAAACCCACGCCTCCCTCCTTGAAATGGTCAATAATACCAAAATAGCCTCTTACAGATGCTCTTACAGCTGTCATAAGGCATCTTTTATGCATGGGCGCCTGGGGTCTAAAAATAGCATATTCTGTCATAGGGAATCTGTCATACTGTCATAGCATCTTATGACAACTTGCATGCATGTCATAGATGCTCTTACAACACCCTATTTTGACCCACAACCTTATTTTAGAAGATTCCAAGGTGGGACGCCTAGGTAATTTGTCCTTTTCCATAAGGATAAACGGTAACGGTAACACTGCATTTACATAGTCTCTTTCACCACTGTTGGTCAAACAGTTTCACCTCTTATGGGTAAATGTACAAAACACTTTAGGAGAATAATAAAATAAAGGTTTTACAAGGTTGATGACACCTAAATCCTAACATTCTCCCACTTGACATCATACATTGTAAATTACACCCATAGAGATACAATTACATAGAATTAAGTACAGTGATCAAGGCCCATGGCCTTTCTGCACCAAGAGAACTTTTTCGTGGTGACTAGCTTCGTAAGAGAATCTGCAACATTATCCAAAGTGTCAACTTTTTCAATCAAGACTTTTCCATTCTCAACCATTTCTCGCACAAAGTGATACTGAACATCAACATGCTTAGTACGAGCATGATACATAGGATTTTTAGCCAAACATATGGCACTCTGACTATCACATCTAATCCTCACTATCCTGCAATCAAAACCAATACCATTACCAAGTCTGTGTAACCAAACTGCCTCCTTAGAGGCATGTGTAGCAGCCATATACTCTACTTTAGTGGTAGACAAAGCAACTATAGGTTGTCTTTTACTCATCCAACTCACTACTCCTCCAAACAAAGTAAACACATAGCCACTAGTGGAATTTCGACTATCCAAGTCACCTGCCCAATCTGCATCAACAAAACCCTGTATGTCCAATGACTTATCAACATTGTCAGTACCATGATAAACCAAACAGTAATCAGAAGTGCCTTGCAAATATCTAAATACCCTTTTGACAAAAGTCCAATGTTCTTTACCAGGGTTAGACATAAACCTACTTAGCACTCCCACTGCTTGGGCTATATCTTGTCTAGTACAAACCATTGCATACATTAAACTACCGACAGCACTAGCATAAGGAACTTTAGACATTTCATCAATATCATCATCCAATTTAGGACACATGTCTAAACTCAACTTAGTACCAATAGGAAATGGAATATTTACTGGTTTATAGTCCTGCATATTAAACCTTTGCAAAATAGTGTTAACATACTTGCTCTGACTTAACCAAAGCTTTATGTGAATCCGATCCCTAATGATTTCCATCCCAAGAATATATTTAGCAGCCCCTAAGTCTTTCATATCAAATGTGCTAGAAAGCTGAGTTTTAAGTTCCCTAATCATTGCCTTATTGTTACCAATGAACAACATATCATCCACATATAAGACAATAATCAGTATCTGATCATCAATAACTTTAAAGTAAACACAGTGATCCTCATCACTTCTAACAAAACCCATATTTAATGCAAATGCATCAAACTTCTGGTACTACATCCTAGGTGACTGTTTCAAACCATATAGAGACCTCTTTAACCTGCAAACCAAGTGTTCTTTTCCTTTCACAACAAAACCGTCAGGCTGTTGCATATAAATTTCTTCCTCTAGATCCCCATGCAAGAAAGCAGTTTTAACATCCATTTGTTCTATTTCTAAATCATAAGTAGCAACAATGGATAAAATGAATCTAATAGAGGTTAACTTAGCAACAAGAGAGAATATTTCACCAAAATCAACTCCCTCTCTCTGGGAGTAGCCCTTGGCCACTAATCTGGCCTTGTACCGTTCCAACTTTCCATCTGCACCAAACTTCTTTTTATATATCCACTTACAACCAATGGCCTTTCTTCCTTTGGGCAAACTAACAAGATCCCAGGTGTCACAGTTTTTCAAAGACATCATCTCATCATGCATGGCCTGCATCCAAGACTCACATTCTTCTGAAGAGAGAGCCTCCCTAAAAGATCTAGGTTCATCATCAGTACATAACAAAGCAAATTTACAACGAAAATCAGGTGGGCTATACCTGTCAACTGGATTTCGTTGTCTTGTGGATCTTCTCAAAGGTGGAGTAAGAGGTTCCTCCTCATGTTCATCCTCATTGTTTTCAACTTCTTCTGTTACAACGGATTCGTCAGAACTCTCTTCTTCTTCTCCATCTTCTTGTCCATCTCTCTGTTCTTCCACATGTGCATCTTCTTGCTTAGTTTCAAAATGCACTGTTTTTGACTTTTCCTTTGGTTGCACATCTTCAGAGTTAGCTCTAAATTCCCTAAAAATAACATCTCTAGAAAATATCATCTTTCGTGTTAGTGGATTCCAAAGTTTATAACCTTTAACATTTTCACCATAACCTACAAAGATGCATTTCTGAGATTTGGGATCCAATTTAGACCGCTTCTCTTGAGGCACATGAACAAAAGCCTCACAACCAAAGACCCTTAAATGTGAAACTAAAGGCTTTTTACCCAACCACATTTCATAAGGAGTTTTATCAACAAGAGCTTGACAAGGAGATCTATTAATTAAATAACAAGCAGTACCAATAGCCTCTGCCCAAAAGCATTTGTCTAACTTAGCACTACTTAACATGCTCCTAGCTCTTTCCATTAATGTACGGTTCATTCTTTCTGCTACCCCATTTTGTTGGGGTGTGTAAGGTGTAGTCTTTTGCCTAACAATTCCTGCATGTTTGCAAAACTCATCAAATTCCTTAGAACAATATTCACCCCCATTGTCAGATCTCAATACTTTTATCTTATAATCTGTTTGCTTTTCAACCAATGCCTTAAATTCCTTAAATTTGGTGAAAACTTCAGATTTTGAATGCATAAAATAAATCCAAGTATATCTTGAGTAATCATCAATGAAGGAAACATAATAACGAGATCTACCCAAAGAATCTGTATCCACTGGACCACACACATCCGAATGAATAAGTTTTAACAATCCATTAGCTTTATTAGTTCCTTTAGGAAATGATGACCTATTTTGTTTACCAAACACACAATCCTCACAGAAATCATTTTTACCAACAGAATAATCAGAAATACCGTCTACTAGTTTCTTATCAAGTATGGTCCTAAGACCTTTTTCACCAATGTGACCCAATCTATGGTGCCACAACATACATGCATTTTCAGCGCTAGTTACAAAAGAGGAGTTACAAAAAGTAGAGGCATGTAGCGTAAATAAATTCCCTGTCTGAGATCCTTTAGCAACCACCAAACTTCCCCTTACCATCCTGCAACCAGACTTGTCAAATGTCACATGCATCCCAGAGTCATTCAACTTGGAAACTGAAATTAAACTTTTTGTAAGTCCTGGAATATGTAAAACATCATCAAGGGTTTTAACCTCCCATCACTGAAACACAATTTTACCTTTCCTTTACCAATAACCTTTTGTGAGCTATTATCACCCATGAAGACCTCTCCTCCATCATATTCTTTGTATGTAGAAAACCACTCCTTATGAGGAGTCATATGGAAGGAAGCACCTAAATCAATAAGCCAAGCATCATTACAAACTGTGTTAGCTGAAATAATCAAAGCATCAGAATCACCGTTATCAGAGGACTTTTCCATGGAGGAATCTGCATTCTTTTTCTTGTTTCTACATTCCTTCTTCACATGTCCCCGTTTACCACAGTTCCAACACTTCACTCTGCTCTTTCCAGGGGTCTTAGATCGTCCTTTAGACTTATCCTTCTTCTTATCCCATTTAGGCTCTTTCTCCTTGGGCCTACCTCGCACATGCAAGGCATCTTGGGAGCCACTGCACATGGTCTTTCTCCTCATCTCCTCTGAAAGAAGTATGGGAATAATAGTATCCAACTTAGGTTCTGCACCACCACTTGTTATAGCAATAACTAAATTTTCCCAAGATTCTCGCAAAGAGCAAATCAATAAAATGTATTTATCCTCATCTTCTATTTTAACATCAATAGATGCAAGCTGACTTATAATCAAATTAAAAACATTCAAATGTTCAGCAATAGATTCACCATCCTTCATCTTTAATGAATACAAACATCTTTTGAGATACAACTTGTTAGACAAACTCTTAGTTTGGTAGATTTCACCTATCTTCCTCCAAAGCTTGTATGCTGTGTCTTCTGAAGAGACATTTAGGAGGACAGAATCTGTGAGACACAACCGAATAGTCCCTCGAGCCTTCTTGTCTAACTTATTCCAATCTTCATCTGACAAGGTTGAAGTAGATGGCTTCTTTTCAACTGAAACTGGTAACCACTAATCTCTTTCCTCAAGAAGGTCCTCCACTTTCAACTTCCACATCTCGTAACCAGTTCCATTGAACTTCTTAATATCTAGACGAGAGGTGGAGGCCATGGTATGCAATCTTTCACAAATCTGCAAAACCCACAACACAAAAGCTCCCACTACAGCAAAAAACCTTCAACACTCTAAAAGGAAAGTGTCCCTTCCTTAACAGAACCGTTAGCTCTGATACCAAATGTTGAAAAACAAGGTGAAGAAAGCTTGCAATCTGAACTTAAATGTGTGAATGCAAATCTGAAATATATAGATTAACCTTAGCCTTAGTGTGAAGAAAGAATGAGAGAGAGAGATAGAACAATATAACACATGCAACAACAGATTTACATGGAGAAACCCCGAAGGGAAAAAACTCCACCACCGAAAGAGAGGCAAGTATATTACTGATAATCTTCAATATTACATGCAGCAATAGACTTCTCTTATCATTCCCCTCAGAATCCAGAGCACCCTTATTACCTGCAAAACTGAATTCTTATAACACTCAGCTCAAGGCCCCAATTTATAGAGATTTGTGAGGATGAAACCACCATGGTTTCACCAAACAATAGGCAGCAATACCACCTAGAAACCCACGCCTCCCTCCTTGAAATGGTCAAAAATACCAAAAATAGCCTCTTACAGATGCTCTTACACCGCTATAAGGCATCTTTTATGCATGGGCTGGGGTCTAAAAATAGCATATTCTGTCATAGGAATTGCCATAATGTCATAGCATCTTATGACAACTTGCATGCATGTCATAGATGCTCTTACAACACCCTATTTTGACCCACAACCTTATTTTAGAAGATTCCAAGGTGGGACGCCTAGCTAATTTGTCCTTTTCCATAAGGATAAATGGTAACGGTAACACTGCATTTACATAGTCTCTTTCACCACTGTTGGTCAAACAGTTTCACCTCTTATGGGTAAATGTACAAAACACTTTAGGAGAATAATAAAAATAAAGGATTTACAAGGTTGATGACACCTAAATCCTAACAATCTCAAAATATCACAAGGTTTATTTGGAGCATATCCCTCAAATCTATGCTGCTATGCTTGCACCAAGCCCAATTAGGTCACTTTTACAAAGCAACTATGATGTAATATTTTCCCCAATTACAAAACTTTATTCCCTGACCTCAACCAAGTCACAAATTCTCTAAATCTAAAACTTTTATCAAGAGAAATGTCCAGAAGTTCATCAAACCACAAAACCTTTAGGCCTATTTAGGCAAGTGTCACACAGGGGGTTTATTGAATCTACCAACTCCAGACCTTTACTCTACAAACTAACACTACAAACAAATCACAATAGGTCTACACATGCTTATTTCATCCACTAGAATAATCTCCTAACAGTCTTTCAACAAAACCCTACCTTCATACATCAAATTTGCTCAAAACAAGTGCTTTCTCAGCCTAGGGCATCATCTTATTTTCATAAAACCCTCATCCCTACTCCTGCCAACCACATAAACACAAAACCTGCACCTAATTATGCCATTTCACCAAGTTAGAACATGTTTCACTAGGTGGAATGGCTTATAAGTTTCCATTTTACTCTATCAAACCCTCAATTTCAAGTTTCCCTAGGTAGTTTCATATAAATGCTTCTAAATCTCACAAAACCTAATGAAAAATTATGAAATAAAAACCAAAGTGAAGCTAATTCATTCCCTCACAAACTCCAATGCATAAACCAAAGGTCGTACCAGGCCATACAATACGCTGGAGCAGCAGATTTATTATCAAAATGCAAGAAATCAGTGCTTTCAATATTCAAAATTCAAATTTACATTAGCCAACCTCTCTCACATTGTTCACAAAGGCTTTTTAAAACATTACATATCATGAATAATCAGTTTCAATTGCTTTCCCACCGAACAAAACCAACTTGACCTTTGAACTTCCACAAAACACAAAAAATGCAAATGTTGCATAGCAACTTTGCAACTTTTTGCAAAATTTAACCACAAGACTCAAAACCAACCCAAAGTGACTCAATACATGGAAAATGGTCTATTATGACCTTATTACATCACATTCATGACTGTAAACACAAAATACAAACCTAGACCTATTTACATGTTGTTGACAAGGTGCCCCTGCACCAAAAATTCATCAACTAGATGTGAAAAGTGTTTTCTTCATGGTGATGTTCAAGAGGAGGTATACATGAAATAGCCATAGGGTTTCTATAAGATTCTTCACTTGTTTTTCATCTTCAAAAGTCTCTCTATGGCCTCAAATAAGCTCCTCAAGCATCATATGCCAAGATGAGCTCCTTTTTTTTGTCAATTGGGTTCACTTGATGTCATATTGATTCAAATGTTTATATTTTATAGTAAGATGATACTCTCACATTTCTAGTTCTTTATGTTGATGACTTCTTGATCATAGGGAGTCACTCATCTACCATTCAAGCAGTGAAAAATATCATCTATGATCCTTTTTTGATATCAGACTTAGGCCTACTACACTACTTCTTAAGGATTGAGATTACTTCTAGTCTTCTTCTAGTATCTTCATTACACAACCTAAATTACACAACCTAAATACACACTTGACATGTTCTCTAGGTTTAGCATGGTTGACTATAAGCTTGTGTCAACTCAATTTTTTCCAAGGTTCAATGTTCTTCAGCCTTGGTTGATGGAACTTTATACGAACAACTTGTTGGGATTCATATCTACTTGACTCACATAAGACTCGATATTTCATATGTTGTGGGCATGGTCTCATGATTAATGTAGGAGCTTCATTAGCTACATTAGAAATCAATTAAATGGATTCTCCACTACATTAAATGTACTCAAATTTATAGGATTAAGTATGCAATATAAGTGGGTTTTGACTTGGTGGGACACATAGATTTAGATTGGGTAGATGATTCTCAAGATTTCAAGTCTACTATCAACAAGGTTCACTTGGTTCCATTTTGATTCAAATTGTTACATTCTATAGTAAAAGGATACTCTCACATTTCTAGTTCTCTATGTTGATGACTTCTTGATCACAAGGAGTCACTCATCCACCATTCAAGCAATGAAAAATACCCTTCATGATCTTTTTTGATGTTAGTCTTAGGCCTATTGCACTACTTCTTTGGGATTGAGATCACTCAATCTTCTTTTGGTATCTTCATTACATAACCTAAGTACAAACTTCAAGGCATACTCTATAGGTTTTGCATGGTTGACTATAAGCTTGTGTTGACTCCATTTCTATCAAGAATCAAACTTGAGGCTCAATGTTCTTCACCATTGGTCAATGGCACTTTATACTAACAACTTGTTGAGAGTCTCATCTACTTGACTCACACACAACCCGACATTTCATATGCTATGGGCATGGTCTCACAATTCATGTAGGAGCCTCATTAGCTACACTAGAAATCAACTAAGTGTGTTATCCACTACATTCAAGGTACTCACATTTATGGGATTCAATATGTAATAGGTGTGGACTTTGATTTGGTGAGACAAAAATTTAGATCAAATAAGCAATTCTCAAAATTGCAAATCTACTTTTAGATATTGTTTCTCATTTAGTTATAATCCAATTTGTTGATTAAACAAGAAACAATCTATAAAAACATATAAATTTTATAAAACTTTTTCAAAAACATACCCTGTCCAAATCACTCAAGAATTAATATAACACTAACTAAACATTTCAATTGATCATCACTAAATCACTAAAATAACATTTTTTATTACAAAATTTAAACCTTATCTTACAAGGTACACACAAATTTCTTCACATTTTATATTACAAAATATAAACCTTATCTTACGATGTACACACAAATATCTTAACATTTTTATTACAAAATATAAACCTTATTTTGCAATGCACACACAAATTTCTTTAACACTTTTTATTACAAAATATAAACCTTATCTTACAAGATACACACAAATTTCTTAACATTTTTTATTACAAAATAAAAATCTTTATCTTACAACGTACACACAAATATCTTAACATTTTTATTACAAAATATAAATCTTATCTTATAACATACACAAATTTCTCTACATATTTATTACAAAATATAAACCTTATCTTACAACTTACCTACAAATTTCTTAACATTTTTTATTACAAAATATCAACTTTTTATCTTTACAGAGTACACAAATTCATACACACTTTGTCGTTTTGGATAATGCCAATTGAAATCTTTCACGGATAGAAACAATACAATCCACATTTTATTATTTACGATTTCACGTGACAGAAGTCAGTAGAGATGGCGTGGAAGGCGAGGTTTGATGTTGACCTCCAATGGAACAGCCCTGGGCATTGTCAGTCCAAGCCCCTCTCTGATGTCAATTACACCGCCTCCTCCAACGCTCCACTCGAAGCTCTGTAGCAACCGACCCACTGCATACGTTACCACACACAGTGCAAGAGACATGCCTGGACACATTCTTCTTCCTGAACCAAACGGGATCAGTTCAAAGTTCTGTCCTTGAACATCAAACTCTTTCGAACTCTTCAAGAACCGTTCGGGATGAAAGTCATTGGGCCGTTCCCAAACAGCTGGATCCCTCTGGATAGCCCAGGCATTCACCATGAGCCGTGTCCCTGCAGGAACATAAAACCCTCCAACAGTGCAGCCCTCTATGGACTCATGAGGCACTAACAGGGGTGCCGCGGGATACAGTCGCAGAGTTTCTTTCACAATTGCTTCCAGATATTTTAATTGTGGAAGGTCTGATTCCTCAATCAATCGATCCCGTCCCACATGAGTGTCAAGCTCCTTCTGTGCTTTAATCATAACAACGGGGTTCTGCAAAAGAGCTGCCAATGCCCACTCGATGGTAACAGAGGAAGTATTTTTACCTCCATTTATAATATTCTGCAAAAGCCCAAAACACATGTGTTTTAGTGCGAACAATAAATAGATTATATTATCATATTGTTAGGAGGATTCAATTGTGTAGTTTTTCAAGTCAAATTCATTGATCCATGTTTCATGAGTAGTGGTTTACAAGAATCCATCTCTCATGATAATGAATGATCCATTTAGCACTCATTGCATTTAGGTGATGCTTACAGAGGTGAAGCATTATGTCTTTCAGAGAGGTCACTTGCTGAAGCTTTTGCAAATGAGATTGCAAGCTAAGTGGGCTTAACCTTTGGAAAAAACTCCATTTTTAAACGTGTTTGAGTTGGAGTAGTACTGGGATGGGTGACCTCCCAAGGAAAGCCCAATACTTCCTCCAACTATCCACCCAACCCCCGGAAACTATAATTCCATGGGTTGGGTGGGAATTGTATTTCATGTACACCTGCTAGAATAACGGAACTATGATTCAGGGTGGGAGAGAATTCTAGTTCCAGCGAATATAGTTTCGGGGAGTCCCTCAACCCCTATAGATATAGATAGAACTGCATTCGTTAGTTGCCATCCATAGATCACTTCTGTGAACATCACTTTGATGCAATCAATGCTAAATGAACCATTCATTATCATATAAGATGGGTTCTTGTAAACCACTACTCATAAAACATAGATCAATAAAGTTGACTCAAAAACTATAAGATTGAATCTTCGATAATTTGAAACATTGTGGAAAATATCTCCTCTCAAACATCTAAATTTTGTAAAGCAACAAGAAAGATATATAAAAACTTACGATGGCGGTGGCTTTCACCACATCATCGTTATCTCCCGACATAATTTTGCCCTCATCTGAGGCCGAAATCAAAACATCAATGAGGTCCTCCGTATGTGTTCCTCGCTTCTCACGATGATTGTTGACCAGCATCTGCATAAAAGCGTCTCTCTTCTTGTGCAGTTTTTTAACGGCCGCTTGGAAACCATGTAAATCCAACCACTGGAGAAAGGGCAGATAGTCTCCCAGATTGAATGCTCCAGCAAGGAGGAAACTTTCATCTATCAACTCCTTGAAGCTCTGCGCTTGTTTATATTCCTCGGCTCCAAGGGAAATCTGACCGGCTACCATACGCATGATGATATTAAATGTCAATTGGGAAAGCCTGGATTTCATGTTTACAGTGCCGCTACCCTCTTCTTCACAGATCTCAAACATTGAACGGATTAGAGCAGAGGTTTCCTCCTCGCGGACGTGTTTGAACGATTGGATTCTGCTTGCAGAGAAGAGCTGCAGCGTGCAAATTTTGCGAATGTTCCGCCAATAGGAGCCATAAGGAGCCCAACCCAGCAATTTGTAGTCGTGTCCCATATGCTTTCCTATATAAAGGCGCCGACGCGAAGCGAAAGCCTTGTCATTTACTGTAAAACATTCTTTCGCCATCTGTGCAGAAGTGATAATCAAAACTCGGCGATAACCAAGTTGGAGTTGCATAATCGGTCCATAGCTCTCTGAAAGTGAATACAGAGTTCTGTGAATCGGCCGCTTCTTCATTAGCAGATGCATATGCCCGATGATCGGCCATGACAGCGGACATGGGGGATGATTGTTTTTCTTGTTTTTGTTTCTGAACTGCTTTGTAATTAGCAGGACAGCCAAGACTAAAACTATAACAGTTGCTAATTCGAATGCCATGATTGAAGATAGAAAGAGGACTGTGGGGCAATGGCAAAGTACAAATGTATATACTGCCCAAGAAAGATTCTTGGTAAATAATTGTTTTTATTTGTATGTCACGGGTGAGCTTTTTGTATGGCTTCATCTCTTCGGATTTTTTTGTAGAGGCGACATTTATGAAGATGCTCAGTATTTTTCTAGTTGCTGGACTGTACGGATGCCATTGGATTCAATTGTTTAAATTAATTTGATAAGAACTATGTGTAACTATTAAAGTTAATAGAATTTTTAAAAGTTATCTCATGTTGACGTTTTTTATTTTTTATGTTTTTTAATATTTTGATTGGTCTTGCAATTTTGTTAGTAGTTTTCTTTTTAAATATATTAAATATGAAACAAGAAAAGTTATAGCTATTTAAACTATTCTTAATGTTTGTATTTGTGTATATTATACGTAATTTGTATGGTGGTCTTCATCAGATTTTATTTAATAAAAAATTAATCAATTTTCTAATATTTTTAGATACGACATTTATGATGTATATAAATTCAAAAAATCATTAATTTAATAACAATTCTATGTAAATGAAAAAGTGTCAAAATTTTAAAAGTTATTTAATGTTCGTGTTTCTTAAATTTTTATGTTTTTAATTTTTTTTTTTAATATTTTGATTGGTTGTGTAATTTTGTTAGTAATTTTTTCTTTTTTATTAACAAGGAAACAAGAAAAGCTATAACTAATCAAATACTATATTGAAAAAATTAAGTTATTGTTTTTTTTATATTAAAAGTAGGGGAAGGGCTCCTGAACCCAAGAGTTTAGACAAAACAAGCAAAGAAACAAAGGCCAACCAGACCAATTACCTAGAAACCATCAAAAGGAGGCACACAAACCTCATATAACAAAAAAAAAAGTAGCAAAACCAGGCACGTATGCTAGAAAGGAGAAAAAACAGTAGAGAAAACACAACATAAATAGTTACTTTTTAGAAAAGCTAATGATATCCCAATTGGTCTTCAGCATGTCCATAGTCATCCTCCATTCCATTGCATTAATATTGTCAATAATCAAAGTCTTATGAGTCATCTCCTCTTGCTCTTTCCTAATTTTCCTCTTAATTTTATTTATCTTGGACTTGCCATACATGATACAAAAAATTGCTTGTGTTAGGGTTCAGGCAGATCAGAGCAATAAACATTAACAATTAAATGCAGATTAAATAACCTAGAAATAACAATGAAGAATAACACAAAAGAGATCAACACATAATTTTAATGTGGTTCACCCAATATGGGCTACATCTATAGAAACTCAGCCATCCAATGATTTTATTATCCAGTGCAAAACAAATTACAATCTCGCGAATCACATTCACCACAACTTACATCCTAAATTCTTATAACAAGCTTTTTGGAAGCTTCTAGAATTAAGGTTTTATAAAGTCAGTTTTTCATTTGACGTGTCAGTGGGAAAACCTTGACGTGTTAAGAGGAAAAAAAATATTCAGAGGCTGCACCACTGAACCCTTGCTATCGGGGGTTGTCACCCCTGAACCCCGACTAGGATACGTTGCGAGTGTACAATATTTGCATGATCAGTCGCCACATATCAACATGTTGCATGATCTTGTCCATGATAGAAGTGATATTTCCAACAACACCTTTGAGGGCAACAATCTTGTTTCTTATGTTCTCACCATCTCCTTCAAGCACATCATTCAAGGAGTAGCTAGACCTTTCCTTCAGTTTATCTTTCATATTTTGGTTGGGGTTGTTGTGTATTCCTTCTTCTTTTTCCATTTCTTCTAACTCCTCATTAAGGTTTTCCTCACCAAATTCTTGGTCCCATTCAAGTCCTTTTGAATCCTCTTCATTCTTTTCAACAGAATTTTCCTCTTCAACATTATCATCCTTCCCCTCCTCAATGCTGATTTCCTCTTCTTCTTCCTCCAAATTAGTGTTATCTTGACTATCATCCTCAAATTCAGGGAGGAAATCTTCATCCGAGTTGGCCAAACCCTCGTCCTCAAGCACCAAAATTTTCCCTTTAGTTTATTGACCTTTTTTTTTCTTTTGGCTTACACTAGCCAATCTAGTAGACTGCCTTTCACTAGACCCACTACTATTCAGACCCATCTGGCAAGGCTCTAGGTCATCCCCAATTTCAATGGTTATAGAGCCTAAGGGCTCTATCTTCTTCCTTTTAGCAATCTTGAGATGAGGAGGGGCAATTCATTTTTGAGGGGTATAGCCTCCATGAGCAACATGGAAGAGGTATTTGGGGACGCAGCATAAGGGGGAAATGTTTTTTTGGATTTGGACTTAGAGCTTGAAGGCAAGGATTTAGGGGAAGACTATGGGTTGTTTTCAAGGAGCATGATATTCACTGGGCAGCAATGTGGGTAGGTTTCGGTTGGGGGGGTAGCATCACGTGAAAATTTATAGAGGGCATAAATTAAACCTTGATGCAGGGGCGGTGAGGCTCCTTTTGTGATGCAAGATGTTAGGGCTGAAAGCAGGTAAAAAGGCACATTAATCCACTCCTTGTGATGAACATGATTTAACAGAGGAAAATGATAACCATGTATTGTTGCATATCTTCTCTCAAGGGTGAAATATCAAATCAATTGAATGCTTACCAGGGTGTAGAGGGGAGGAAACTTTTCTCAATTGTAGTTGTTCTACAGACAAATAGTTTTTTCACCTTTCTCAAATAATTTATCCTTGAATTTCTGGTATTTCCCATTGTAAATCTTCGCCCATAGCTTTAGCAATGAGACAGGTAGTAACCTCAAATTGAATTCCATCAATGACGACCTTGCTAGGTAGAATTTTGAGGTAAGGTTATCGTCATGCCCTTGCATGGCTTGGAAGAAGGGAGTGAAGCTAGCCTCTTCAAAAATTCTCCATCAATCAATATTTTATTTTAGCGCGGTGCAAGAAAGAGGTTCAAACCTTTTCCTTGGGCTACCCAATCTAGGGCCAAAAAACTTACACAAAGACTGAAGAGAAACCTTCACAAAAAGCTTGATACAAAGAGAGGGAAGGATAGGGTTTGAAATGCACAATTAAATCTTGAAGAATGAGCAACCGATTAAAGGACACAAATTATGGCTCATGTCAAGATTTCGGATAATTATGACCTTAGTCTACAAAGTGTGCCACCTATTGAAGGTATTGTACCTAGGGGAAAATCATACACATTAAAATTTGATAAAATGGAGTGGAGAGGTTCCCAACTTGTGTTGCCACTTTAGAGATTTTTCATTTCAATTTTTATTTCCATAATTACTCTGCTTTCTGAAAAATCAAAAAGATTTGGATCATGAAAAGATATTATTTCCAAATCTAAGCAAAAACTAATGATGCTACCATTCATATGAGAGGGATTAAGTCCTCATGATTAACTTTGATATTGTTAAAATCAAGTTCTGTCCTTTTCCTATGTGCTAATAAGTAATCCTTGTCATCATCATTCTTATTATGGATCTGCCCATACACATGAGGGGGACAAATGATAAATAAAATTAGAAAGTTGAGGAGCATCAAGGAACAAAATAACTTAGAAGATTGAGGCATTATGAGTCTTATTGTACATATTAGGCGACCACCTATGGTCAAGCATTTCATTTGAAATTATTTCCTTAATGTTAAGAGGGATATTTTTGAATCCCCAGTAGACCCAATCTGAGCAGGAGATGTCAGCATTAGTCACCGTGTTAGCTTCCATATTTCCTTCTCTATAGGATGGAAAATCTTATATTGGAGAAAAGTGTCAAGATAATGTTTACATTCCTCCACAAAGTCGCTAATCATCCAAGATCAATAGAAAATCCTTTTAATATGTTGATAATGACCATAGAATCCCCTTCAATAATAACCTTGCTACAACCTTTTTCTTTTAGTCTCCTAATTCCCCACCATGTCATTGTGGCTTCAACAACATTACTGGAGTAGACCTCTAGCAAAGGTTTTTGGTGTATCCTTCAATGAGGATACCTTTATGGTCCTTGATCACTCCCCCCACAACAACCATACTAGGGTTGCCTTTGGAACATCCATCAAAGTTTAATTTAAACCAACCTTCCTCGGGAGGAATCCACTTGGTATCTTTTCTACTCAAAATTTTGGACCAATTGATTCAAGAAAGATCATGTATGATGCCCCATAATTGTCTAATTCTAATTTCTCTATAAGAAGGAAAGGATTTTGAAAATCCATTACTAGCTGAATTAATGTTTTCTTGAAGTTGTTTTGTGAAGAGAAAAACCTCCATGTTGTTTCTTTTTTTATCTCTAAAAATTCTATCGTTTCTTTCTTTCCATAAATTCCAGGAGACCACCAGGGGAATATGTTTCCATAGGTCAACATTGATGGGATGAGAGAAAGGGAAATTGTTCCAACTATTAACAAAGTCCTTTAAGAAAGAAGGGAAAACTGAGCAAACCAACAAAGACCTAAGTGCATTGTTCTAAACTTCATGAATGAACAACAAAAGAGAAGGTGGTCTATGCTTTCAACATCTTCAAGGCATAGAGGACATATGTTAATAAATTGAAACCCATGCCTATTAAGGTTGTCCATAATAAGAATATTACCATGAATATCATCCCACCATAAGCAATTAATTTTGGGGAGGAGTTTTAAAATCCAAACCTATTTCCAATCAAAGTCACTATAGGTGAGGATTGATTGCTCCATCATGTACAGTTAGCAGATTTAGCAAAAAAATTATCAGAAGGATTTTTGCTCCAAATCCAAGTGACCATTTTATTTTGGGAGAAGAAAGTACAATCCCTAATTTGATTTCTCATATCCTTCAAAATTTCTACCTCGTATGGCTGACTCCCACCCCTCAAGGATCTACCCATAGTAACCTGATCTTCAAAATTCTTCCATTTCAGGGAAGCACCACTCCAATCAATATAGTTTTTTAGGGAGTCACCATAGGCCCAAATTAGCTCAGTTTTAATGTTGTTAAATTGATTTAAGGAGAGGGAAGGACCCTTAGACCAAATATCCTCCCAAAACCTTGTATTTAGACCATTGCCCACTCTTTTTCTAGTACCCTTCTTAATAATACCTCTTATTTTCACCAATTTATTCTAGATAACTGAACTACATAGCAATTCAAAACCCATGAAATTATTTCAATTCTCATTAGCAAGTTATTTCACTTTCAAAATCATTGCCTAGTCTTTCGCTTCAGTCAAAAGGAACCAACCAAGTTTGGAAAGAAATGCTTTATTGAAAATGTTCAATCTTTTGATGCCCAAACCCCCTACCTTTTTTGGCATGCAAAATCCTAGTTGACCAAGGCACTTTTTGACTTCTCCTTCATTCCTGTCCACAGGAATTTCCTCTAATTTTTTTCAATTTTGAAAGTTATGCAAGCAAGAACCTTGAATTGTCAAGGTTTCCTTTAATCTAGTTTTTTATCGACCTTAGGGAGGCTAAAAATTTTGGATTTTGGGCTTCAGTAACCATCTGGAAAGAAAGTATGGCATATTGCTCCTTCAAAGCTAGGAGAAACTTTATTGCATTCTAGAATTGTTGATTTGGGTTCTTAACACGCCTTTCAGGAGGGTCAAACTTACAAGAGTCACTGAGATGCCCAAAATTTTTACAAAGCTGACAAAAAAGACTAGCTTTCTCATATTTGATAGGTTGGTTACACACCCCAAAACTAGATCTAAGGGAGACAGATGAAGGAAAAACTTTATTTACTTCAACATTCACATAAATACGAGCAAAAATGAGTCTCGACCTCTACAAAGTAACTTTATCAATGGCAAGCAAGCAACCAAAAGAACTTTCTATACCCTAGAAAACCTTAGGGTTCCAATATTCAAGGGGAAGACCTAGAAGATGGATCTGTAGAAGTTGAGAAAGCCAACTTCACAGACCCCGAAGATCACCTACATGCAAATAACCTGTCACAGAAAGAAGAGATGGAGACAAACAAGCAAGGGTGCTCTGAAAGTTGAAAAATGTATTCATCTAAGAGAGAGATAAATTACAATGATGAATCCTTATAAAAGGATATTGTGCAACCCTAAAAGAAACCCTAATAGGTAGACATTTAATAATTAATATAATTATTAAATGTCACAAAATGCAAACTAAAGTGAAATCTTAAGATAGGAATAAAGGTGATTTAATCAATATGATTAAATTAAAACCTTTACTCTAACACCCCCCTTAAGATGAGCAAAAGTGCAGCTACAAACATATGCAAGAAAGCAAAGGTAACTACAATGCAAAAAAGTAAACTTGGGTCCCGGCAACAAGGCCTGATCAGGTACCCAATTACAACCAAATCTCTGTAAAGTGGAGAAATAGAGAAAACCTCATGGGAAAAACTCTACTCCAAAAAGAGATGAAAGAAATAAATGCACTAATAACATAAGGATAGGAGGTGGATAACATAAGACCCCCCATAGACAGCTTCTATCATATAAGTACATGTACAATGGTCTCCATAGGAGAAAAAGAAAGAGACTAGAAGGCCCCCCCACAATGAAGAAACTCTTGTCGCACATATGGATGCCTGAGGTAGAATCCAGAAAGAGATCCTGAAGCGGCATATAATATTCCTCCCCTTGGGAAGAAATGGATCCAAAGGACAAAGATGAAGAAACCATGTGAAGAGAGAAGAACCAAAATGTCTCAAGATGTGTGCCATAATAGGATGCTGAAGAATCTCTCTGTCTGAACTGAAACAAAAGATGTCAAATCTAAATTGAACTGAAGATTCCTGAACTACAACCTCTGAATGCACAGATGATGATGGGCTAACAGCTGGAATATGGCTGTCAACAAAGAGGAGCTAAAAATCCTTAAAGTAATCCTCCAGATCTGCAATATAGGACTCTACAAACAAAGACGAAATGCCTGCAAGATAAGAATCCCAAGTAGCCATGTCTGAAAGATGTATGATGTCCTGCTTAGCTGAATCAATAGGAGCCAAAGAAGAGGCAATATCAAACTGATCAAGAACAACAGGAGAAGATGCTGATACAAGTATAATCTCAGTCTGAAGAGTAGGAACTGTGAGACAATCCTCTGATTCATCGGAATATGTAAGGGTGTCTAAATACTGAAGTTCCTTTAAAGTATCATGATCAAAGGGTGTGTTCTCTCTCCAACCAATGGGTACAAGACAATCTGAAGCAGGATCCTCTGGGAATGGAGAAAGACTGGGGTCTCCATAGATCTCCCAAAGATGTGTCCAAAGTGAGTGAGGACAATCAATGCCCGATATAGCCCACACAGTGTCAAAATCAACACTAGACAAAATAACTCCTACTATGTGATTTCTAATGATATCCCAAGCTAGTTTTCCCTCTAAAGTTGCTGGTTCAGGTATGAGATCATACAAATAAGGCAACAAATTTAGCCACCTACAATGTGTAAGTATACCCTTTGCCCATGACTCATAATTACCCCGTTCCAGAAATACAACTGAAGGGTGAGTAGAAAAACCCATGATAGCTCTTCAAATTAAAAATTTGAGACTAACTGACCTCAATACTAATAAATCAGATCAACATATGACATCCCATGCAAACAAATCATTTCCAAGTGCTGAAACATCCAAGTAACTAACAGATGTGTGAAAACACAAAATACTAAATAAAAAGTACTTGGTATAGATTATGGAAAAATAAATTGCAGATCTGGAAAGAACACATAAACACCTTTCCAACGCCTCTTTGTTTACGAAAAACGGAGTCCGTATGCAAAAGATATGGCTCCAGGAGTGCAAAAATATTGTTCTGACTTTGACTGAGAAAAACAGCATCAAAATGGAAAAAACTGAAAATAAGACCTGCACCATCAGATCGGTGCTGGAATCAGCTTTCCAACGCCTATTTCCATTCAAAAATCTGAGCTAAAATGCCCAAGTTATGTCCGATTTCGTGCAAGTTGCTCAAAAAGGTTTTTAAAAAAAATTGCATAGCCCACAAGGGCTAAGATCTTCGGCCCCTGGTCACATGGACGACCAGGGGGCTGGCGGCTAGGTGCTGGGCGCGCGGCCCCTGGATCTGCATGTGACCCTGCCGCTTGCAGGGTAAGCCCTCAGGGGCTGCGGTGGGGCGCTGGTCGGAGCCTCTGGTCACCGACCAGGGCTAGGGCCTACAAAGCCCACGGGGGCTGAAGGCTTAGCTCCGCGCGGAAACAAAGACCGCCGATGGCGGTGGTAACCAGCGGCTTACGGGCGGAGGAAGGGTGGGCCGGGTGGCGGGTGGGTGGCGGCCACTTTTTAAACTGTAAGCGCCCAAAAAATAATAAAAGTTTGATTTTTTTATTATTTTTTTTGAATTTTTCACAATTTTCACTTTGAACTGCGTGCCTGGGGGCCGTACGGCCCTTGGGTAAAAAAATTTTGCCTTCCGGATCAACAGTAGCCAAACTGGGCTTGCCTTATATGAAAATATAGGTTTTTGGCCACTCTGAATCCAACCGTGAGGTCCGTTTGGGCCCAAAATGCACCCAAAAAATGGAGTTACCTAGATCCTCAAAAAAATGCCAAATCTGATGCATGCGCTTGTAAAAAATGCTAAAAAAAATTGAAACAAAAGAAACAAAAAAAATCGTTGGGCAAGGAAACCAGATCTAAAAACTGCACCAAGACCCTCTCAAATTAGCTGAAGAACTTCTAAAAGCCCTATCAAACCCTTGAAGCTCCAAATTCTTCAGAAATCGAACAGGAAGCAGTAGGTCTGGAGCTCTGATACCATGTAGAAGTTGAGAAAGCCAACTTCACAGACCCCGAAGATCACCTACATGCAAATAACCTGTCACAGAAAGAAGAGATGGAGCCAAACAAGCAAGGGTGCTCTGAAAGCTGAAAAATGTATTCATCCAAGAGAGAGATAAATTACAATGATGAATCCTTATAAAAGGATATTGTGCAACCCTAAAAGAAACCCTAATAGGTAGACATTTAATAATTAATATAATTATTAAATGTCACAAAATGCAAACTAAAGTGAAATCTTAAGATAGGAATAAAGGTGATTTAATCAATATGATTAAATTAAAACCTTTACTCTAACAGGATCCAGGTCAAGGCAACCACCCCCAAATCGGCTGAGGGGTCAAAACCCAATTTCCATAAATTACACAGAGAAAGGAATTTCTTAAAGTTGTTATAAATGCTCAAGGCCTTCCTATTAGGACTTTGATCATATCTTCATGCACCTTGAAGCTAAATAGAAAAAGGTCGTTGGCCATTTCACTAAAGGATACACTACCTTTCAACTTCCAAACAAATTCAGTTCATTTCCTAACTTGGTCAATATTGTGTCTGAAACCAAGGAACTTACCAACAAGGGAGAGTTGCAAATCAGCAATCATCTCATGCATTATGTCATATGGAACAACAACCTCGAGACTTTCCACCACACAAGAAGCCTCCAAGGAAGGAACTGGCCTAGAAAAACCCAAACATGGGGCTTCTTTTCCAATCAACTTTTCCACATAGGAAGAAGGGTCTTTGTTGGAAAGGAAAGAATCCAAACCGAGAGAGGAAAAAAGAAAGGACTTATCTAAGATCCGGGGCCAAGAAAATGAGGAAGACGAGGACAAAATTTTCCCATCAAAAGTCCAATGAGCAGAAGTTGACAAACTCTCGCTTTTACCCTCCACAACAATAGAGACAAAGGATGGGGAAGCTTGTTGAGGCCTCCCATCATCCGGGCACATGGCAAACAAAGGTTTGAAGGATTAGGAATTTGAAGAACAATGGGAAAGAAAGTTGCAAAGTAGCGAAGAAAAGAAAACTAATTGTTACATGCCTAGTAAATTGTGAAAAATATTAAGTTATTGTTAATGTTTTGTATGTGTGAATATTACACTTAATTTGTATGGTGGTCAACCAATTCTAGATTTCATCTAATAAAAAATTAATCAATTTTCTAATATTTTTAGATGTGACATTTACAAAGATGTATATATTATTAGTTGATGATGGTACAGATGCCATTGGATTCAAAAAAATTATTAATTTGATAACAAGTCTATGTATATGAAAAATACAATCAAAATTTTAAAAGGTATTTAATCCTGATGTTTTTTATTTTTATGTTTTTAAATATTTTGATTGGTCTATTGCAATTTTGTTAGCAGTTTTTATTTTTATTAAAAAAGAAACAATAAAATTTATAACTAATCAAATAGTATCTAGTAAAAATTAAGTTATTGTTAATGTTTTGTATGTGTGTATATTATATGTAATTTGTATGGTGGTTAACCAATCAAAATTCATCTAATAAAAAATTAATCAATTTTCTAATATTTTTAGATGCAATTTATTTACGAAGATGTATTATTATTAATTGCTAGTTAGTAAAAATGTCATTGGATTCAATTTATTTTTTATTAATATGATAACAAGTCATGTAAATGAAAGAGTCAATCAAATTTTTAAAATTTATTTAATGTTTACGCTTTTAATATGTTTTTAAATATATATATTTTTTAATATTATGTTTGGTCTATTTTAATATTTTTAGTAGTTTTTAACTTTTTATTAAAAAGGAAACAAGAAAAGTTGTAGCTAATCAAATACTATTTAGAAAAAAATATATTGTTAATGTTTATATGTGTGTATACTACATGTTATTTATAGTTAATCTATTTTCTAATGTTTGTATGTATGTATGTTGCATGCAATTTGCTCAACAATTTGCTGAGCAAATTAATGTTGCATGGTGAGGTCATTAAATTAATTATTTTATTTAAGTTCTCTTCGTATTGTATGTGTTGTAGTTCGCATTACACTATTATATATGAATATAAAATTTAGAGGTGTGCATGAGGCTCAATTTACATGTAGGAGGTTGAGATTATGAGAAGATGTGTTTGTTCAAGCCCTATGATTGTACTAATAGTTATTTATGCTTAATTTTCATTTTAGTCTACTCTTCAACTTTGTAAATGTGTGAGGTTTTCTTGTGTCCATTTATGGTCATGTTTTTTATTTTTTACATAGGTTGTGTGGTTCATTTAGAGCAAAAATTTCACTCCTTTTATTATACAATGGCCTTGGTTTGTCTCAAGATCAAGTTTGTAGATTTGCAAGATGTAGGTTTGATAATTTAATATTATTTTATATAATTCTCCTTTTCATCTCATTGTTACAAATACTTTTTTCCTAATGTGTTTGTTTTCAAATGGTTCTCAATTTTCTTTGCTTTTGGTGCTAAGAAAATTTTTAAAATAAAAAGATTTTTTCAAGGGATGAGTATCAAGGTTTGGTGGCTATTAAGTAGTGGCACAATTAGGATTTTTTCCATATATCCATAGGCATATATCACCAAGTTTCATTAAAAATATCATTCACCTTTATTTATTTTTGTAGGGAATAGTCTTGGTCTAGAGTCTAGATTTTATTTTTCTTATGGTGCAATGGTTGTTGTTGGCCTCAAGAGCAAGTTTGAGGTTTTGTACAATGGGATGAAGGTTTAATCTTATTTTATATAGTTATTATTTTCATGTTATTATTGCAAATAATTTTTCTAGGCATGTGTTTATTTTGAATGGCTTTCTATTCTCTTTGCTTTTGGTGTTGAGGACTATAACAAAATTAGAAGATTTTTTCAAGGGTTGAGCATTAAAATTTAATAAGAATTGAGAAATAATGCAGTTATAATTATGTTCCTATCTCCATGATTATAATGGTAGAAAGTTTTACTAAAATATTATTTGCCCCTAGATATTTAAATGATGATTTATTTAGAGACAAATAGATTGTAATTATTTCACTAATTATTTTTTTAGGTGTCTTTATTTTGTATGGGTCTCTATTCTTGTGCTTTTAGTGTTAATGATTATAAGAAAATTAGAGGATTTTGTCAAAGATTGAGTATTAGGGTTTGGTGGGTGTTAAGCAATTATAGCTTAGGCAATATTACTTTATTTTGTAAATTTCATAATCATTATATATTATGGTTGTACTTATTTTGTGTGGGAGGCATGGTTGACCTGAAACATAAATTTTATTTTGTTATGATACAATGATCATGACTAGCTTGGAGGGTAAGTTTGGTAATTTACACATTGAGGGTCTAAAGGTTTATTGTGAGTTTATATAGTTTATATTTCCATTTCATTATCACAAATTATTTTTTAAATTATTTTTACTTTTTAATGGCTCTTTGTTCTCCTAACTTTTGGTTTTGAGGAATTTAAGAAAATTGAAGGAATTTTCTAAGGGTTGAATGAGAGGGTTTAGTGGATATTAAGTAATTGTGTAGTCAAGATTCTATCCATATTACCATAGAAAAACTAGTATCAAGTTTGATTAAAAATATTATTTTATGTGCATACTTGATTTAATATTTTTAGTAATTCTAGAAAAAATTGCTATCCTCAACTAGGTTGTTTCTTCACTCTTGGTGCCCAGGACTATAGGAAAATTAAAAGTAGTACCATAGGAAAGGTTGCTTGATTTTGCAAATTTAATAACTTTAATTGATTATATTGTTAAATATATTTGAGTTCATTTTCTCTTTTTTAGGGTTTGTTTTGCCTCCATCTTTGTATTTTATAGGTTGTTGAAAATTATAGGGATACTACTAGATTCATCTTTTTGCATTAATTTATCTCAATATTTGTGAAAATAAAAAATAATCAAGCTTTCTAGAGTTGATCTAAAGTTAATAGTTTTTTTTCATGCTCATATTTAAATTTCCCACTTATTGATGTGGTTTTTGGAAAAATGTGAAAATATAGGGTTAATTTCTATTATTGATAAATAAAATGGATATTTGGCATGGCTATTATTTTTAGAATAATTGACCCCAACTCTTCATATTAAGGAAACTTGCTTTAAAATAAGAAGGTCGTTATATTAGGGTATTTTAGCCTAATATAATTGTGCAAAATATGGAATGAAAGAATGTGGGAACCTTTTTGTTAGAAGGTTAGTGTAGCTTAATTTGATTTCCAAACATATAATAATTGCACATGAAAACTCTCTAATTAGGGTATAACTTAGCTAAACATGATATAGAATAAAGGGTAAAAAAATTGTCTTAGGTAGTGAGTGAAATAAATGTACAAACTATTTTATTAATGTAGAACATAAATTGGATGTGAAACATTTGTTTAAAATAAGTTGACTCAATATGAATTTTAAAAAATTTAAAAATCTTAATTTTTTAAACATTGAATTATTATAAATAAATAAAATTTGAAAATTAAATATAATCAATAAATGTAATTATTTAACTCTTGTATAATATATTATTTCATGAAAAGTAAAATACAAACTATCTTAGAAGAACTAGAAATATAAGAAATATAATATAAACAGTTGATCTCTTACTAAACTATTTTTATATATATAACTTAAATTAATATATAAATATTTTAAAGCAAGAGTATAAAAAGTTGATACCTTCAATTTAATAAATTTATCTTTCCTATTTTTTAATAATAGTTTTTTTAAAAATAATAAAAATTGATAATGTTTATAACAAATTAATAAAAAATTAAAAAATTGTCAATAGGTTTTTTGTTTGTTGGTGAAGTTGAATAGTTATTAATGAGCCCACAAGGGATCAAGTCTTGTTCTGTGCAATACCCCAATCATGAGGGATGAGGTTAGGATTGTGCCTTGAATGACTTTGGTGGAGTAGATGCCCCTCAATTCTTGACTCAAACTGAATAAATTTCACCCTATAACACTCCTACCCTAAAATTCAATTGCCCACTATTTACATGGTCCAATCAAATTCCATCTAATAAACAATTAATCAATTTTCTAATATTTTTAAATGAGACATTTATAAGATAATGTATATAATATTAGTTGATTTGTTATCAAATTAATGTAAATGAAAAAGTCAAATCAAAATTTTAGAAATTATTTAATATTGATGTTTTTTAAATTTTTATGTTTTTAAATATATTTTTATTATTATTTTGATTGGTTTGTTATAAAGAAAGGTCAAGAACAACGGATATGAAATCATTGCAGGCGTAGAATCCCTGGAGTAAAGAATACTTGTAAATCTCTATATTTATTATTATTTTAATTATTGGATTTAATTCAAACCGTTGTCTTCTTCCACATAATTAGATAATAAATCGTCAAGAGAAAGTCATTTGACTTAAAATATAATTTATTATTGATTTTAGAGTCATTGCCACCTCTTAATGGAAATCACATTATATATATATATATATATAATTGTATATTTTTATTTTATATTAGAATTTATTAAATATAAATATAATAAAGTATATAATTAATATAAAAAATATATCTTATATAATATTAATTAAATTATGTATAATATAATTATACTTATTATTAAATATAATAGTATATATAAATTATATTATTTTTTATATATTATAATCTATAATAAAAATTATTAAATACAAATATAAAATTATTATAGTTAATAACTATATTTTTTATATAATTCAAATTAATACAATAAAAATTTATATTCATTATTATATATAATATTTTATATATAAATAATAATATTATATATTATAAATTATATTAATATATGTTATATTTTATATAATGTAAATTTATATTTTAAATAATATTATGATTATATATTACATTTTATATTAGAAATTATTAAATATAAATATAAAACATATATAATTATATGTATGCTAATATGTTAGAGAATATGTGTTTGTGCACGGGTGTCTTGTGACTGAATTAAGTATTATCTAATTTTGAAATATTTGCATGTAGTTTTAAAACATAAAACAATGCAAATGAAAAAGAAAGTTGCATCAAAATGGTAAAAAAATATTACAAATGGAAATAGAATGATCTTGTTGGAAAATCAATATTTATGTTTTGCATGATAAGTGAGATTTTAGAGGTTTCACTTGATATTTTGGAGATTTTTTACCATTAAATGACAACTGATTTATCATTTAATTACGTCGAAAGGCATAACCCTACAATGGCAGTAGCCCCTATAGGAGACCAGTGAATGTAACAGTGTAAGAAAAAAGAAATGATTCATATTTTGCCAGCTATTAATAGGAGGAATAGATAGTGGATTAACAGAA
Organism: Sequoia sempervirens; assembly: GCA_007258455.2. NCBI lineage: Eukaryota > Viridiplantae > Streptophyta > Pinopsida > Cupressales > Cupressaceae > Sequoia > Sequoia sempervirens. The sequence goes on along the minus strand of VDFB02086081.1, from coordinate 98,418,673 downwards.
TTTAATTATGTCGAGAGGCATTCCTATAGTGGCATCACGGATGTTTGTAGATCTATGTAAGAAAAAAGAAATGGAAGCTAAAAATTGTTACGCCGAGAGGCGTTCCTACAATGGCATCATGGATGTTTGCAGATCTGTGTAAGAAAAAAGAAATGGCAATTACAAATTGTGGACGGTAGATAAAGAGTTATGTGCATTGTGAAATGAACGGTCGGAATGTAACCGACGGAAATGGAAGAGCCGCTGGAAACCTTTTGACACAAATTTGCAAGATTTTTTATGAGCTTATTGTCTGAAAGGACTCTGAAAATCTCATAAGTACCAGGATTTCTTTTGTTAGAGCAGGTTTCTTGCATCGGAAGTTCGGGTGATTCTCAAAAAGGTGTAGCTCAATACATTTCTTTTTCTTTTTAGTTTATTTTAGAGGGAGACATTGTTTTGACTGAAAAGGAAAAAATATTTGTAGTTCCTAGAAGACTGAAAAATAGGAGCAAGAAATTTTTTTAATGCAAGTTGTGTTTCCCTTTTCAGAATATTTGTGCCAAGGATAGGAAGGGCTCAACGTTTGGCCATTGAGGAATATAGATGGCGTAACAATGATTGAAGAATCTTGTCCTTTTCGTGCACTTTCAAGGGTTTCCATTTGCCTTTGCTGGATTTCTCTTTAAATTCTCTAGTCAAGAAGTTGGGGGATAATTCACTTGTTACACTACAGGTTGGAAAAAACTTTTAATATCTCTTGCTTTAGTCATCCGATTTCGTTATTCACAACGTTGTCAAAACGATTGCACCAGGTATGATTGAAATTTCATAAACTTCCATGCATTGATCAAGAATTTTACATTTTCTCAGCTTCTAAATGTTAGAAGAAAGGTGAAATATTAGCATACACCATTACCTGAACATATTCTATGATCTACGCAAAATTAATTTGTAGATTTTCCAAGAGCTTAGAGGAGGAGAAGACAAATAGGGAAAAATATGAGGTCATATTTCAAAACCTACTTCAGCATTTAATCTATTTGGGCACTACTTTGCTTGACAGCCTTATTATTATTTCTTCCTCTGGTACTATCACCTCTTCCTCCCCCTCCTCTTATATTGATGCTCATTCATGTTATCATTCTTCTTGTGCTCATCATAATGGCGATGAGGCCTCATAATGCTTTCGATATGTTTGTGTGTTCCATTTGATAATCCCACTTTCACTCAAGTTAAATTAAAACTTTAAGATTATAATCATGTCAATGTATTTTAGAGAACTCCTTCGTATAGGTGAATCTTCACAACTTGATTGTCAAAGAATTTGCTTACACTTTCCAAAGTTATTTCATTTTTTTAAGTTATTATTTATCCATTCATTGCTTTTATAATATCATTTTACTTGGTAGAGCATTTGATTGAGTATCAGTTTTTTATAGTAGTTTACTAAGAGCCGATATTTTCATAGTAGTTTACTGAGAGCCAATCACTTGAGTTGATGTGAGGTGTGATTTGTTCTTAGGGATGGAGATCACCTGTTGCAGTAGCCAAAGTAGGATATGGCAGCAAGGAAGGGGATTATAAATTTTTCCAATGTTAATAGTTGGTTTATAAATTTGTGAAGTTTTTTTATTAATATGCGTTAAAAATTACAGGTTGGAGAATGAGGAATACAGATATCAAGAGGACAAAAGAAACTATAATACATGGAATTTCTAAATGATTTTTTGAATATCATTGTCATTTAACCAATTTCAATAATGCATGAACCATACATATAGATGGGAGTTATCTTCCACTTTGTATTTTCCTTGCCTTTGTAATTTATGTTTTGTTGATTGATTGTGATGTACATATAGTGATCTCAAGGGCAATGGTCTTTTCGATCTGATTCCTTATCTGGTTTCATAGTTGAGTAATGGAGGGTTATCCTAGCTTGGTAAGCATCGTATGGTTTATAATATCTTTCAGGCACTAGGAAATCCTTATCGCATGCCAACTCCCATGTATGTTGGCCTTTGGAATGACTTTCAACACCATAGAGAAAGTGCATGGCCACTGCAATACATCCAACAAATGCCAAGCTTCTTACTTGAAGTCTAGCCGAACTCATCACCATTATCAATCCTCAAGAAGAATGTGTACACATTTTTGGAACTCCGCCATGGATAGAAGCCTTATATTGAGATTTGATGAATTATAATGCCTTGCCCCTCTCACACCGAGTTTCTCCATTGGTACTATGAGCAGCGTTATTTTTACTATCCTAAATGATGCAAAATAGAAAGATGTAAAGGAGAAAACAACACTTCAACACCTCAATGATTAGCCTAAGTTGACTTGAACAAAATAAAGATAAAAACCAAATTACATCTTGTTCAAGTGATCTTCTTGGTTGGCCCTTTGATTTTTGATGAATGTGTGCTCCTTGATGGCAAATGGATTAAAATGCTATGCAAAATGGTGAGAATGCAATGAGGATTCGAATGATGAAGTTGGGTATTTTGGTGAGTGTATGAAATGGATGCAATATGAGCTTCAAGAGTGCAATAATGGTGAATTCAAGAGCTTGAATGAGAGTATGTTGAATGCTTGTGAGTTGTAAGAGCTTGAATGCAAAATTGTGAATGTGATGAATGAATGCATGAGAGAAAATCTTTCATTTTAAGGGAAGAATCTCTAGGAATTGTACGGTCAAGATTTTGCCAACATGGGCAAGATGAAGGGTTGTGGTGAGTTGAGGACTCACAAGCCTTCACATCTTCCCATGTGGAAGATGAGATGTCAAGAGGACATGTGAGGTGGAAAAGAGACATGTGAGGTGGAGGTACTTGCAAGTACCTTGGGATTAGGAAGATCTCCTTAAAAAGGAAGTTCTTGCCCCCATTTGAGGATGATGGTGACAAGTGAGGAATTTTAGAAACTCCTCTCTTATCATCATGGGGATGAGAGAATTTGTTGGGGGAATAAATGTGAATTTTAAATTCACATGATTGGGGAGTACCTTGGGGATAAGACAAGGTCCTCATAAAGGAGGTCCTTGTCCCATGTGACTGATGTGACATATGAAGGAATTTAGAATTTCCCAACAACTTGCATGGGGAAGAGAAATGCATTGAATGAATAAATGTGAATTTTAAATTCACATGGAGAAGAAGTCAAGGCTCAAAAAGGAAAGCACTTATGAAAGGTTGACTTGGAGGACATGCCAAAGATGGGATGTGATTAGATTAAGGTTGTGCAAACAGGCGATTAAGAAGATTAATGAGGGATTAGGGACAAGTGGCCAAATATGTAGGATGTGACATTAATCCTAGTTAAAGGTGTGCACATCCTAATCATGGATTAATTAGACTAACCCAGATTAGAAGAAGGTTATGGAGGATGTGACAAGGAGAGAAAAAAGAGTGAATTTAAAATTGATTTAAATTCAAAAAGGTAAATGACTAAATTAAATAAATTGATATATTTATTTAATTTAGAGAGGAAATGATGAAAGGTAAAGTATTAAATTATTAAATTAAATACTTTAGAAACCTTAGGTAAAGGGGGAATATTAATTAAATAAATCATTTAATTGATACTGATGGAATAGACGAATAAAAGAGACAAGTTTGACCATATGGGAGTGGTCAAATTTGGATTCTTACATTTTTCCCCTCTTCAAAATATTGTTAGAATAACAATGTTATGATGAAAAATAAAATGCAGATGACTCTATAGAGGAAGCGACTAGAAAATGATGCCCCAGCATGGGAGAAGTTGTGCGAGCTTCCCAAAAAAGGGGAAATGAAAGGAGATGCCCTGATCTCACAAGAGAATGACCATGACAGAGGAATGGATGAAAATGGTAGGGTATGCCCCCTCGAGAGGACAGTTGGAGAAGAAAAAGGGGCCGCAGGTGACTTCTTGATATGAGAAAATGGAGGGTACCATTGGATAGAGCTCAAAAAACCATGAAGATTGGCTTTTGAATGGAGTCAAACGGACACATGGTGTGCAAATGGCGGCCCTGGGAAGTTAGGGGATTAGTTGAATTAAAAAGAGGTTTAAATAAAGGGTAAAAATATCCTTAACTTAAAAAGTTAAAAAAAAGGAGGGAAAGCTTATATATAGTAATTTTAGAAATTACTATTCCTCATTGGCACACCTAGCAGTTGAGTGAGAGAGAGAGAGAGAAGGGGAGAAGAAGGAGATGAGGAGACAAAGATGTCAAATGACTATGATGACAACATCATCCACCAGGGGGACGAGGTACTACGGTTTTTCCACGAGCTCCCCATTCCACGCCAGGTTAGGCTCAAAACCCCCTTTGTGATTTTAAGAATTTTGTGTTATATTTTGGAATCTTAATGCATTTTGAAGACATGGTTTTTGGGATTGGGGTAGGTTAGAAAAATGGGTCAGGGGAAAATTTCAATTTCGCCCATCGGGTAGGAAAAATCGCCTATTACAGGCGGGGGAACGGGGGCTGAATTTTCCCAATTAGAGGGTAAATACACCTAGAAAAAAAGAAAAGACATGCTCAAAAAGGGTAAGGGAAACAAGGGGAGGGTGGATTTTCCCTAGGATCGATAAAATCCGCCTGAAAAGAGGGTTAAAAGAGACATGGGTGATCATGCCCAGAAGAGGGGTGACCCCGCCCCAAAGGGAGGCGACCCCACCTGGGACAGGGGCAACCTTGCCCAAGCGTGGCCGCCCATTCAAGGGCGGGTTCGCCTGCCTTCCAGGCGGGCTTGCCCACCTCCCGGATGAGCTCACCCACCGCCGGGGTGGGCTCACCCGCAGCTAGGGCGAGATTTCCCACCGCCGAGGCAGACTCGCCCACAGCCAAATTGATATATTTATTTAATTTAGAGAGGAAATGATGAAAGGTAAAGTATTAAATTATTAAATTAAATACTTTAGAAACCTTAGGTAAAGGGGGAATATTAATTAAATAAATCATTTAATTGATACTGATGGAATAGACGAATAAAGGAGACAAGTTTGACCATATGGGAGTGGTCAAATTTGGATTCTTACATTTTTTCCCTCTTCGAAATATTGTTAGAATAACAATGTTTTGATGAAAAATAAAATGCAGATGACTCTATAGAGGAAGCGACTAGAAAATTATGCCCCAGCATGGGAGAAGTTGCGTGAGCTTCCCAAAAAAGGGGAAATGAAAGGAGATGCCCTAATCTCACAAGAGAATGACCATGACAGAGGAATGGATGAAAATGGTAGGGCATGCCCCCACGAGAGGGCAGTTGGGGAAGAAAAAGGGGCCGCAGGTGACTTCTCGATATGAGAAAATGGAGGGTACCATGGGTTGATTAGTGGATTTTGTATACCAGACCAGAGTGGGAGCTTCTACAACCTGAGGTACATGGAGGTGATATGGCATATCATGGAGGGGAGAGAGGGGGAGTTTGCATGGGGTACATGTGTCTTGGCACAGTTATACAGAGACCTACACATTGTGTGCTACCGAGAGGCACTTAGTTTGACACAGGTGACATTGCTACAGGTATGGGCTTGGGAGCACATTAGTGTGGCCTGGCCAGGAGTGGTGAGAGCAGGATTGGAGGATGCGACAGCACCAGTAGCTTACTGGTATGGGACAGAGTATGGATGGGTGTGGAATTATGAGGGCTTCAGGGATCTAGACAAATGGAGGACACTAGATGACCTTTAGGAGGAGCATATAGTGTGGAGGTCGTACATGACACAGTGGTTTTCTGGATGGAGGAGAGATGAGGAGAGACACAAAGGCTATTTTTGTACTCAATGCTATATAGTTGGGAAGGAACCTCGTACAATGGAGGCACATAGGCCGGACAAGGTGAACAGACAGTTTGGGCTTCCATAGGACATTCTGCGTGGACCAGATCTAGATTCTAACAGATCTTGTGAGAGTGGTCATGGGGGAGCCAATTACAGCTAGGTTTGCAAGAGAGCATTGGGAGACACTGCAACTGGTACCCTATCCAGGTAGGACCAGGGGGAAGTAGAGGTGGGAGTGATAGTTTGATTCGCCGTGTGGCATGCTCGTCACCTAATCCTAGGGATTGCACCAGAGGAGCTAATTGTGGAGGCACTGGGTTTTGGGCCAGAGGATGAGATGTGATTGGAAGGACATGGGAGAGGGAGGAGGAGAGTCTAGTAGGGGAGAGGTCAGGAGGCGACTAGAGCAGTAGGGTAGCAGGAGAGAGGACGGGAGGATGCTAAGGTGGGAGGTCAGTAGAGGAGGGTGAGGAGGAGGAGATAGTGGAGGAGGGTCCAGGTGGAGGTTGAGGTAGAGGAGGAGAGAGATGAGGTAGAGGTGGAGAGGATGGATGAGAGAGATGAGGCAGAGGTAGAGGCAATGGAGATGGATGTTCATGATATTCCCTCATTGGCTATGGTACCACCTATAGTAGAGGATCTGGCTATACTATTGAGAGGATTTGTGGCAAGATTATAGATCGTTGAGTAGAAACTAAGAGATACAGAGGTTGCGAGATGTAGACTGGAGGCTGAGGTGAGCATGATGCGAGTAGAGGTGGCCAGAGTGCGGGCAAAGGGCGAGAGGGATTTCATGGCACTGGCCAATGATACAGGGCGGCAGATATTGGAGCTAGAGGTAGAGAGGGATAGGTTGTAGACGGAGGTGAGTCAGATACGAGCAGAGGTGACTCGGCTTAAGGGAGAGGTATCCAGAGAGAATGAGGAGGGGGTGGTGGCGAGATGGGAGCGAGATAGGCTAGAGGTAGTGGTGACTATACTGCAGGTGAGAGGACAGTGAGAGCTTGGAGAAGTGACAGAGTAGGTATCAGTAAGGACCATGGCAGATGCAGAGAAGGACCTAGATGATTTGAGGATACAAGTGGAGGGGCTATTGAGAGGGAGGACTGAGCTGAGACGGGAGCAAGATGAGCTCTGCAACAAAGTCAAGATAGTAGATCAAATAGTGGGGGACATGGAGCTGATGCAGGAGAGACAGGAGGCTATGAGGGCCCAGGCCTAGTAGACAGAGAAGGACGCTAGACAGACACAGGTGCGGACCCTATAGAATGAGAGGGATGCAACATGGATACAAGTGTAGACCCAATAGAGGGAGAGCGATGTGGCAGTGGCACGGGCATAGGTTGTAGAGAGAGATACAATATAGGCTCAGGCACAAGCAGCGTAGGTTGAGGGTGGCAAGACGGGGGAAAAGGTGCAAATATTGTAGGCACAGATATAGGCCATGGGGGATGAGAGGGATAGGGCTGTAGAGAAGGTGTCACAAATGGGAGAAAAGATTGATCAGCTGAGGTTGGCACAAGATGCATGGGCATAAGAGAGGAGATAAATATGTGGATTCCAAAAGAGATATAGGGTGGAGCAAGATGCATCCCGATATCAGGCTATAGAGTGGGATGAGTACATGCGAGAGGCGAGCTACTATATGGTGGCTTACCTTGTGGCAGTGCCAGATTTGACACAGTGAGTCCCTACCTACGTCAGAGTGGCGCCACAGATGCCAGCACCATCCCAGTCAGCAAGGACACACACCCATGGGTACAGTGGCTATAGAGGGAACCCTCCATGGAGAGGAGGGGTGCCAAACTCACCAAGAGGTTAGATGTGGGCATCTCTTAGTAGAGATGACAGAGGATAGGTGACAGGATACCCGTTTTTAATAGATGCAGGATACATGTACAATACAGAGCAGCAGAGACCAGAGTCGATTCAGATCCTTGTACTTGTACTTTATTTGATGATTACGGATGTATATAATAGACATATATTTTTATTATATGATGGAAATTATTATGAACTATGTGATGCACATTCGTATTTTGATTTTTATATGATATGTGATAGCCTTTATTGACACTATGTTATGCGTATACAATGGATGATTTTATTGATGCATACATATATGTTTATGGTTTTATTATGGATGATCATTATAATGCAATGTATGTATATTCTTGTGATGATGTATGTTTATTCTTATATGGATGATATGGATGGTATATATGATGGCTAACATTTATGATGTAGGATGTGATGCATGATATATGATTTTGCATGCTATGGATATGGATCTAACAATTTGTGATGCAGGTAAGGATGTATGTAATGTGTTAATGGTATGGATTAATATGGAAATGAATGATTAATGAGGTGAATCTAAGATTCTTAGAATAACCAAACATGATCAATCTAAACAACTTAATATGAAATGATAATGCACACACAATGAACCTATATTGTGACATGAGATGCAATTAAATTCCTTACAATCACTAATAAATAAATGAGATGCAATGTAGATGGTAGATGGACTTTATTTTTTATCATGCTTGATTTAGCTTAGATCAAATAAAGGTGTGTGATATGTGAGTGAGATGGCCTTATGTACAGTGAAATGCAACATGAACATAAGTGTCAATAAGGACTTACATGGTAATGAGGGTGGATGGTAAGCGTATTATTGATCTAATGGCAAGTACTTTCCCTGTAATCATTACAGAATTAAGGGAAGATGGGTGTGAAAATGCACCTGTCAAGAACCACTGGTATCCTGGGAAGAATGGGAGATGGAAGGTGAATGTTTGCACAACCAAAATCATAGGTCATAGGTCAGGTATGAATGCAATGCAATGGAATTGATCATGAAATGCAATCCTAATGCAATTTTCCATTTTTGGAGCACTGATTTTTGCTATAGCATAAGACACCAAGTGCCAGGGTATGTGAACCAAGAAAAGTTAGCATCTAATGCATAAAACAAACACAACAAATAAGAAGGCTATCCCAACACCCCAAAGTTGCGAAGACTTTGGTCAAGCCAGGAATTGCGATAACCACAAGCACAAAGGGATGTCCTAGCATAACAAAAGGCCTCAAGGATCTTGGTGGGTACTACGTGGGACAACCCAGAAGACAACAAAAAAGCAAAAATATCAAGATATGTCCCTATGTTAACCAATCAAAGCACACCATAATATGATAGATCATGGTAGCTTTGACAATTTGTAATAGGGAGCTCAAATGATAAACAAAAGCCAAAAGTATCAAAAGATCACAATCAATTTCAAAATGTCCTTTGTCATAGGATCCAGAGGATGGATGGGGTTGATGAGGTCTGTTAGGAAGGATACATCCTATTGAGACCAAAGATGGATACTAAACTAAAAGATGGATCATGACGCAGGAGACTCCAAAATTGATTGAATCTCATGATATGAGTGGATCTCATTTGTGAAGAACCAGCTAGATAAGGACATACTTGATGACACCACACAAGACACGAGACACAAGACACAATACCGACACACCCTAATGACCTAGGGGCTCAGAGGCCAATCAAAGATTAGCCTTGCCTACGTGAAAGTGCAGAGCCCCCGTAGTTCAAGAAAAGACCATGGATAAAAGCGGAAAGAGGACTAATGGAGACAAGTGATGGAAAACAATGACAAAGAAAGACAAGAGAAACCAAAGCAAAGCCCCGGGGGTGGATCAAAAGATCGACCTTTCCTACATTAAAGCACAGGGGCAACATAGTTCAAAAAAGACTGAATAGGGATAAGAGTATAAAGGGGACAATGGAGACCACAATGGATGGCCAAAACAGGATGGAAAAAATTCCCCGAGGGTGGATCAAATGATCAGCCTTGCCTAAATGAAAATGTAGGGGAAACGTAGTTCAAAAAAGACTGATCAAGGATAAGAGCGTAAAGGGGACAATGGAGACCACGATGGATGACCAAAAAAGGATGGAAAAAATACCCCGAGGGTGGATCAAATGATCAGCCTTGCCTATGTGAAAGCGCAGGGGAAACATATTTTGACAAAGACTAAAAGGACCGGCATGACAGGATGGGATTGAAATGGAGACTGACACGATGAAGGAACCTATATGGGAGCGAAGGACCTACAAGATGACAAGATTGACGAAACAAGCTCAGATTAGGATAAAAGCTTAGGGTGATGGATAGCAAATGAAGCTCATCCAATGCTTAACAAAAATATACCAAGCAATCAAATGATGCATGCAAATGGGAGGATAGGATCTATGGGATGATGGGGATATGAGATTAGGATGGATGGAAGCATAAAGTAACTAGGACGCAAGGTAGATAATGATTGAGCCCTTTATGAATGGCGCATGTGACCAAGTTTTCACCAAATGTACTTATCCAAGGCGCCACCAAGGGTGGTTTTCACCATAGGACAAATTATTTCTCTTTACTATTTTTGGGTATTTTTCTTATTTCTTGAATTTTTTTAATTTTTTTTTTTAATTTTTTTTTTAATTTTTTGGATTTTTGCAAGATAGGATACCCTAGCTGACTTAAGTGTAGAACCTTTTCAAGTGAGTCATATTAATGGGCTCCTCTAGGGGATCTCCTTCAAGCATAGCAAGTCTATATGCCCCTAATCCATATTTTTTTGTGATGTAGGGACCAAGCCAATTTGCTTCAAATTTTCCCTTCTTATCTTGATCTTGTTGAGTGCGTTGATTCTCCTTGAGGACTAGATCACCAATGTTGAACTGGAAAGGATGGACCTTCTTGTTGTAACTTCTCTTAAGGTGATTCTAATAGGCTTGAAGATGGTCATATGCTTTGATTCATCTTTCATCGAGGAGTTCTAGTTGGATGAGTCTTACAACTTGAGCGTCTTCATCGCTGATAAGAATCTTCAGGGAGATTCTTAGTGATGAGATTTATACCTCAATCGGAAAGATGGCATTGACACCATAAACAAGGGAATATAGAGTGGCACCAGTAGGAGTGTGGATGGAAGTGCGGTATGCCCAAAGGGAAGGATAGATGTGAAGGTTCCAATCTCGACCAGTATTATTGACCACCTTATTAAGGATCCTGATCAAGGTTCTGTTGGTGGCTTCTACTTGACCACTAACCTGGGGGTAATAAGGCATAGACCGATGATGTTGGATATGGTAGGTGTCACAGAGATGTTTCATGGCTTGGTTCTTGAATGGCTTGTCGTTATCAAAAATGATGGTGGATGGTATTCCATATCTGCAAAGAATATGGAAGAGGATAAATTTGGAAATCTAAGTACTTGTGATTTGTGAGAGTGGCATTGCTTCCACCCACTTGGTGAAGTACTCAGTTGTAGTGATGATAAAGGTATGGCCATCAAAGGATGGGGGATATATCTTTCCGATTAGGTCAAAACCCCACTGAGACAAGGGCCATGGTGCTATAAGAGGTTGCAGATCCTGTGCAGGGGCATGTATCAAATCCGCATACTGTTGACAAGATAGGCACTTCTTGACAAAATCACAAGAATCATGTTCTAATGTAGGCCAATAGTATCCTGCTCAAATAATTCTCTTAGCTAGGGCCATGCCATTTGAGTGGGCCTCACATACACAACTATGTACTTTCATTAACATAGTATGGGCTTCAGTCTCGTTCAGACACTAGAGGAGGGTTCCATCATACCCACGTCGATAAAGTGTATCACCTATGATGGTGTAATGGGATGTTCGTTGGATGAAATATTTTCTTTGATTACATGTGAGATCGAGAGGTAGGATATTGTCGTGAAGGTAAGTGTAGATATCATGGTACCATGGTGATGTGTGACTTACAATGTCATACACCATCTCACTCTCCAAGATATCATAAGCTGGGATTAATAGTTGTTCAACAAGGAACTCACACTCTATTTTGTCTTTAGGCATGTCAATTAAAGAGCCAATAGTAGCCATGGCATATGTTGCTTTGTTTTGTACTCTTAGAATATGATCAAACTGGATGGAAGTGAAATACTTTTTGAAGTCATCTACCATGCGTTTATAAGGCAGTAGCTTATCATCTTGTGAGAAACTCATCGTTGACCTATTTGATGATTAATTGAGAATCACCAAAGACTCTCAAGTGAATAATATGCCATTGGATTGCAATTTTGAGGCCAGTAAAAAGAGCTTCGTATTTAGCTATGTTGTTTGTGCACAAAAAATCCAACCTGAATGACTTCAGTATATAATCACCCTGGGGGTGACGAGCAAGATTCTTGTCCCTGATCCATTGTGTGTGTACGACCATCAAAGTATAGTATCCATGTGGCTACTTTTGTTACTGTGAAGACCCCTTCATCAGGAAATTATGTTGTTAGAGGATAGCAATCCACCAAGGGAGCATCTGCCAACTAATCAACTATCACTTGTCCTTTAATAGTTTTTCGATCCACATACTCTATATCAAATTCACTTAATAGCATGGCCCACTTAGCCATGTGACCAGTCAGAGTTGTTCTTGATAACAAATATTTGAGTGGATCGACCTTGGAGATGAGCTTTACTGAATGACTGAGCATGTAATGTCAGAGTTTTTGCGAACTAAAAACCATGGCTAGGCAAGCTTTTTCCATTGGGGAATAATTAAGCTCATAACCCACGAGGTTTTGGCTAATGTAGTAGATTTCTCTTTCCTTTGATGAATTATCATGTTGTGCCAACAATGCCCCCAGTGCCACGAAAGTAGTAGAAATATACAGTAGGAGTGGTTTACTAGGAATTGGTGGCATAAGGATTGGTGGGTGAGCCAAATACTCTTTGATCTTTTCAAAGCCAAGTTGACAGTGTTGATTCCACTTAAAGGTAGTATCTTTCTTCAAGAGATGAGTGAATGACTGACACTTATTGGCTAATTGAGCAATGAACTGCTAAATGGATTGTAACTTACCTTGTAGGCTTCTTAGCTGTCTAAGATTACGTGGTGGAGGCATATCCATAATTGCTTTGACTTTCGCTGGATCAACTTCTATACCTCTTTGGGAGACAATGAATCCCAATAGTTTTCCTGATGTGACCCCAAAGAAACATTTCTTAGGATTTAGCCTTAGCTTATACTACTCTAAATGCTCAAAGATCTTCTGGAGGACCACAAGATGTTCTTCCCTTATTCTTGATTTCCCTAATAGATCATCAACATAATCTTCCATTATGATGTGGATGAGGTCATGGAAGATAACAGGCATAGTTCATTGATAGGTTACTCCCACATTTTTAAGGCCAAAGGGCATAACATTATAATAGAAGGTGCCCCATGGTGTGGTGAAATTTTTTTTATGCTAGTTTTCAGGAACAATTTTGATCTGATTGTATCCGGAGAATCCATCCATGAGGGAAAGCATCTCATGTCAAGTAGTGAGGTCAACCAACATGTCAATGTTTGGCAAAGGAAAATCATCTTTGGGACAAGCCTTGTTGAGGTCACGGAAGTCTGTACATACTCTGATAGTGTCGTTTGGTTTGGCTATAGGCACTACGTTTGAGATCCAATCCGAGTAGTCAATGGGCCTTATGAATCCAACTTCTAGTAGCTTCTCCAACTCTTTCTTAACCAGTAGAGCTACTTGGGGGTGCATTTTATAAAGCTTTTGCTTGATGGGTTTGGCATTAGGACGTACGTCTAGATGATGTACTACTAAGGCAGGATCAAGGCCTATCATGTCTGAATATGTCCATGTGAAATTGATTATACCTTCTTTGAGAAGCTTGGAAATGGTAGAATATTCTTCCTCTGATAGTGCTTTGGCTATGTATGTGATTTTGGGATCCTCTTCAATTCCCAAATTTATTTCTTGTGTTTCCTCTATCAATATGGATGATCGTTCAGAGAACTGAGTCCCTACAAGGGGAAGATGAACATCCCCATCTTCTAGCACCTCATCGAGGTTTTTGCTATCATATACACCCTTTGTTTTTACTTTTTCTAGGTCATGAAGAAGTGCCTCAGGGAGGTTTTCGCTAGGTGACCTTTTTTTATTTTTCTTCTTTTTTCTTTCACGATTAGGGTGTTCATCTTCCCCCAATCCCATAAGATGTATGTACTGATTTACTGAAGGAAAGGTATCAATAGGTGAGTTACCATGTAGGTCCCAATCTATGAGTTTAGGATGTTAAAGGGATAGGCTAATGGTGAAAATGTATAAGCAGTCGAACATGGAAGAGAGGTTAGTGTGATCTACATCATCATATGCGTGTATGATGGATTCCTCCTCTGGTATGTCTTCAAGGAGACCATTGCTCTCACTGACGTTGTTAGAGGCACTAGATGATGCTATTGTTTTATGTCATGACCCAAGCCCGAGTATCTTGGTCTTATTGTAGCCTCAATATGGTGTTTCCTTCCTTGCTCTTCGGCGCCAAGGCCTCCCCCCTGATAATTGTACTTCTCCAAAAATTTAGAGGGCCAAGGATAGTTCTCCTATAAATATTCTTTCAAAGGAGGAGACAGGTCAGGTTCCTCGTGGTAGACCCATTGGCTTATGTCATCTTCTGGTGTATCTTGTCTTAACCCAGGAGAGTAGTAAGTATTGGTTCCCACATTCTTGGAGCTCAAGTGATAGTCTTGTCTTCTGGTTTTGGTGTAGACTGAGAAGGTTGGCCATATGTGTGTGGTGAGGGTGGCATAGTTTCCATGTTCAAAGTTGTATGCATTTCATATTCACCACATCCCTTATTAATGATCTAGACTTTGGTAAGGGCGGAATCAGATGTGGATGATGGAGTGGATGAAGTGGTGGCTAGTGCAGTGCTAGATGAGTGGGATGATGACATCTACGGCGGTCCCATTTCCACTCTAGGACAATAGTAGGAATGAGGAAAAGAAGCTTCTAATGTATGGCAATATTCAAATGGTTGGGTATCTGCATGTATGGTAACTTCTGCCCCATTGAATGGGAATTTCAGATATTGATGGTATGTGGATGGAACGGTTTGCATGGCGTGAATCCATGGATGACCAAGGAGGAGGTTATAAGGTAGTTCCAGATCAAGGATGTGACATGTAGTGTATTGCACAACTGGCCCAACCTAGATTGGAAGACATATTGTTCCCTCAGAATCACGTTCTGCATTATCATACGCCTTGATTGCGATGACTTGATTATTTAAATCAGCATAGGTGTATCCCACCTGTTTTATGAATTTTAATGTACAAAGGTTCAGGGCAGAACCATTATCTATGAAGACCCTCTTTATTTTATGCCAATTTACAAGGACCTCTAGATGGAGGGGATGATTATGATTAGAGTCAATGCAGGGCATGTCGTTTTGGCTAAAACCTAGTTGATAGGTGGTGGAGAGGTGCCCTACCAATGCTTGAAATTGCATAGGGTCTATGTCATTAGGAACTTGGGTGTCCCGTAAGGCCTTATTTAGGATTTCTTAGTGTGCGAGAGAAGACTTAAGCAAATCCAAAATAGATATTTGTGCTGAAGTCTTTCCCAGATGGTCAAGAATGTCATATTGAGAACTCATAGGCAGTGGTTGGGTGGATGTGGAAGCTCCAGGGACTGTGATCCGGGTTCAATGGGTGGTAACAACACATTGTGGGTCCTTTCCTTTTACATGTATCATAGATACACATGGTTCCACTTGCTCAATGTGCATGACGATACCCTGATAATTGAACGAAACATTCTTATAACTGATGTTGTTTGTGGTGTTATCTTGATTATTGTTGTTACTAGGCCCTGGGTTGGTGTTTAATGTGCTAGGACCTTGGTTATGCTTAGGAAAATCATTTTGATATATTTATAATTGAGCATTGGATGAAGGTGTCGTGTTGGCATCCACATGTATGTCACCCTGATCTATGAGATCCTGGATGGAACTCACAATATTCATTTTCTTTTAACTAGGGTGGTTTAGGCTTGGATTCATCAAGTGGCTTGGTCACAGGATATGTAATCAGGTAATTGTCTTGAAGAATCCTTTTAAACAAGGCACTTAGGGGCTCTCCTAGTTGAGTAAATTAACGTTTTTTACCCCCTTGATTGTTCTGATTGGATTGTTGGGTAAAGCGAGGTGCCCCTTGTGGCATTGATATAGCATGAGGATTTGGCTGCTGAGAAGGGGGATATTGTGGCTTCTGGGAAGCATTGGCTACTTGGATGTGTTTGTTGTCAGTGACACCATCATTGACAGCATTTTTTGTTTTTGTTCCAATAACGAGGCTTATCCCCAGACGACTTCTCCTTATCATAGTTAAATATTTTGACTAGCCCTTTGGTGATAATGGCCCTCTCAAGAATAGGACCTTTCTCCACTATTGTTGTGAAGGTCGTAACGCAGTGAAGTCTGAAATTGTGAGCCATATCTGAATGATATTTTCTGATGAACAGGGTGACCATGTCCTTTTCCCTTAATGGGGATTTCATTCGACTGGCTAGAGCTTTCCATCTTTGAAGATAGCTCGCAAAGGTGTCTCCCTCATGTTGTTTTTCCTTCAAGAGGTCTAACGTATCGATATCCTTCTCCAAATTAAAGGAGAAGTGGGAGAAACTCTTCTGAAAGCTATGCAAAGGACTTGATAGATCCCTTCTTGAGACCCGTGAACCAGTCAAGACCTATTCCCTGTAAACTCCTAGGAAACAATCTCATGAGGGAATTGTCATTATGCATGACTTCTTAACAATGGGCGTAAAACCCTTGAAGGTGAGCCTTGGGATCTTTGGTTCCTTTATACTTATTGAATTTTGGCATTTCAAAATGCTTCGGGAAAGGAACCAATTAGATTGAAGGATCAAACGGGTAAGGACAAATATCTTCAAACTTGAACGATTGTTTGTCGGTCCCTGCTTGTAAGTCCTTTAATGTAGCTTTGACTTCTTCCAGATCTTTATTGATAGGTGTTGCGGGAGTCGGATTGGATGGATTAGGCTGATTGTATGGAGGATATTGCAGATATGATGAGGATGGTGTTGAAGCAGCTATATCATAAGCGGGTTGAGGTGTATATGGAGGTGTTTGTTGGTATTGATTGGCGTAAGCAGATTGTGGATTGATGTAAGGTGAATATGAGGATGATGGATTTTGATGGTAAGAGGTGGAAGTTTCTTGTTGGTATGGTGGTTGTTGTTGATAGTATGAAGTAGATGGAGTACCCTCCTGGTATTGTGGAGCAGCTTGATAGTATGATGATGTGAAAACCCCTTATTGGTAAGGTGGCGGTTGTTGATAGTAGGAGGTGGATTGAACACCCTATTGATAAGGTGGTTGTTGTTGCATGTAGGATGTGGATGAAGCACCTTGTTCGTATGAAGGCTAATGTTGAGTGTAGTATGGATTGGATTGGCAATTATAGGCAACGTTGGGTTGTTGTGTGACATATGGTTGTGGGTTAGATGACTGTTGGTAAGGATTAGTGTAAAGTTGTGGTTGAGTTCACAATGGATTCTAGGAGGCCACATGGATATTTGGATTAGGGTTGGATGTAGTAGCATAAGTGGTGTACGTGCTAGACAGATGGTAGAGATATTGTGTGAGAGGATTACATTGTGTTTGCATAGGAATGCGCATATGTTGGGGATGTTTTTGTTGTGGTGGCTGCTGATAAAGTGGGCGAGATGGGATGTGATGTTGTTGTGGGATCGTTGTAGAAGCTCCATGGGGTGGTTGCAGCGGTTTTGATGCAGTTTGTGTGACTTGATATGGGGGTTGCATAAGAATGATAGTGTGTTGCTAAGGAATCAGAACATTTTTCTACGGAATGGTGATGTTTTGTTGTGGGATTGTGATGTTTTTTTGTGGAGGTTGTTAATGAGGTGGCTGAGATGAAATAGCAACGGTAGCAGTATGTTGCGGCGGTGCTTACGCGGGGATAGCAGTGTGTTACGGTGGTGCTTGCATCACAGTGGATTGATGAGGGTTAACAGGAGGTTGTTGAAATGTCAGGATATTACCTTAAGGTGGTGGTGGTAGATTGCCAGTAGGTGCAGGTCCTGAAGGTGGCATCAATGCAAGGATGGGAGTACCCCCAGCATTGACAGATGGTTGACCAAGATGTTGAGGTGGAAGTGGTGGAGCAAACAGAATGTTTTATGGCATGCCATAGGCATAGGGGTCATTAGGATCAGGTGGTGTCGTAGAGGCTGCGGATGGGAGGCGAGGATAACTAGCAACTTGATGTATCACGACATTTTTGAACTCAGGGTGATACCAATTGTCTATAGGTGCACCTTCAAGGACACAAATTTTCTAGAACATTCTGTGAGGTCTATGGATCTTGTGATGCAAGAAGAGACTAGATGTCAGTATACTATGACATATCAAAATCGGTTGGTGGTTTGACTCCTTTCATGATTAGAGTAGCAAGAATCTTATCCCCACGCTCATTGAGAAGGCGGTCTATCATCTGAACATTAGCAGGATTGCTTAGGTATTCGTCAATGGTGACTTCGGGCTGATTGACCATGTTCTCATCTTCGAGCGGTGAGGTGTTTTGAACATCAGTATTAGACTGTGACGAAGCACTGTTATTGGGTTCTTGTGGGATATTTGTACCATTGTTGGGATCTTGAGGGATATTCAGCTGGGAACCTTGGGCTTGTTGTTCTGCCATTTGTTTCTTGGCTTGTGATTGAGTCTGAATGGGCATGAAAGTGCAAAACAACTAAGTGAGCTAAGATGTGGTTAAACTCTACGATGCAATGCAGAGATGACCTAAGTGATGATTGAAGGATTGATTGGATTGGATAGCGGATTGATTGATTGACTGATTGGATAAAGATGAGATTGGATTAGATTGATAGATTGGGTGATTAGATAAGGATTAGATTGGATTAGATTGATAGATTACGTGATTGGATAAGGATTGGATTGGATTAGATCAGATAAGATTGATTGATGAAACAATTGTTAAGTTTGGATGATGGATGAGATAAGATGATGAAAAGGATTTTAAACTAGGTTTAGAGATCACCCTAGGTGACTTAAGGTGTTGATTGATAGAATAAAAGGACAGATAGATGATTGTGGCACCGAATCCAACTTGAGATGGAAGTGGATTGATTGGGTCGAATGATGATGATTGACTCAGGACGAATGATGATCCTAAGCAAATTTTTTAGGATGATGATCGATTTCAGACACCTAGGTCAATTTGGATAATAAATTCAAACGATGTTCAGAGGACTTGGATTGAGAAAACGATGGTGGATATGTAACCTAGAGATTCTTTATGATGTACCTATATGATTCAGATGATGAATAGATGACCTTTGAAGAATGCAGATGCAAATTACGGGTGAATGGAAGATGTTGAATGGCTGGATAAAGATCAGACTCGCCTCACCAAGGTCAGGGTCACCCAACTAGAGGTCAAGGTCGCCCAACTTAACGTCAAGTTTTCCCAACTTAAGGTCAAGGTCACCCAACTGGAGGTCAGGGTCGCCCAACTAGAGGTCAAGGTCACCCAATTAGAGGTCAAGGTCACCCAACTGGAGGTCAAGGTCACCCAACTAGAGGTTAGAGTTTCCCAACTAGAGGTCAAGGTCACCCAACTTAAGGTCAGCGTTGCCCAACTAGAGGTCAAGTTCGCCCAACTGGAGGTCAAGGTTGCCCAATTGGAGGTCAAGGTCACCCAATTGGAGGTCAAGGTCACCCAACTGAAGGTCAAGGTCACCCAACTCAACTTTTGGACTTGTCTAAATTAGAAAAGGGGTCAAACAAACTATCGAAACAGGCAAACGGATGCTCAAAACGGGCAAACAAATGCTTGGAATGGGCAAACAGATGCTCAAAATGGGAAAACAAACACATGCAATAGGAAACGGATGCTCGAAACATGCAAATGGATGTTCGAAACGAGCAAACAGATGTTCGAAATAGGCAAATAGATGCTCAGAATGAGAAATAGACTGATGAAATGATTGAACGGGAGGTGGGACTAACTGCTCAGAGTGCAAAATTGCCCAACTATGAGGCAAGGTCACCCCTATTGAGGACAAGGTCGTCCAAGTCAAGGTAGAATCACCCCTCTTGATGAAACAAGCAAATTTGATGGGTTGTTTGACTGACAGTGACTCAGGAAGAGGGCAGAATTGCCCCTATTTAAGGCAAGGTCACTTATTTAGTGAAAAATGGAAAATTTTGACCGAAACAGGTTGGGAAATGATTGAGACAGAAGGCAAGGTCACCCCTATTTAGGGAAAGGTCACCCCTGTTAAGGGCAAGGTCACCCCTGTTTAGGGAGAGGTCACCTCTATCCACAGACTTGAACTTGACTTGGATGAAAATGACTATGAAAAAGGACCAAAAACACAGCAAACAACAAGTAGAAAGTAAGGCTAACTTGACTGAACAGAAATTCACTGGTTTTGCACAGAAAAGACAGCTCAAGCAGCACAATCCTAAGATTTAGTGAAAAGGGTATGGCCAGCACGATCCTCTAAGTAGGCTAAACAAGGAAAACTAGGGAGTCCTCGATATATGCACGATACATGAGGCACAACCGTGAACACTAGCCCATCTACAAGAGTGAGTCAAGAACCCCAATGAGGTACTGGAGGCTCGAACCAACTCTTCACATCTTATCTAGGTATCACCCTAGCTTCGACGCTCTACTAGACACGACGTGACTAGATTGGGGTATAGCTTTGGCTCTCCCCCCTTTATATACCCCGTCGGTACACATGGTTGGGATCGTCCCTTGGGGTGATGAAATCCCCAAGCAAGTCCCACTAAAAAGAGAACACTAAACATTTTTTGCTACTCCCTAGGCTCACACAAAGTGCAAGGGGAAAGCTTGAACAATGTAGTGCCCCTTAGGTAACAAAAAGAACTAAGTAAGCTATGATTTCTCTTCACCCAGGATTGCCAAATGGCGCAAGGGAATTAGATATGTCAATAGCTTACTTTACAAACAAAGCACATAATATATTGACTCCCCCTACTTAAAACTATGTACCTAACTAGTACGAAAATGAAAAGAAAACAAACTAACTAATAAACATGGTCCATTCATCCTGCAACAAATACATTAGAATTTTTTAACCTTCTTTCTTCGACAAGCGCAAAACAGCTACACAAATGTTAGTAAAAACTAGCACAATCACCAATAGGACAAGTTAGGGAGTCAGTATTAATCAAAACAACAGAAAAAAGACTTTAGAAATGAACTTTAAATAAATTTTTTACCTCAGTCACCTCTATCTAGGTCAAGGTCGCCCTTGTTAGGGCAGGATCGCCCCTGTTCAGGTCAGGGTCGCCCCTGTTTAGGAAACAGGGAACAAATTTTCTCCTATTTCACAAATGGGCAATTTTGCAAGGGCAGAATTGCCTCTTTTCAGGTCAGGGTCATCTGTCTTTAGTCGGGGTCGCCTATCCTAGGGCAGGGTCACCCCTGTTGAAGGCAAGGTCGCCCCTGCCTGTTGTGGAGTCACCTCTACGTAACCTAAACCTACAAAATATCAAATAACATATAACTTGAAAGCAAAAGACCCATTTGTGGGTCCCACCGGGCGTGCCAAAAATGTGAGCAATGTTATTTTTACTATCCTAAATGATTGTAAATAGAAAGATGCAAAGGAGAAAACAACACTTCAACACCTCAATGATTAGCCTAAGTTGACTTGAACAAAATAAAGATAAAAACTAGATTAAACCTTGTTCAAGTGATCTTCTTGGTTGGCTCTTTGATTTTTGATGAATGTGTTCTCTTTGATGGAAAATGGATTAAAATGTTATACAAAATGGTGAGAATGCAATGAGGATTCAAATGATGAAGTTGGGTATTTTGGTGAGTGTATGAAATGGATGCAATATGATCTTCAAAAGTGCAATAATGGTGAATGCAAGAGATTGAATGAGAGTATGTTGAATGCTTGTGAGTTGTGAGAGCTTGAATACAAAATTTTGAATGTGATGAATGAATGCATGAGAGACAAAATCTTCCATTTTAAGGGAAGAGTCTCTAGGGAATTGAACAGTCAAGATTTTTCCAACATGGGCAAGATGAAGTGTTGTGGTGATTCGAGGACTCATAAGCCTTCACATCTTGTCATGTGGAAGATGAGATGTCAAGAGGACATGTGATGTGGAAAAGAGACATGTGAGGTGGAGGTACTTGCAAGTACCTTGGGATTAGGGGAAGATCTCTTTTAAAAGAAAATTTTTGTCCCCATATGAGGATGATGATGACAAGTGAGGAATTTTAGAAAGTCCTCTCTTATCATCATGGGGATGAGAGAAGTTGTTGGGAGAATAAATGTGAATTTTAAATTCACATGATTGGGGAGTATCTTGGGGATAAGACAGGAACCTCATAAAGGAGGTCCTTGTCTCATGTGACTGATGTGACATATGAAGGAATTTAGAATTTCCCAACAACTTGCATGGGGAAGAGAAATGCATTGAATGAATAAATGTGAATTTTAAATTCACATGGGGAAGAGGTCAAGGCTCAAAAAGCAAAGCACTTATGAAAGGTTGACTTGGAGGACATGCCAAAGATTGCATTTGATTAGATTAAGGTTGTGCAAATACGTGATTAAAAAGATTAATGAGGGATTAGAGACAAGTGGCCAAATATAAAGGATGTGACATTAATCCTAGTTAAAGGTGTGCACATCCTAATCATGGATTAATTAGACTAACCCAGATTAGAAGAAGGTTATGGAGGATGTGACAAGGAGAGAGAAAAGAGTGAATTTAAAACTGATTTAAATTCAAAAAGGTAAATGACTAAATTAAATAAATTGATATATTTATTTAATTTAGAGAGGAAAGGATGAAAGGTAAAGTATTTAATTATTAAATTAAATACTTTAGAAACCTTAGGAAAAGGGGGAATATTAATTAAATAAATCATTTAATTAATGCTGATGGAATAGACGAATAAAGGAGACACGTTTGACCATATGGGAGTGGTCAAATTTGGATGCTTACAGGTACATACCAACAAATTGATCATGGACCATCTTCGCAAACCGATAACACCACGGTCATCCCCTTTATGCATAGAGCTATCAAACCAATTAGGGAAAACATATAATTTAGATGTTTAGTATATTTTGTTCTATGCTTAATTCTTTTAGAGCAATTTAACATTATTTCTTTTCTTTATGGAATAGTATCGTTAATGCTTTAAAATGTCTTAATTTAAATAATTTATGAATTAATATGCATTTAAATTTTATAATTTAAAGTACTTATATTTTAATAAAATCAAAATAATTTTGTTCAAATAATTTTTCCATTATTCTTATAAGATTTTATATTTAATCACAAATTTAAAGTTGTTGTTATCTCTTTGGAAAAATTTCACTTAAAGTTTAAACTTTATATGTTTTAGACTATATATACATGGATAAACTTACATAATTTATATATAAATATAAAACATAATTTTATTTGAATACAATCCTCATGCAAAATTACTTGCATGTCTAGCAAAAAAAATATAACTTAATCCTTGTGTTTGTATGACTACTTTCTTTAACAAAATTTAATTACGCTCTAGCATAGAGTAGAATTATTTTCTATATCTTATTTACATTTGCATTCACACATGAAGACAACTAACTTCAACCTCTTGGAAGGTTTTTCATTGTAACAAGCTTTGTAAATGAGCATACAAAAACACTCTTTTTAAGAAATGGTAAAACTACACATTCAATAACAATGAAAATTAAAGAAGAGATATTTCTATAGTCCATGAAAATAAGTTGAAATGTATTTGATAAAAATTTATATAAATTAAGGAGTAACTCAAATAATATAAATAAATTAAAGTGGGTAAACTTTTTAAAATTATTTTTTGAATTTTGAGTGTTAAGATTCATGGGTGTAAGATTGGTCTAATATTTGTTGGAAATTTGCAGTCATTTAAAGACAATTTTCACATAACCCAAAAGAGAAATCTATGCAACTAAGTATTTAGAATCCACATACAAGAGAATAGATAGCATACCCAAGAAAATATGACACAAGATATACCCTGGGAAAACACTTAAGAGGTAAAAAACCCAACCTCCAAAATCATCCATCTCTCATGTATTATTCAACAATAAAGATTACAATACATCTTCAGAGTCTCCATGAACACCATTGAAACATCAAGCCCTCTCCAAGCAATCCATGTGAACAAGCATGTAACCACACATCTCATGCCATGCTTCAAATCCTGACAAATGCTAACAAGAGCTTACATGCAAACTTTCCTCAACCTAAACAACTACCCTTGTGGTTGCTTTTATAAAAATAAGCTCCCACAAAACCACCAAGTGGTATTACACAAAACCATGTGACTAAAACAATGAGATTACAAAACCATGTCCCCTTATTTAATAAACTGGGTACTTTATTAATTTATTTTCCCTAATAATAAATAATTACATTTTAGCAACTTAACTTGTGTCCCAATGTTACATGCAACATAAAGTGGCCCCAATAATAATTACATTAAATATATTATGCAGAGTGTACAACACCTTTTTCCTAGCATTCTCCCACTTGTTGTATGCATTGCATAAGGGGAACAAGTAACCTCAAAACATGAATCAAAAGAATAATCCATTAGCCACATATACCATCAAGGAATCAAAGTGCTTCATGTGCTCTATCAGTATACCTGCAACAAGAATCAAAGTGACCACCATCCCAAGTGTGAATGCTCTCATCCTCCATCATGCCAATGCACAAAGATAAGAAGCCATCCAATAGAGAATCCACACAATCTATCACAACAAAGCATAAGTCCTGCCTCAACTGATATTCCAAACACATACACTCAATCCAAAGGTAACAATATGCACCAGTAGTCGTCAAGATACACAAACCCATAGCAGAAATAGCACCCACAGCAAGTGCCAACACATCCAACTATCCATACCTCCAAGGTATACAAATCATAGTAAACTCATGCCATAAACATATACACCCATAAACTGCAATTATAAGATCCATGTGCAAAACCTGTCAAAGAATGACATACACATCCAAGAGCTCCCACTACATGGGTAATGCAAATCTGAAAAAGATCAAGGCATACCAAGTATACCAATAGCATCATATATAAAATGTAAACAACATCATGTAGTACCAAGGAATCATCCACAATGATATGCAAAACCTATAAGAACAACTCTCATCACAAGTCTCCATAGCTCTCCCAAGTTCTCCACACCCAAAAAAGAAAAAAGATAAAGGAACCTTCATGTCATCACCCAAGAACATAAGTGAAAACACATGACCACAAGATAGTTATCACTATAGCTCCAGCCAAACCTCAAACCAATGTAATGTGAAACCAAACATCTAGGAAGATAACCAAGACCAAAGAGAGAAACTTTGCACATCATATACCTATAGAAAAATCTCCTACATACACCTCTAAATGCCAATTATGTCAAGTATGATCTCCTCCACAACACCCTAAAATAAAATCCATGACAATACCCAACCGTTCAATCACCAAGATCAAACATAACATATGTATCATGTAGATTGTTGTGGAGGAGATGCTTAAGTTGAAGCATATTTTTGAACAAAGAATTGTAACCTTGGAAGAGCAGATGGAATGGGTTAACTTGAAGTTGGATAAGGTAGTTGAAGTGACTAAATCTACTATGAGGATGAAGTGAAGGGACTTACTATTCTCAATGAGAACGCTAGGAAATGGATGGAGGAAGCTTATGGTGATAAGGAAGTTGTTGGGGATAGGCAGGTGGGGGAGGAAGCTTCGCTTCATAAGGCCACTGGTTCGTAGGATGTTTTGTTTAAAGAGGTAAATGTTTCGGGGCCCGGTGCTAGAACTCGCAACAAGAGAAAGTTGCAAGCTGGGGTCCCTGTCAAAGAGATTTTTGAAGTTATGCATGTGCATCAAAAGGTAATTGAGAGTGACATGGAAGTTGTTAATATTCTGAAGAATATGTAGCTTTTTATTTTTGTTCCTCCTTTTTGGTAGCTATATTGCTGATGTTTTGTTGCATGTTGGTTGTTGGTTGATTTGTTTGGTTATCTTTTGAAACAAATTTCCTTTTTGTAAAGGGTTTCAAGGCCCCTTCAAAACCTACTTTACCTCTAATCAAAAACATAAATATAATACAATATATAATTAATACATAATATGTAATTTATATAATCCACAGCTGCTAGGTGGGTGGTCTTGGTGACGGTGTTGTCAGGGTGGTAGGGATTGGATAGAATACATCCTAGCTGGAATGGACTAGGAGTTTGGCGACAGGGATGAATTTAATGACAATGAAGGCTAAGGCGTAGTATGTGCGGTGGGCGCCATCCAAGGACATCGGGCAAGACAATCTAAATGCTTGACATGACATCGCCTTTGCAGTGTGGAGATCCTAGCCTCATTGGGAAAGATGATAGTTGCATGGTTTTTAATGTGAGTGGCTATGGTTGTGAGTTATGACAACATCACCACACATGTTGTGGGTGATGCTCGTCTTTATAGCCCCGCTCATTCCTTTTTGGCCATTCATGATCATGGAAACGTCGATATGTCTCAAAGATTTTTGAAAGCTCTAGACATTCTTTGGAAAAATCTACTATGGTAGATTGAAGTCAGTCTTTAAGGATTGGAACCCCCTAGACCTGGAGGCAGTGCAACTATTGTTGGGAATGGAGTACATCTTGTCAGCTAAGTGGTATTGCACCAATGCAGATATAATGGCTCATTTCATTGTGACATTGTTGGATCTGGAAGTCCCTAAGGTGGTGATGCTTCTGATGGCTCATAAGCCAGTGATGGGGAACCTTCTGGAGGGAGTAGAGGATTTGATTATCATAGTGGAGTTGGGTGTTGGGCTCCCACATTCGAGGGACATGCATAGAGCCTTAATCCCTGGGGTGGTGGTCAGGCGATACCCATTCCTCTTGGACCTCAAAGGAGATGCACTGCAAGATCACGTGAGGTGTGACCTCATTTTTCTAAAGCATCACCTTTACTTGGAACCTATGGGCGGGGTGGATTAGAGGTGGCACTTTCATGAATACATGGTGGTGGAAGGAGTAGAGCTGGAAGAGTAATTGGTTCATCGATTGGGCTTCATCAAAAGGTAATGATTTTTGTTGTGTGTTTTCGTTGTATGCGGGTGCTCCTAGGTTTGTTTTTTCGAGGTGGTGGTTACTGGGGGTTTTGAGGTGGTGCGTGAAAGATGTATTCAAGCTTATGGTGACACCAAGGCAAGGGTGGCGAATATTGGAAGCTCTATATTTCCCAGGTCTACGTGTTTTGTTGTGTAGTCAAGTGGGTGGTTTGTGTCATGGGACTGGGTGGTTGTATCATGTTGTAACTTAGCTACCTACTTTTTTGGCTATGGAATTAGCCTGGTGGAATGTAATCTTTTGATTGATTATTAATACAAATGATATTTACATACCAAAAAACACATGTAATTTATATAATACAAATTAAATTATATACAATATAATTATATTTTTTATATATATTACTATTATTCATTATATTAAAATTATTATAATTAATTAAAATTATATACAAATTTTTAACATATAAATATAATTAAATATATAGTTAATATATAATATATATTTATATAATAGAAATTAAATTATTTATAATAAATATATATTTATATAATAGAAATTAAATTATATATAATAAATTATATTTATATAATAGGAATTAAATTATATTTATAATAAATATATATTTATATAATAGGAATTAAATTATATATAATAAATTCTATTTATTACAATTTCTAAATTATATTATATTCTATAGTTAAATTATTAAATATAAATATAAAAATATTATAATTAATAAAAATATATTTAATATAGTATAAATTAAATTAACATATAAAAAATCTAATAGTTTAAGTGGCATTTGAAGAGAGAGCATGAGAGAGAGAGGATGAAAAAGAAAGAGAGATAGAGGGGAAGATAATTCTATATAGAGAGGTATGTTGGGACTCAATCTTGTCTTGACCCTTTTTAGCTTGAGACCCTTCCCTTTTGTGTGCCAAGTTCATGGTCTCTCATAAATAATTGATCTAAGATAGTTCATCAGGGTCACCATGTTAAAATTTATTGTTGGTTGTGTTTCCCCTTCCCCTTTATCTTAGCCATTTACCCAATGTTAAAAATTCCAAATTTGGATGATTTTGGGTTTGGTTTAAGCCTTCCATGTTGTAGACCAGCATAATAGGTACCTATGATTCAAATTTGGGGAGGTTTGGAGTTAAAATGTGCAATTTATGGTCAGTTGAAGGTTTCCCTAGTTCCAAGAACTATTGGAACTGCCAACAAATTCCCAGTTCCTTGCTTATCACCAACTCCCTTTGTGTCTTAGCCAATTTTCAACAATGTTTGTTCCAATCCTTAGTGGTAATTTTGATGAAGAGAAAAGACTTTAAGTGTTTGGCATTGAAGCTTTTGGTGGTTCTTGGAATTGTAGGAACCACTGATCGATTCTTGGTTCCTAGTGAACTATCAACCATTGACTAAGGTACAAAGAAGAAAGGAATGGTGAAGGATGGAGGAGATAGAGTTTTATGTGAAGGTTCTTTCTTGGAACCATGGGAACCCCCAACAAGTTCCATGTTGTACTTTGATTTCTAATAAGAACTTTTTTATAAATGCTTAAGTCTTTTGGGTGTTAGACTTCTTTCATTCCACTTTTTGCTTCTCTCTTTTGACATGGGATATGATTCGAGGTTGACACTTGATGTTTGATAAGATTAATATTTGGGGTGTGAACAATTGATTAATTTCTCTCAGGACATGTTTGATGCTAAGAAGTAGGCCCGAAGGCCAATCCCCAATGACAATTTTCTCAATGGGGTTTCTCTATTGTTATTACTTGTTTTTTGGGCCCATTTTGTATGCAATAGGCGTCAATCTTGCAACTTGACCCTCAACAACTCCTATTGTCAAGGTTTTGAGTTTTTTAATTCCATTTATTCATATGGCTTCTATTCTCACACGATGAGTTTTTAATTAGTTTTTTGAGCCTGATAGTGTGTTTGCTTGCTCACTTGTTGTGTCTACCTACATTAATGTTGATGGACATCCCAACTACTATATTTTATTATGGTAGAACCGATTTGATTACAAATGGATTCCTTCCATCTTTGAACAAACTCTTCACTTTCTAACACCTATAGTAGCTAAAATGTTAGGAATTTGAAGATGATGTGATCAACTAGTGGTTTGTGAGATTTTGTCTGTAGATTTTAAATATATTTAAAAAAAAATTGATGTTAAATTGTAAATTTTTTTGTGTCTCCTTTGATAACTAGATTTAATAGTAAACAACATTTTTAAAAAGCAATGTGTACTATGTTCCGCATAATTTTCTTACAAAGCTTAAAATTTTGATTCTTTTTAATTTAGGTTGGTAACACCGATATCTAGTGCTTCCATTTCGTGTCATAACATTTTGTTGAATATTTTTATTTTAATTAAGTTTTGAAGTCAAACCAATTACAATTTAGATATAGGTGCACTAAGTCTCACATAACTTGTTTTGTATATATTAAACTTAAAAAAAATGGTTGGAACAAGGACATCAATACCTAGTGGATAGATTTTTTTTAAAAAATCAGTAATTTACTATTTTTCCACATGTGTAGAACAGAGAATTTGATGTTTAGTAAAAAACCTTGTTCAAAAATAAAAAACAAAATACATTAAATTTTTCGTTGTCGGAAAGCTTGTTTCAAGGACTACGGTCCTACAACTTGGTTTGTCAATTTGATTCCACATGGACCTTCAAACCGGGCTTTGAAAGTTAAAAAACTACATAAATTTTGAAATGGAGGGGGGAAGGTCAAAAAAGGGGCCTTCATTCGAAGGTACCATCAAATGAAGGCCTTTATATGGTTCATGAAACGTTACCATCATAACCTTCGAATGAAGATTACTAAATATAACGGCTAACCTTCATTCGAAGGCCTAGCCGACCATTTTAGCTTTTTTATATTTTATTAAGTTTTTTTTTTAATATTTGCAATTTTATTTTTTTTAGTTTTCCATAATGCATGCTAATTAATTGCTAAATTTATTATTGAAACTGTGTGATTTTTTTAGATCCATTCAATCCATAAATTTAACAATCATTTTTATTTTATTTTGTAAATCATTATATAAGCAAGAGGAAATTAAAGGAATTATCAAGGATATTTTGGTTCTACAAGGCAGGATTTGGAGGAGAAAATTAGAAGAATTGTGAAGGATATTTTTGTTCTACAAGGCAGGCTTTTGACGAGAAGATCAGAGGAATTATCAAGTGATATTTTACAAAGAAGGAGATGGGAAAAAAAGGACAAGACAAAAGAAGAGTGCACGAAATCATTCAACAGAAAAGGAACAAAGATTACATGAAGAATGCTTGCAAAGATATCATAGACAAAAAAAAGGTATGCCAAACTTGAGCCTCTCCCAATATTATTCCTTTCATATCCTAGAACTTTTATCTCTCACAAAACCAATATTATTCCCCACTTTTTGTCCCCTTTCCACTTGAGTCACTTTTGTCTCGTACAAAACCAATTTAGATAGAAGCTTATCCAACTTAGGACTCAATATGATGGTTTTCCTAAAAATGACATGTTAGTACTTATACATAAACATTGCTCAAATTTTTGGAGTTACAATCCTTGCTCACCAACCCTTTCAGAAAAGATAAGGTAATATTCCATTATATTAAAATTAATTTGAAAGGTCATAATTGGGCTCCCTTTAACCTTTCATTTTCTATTACTATTGAATAATTATGTAGTAGAGGATAAATTAAATTTACTATCAAGGTTCTCACCAATTGAATTGGCCTTCATATATATCCTTTAAGTTCATTTGAGAAACCTAGGCCCCTCTCTAGAAAAATAGGAGAATTAATTTATTTCTCTTGATCAACATCAAATTTCCTATCTCAAACCTATTTAAAAATTATTCAGTTCCATCCACCCTACGTAGAAATTTAAGAGTGATCTAATAACCTACACTATTCATTATTACAACCTTAATTTCCTTTCCTGAAACTAACAAACAATTCCCTCCATTTACTCCACACTTGAAAGATGAAAAGGTTGCCTTAGGACCAACCAATTTCCCTTGCAAAGGAAGATGCTCAATTATTTGAATGTAATCTCTTTCTCCCTTAGACTTATATGCCTTATAATATAGTAGTGTTAGAAGAGTGGGAATATTGAATCAAATATGGATTGCAAACATAATTAACCATAATAACATTCTTTAATTCTCATTCTTGGCATTCAAGCAAAATTTATAGTTATGGCCTAAGGAATTTTAAATTTTGTAAAGGTTAGAACCTCTCATGATAAAATTAGAATAGTATACTCCCCCTAAAAATGATTGTCTATCACCTAAATATTCAAACTAATTTTAATGGAATTAGTCCTGGCATGGTGATAGGGAAGGTAAATCACAAATTGGTGTAGAATAATAGCACATTTATACTACTTAATATTTTACATTGATCTCTCTAAAGATAAAATCAAGTACAAGGGAATGATACAAAATTTAAAATTATTATAAAATAAAAAATGATGAGACAATGAGAATTTGTATCTACCCTTAATATTAATTTACCTCGTGATTTGAAGAACATTACTTCATGGCTGAAAAATTAAAAAAATTAAATAAACATCATAAAAATTGAGCAGTTTCCTTTTAAATTTTAAAAATTCTAACACCTCCTCATTCTTCTCTCTCTCAATTTAAAAAAAATTATGCCATTAGAGCCGAGCCCAACACTAGAGCTCTAAAATCCTTTAAAATTGAAAAGGAAATTATCTCATAAAAACTTTTCCATCATTCCATGAATTGGACTTGATCCAATGGATAAATAGAGATCATAACCCATGATTTTCTCAATTACATTATTTGGCTTCCATTTTTGAAGAATTATCCATATAAATTTTTTTATTAAAGTTCCACAACCTTTCTCCTAATTTTGAGTATATAAGGAATGTAATTTCTAGACTATGAAAAACAAATATCTTCTTTTGGCTATATACATATTGTGTTTAGGAAAAATAAAAAAATTGGGTTATTAGTATTGCTTCTAGGGATTTTTTTTTATAGATATTTTTAAGCTCTACAATTTAAAAAAGGGTGGGCCAATGGCCTCCCAAATCAAAATTCATGGCCTTAATTTTTTTTTGCCTTCTATATTGAAAATAAAAAAAAATTCTAAAACAAGAAAAGAGTTATAAGAGGAATATGTGTACTATGATTGAACTTTTAGAAAAGTGGTAGTTTTGTTTTGGAGTTTCAAACTTGACCCTCTCCCAATATTATTCCTTTGGTATCCTTGAAATTTTATCCCTATTTGAGTTTGTACTAAATACTTAAGCCTTTTGTTAGCACCAATATTTTAGAGTTACCCTTCCCTAAGTACCTTTCATATTATGTCATCCTCAACTCCTAAATTTTGGCTCATTATTTTTTACTAAGTACCTTATCAAAGTCAATTTTGTGGCCTTCCTTCTACATGAGTATCGGTTTCCTATCATGCAAAACTCTTGAACCCTACCAATACCTTCACATTGCTCTATCAAAGTTAGGCATTCACCCATCCCCTTACCTTGGTTCATTTTTATGAATATATCTCATTATTATTTGGTGTTCATGACTCTATTGTCCAATGACATACACAATGGTTCATATTGGTGATGGATCAATCATCTTTTAGCAAATCTTAGTCTTTATTCTAGTTAGTTGTAGGAATAAATTAGGTTTAGTTTAGAAGTGTGTGTAGCGTGATTTCCTACCCTAAAGGATGCAAAAACAATAGAAAATTCCAAAAAGAGAAATACACAAAACACCACCTTAAGATAATCCTATTTAAACTTGAACAAAAGAAAGATAAAGGAAACATTATACCTTGCTCAAGTTGATCCTTTGGTTGGCCCTTTGATGTAGATTAGATGTGTGCTCCTTGATGGAAAATAAGCTAAAATGATATGCAAAATGATCTAGATTGGATGGAGAATGCAATCATGGGTGTGGGTGTTTTGATAGATGTGTGAAAATGTATGCAATGAGCTTGAAGTGCAACAATGGAGGATGAAAATGCAAGTGTTTGAATGCTTGAGCTTGAGAGTAGATGCTAGAATGAATGTGTTGTATGAATTCAAATGAGACTAAAATCCTCTATTTTAGGGAAAGAGTCTCTAGAGAATTGGATGGCTAGAATTTAGCCAACATGGACAAGATGAAGGGATGTGGTGAGTTGAGGACTCACAAGCCCTCACATCCTGCCATGTGGAAATGAGATGGAAAAAAAGACATGTGAAGTGGAGGTACTTGCAAGTACCTTGGGATTAGAGGAATATTTCCTCAAAAAGGAAGTTCTTGTCCCCATGTGGGAAGGATGTTGACATGTGAGGAATTTTAGAATTCCTCACTAATCATCATGGGGAAGAAAGAAATGTTGGAGTAATAAATGTGAATTTTAAATTCACATGATTGGAAGTACCTCGGGGATAAGACAAGGTCCTCATAAAGGAGGTCCTTGTCCCATGTGAGTGATATGACTTATGAGAAGTTTTAGGATTTCCCAACAACCTTCATGGGGAAGAGGGGAGCATTGGAGGAATAAATGTGAATTTTTAATTCACATGGGGAAGAGATCATGGCTAAATGAAGAAAGTGCTTATGAAGGTTGATTGGAGGGATACCAGAAATGGCATGAGGATTAGATTAAGGTTGTGCAAATAGGTGATTAAGAAGACTAATGAAGGATTAGAAGCAAGTGGCAAGATATGGAGGATGTGAAATTAATCTTGATTAAAGGTGTGCACATTTTAATCATGGATTAATTAAACTAATCCAGATTAGTAGAGGATTATGGAGGATGTGA
This sequence comes from Sequoia sempervirens, assembly GCA_007258455.2. Classification (NCBI taxonomy): domain Eukaryota; kingdom Viridiplantae; phylum Streptophyta; class Pinopsida; order Cupressales; family Cupressaceae; genus Sequoia; species Sequoia sempervirens. Next base: position 98,385,092 of record VDFB02086081.1, on the reverse strand, counting down.
CAAAGAGAGAGAAAAAAGATTTAAAATTGATTTAAATTGAAAAGGCTAAATGATTAAATTAAATAAATTGATATATTTATTTAATTTAGAGAGGAATGGATGAAAGGTAAAGTATTTAATTATTAAATTAAATACTTTAGAAACCTTAGGAAAAGGGGAAATATTAATTAAATAAATCATTTAATTAATATCGATGAAATAGATGAACAAAGGGGACGAATTTGACTATATGGGAGTGGTCAAATTTGGATGTCTACATTTTTCCCTTCTTTGAAATATTGTTAAAATAATAATGTTTTAAAGAAAAATAAAATGCAGATGACTCTATAGAGGAAGTGACTAGAAAATGATGGCCCATCATGGGAGAAGTTGTGTGAGCTGCCCAAATGGAGGGAAATGAAGGGAGATGCCCCGATTTCACAAGAAAATGACTATGACAGAGGAATGGAGAAAAGTGGTAGGGTATGCCCCCTTGAGAGGGCGGTGGGGGAAAAAAAAGGAGCTTTGGGCGACTTCTCAATTTGAAGAAATAGAGGGTACCATTGGATAGAGCTCAAAAAACCATAAAGATTGGCTTTTGAACGAAGTGAAACGGACATACGATGTGCAAATGACGACCCACAGAAGTTAGAGGATTAGTTGAATTGAAATGAGGTTAAATAAAGGGTAAAAATACGCTCAACTTAAAAAAGTGAAAAAGGGATGGAAATGTTATTTATAGTATTTTTAGGAATTACTATTCCTCATTTGTACACTTGGCAATTGAGTGAGAGAGAGAGAGAGAGAGAAGAGGAGAAGAAGGAGATGAGGATGGCCGAGGAGTTTGATGATGACATCATCCACCGAGGGGATGAGGTACGTCAGTTCTTCCACGAGCGTGTGGTCCCACACCAGGTTAATTTTGAAACCTTCTTTGTGATTTTAAGTAGTTTTTGGTATATTTTTGAGTTTTTATGTAATTTAAAAACATGGGTTTTGGTATTGGGGTAGATTAGGGAAATGGGAAGGTGGCGAAATTTCAATTTTTCCTATTGGGTAGGAAAAATCGTCTGTTTAGAGGTAGTGGGGAAGGGGGGGATTTACCCAATTAGTGAGTAAATTCACTCAAAAAAAAAAAAAGTGCCCGAGAAGGGCGGGAGGGTACCAGGGAAGGGCGGACTTGCCTTGGAATCGGGCAAATCCACCAAAAAATAGGTTAGCAGGGGAATGGGTGACTGCACCCATGACAGGGGCAATCTTGCCCACAAAAGGGATGATTGGGCTCAGGAAAGGGCGATTATGCCGAGTATAGGGGTGATCGCACTGTGGGGCGAGGCCGCCCATCTGGGGGTGGGCTCGCCCGTCCGCCAGGCGGACCTGCCTGCTGAAAGGGGGGGCTTGCCCATCCATCGGGCGGCCTCACCTGTCCGAGTGGGCTCACCCAAGGGCGGGCGGGTGAGCTCACCCAAAGACAAGACCCGGCAATAAAGGGGGAACACACCCAGAAAGTGGGTGGGGATGACAAAAAAAAAGGCAAATTGGGAAAATTTGTCAACAGGGGGGGGGAATTGTTGAGAAGACAACCTAGGGCCGGGAAGTGTAAAAAAGGGAAAGATGAAGAAAAGGATGAGATGACTGACATGTTGTACGATGTGGATGCAGCGGTACGAGAGTCTGTGGACATGGGAGAGGCGTTCAAAGGTGTTGGAGGCAACCATAACAGTGATGAATGGGGAGGATCATGAGGCTTTAGCATGAGCGGGCCTACTACACATGCTTGGATATCCCACAGTTAGAGTGCATCGAGCACTACTTACTGCACTTATAGAGCGATGGGACTCAAAGACATCGACATTTTTCCTTCTGACCGGGGAGATGACAATCACCTTGGAGGATGTATGGAGGATCCTACGGCTACCAATCCAGACATTTGGTGAGCTGGACGTGATCAAAGGATGAGGAGCTGGATCAGACCCTAGGGGTCCTTTTTGGACAAGAGGACTTACCATTGCAAGGGATGTTTTTGGATGTAGACATATGTTTGGGGTTGGGCGTACCACCACTACCCTTATACCTTTGTGGTTTGATTAGTGGGCTCTTGCTGTCGGACAGGAGTGAATGCTTCTGCAACCTTAAGTTCATGGAGGTCATTAGGCACATCGTGGAGCAGAGGGAGGGAGAGTTAGCATGGGGCCCATGCATTTTGGCTCAACTATATAGGGATATGCATGTAGTGTGCTATCGGGGGGGACTCAATGTTACACAAGTGATATTACAGGTATGGGCCTGGAAACACATCAATGTTTCCAAGATAGGAGTGGTGACAAGAGGGTTGCAAGATGTGACACTACCAATAGCATACTGGTATGCGACGGAGTATAGCTAGGTATTTCATTATTAGGGCTTCGGTGATCTAGATAGATGGAGGAAGACATTGGATGATCTACAGGAGGATCAGATAGTGCAAAGACCCTATATGACACAACGGTTCGCTAGATGGAGAAGAGATGAGGAGAGACATAGAGGATATTTTTGCGTAGTATCCTATATAGTCGAGAGAGAGTCCTATATAGTAGAGTTACATAGAGCGGATCGGGTGACGAGACAGTTCGGGATTGAGCAGGACATTCCTCACAGATCGAAGAGATTCAGACAGCTAATGCGAGAGTGACCGTGGGGGGAGTAGATTACGACTGAGTTTGCAAGACAACAGTGGGAGGAGTTGTAGCAGGTACCCTATCCGAGTAGGAGAGGAGAGAGAGTAGATGCGGGGGTGACAGTGAGATTTGTCGTGTGATTTGTCTGTCACCAACCCACATGGATTACACCAGTGGAGCTGATTATAGAGGCATTTGGCTTTGGGCCAGAGGATGGGTTGAGACTGGTGGGACAGAGGAGGGGGAGGAGATAGTAGAGGAGAGGGCAAGAGGCAGCTGAGGCAGGAGGTCAGTAGAGGAGAGGACAGGAGGAGACCGAGGCAGGAGGGTGAGGAGGAGGAGAGGACCATGAAGGAGAGACTAGGAGGAGGCCGAGGTAGAGGAGGAGAGAAATGAGCCACAGGTGGAGGTGATGGAGGTGGACACCCCTGAGGTTGATCCACTGGCCACAATTCCATACATACCCCCACCACCAGAGGACCTGACCGTACTATTGAGGGGGGATGCAACAAGATTGCAGATCACTGAGAAAAGACTTAGGGATACAAAGGCTGTGAGGACGAGACTGGAGGCTGAGGTGAGCATGTTATGTGTGGAGGTGGCCAGGGTTTGAGCAGAGGGGCAAAGGGACTACAAGATCCTAGTAGACGAGGCATCACGGTGCATGGAGGAGATACAGGTGGAGAGGGATGTGTTGTATGTTGACGTGAGTCAGTTACGAGCAGAGGTGACTCAGCTTGAGGGAGAGGTGTCCAGAGAGCATGAGGAGGGGGTGTAGGTGAGATGGGAGTGAGATAGGTTACAGGAAGAGGTTACTATACTATAGGTCAGGGTACAACAGGAGCCCAGAGGAGTGACAGACCAAGTATCGACAAAGACCCTGGCGGAGGCGGAGAGAGACTTGGATGATTTGAGGAGACAGGTGGAGGGGCTACTGAGGGAGAGGATCAAGTTGAGATAGGAGCGAGATGAGCTCCATGATAGAGTCGAGGTAGAAAATTAGATAGTTGGAGAGATGGGGTTGATGCAAGAGAGAGAGGAGACTGAGGGGCCAGATATAGACCCTACAAACACAAAGAGATGCAGCATAGACACAGGTACAGACCTTGCAGGGTGAGAGGGACGCAACAGTGGCACGGGTATAGGTAGTGGAGGGAGAGAGGGATGTAGCATAGGCACAGGCATAGGCCGCGTAGGGTGAGGAGAGCGGGATAGGGTCATAGGCACTGGTACAGGCTATTCAAGAGGAGAGGGACAAAGCGATAAAGTAGGTGTCTTGAGTGCAAGCAGAGATTGGCCAGTTGCGATTGGCGTAAGACGCGTGGGGAAAAGAGAGGAGATCCATATGTGAATTTTGGGATAGGTACAAGGTAGAGCAAGACTTAGCCAGGTATTAGGTAGCAGAGCGAGATGAGTACATGAGGGAGGCTAGCTACTACATGGTGGCGTACTACACAGTAATGTCAGATCAGGCATGACGGGTACCTCCCTACGTCCGAGTAGTACCGCAAATGTTGGCACCATCCTATTCAGTAGGGACACACACCTGCGGGTTCAATATCTATTGAGAGAACCCTCCGCGCAGGGGGCCAGTGCCAGACTCACCATAGAGGTCAAATGTGGGCAGCTCATAGTAGAGTGGACAGAGGACAAATGACAGGATACAATTTTTAGCAGGTGCAGGATAGGTGGACAGTACAAAGCAACAAAGATTTCATTTGATTCAAAGCCTTGTACTTGTATTTTATTTGATGATTATGGATGGATATGATGGATATGTATTTTAATGAGATGATGGACATTATATTTTGATATTTTATATGATATGCGACAACCCTTATTGACATTATGTGATGGATGACTATTTATGCATATTTGTATGTTTATAATATTATCATGGATAATTATTATGATGTATGTATATTTTTATGATATGTATGATGCCTAATGTTTATGATGCAGGATGTGATGGATGATTTGTGATGTAGGTAGCAATGTATGTAATGTAAATGAAATGAATTGATGATAAATCTAAGATGCTTAGAATAACCAATTAAGATTAATCTAAAAAACTTAAAATGAATATGATATAGCAATGCACATGAGATGGAATGCAATGAACCTAAAACATGGAATGAGATACAATTAAATTCCTTACAAACACTAATGAATAAATGAAATGCAATATGACCATGAGTGTAAATAAGGGCTTGCATAAGGATGGAATCAGGTGGCAGGGTGACTTTATTTGTGGATCATGCTTGCTTTAGCTTATAAAATGAAGGTAGGAAGGGTGTGAAACGACACCTATCAAGAATCGTAGGTATCTTGAGAAGAAGGGGGGAATGGAAGGCAAGTGTTTGCACAACTGAAATCCTAGGGCATAGGTTGGGGATAAATGCAATGCAACAAAATGAAAAATGAAATGCAATCCTAATGTGATTTGCCATTTTTGGAGCACTGATTTTTGCTATAGCATAAGACACCAAGTGCCAGGGTATGTGCAACCAAGGAAGATTAGTGTCTAATGCATGAAACAAACACAACAGACAAGAAGGCTATCCCAACACCCCAAAGTCATGAAGACCTTGGTCGGGCTAGGCGTTAGGATAACCACAAGCACAAAAGGATGCTCCAACATTACACAAGACCTTAGGGGTCTTGGTGGGTACTACGTGGGACAACCAAGAAGATAATAACAAACAAAAGATCAAGATATGCCCCTATGTTTACCAATCAAAACACACCATGATATGATAAATCATGGCAACCTTGACAAGCTATGACAGGGAGCTCAAATGATAAACAAAAGCCAAAAGCATCAAAAAATCACAATCAATTTCAAATGTCCTTTGCCACAGGATCAAGAGGGTGGATGGGATTGATGAGGTATGTTAGGAAGGATGCATCCTATTGAGACCAAAGATGGATACTAAACTAAAAGATTGATATGACGCATGATACTCAAAACTAATTGAATCTAATGATACTAGTGGATCTCGTTTGTGAAGAACCAGCTAGATAAGGGCATAGCTTGATGACATGACACAAGACATGAGAGACAAGACACAAAATAGACACACCCTAAAGACATAGGGGCTCAAGGGTTGATCAAAGATTAGCCTTGCCTACGTGAAAGTGTAGAGCCCTCGTAGTTTAAGAAAAGACCAGGGATAAGAGCGGAAAGAGGACAATGGAGACATACAATGGAAAATAATGACCAGATAGATAAAAAGCAAAACAAAGCCCCACAGGTGGATCAAATGATCGACCTTGCCTATGTGAAAGCGCAGGGGCAACGTAGTTTGAAAAAGACCAAAGACAAATGATGGAACCAAGAGATCAACATGACAGGATGGGATCTAAATGAAGACCGACATGATGAAGGATTCTAGATGGAGACACGAGACCGACGGACGATAAGGACAAACAACACAAGCTCAAATTGGGATAAAAGCTTAGGATTACTAATAGCAGATGAATATTGTCTAATGATCAACCAAAATATACCAAGCGACTGATGGGATAGTGATGGAATGACAGGATCTGATAGGATGTTGGGATCAGGATGAAAGCATCAAGTAACTAGGACATGAGGTAGATAATGATTAAGCCCTCTACGAATGGTGCTTGTTGCCAGGTTTTCACCAAACTTACCTATCCAAGGTGCCACCAGGGGTGGTTTTCACCATAGGACGAATTATTTGTCTTTACTATTTTTTTGGATTTTTTGGATTTTTTTTGTATTACAATTTTTTACTTTTTTTTGGTATTTTTTGGATATTTGCAGGATGGGATACCCCAGCTGACTTAAGTGTAAAACCTTTTCAGGTGCATGATGTTAATGGGCTCCTCTAGGGGCTCTCCTTCAAGTGTGGAAAGCCTATATGCCCTAGATCCATACTTAGTTGTGATGACATAAGGACCAAGCCAATTTGCTTCAAATTTACCTTTCTTGTCTCGGTCCTGTTGGTTGAGCTGAATCTCCTTAAGGACTAGATCACCAATGTTGAATTGGTGAGGACGAACCTTCTTATTATAGCTTCTCTTAAGACAATTTTGATATGCCTGGAAATGATTGTATGCTTTGATCTATCTTTCATAAAAGAGTTCTAACTAATTGAGTCTTACAACTCGAGCATCTTCATCACTGATGAGATTCTTCAAAGATATTCTCAATGACGAGATCTTTACCTCAATCGGAAAGATGGAATCAGAACCATAAATGAGGGAATATAGAGTGGTGCTAGTGGGACTGCAGTAAGCCCAACGGGCGGGATGGATATGGAGATTCCAATCATGACCAGTGTTATTGACCACTTTCTTAAGGATTTTGATCAAGGTTTTGTTGGTAGCCTCCGCTTGACCATTACCTTGGGGGTAATATGGCATGGACCAATGATGTTGAATGTGAAAGGTGTCACAAACATGTTTTACAGCCTAGTTTTTGAATGGCTTTCCATTGTCAAAAATGATGGTGGAGGGAATTCTATATCTGCAAAGAATATGGAAGAGCATGAATTTGGATATCTGAGCACCCATGATTTGGGAGAGTGGCATTGCTTCCACCCATTTGGTGAAGTACTTAGTGGCGGTGATGATGAAGGTGTGGCCATCAGAAGAAGGAGGGTATATCTTGCTGACTAGGTCAAAACCCCATTGAGAGAAATGCCATTGTGCTATGATGGGCTGCAAATCCTGAGTAGGAGCATGGATCAAATCCGCGTGTTGTTGACAAGGCAAACATTTCTTGATAAATTCACAAAAGTCATGTTCCATTGAAGGCCAATAGTAACTAGCTCTGAGTATCCTCTTAGCTAAGGCCATGCCATTTGAATGGGCCCCACAAACACTACTACGTACTTCTATCAACGTAGTGTGGGCTTCGGTCTCATTTAGACACTTGAGGAGGGTTCCATCATACCCACGACGATAAAGTGTATCACCTACGATGGTGTAACAGGATGTACGTTGGATAAAATATTTTCGTTGGTTGCATGTAAGATCGGGAGGTAGGATGTTATCATGAAGGTAAGTGTAAATTTCATGGTACCATGGTCACTCAGGACCTACAATGTTGCACACCATTTCAATCTTAGGGATATCGTAAGCTGGGATTAAGAGTTGTTCGACCAAGAACTCATAGTCTGTTTGATCTTTCGACATGTCGATGAGAGAATCAATTGTATCCATGGCATCAACTGCTTTATTATGCGCTCTAGGGATTAGGTCAAATTGGATAGAGGTGAAGTACTTTTTGAAGTCATCCACCATGTGTTTATATGGTAATAGCTTATCATCTTTTGTCAGAAACTCATCATTGACCTATTTGATGATTAACTGGGAATCGCCAAAGACTCTCAAGTGAGTGATGTTCCATTGGATTGCAATTCTAAGGCCAATGAGAAGAGCTTCATATTTAGCTATGTTGTTTGTGCATGGAAAAGCCAACCTGAATGACTTTGGAATATAATCACCTTGGGGGGTAACAAACAAGATGCTTGCCCCCACTCCATTGTGTGTGTATGACCCATCAAAGTAAATTTTCCATGTGGCTACTTTTGATACAGTAAAGATGTCTTCACCAGGAAATTTTGTTACTAGAGGATAGGCATCTACCAGGGGAGCATCTTCCAGTTGATCCACTATCACTTGCCCTTTAATAGTTTTTTGATCCACATATTCTATATCAAATTCACTCAAGAGCATGACCCACTTAGCCATGCGACTAGTCAGAGTTGTCCTAGATAACAGATATTTGAGTGGATGGACCTTAGAGATTAGCTTCACTGGGTGACTGAGCATATAGTGTCAGAGTTTTGTGAGCTAAAGACCATGGCTAAGCAAGCTTTTTTCATTAAGGGATAATTGAGTTCATAGCCCACCAAGGTTCGACTGATGTAGTAGATCGCTCGTTCCTTTGATGACTCATCATGTTGCGCCAATAATGCCCTCAGTGCCACTAAAATAGCAAAAATATATAGTAGGAGTGGTTTACCTGGAATTGGTGGCATAAGGATCGCTGGGTGAGCCAAATACTCTTTGATATTTTCAAACCCACGTTGACATTCTGAATTCCACTTGAAGGATGTATCCTTTTTTAGGAGATGAGTGAAGGACTGGCATTTATCAGCTAAGTGAGCTATAAACTGCTGAATGGATTGTAGCTTACCCAAAAGGCTCCTTAACTGTTTGAGATTACGCGGTGGAGGCATATCCATGATTTCCTTGACTTTTGTTGGATCGACCTCTATGCCTCTTCTAGAGATGATGAACCCCAGTAGTTTTCCTGATGTGACCCCAAAGACACATTTCTTCATATTCAAACGTAGCTTATAGTGCTCTAGATGCTCAAAGATCTTTTTAAGAATTATCGAGTGCTCCTCCCTAGTTCTTGATTTTCCCAATAGGTCATTGACATAATCTTCCATTATGATGTGAACGAGGTCATGGAAGATGAATTTCATGGCACGTTGGTAGGTTTCCCCCACATTCTTGAGGCCAAAAGGCATGACATTGTAACAGAACATGCCTGAAGGTGTAGTGAAGGCTATTTTATGTTGATCTTCGAGCACAATCCTAATTTGATTGTATTTAGAGAAGCCATCGATGAGGGAAAGAATTTCATGCCCTACAGTTAAATCCACCAACATGTCGATGTTTGGAAAAGGGAAATCATCTTTGGGACAAGCTTTGTTGAGGTCTCAAAAATCTGTGCAGATCCTAATATTCTCATTTGGTTTGGCAACTGGCACTATGTTGGAGATCTAGTCAAAATAATCAATGGGCCTTATGAATCCAGCTTCTAATTGCTTCTCTAGCTCTTTCTTGACCAATAAGGCTACCTGAGGATGCATTTTCCAAAGTTTCTACTTGACAGGTTTGGCATCAAGATGTACGTCTAGATGATGTACAACTAGAGTGGGATCTAAACCTGGCATATCTGAGTAAGCCCATACAAAGTTGATGACACCTTCCTTGAGAAGTTGAACAATAGTAAAGTATTCTTTCTCTGATAGTGATTTGGCTACATATGTGATTTTGGGATCCTCTTCAGTTCCCAAATTTACTTCTTTTGTTTCCTTAATCAAAATGGATGATCGTTCAGAAAATTGAGTTCCTACAAGGGGAAGATGAATGTCCCTATCTCCCTGCACCTCATCGAGGTTTTTGCTGTCAGATACACCCTTTGTTTTTACTTTTTCGGAATCACAAAGAGCCTCAGGGAGGTTTTTTCTAGGTGACTCTTTTTTATTTTGCTTCTTTTTACTATTGTGGTTAGGGCATTCATCTTCCCCCAATCCCATAATATGTATGTACTGATCCACTAAGGGAAAGGTGTCGATAGGTGTGCTACCATGTAGGTCCCAATCAATGAGTTCAAGATGATGAAGGGATATGCTAATGGTGCAAACAGATAGGAATTTGAACATGGAAGAAAGGTCAGTGTGATCTACACCATTGTACACATGTTTGATGGATTCCTCCTCTGGTATGTCTTTAAGGAGATTGTTACCCATATTGACATTGTTAGAGGCACTAGATGATGCCATAGGACCCTTTTGTTTGTTATCATAGCCCAAACCCAAGTTTCTTGGATGCACATAAGTGCCTATCGGTTGTCGTCTGCCTTGTTCTTCAACACCGAGGCCTCCCCCCTGATAATTGTGTTTCTCTACAAACTTAGAGGGCCAAGGATAAGTCTCTTGGAAATATTCTTTCAAGGGGGGAGGGGGTTCAGGTTCCTCATGGTATACCCATTGGCTGATGTCCTCTTCTGGTGTGTCTTGCCTTAACTTAGGAGAGCGGTAAGTACTAGTTCCCACATTCTTTGAGTTGAGAGTGAGAGTGAGAGTTTTGTCTTTTGGATTCGGCACAAATTGAGAAGGTTGGCCATATGTATGTGGCAAGGGTGGCATGATTGCCACATTCAAAGCAATACACATTTCGTATTCACCACATCCTTTGTCAATGATCTAGACTTTGGTAAGGGTGGAATCAGATGTGGAGGATGGAGTGGATGAAGTGGTAGCTAGTGTGTTGGTAGATGAGTGGGATGATGATGTCTAAGGTGGTCCCATTTCCACTCTAGGGCATTAATGAGAGTGGGGAAAAGAAGATTCTAATTGCGACAATATTTGGATGGTTGAGGATCCACGTGTATGGTGACTTCCATCCCATTAAATGGGAATTTCAGACATTGGTGGTATGTGGATGGAACAACTTGCATGGCGTGGATCCATGGACGATCAAGGAGAAGGTTGTAGGGTAGTTCCAGATCAAGGACGTGACATGTAGTGTATTGTACAATGGGCCCAACCTGAATTGGAAGACATATTGTCCCTTCAGAATCATGCTCTATATTATCATATGCCTTGATAGTGATGACTTGATTATTTAAATCAGCATGGGTGTATCCCACCTATTTTATGAATTTTAATGTGCAAATATTCATGGCAGATCCATTATCTACCAAGACCCTTTTTACTTTGTGACGGTTTACAAGGACCTCGAGGTGAAGGGGGTGGTTATGATTCAAGTCAATGCAGGGCATGTTGTTTTGGCTAAAACCTAGTTGATAGGTGGCTAAGAGATGTCCTACCAATGCTTGGAATTGAGTAGGATCAATGTCATTGGGGACGTGAGTATCCTGTAAGGCTTTAGTTAGGATTTCTTGGTGTATAGGAGAAGACTTGAGCAAATCCAGAATGTTATATTAAGAAATTACAAGTGGTGGTTGGGTGGATGTGGAGGCTCTAGGGATTGTGATGCGAGTACAGCAGATAGTAACAACACACTGTGGGTCTTTACCTTTTATGTGTATCATAGACACACGTGGTTTTTCTTGCTCAATATGCATGATGAGACCCTCGTAATTAAGTGGCACATTCTTATAACTGATGTTGTTCATGTTGTTATCTTGATTATTGTTATTGCTAGACCCAGGGATTGAGTTTGGCATGCTAGGACCTTGGTTATGCTTAGGGAAAGCGTTTTGATATATTTTTAGTTGAGCATTAGACGAAGGTGTCGTGTTGGCATCCACATGTATGTCACCTTGATCTATGAGATCCTGGATCTATGTCTTCAAGCCTTGACACTTATTTAATGTATGCCCTTTAATCTTATGAAACTCACAATACTCATTTTCTTTGTACCAGGCTGGTTTAGGCTTGGATTCGTCAAGGGGCTTGGTCACGGGGTATGTGATCGGGCAATTAGCTTGAAGGAGCCTATTAAACATGACACTTAGGGGTTCTCCTAGTTGAGTAAATTGATGTTTGTTACCCCCCTAATTGTTCTAATTGGATTGTTGGGAAGGACGAGGTGCCCCTTGAGGCACTGATTTGGCATTAGGGATTGACTGCTGAGGAGGGGGATATTGTGGCTTCTGGGAAGCATTAGCTACTTGGACGTGTCTAGTGTTTGTGACACCATCATTGACAACATTTTTGTTCTTGTTCCAATAATGAGACTTATCCCTAGATGACATCTCTTTATCAGAGTTAAAAATTTTGAATAACCCTTTGGCAATAAGGGCTCTTTCAAGAATGGGACCTTTCTCCACTATCTCCGCGAAGGTCATGACATAGTCGAGTCTAAAATTGTGCGCCATATGGGGATGATAGTTTTCAATAAAGAGTGTGACCATGTTTTTTTCCCTAAGCGGGGATTTCATCCGACTGGCTAAATCTTGCCATCTCTAAAGATAGCTTGCAAAATTTTCTCCCTCATGCTACTTTTCTTTCAAGAGATCCAACGTATCGATATCTTTCTCCAAATTAAAGGAGAAGTGGGAGACAAACTGTTCTAAAAGTTGTGCAAAGGACTTGACAGATCCTTTCTTGAGACCCATAAACCAGTCAAGAGCTATCCCTTGTAAACTCCTAGGAAATAATCTCATGAGGTAATTGTCATTATGCATGACTTCTTGAAAATGGGCATAAAACTCCTGAAGATGAGCCTTGGGGTCTTTTGGAACCCTTTATACTTATCGAATTTTCACATTTCAAAATGTTTCAGGAAAGGAACCAATGAAATTGAAGGATCAAATGGGTAGGGACAAATGTCTTCAAACTTGAAGGATTGTTTGCTAGTCCCTACTTGCAAGTCCTTTAACGCAGCTTTGAGTTCTTCCAAATCTTTATTGGCAGGCGTTGCAGAAGTCAGATTGGATGGATTGGGTTGATTATAGGGAGGATATTGTTGATATGATGAAGACGAGGTGGAAGCATTTTGATCATAAGTTGGTGGCGGTGTAAATGGAGGCGCTTGTTGGTATTGATTAGTGTATGTGGATTATGGTTGCAGATTGACGTAAAGTGGATAAGAGGATGAAGGATTTTGATAGTAAGAGGTGGAAGCTGCTTGTTGATAGGACGATTGTTGTTGATAATATGAAGTGTATGGAGCACCCTGCTGATATTGTGGGGGAGCTTGGTAGTATGATGATATGGAAGTACCTTGTTGATGCGATGACGGTTGCTGATAGTAAGAGGTGGATGGAGCACCTTGTTGATAGGGCGATTGTTGTTGAGCGTAGTATGAATTGGATTGGTAGTTGTACGCAATGTTGGGCTGTTGTGTGGTATAAGGAGGTGGTTGTGGATTGGAGGTTTGATAGTAAGGATTTGAGTGTGATTGCAAAGGATTGGTGTAAAGCGGTGGTTGAGATCAAGGTAGACTCTGAGGGACCGGATTGGGATTTGGATCGGGATTGGATGGAGCAACATAAGTGGTATATGTGCTCGACGAATGGTAGAGATATTGTGTGAGAGGATTGTGTTGTGCTTGTGTGGGAACATGTGTGTGATGGGGTGGTTTTTTATAAGGTGGGTGAGACAAGATATGTTGTTGCTGAGGAATTGTCGTGGAGGCACCATGAGGTAGTTGTTGAGGTTGCAATGTAGCCTACGTTACCTGATGAGGAGGTTGTGTAGGAACAACAGTATGTTGTTGTGGGACTGGAACATTTTGTTGCAAAACATTCTGTTGCAGAATTAGAATGTTTTGTTGCGGTGACTATTCATGAAGTGGTTGAGATGAGATAGCAGTGGTAGCGGTATGTTGTGGTGGCGCTTGCGAGGGGATAGTAGTGTGCAGGCCCTAGAGGTGGCATTAGTGCAAGGACAGGATTTCCCCCAATGTTGACAGGAGGTTGACTAGGATGATTAGGTGGGAGTGGTGGAGCAGATGGAATATTTTGTGGCATACCATAAGCATAGGGATCATTTGGATCAGGTTGTGTCATAGAGACCATGATTGGGAGGCAAGGATAACTTGTGACTTGATGTATCACAACATTTTCTAACCCAGGTTGATACCAATTGTCTATAGGTGGACCCTCGAGAATATATGAATTTCCTGGAACGTTTTGTGAATTTTGTGGGTCTTCAGGTGCTGGAAGAGACTATGTATATATTGCGACATATCAAAATCGGGTGGCGGTTTGATTCCTTTCATGATTAGAGTGGCAAGAATCTTATCCCCACGCTCGTTGAGGAGGCAATCTGTCATTTGAACATTGGTGGGGTTACTAAGGTATTCATCGACCATGACTTCAGGCTAAATAACCATGTTCTCGTCACCAGGTGGTGAAGTGTTCTGAAGATCAATATTGGACTGTGACGATGCATCGTTGTTGGGATCTCGAGGGATATTTGGTTGGAAACCCTGGGTTTGTTGTTCTGCCATTTGCTTCTTCGCTTATGATCAGGTCTAAACGGGCATGAAAGTGCAAAACTACTATGTGAACTAAGATGAGACTAAACTCTAAGATGTGATGCAAAGATGATCTAAGTGATGATTGAACGATTGATTGGATTGGATGAGGGATCGATAGATTGGATGATTGGATAGGGATGTGATTGGATTAGATTAGATTAGATTAGATCGATTGATGAGACAATTGATTAGATAAGATGATGAATTGGATTTTAAACCAAGTTCAAAAATCACCCTAAGTGACTTAAGGTGTCGATTGATCGGATTAAAGGACAGATAAATGATTACGACACCGAATCCACCTTGAGATGAAAGTGGATTGATTGGGTCGAAGATGATAACTGACTCAAGATGGATGACAATCTTGAATAGATGTTGCTAATGACGATCAGATTGAGACACCTAAGCCAATTTGGATAATAACTCCTAAAAAAATGTTTAGGGGATTTGGATTGAGGAAACGTTGATGGATATGCAACTTAGAGATGTTCTAAGATGTACCTATATGATTTAGATGATAAACATATGACTTTTGGGAAATGCAAATGGACTAAAATAAAGATTGTGGATGAACGAAAGATGCAAATGGCTCAGGAAACAACAAGATTTTAGGGGCCCAACAGATTAACTCTCTAGATTTTGATAGAATCGCCTAAATAGGGTGCAAGATCACCCAAACAAGGTGCAAAATCACCCAAACAAAGTGCAAGTTCGCCTGTCTAAGGTGCAGATTCACCTATTCAGAGTGTAGAATTTCCCAACTTAGGTGTAGAATCGCCCAACTTGGGTGCAGGGTTGCCTAACCTGGGTGCAGGTTCACCCAACTAGGGTGCAAGGTCACCCAACTAGGGTGCAAGGTCACCTAACCTGGGTGCAGGGTTGCCTAACCTGAGTGCAGGGTCACCTATTCAGGGTGCAGGGTTGCCTAACTTGAGTGCAAGGTCGCCCAACTAGGGTGCAAGGTCGCCCAACTAGGATGCAAGGCCACCCTAATAGGGTGCAGGGTCACCCAACTGGGCTGCAAGGTCACCCAACTAGGGTGCAGATTCGCCTAAATAGCGTTCGGACTCGCCTAGATCTAAAAATGATCAAACGATGTCTATAAACAGGGTAACAAACTCACTGAATAGACAAACAGATTCTCCTAATGGGAAAACAGGCTCACTTGACAAGGAAACAGACTCTCGAAATGAGCAAACGGACTCTCGAAATAGGGAAACAGACTCTCGAAATGGGGAAACGGATTCTCAAAATGGGAAAATGGAACTCTCATAATGGGGAAACAGATTCTCAGAACAGGAAAATGAACTCTCAAAATAGGGAAATAGACTCTTAGAACGGGGAAACAGACAAACGAAATGACTGAACAAAAGGAAGGATTGGTTGTTTAGGGTGCAAACTCACCCAAAATAATGGAAAAATTGCCTATTTTCAGGGGATGGGTGAATATGATGTCTCTAGATATTGACAGGGGACTGAAATAGAAATCATAATCGGTCAAGTATGAAGCATGATCACCCAAAATAGTGGAAAAATTACCCCTTTTGATGAAATAGGTGAATGTGATAGGTTGTTTGACTAACAGGACGACTTAGAAAGAGAGTAGAATCACCCCTCTAGGTGTCAGGCTCACCCAACTCAGTGGAAAACTCACCCAAGTAGGGTGCAAACTTTCCTATTCATAACCGACTGAGAAATAACTCAGACAGAAGATAGGGTCACCCCTGTGGACAACAGGTTCACCCCAAACAGCAACAAGTTCACCCGTGACAAAGGAAAACTCGCCCAAATAGTAGACTTGGACTTGACTTGGATGAAAAATAGCTAAGGCAAAGGACAAAAACATAGCAAACAACAAACAAAAGGCAAAGGCTGACTCGACCAAAAAGACGTGCACTGGTTTCGCACAAATAAGATAATTCAAGTAGCACAATCCTAAGATTACTAAGAAGGGTATGGCGAACACGATCCTTTAACTAGGCTGAACAAGGTGATCTAGGGAGTCCTCGATATACGCACAGTACGTGAGGCACAACCATGAACACCAGCCTGTCATAGGCGTGAGTTGGAAGCCCCAACAAGATACTAGAAACTTGGACCAACTCTTTACGTCTTATCTAGGTATCACCCTAGCTTTGACGCTTCGCCAAACATGACGTGATTGGATTGGGGTACAACTTTGGCTCTCCCCCCTTTATATACCCTATCGGTAACACATGGTTGGGATCGTCCCTTGGGATGATGAAATCCCCAAGCATGTCCCACTAAAAGAAGACATTAGAAATTTTTGATTGGTCCCCAGGCTTGCACGAAGCACAAGGGGAGAGCTTGAACGACCTAGTATCTCTTGGGTAACACAAAGGATTAAATTGGACTACAATTTATCTTCACCCAGGATCACCAAATGGCGCAAGGGGATTGGATACATCAATAGTACACTTAACAAGCACAACAAACAAATGTTTTGACTCCCTCTAATTAGTTTTGTGTCTAACTAGTATGAAAAATAACGAACAAGCAAAACTAACTAAAGGTCTTAGCCTGCTCATCCTGCAAGAAAAGTTAGTAATCCTTCAGCCTTGGAAAAATGTGAAACAACTGCACAAACATTAGTAAAACCAAGCACATTCACCAAAAAAATAGGTTAGGGGGTTAGTACCTGAAAATAATAAGAAACAAACTCTAAAAATAACACTTTAAGTCTCTGTTTTTACCTCAAAATTGCCTCTGTCAAGAGCAAAATCGCCCCTATTAGTGTTAGGAATCATCTGTTTCAGAGGTAGTTTGGCCCCTGTCAACAACAGAATCACCTATTCAAGGGCAGGCTCGCATGTTTGCAGGAAGCAGGCTCACCCAAGTTAGAAGTAGGGTCGCCTGTTTGGGAAATAGGGAGCAGATTTGCCCCTATTTCATAGATGGGTGGTTCTGCAAGTGCAAAATCTCCTCTATTGAAGGCGGGCTCGCTTGTCTTGACTGTAGGATTGCCCCTATTGCTTCATAATCACCTATTTCACCAACAAAATTGCCTCTGTGTAACCCGAACTTGTAAAATTTCAAACAACAGAGCACGTAAAAATAACAAACTTGTTTGTGGGTCCCACCGAGCGTGCTCGAAATGTGTGCAGCGTGATTTCCTACCCTAAAGGATGCAAAAACAACAGAAAATGCCAAAAGGGGAAATACACAAAACACCACCTTAAGATAATCCTAGTTGAACTTGAACAAAAGAAAGATAAAAGAAACAATATACCTTGCTCAAGTTGATCCTTTGGTTTCCCTTTGATGTAGATTAGATGTGTGCTCCTTGATGGCAAATAAGCTAAAATGATATGCAAAATGATATAGATTAGATGGAGAATGCAATAATGGATGTGGGTGTTTTGATAGATGTGTGAAAATGTATGCAATATGAGCTTGAAGTGCAACAATGGAGGATGAAAATGCAAGTGTTTGAATGTTTGAGCTTGAGAGTGGAATGCTAGAATGAATGTGTTATATGAATTCAAATGAGACTAAAATCCTCTATTTTAGGGGAAGAGTCTCTAGAGAATTGGATGGCTAGAATTTAGCCAACATGGACAAGATGAAGGGTTGTGGTGAGTTGAGGACTCACAAGCCCTCATATCCTGCCATGTGGAAATGAGATGGAAAAAAAGACATGTGAGGTGGAGGGAGGACATGTGAGGTGGAGGTACTTGCAATTACCTTAGGATTAGTGGAAGATTTCCATAAAAAGGAAGTTCTTGTTCCCATGTGGGAAGGATGTTGACATGTGAGGAATTTTAGAATTCCTCACTAATCATCATGGGGAAGAAAGAAATGTTGGAGTAATAACTATGAATTTTAAATTCACGTGATTGGAAGTACCTTGGGGATAAGACAAGGTCCTCATAAAGGAGGTCCTTGTCCCATGTGAGTGATGTGACTTATGAGAGGTTTTAGGATTTCTCAACAACCTTCATGGGGAAGAGGGGAGCATTGGAGGAATAAATGTGAATTTTTAATTCACATGGGGAAGAGGTCATGGCTAAATGAAGAAAGTACTTATGAAGGTTAACTTGGAGGGATACCGGAAATGGCATGAGGATTAGATTAAGGTTGTGCAAATAGGTGATTAAGTAGACTAATGAAGGATTAGAGGCAAGTGGCAAGATATGGAGGATGTAACATTAATCCTGATTAAAGGTGTGCACATTTTAATCATGGATTAATTAAACTAATCCAAATTAGAAAAGAATTATGGAGGATGTGACAAGGAGAGAGAAAAGAGGGAATTTAAAATTGATTTAAATTGAAAAGGCTAAATGACTAAATTAAATAAATTGATATATTTATTTAATTTAGAGAGGAAGGGATGAAAGGTAAAGTATTTAATTATTAAATTAAATACTTTAGAAACCTTAGGCAAAGGGGAAATATTAATTAAATAAATCATTTAATTAATATCGATGAAATAGACGAATAAAGGGGACAAATTTGATTATATGGGAGTCGTCAAATTTGGATGTCTACAAGAAGTATACATGTTCATGATTTTGTTTTACAAACCAAGGATAAATATTAAGAAAATCTAAATTGTTGAGTCATGATAAGTCATACATTTGATCATTTTATCTTTCCCCTTTGTAATGAATCATAGATGTTTCTTCGTGTTTATAATCATACATTATTTTTAGTAATTTGTTATGGAGGCTCTTAAAAATATACTGACAAGTAGTTAAATATTCTAAATTATTCTCTTCTATATATATGACTTTGTGTGTAGGGGTTCAACATACAAAAATTGAAGTAAAAGTTGAGACAAATTTAGATACTGGAGCAAATGAGGTTGAAGAACACATAGTTGATGTTAGGGAGGAGGCCCAAGCATAATAAATAGATGTTGGAGAGGGGTTAGGATCACTTCCTTCTACCATCATGGATGAGCATATGAATCTAACT
Source organism: Sequoia sempervirens (assembly GCA_007258455.2). Lineage (NCBI taxonomy): Eukaryota > Viridiplantae > Streptophyta > Pinopsida > Cupressales > Cupressaceae > Sequoia > Sequoia sempervirens. Next base: position 98,365,791 of record VDFB02086081.1, on the reverse strand, counting down.
AAAGAGGTGAAGAGAAAAAATTCTTCTAGAAATTTTGATCATTTAATTCAAATAGAAATGGAAAAAATGAAATTTTCTGCTGGACAACCTAGACATACTACTACGTGTTGGCTATTGGAATTTTGAAGAGTTTGTCATTGATATTCTTATTGGCAATATGAGCATGAGTATGAACATGAGATGCATAGTGTGTAGATATAGTGTTTTCATTGATGTCAACATTGTGGCTTGGTATGAAGATTGGTATGCAAACCAATTGGTTAAGCATGAGTGTGCATGAAGATGATAATCCAATGCATATATGCAATCTAGGTTTTGATATGGTGCAAACCGTTGACTTAAAGAATTGTCTAAGTGTCATAACAAAGTTTTAAGTGTACAATGTCTCTGGTTTTTTGGTTCGTATTGGCCTGGCTCGAAGAATTTAGCTATGTGGTTCTAAGGAATTTTTTTGGATTTCAAAGGAGTCTAAATCCAAAGCTTCATGCCTTTTGGCCCTTTGGTGCAGGAGTTATGAGTAATAGTATATCAAGTTTTCCAGTGACAATGTTTGCCAGTGCAAAATACATGTTTTGCGATGTCTGCACTTCACCACATAATAATATATAGTCTTGCAGATTCATGGAGGCTTTTACAGGTGTCAGTAGCATCTAAGTTCCAAGTAGTGTGAAGTTTGGAGGTTCGTGTGTTGGTTTGAGGTTGATAATTTGGAATATTTTGATGTTAGGTCTCCAACAGTGTTGACCTAATATGTTTAAGGGTATGTAGAGTTTAAATAAGTGTTGATTCATTATGCAGGAGATATTATAGGTCTATGCCGACCTATTTGGATGCGTTATAAGTTTTGATCATGGCATGAAGTATGTTTTTTGGCTTACAAGTTATTATTTTGCATGATACATCTAATTAGGCTGACCTAATTGATGTTACAAGAGTTTGTGGAAGTAATGGGTATAAGTATAAGATTTTTTTGGTGTTGGAGGATGATGACAATGAATATACAATTGTTGTTGATGTGAATTGTGTGAATGTAATGTGAATGTAGAGTAGAGTAAAGTGTTAGAGAAGAATGATATGAAGTGTGTAAACTCTGTATATTGAGCTTTAGTGGAACTATAATTCTTGCATATTGTAGATGCAATTGTGGCAGTTCAAATCTTAGTAGTGATTCACCCCTTTTGTTCCATCTTTCTTCATTCTGTGGGTAGTGAGTCCACTAGGAAAGAAAGTCCACCTAAAGTGAACATTTTTTTAATATGTTGTAACCGATTATAATATATTGTGAGTTAATCCTCATCGTGGTTTTTCTCTTTTTGGTTTTTCCACATAAAATTTTGGTGTTCATGTGTTATGCGCTTTGATGGTTGCTTCCATGCTTGCCTTTCTTACTACAATTGAATATGCTATGTGGAATGAATATTTAAATGCTTAAGTGGTTTAAGAGAATATTGATTCACCCCCCCTCTCAGTATTTTGGGTGTTCAAAATTGGTATTAGAGCTTGGTTCCTTGGAAGAAGCTTAACCGCTTGAGGAAGGTCTTGGAGATTGAACACATGGATATTAGAATATATCCTACTCCTCTAGAAGAAATTCCTACAATTGGATTCACTAAAGAAGATTGCATGGTTAACATGAATCGAGAACTAATATCCCTTGAAGATTTGGAAAGGACTGAAAGTGAGAACAAAGATCTAAAGGAAAATGTCAAGGAAGCAGATGAATGCATCAGAAAATTGAGAGAACAAATCAAGAAATTTAGAGAAAGACATAAGGAGGTTAATGAGTAGCTAAAGTAGACAAATGAAACAATTAATAGTCTGAAAGTGCAAGTTGAAGAAGGAAAAAGAGTTGAAGAATGCTTGAATGCTAAGATGAAAAGAAAATTTGAAGAAGTTGTAACTTTGAGATCAAATCTAGAGAAAGCAAAGAATCAAGAAGATAAATTCAAGATTAGCTCTACAATGATTGATGAAATGATTGCAAATCAAAATAATTCTAAAGACAAAGGTGGATTAGGGTTTGAAAAAGGAGAAAGTTCAAAAGAAGATCAGACACTAAGTGCTAAAAAGAATAATGAAAAAAAGAAGATTGAGGATAAGAAGAGCAGTGGAAAGAAGGTCTGGAATCAAAGGAAAGACTTCAAGAGACCACCTATCAGACAACCAAATGCACAAAGGTACTTATCTTTTAATGGTTAATGCTATTCCTACAATAAATTTGGATATAAGGCTATGGAATGTAGAAGCAAAATGAATCTGAATGTTTCATCTTTTCCTGGTCAGTGTTTTACATGCAAAAGATTCAGTCATAAGGCTAGTGAATGTAGAAGTCAAATGATGAATGACTATAACAATGGTATGAGATTTCAATCTTTCACTGGCTACTGTTATGCATGCAATGGATTTGAGCATAAAGCTAAACAATATAGATCCAAAATGGGTGGAAATAAGCTTGTTCAAAATGTTGTCACTTGTTATAATTGCAATAGACCAGGACACATTTCCAAATTTTGCAAAAGCAAGAATGTGAAGAAGAATAATCTAGTAAAGATGAATGATCCGGTGAAAAGAATGATCCAATAGAGATGAAGAAAGAGATGGATAAGATCTAGAGAAAGAAGGAAGACAATGAGACTAAGCCTGAGTCTATACTAGCATTTGGTGTAGATGTTTCCTCCAGAAACTAAGTAGAAAGCCTTGGTGTAGGGGGAGAATCAACAGAAGATATTTTATCCCCTAATAGAGAAATGGTGCTAATGCTTCAACACATTGAAATGAGGTCGGAAACTAAGTAGAAAGCCTTGGCTTAGGGGGAGAATTAACAAAATATCTTTTATCCCCTGCTAGAGAAATAGTGTTGATGCTTCAACACATTGGAATAAGGTGTAGGTTGACATGGTTAACCTATTAGTGAAAGAACCAATCAAAAATATTGAGTTGCAGAAGTTTGTGGAGCATTTGAAGTTGATTGTGCATACAGTTAGGGTTTTTACCAGCTTTTCAAAATGTGCATTCAATGTGAATTAGGCTAGTTCAAAAAGGTTTATAAGTGATTTCATATTCAATCTAAGTCATTTGCAAATGAGAATTTGAGGAGAGAAAAGTAGTAAAAGAGCAAGGTGAAGCATTTCAAAAGTTATTATGCATGAAACCCTAACTAGAAAGTGATCAAAAGGTATTTACAAACTTCTATCTTGCCGTAAGTTTTTAGAAGTGTTAGAAAATGTATACACCACAAGTAGTTGAGGTAGTGGATCATCCCCATCCTAAATTCAAACGACATCTCGATAAATCTTCGGTGGATGATCCAGACAAAGCATTCCATATGGTGTTTTGCACACAAAAGATGTAAGGATATACATACATGCAAATTTGGAAGAATATGATCACTCTAAATTGGGTGATGTGTGGGTTAATGAACTCACTAGAGACGATTTTGAGTTGAAGTCAGAATTTAAGAGCTTGGCAGAAAAGAAGCTTGATGTGTGGAACTATTTCCCTATCTTTTTCGATGATGATGCGTGGGCAAGGTATGTCTTGAGCATAATCCATGACAGATTCATCTGGTTGGATATACCTCACATGATCAATAAAGAATCAATTAGGATTATTACTGGTTTAAGCTCAACCAGACTAGCTCTAGTGCTCAAATCAGTGGAGAATGAAATGGTGGTGGATTTAACTAGTGCAAAGTATGACATAAGAGCCTTGACAATAAAAGACATCAAAAATTTGGTAGTTAAGTATGCCTCAATGGTGATTGGATATAAGATATGCTTCACTAACATAGGGAATTCAGTGTTTGCAACTACCATTAATACTTCCTATGAGATGGTTTTGAAGGGTGTAGATTATGATTTGTGTGAGTTTTTGAGAGCACAATTTATTGAAAACCTACATAAGAGTAAGGAATTGAAGTACCCTTTCAAGTTTGTACTTTGATCATCTATTTACTGTTTCACTTCTTAAATGAGGTTCCTAGAACTAAGAATATAGTATGCTTGAAGAATAGACCTATGGCACATTGAATTAGAGACCACCTAAGGAGGTTAGGTGATGTAGATGCACAAGAAGAGGCATTATGGGGATTCTTTAAAACCTTTTAGAAAAACATGGAGGCTAGAGAAAGGATTCCCCTAAGCATAGTGGAAAAGTACAAGAATCATATCACGTTCTTGGTGACAAAAGACTATTGCATTATAGAGGTTGTTGAGCTTAGGACTGTTTGGATCCCAGAGACGGGATATGAGATAACAGAGGAAGAAGTTACTGGTTCAGTAGACTTTATGCTAAGCAAACCTAAAGACACCTTTGAGAAGATTTATGACACCTATGAAGAGAAGTCCATGAAAGTGCATATGGAGTAAAGGAAAAAATAGTTGAGAAAATGACTGCACATTTTGTGGAGGCAATAGGCCTTACAAAGGAACAAGTAGAGAAAGCTAAAGGCATATTTGACTCTGTAGAAGGTTCATCCAGTGTATATGGTAGAACAACTACCACCTCTTTTGCTACCCCCGTGTCCTCCAAGACTAAGCCATCATCCAGTGGAACAAAGATAAAGGAGCCAAGTACTCCAAGAAAATAGACAAGTGCCCTTGTGAAAGAAAAGACTATGCTAGAAAAGCAAAAAATTATGCCTGTGAACCTTGGAAAAGCAACAAGGAGCTCCTCAAAGGAGAAGAGTAAAGACAAAAGCAACAAGAGAAAACTACTTGGGAGTAAATGTAGATGATGAGGAGGAAGAAGAAAAAGAAGGACCATAGTTGGCTTGGAAAAATAAATTTGAAACATCACAAGGAGAAACAAGTGCAAAGAAAGAAAAAACTGACATAGTGGATACATACAACGAAGTAGAAGTGGAAAAGGAAGGATATAGAATTCAAATGAGAGAAAAGAAAAAAAAGTTTGACAAAGGGAAGAAGTCACCAGAAGACAAGAAAAAGAAAAATAAGACTCCAGTAAGTAAGCATAGTCTTATGAGGTCAAATGCTTTGTTTAATGAAATTGTAGAGCATGAAATGTTAGAGTAGACTACTGCATTGTACACCACTGTGGATGATACTGATAAAGAAACAATAGAAGAAGAAATTATCAAGTATATAGTTGCATTTGAGGTCAACATAAAGAAAATACAAAGTCAGTTGCCTGAAGAATTGAAGAATATATTATATGCTAGAAGACAAGAAGCCATCGACGAAGAAGAAAAGTTGAGATCTTTTACTTTGGAAAAGGTTAGTGCCAAATTATCTAATGAAAATAAAGCTACATTGGCTCAATTATACAATAAGGAGTTCCAGTAACTACCCTCATGAGCAGAGATCATAATGATTTTGAGAGGCTCTGAAAAGAAACTTTGGAGAAGACTGCCAATTTGGCAAAGGATTTAGGCATGTGTCTAGACAGAGAAGAGCAAGTACATGATGATATGCATGCTCCAAAAGTTAATGTAATAAAAGAAGAATAATAGGAAGATGCTCAACATGAGCATGGAGTAGAAGAGGTAAATGTGCAGAATGACACCATTCTGAATGTGGCAGAGAACATTGTAGAAGAAGGTGTTATTGGCGATGCTCCTCTGGTAGGAGAAAATATTGATGCTAGAAAGAATGTTGAAGAGTCATAGAAGGAGGATGCACCTATAAGACATAACTCCCCTCCTCCAAAACCTAAAAGGAATGATGAAGAAGGAATACAAGAACCCTTAGAGATGAATATGCCTCTGAATAACAAGGATCAATCAATTAATGATGAAAATAAGGATGAGGAAGAGCTTGACAATGCTGAGAAGAGTAATGAAGAAAAAGTAGAAAACAACATTGGTGACAAGGAAAAGGATTTGGAAAAGAAATATGCAGAGGATAATATGAAGATGGTAGGTGAATCATCTTGTACCTCTGAAGATTCATTGAAGAACCTATTGAATATGCAGCTCCAATTCCAACCTATTGTGTTTGCCCAACTACTACAACTTCCAATGCAACAAGGGAAGGTTGATATGGATAAGATATCTCCTTTGCATAAATTATAGTTAGGCAATGCATTCCATGCCTCTGCTCGGAAAGAAATCCTAGAAACACATCAAAAGAGCACAAAGCTTATTGATGAAGCAGTGAAGGTGCTACAAGAGAGTATACTAGGTGCAAGCATTGATAATTCATTGTTTGACATAGAAAATTTGAAGCTTTTACTTGATTCATTCAAAGAGTATTCTAGTGGGTTGAAGGAGAAACTAGAGAAGGAGATTTATAAAAAGATGAAGGATAGAAGGTTGATGGACATAACGGAGAAATTTGCTACCGCACATAACAATTCGGGACAACATTAAAGATGTGCAAAATTGTGTTGCAGAAGCTAAGGTTTTATTCCAATTTTGCATGAAATGGCCCAATTCCACAAAAAGTATATAAGGATGAGATGGACTCCATTGAATCCCAGATTGATAAGGCATCTAGTGCCTATGATCTGATGGATGATGCAAATGGGAGCACAAGGCTAACAATTGAGAACCTGCATGAACAATTCTTCTAGTTGCATGAACAAAATGAAAAGATAATAATGCAGTTTGGACATCTTAGGGATTTGGTGAATACAAAGTTCACACCTATTTACAATGCCCTGATTAATGTAGAGAAGACTACAAGGATAAATATGGTACCTAGTACTCCAGATGATGGAGAAGAACTCCTCATGGAGTTTGAAGCACAATGATGCATGCTTGGCCTAGCCAAGAAAGGATGGGAAGAAGGCAAGAAAGATTGGCAATCACAACTTACAAAATTGTAGGTGTCAAACACTTCTTCTGGTTAATCTATATATATATTTCTTCCATTTTTATGCATTTCAAATTTTATATTCAAAATTCATTGTATATATATGCAAATGTTAGATGATAGTGTCTCATTGCAAATTTTGATCCAATTTGATGGATAGCATTGTTAGGGGGAGTTGGTCAGGATTTTGAAATTTTGTTACTCTCATTCATACATGTATATATTAGTCAGGGGGAGTATGTATGTAATCCGGTAAAGAGTTTGTTGATGATGTAAAAGCAAGTATATATGAGTGATGTCAAAGGGGGAACAAAGATCAAAACTTTTGTGTGCACCCTTTTCCCTTGATGTCAGAGGGGGAGAATATTTGAGAAGAATTTTGCATGTAACCATAAATGACAGAGGGGGAGATTGTTGGAAGTTTGAAGAGTTTATCATTGATTTTCTTGTTGGCAACATGAGCATAAGATATGCAGTGTGCATATACAACATTGTCATTGATGTCAACATTGTGGCTTGGTATGCAAAATGATGTGCAGACCAATTGGTGAAGCATGAGTGTGCATGAAGATGATAATCCAATGCATAGATGCAAGAGTTTTTGATCTGATGCAAATAGTTGAGTTGAAGGATTGGTTGTGTCAGAACAAAGTTTTCAGTATATAGTGTCTCCAATTTTTTGGTCCACATTGGTATGGCTTGATGAATTTCACTCTACAATTCTAAGGTAATTTTATTGAATGTTAGAGGATTTTAAATCCAAAGTTCATGCTGTTTGGCCCTCTAGTGTAGGAGTTATAAGTAACAAAATATCGGGTTTGTCAGTGATAGTGTTTGCCAGTGCAGAGTACATGTTTTGCTATGTCTTCACTTCACAACAATAGTATCTGGTCTTGTGGATTTGTGGAGGTGTTTACAGGTTTCAGTAGCATATAAGTTCCAAGCGATGTGAAGTTTGGAGGTCTGCGTGTTGGTTTGAGGACGATCAATTGGTTTATTTTGATGTTATGTCTCCAACGGTGTCGACCTAATATGTTTAAGGGTATGCAGAGTTTAAATGAGTGTTGATGTGTTATGTGGGAGCTATTATAGGTCCATGCCAACATATTTGGATGCATTATATGTTTTTATTGTGGCATGAAGTATGTTTTGGGTCGACCAATTATTATTTTGCATGATACATCTAATTAGGTCGACTTAATTGATGTTGTAAGAGTTTGCAAAAGTAATGGTTATAAGTATAAGATCTTTTTGGTGTTGGAAGATGATGGCAATGAATATACAAGTGTTGTTGATGCAAATTATGTGAATTTAATGCGAATGTAGAGAAAAGTAGAGTGTTAGAGTAAAACGGTATGAAGTGTGTAAACTTAGTATATTGAGCTTCAATGGGACTATAATTCCTGCATATTGTAGATGCAATTGTACTTATGCTATTAAAATAAAAGCTTAGATTTGAAAATAAATAAAATCAATACTACTTAGCTTTAAACTTGATGAAGATTGTGAAAGATTTTGTCAATTGATTCACCAATTTATGAATGCTTTAAAGATTATTAGATAAACATCTTTGTGTTATTGAATTTCTTGCCCAATGGTCTCGTTTAGTTTCACACTTTTGGAATTGCTCATCACACCTACAAATTTAAACTTTGTTTATGAATCTAAACCTTGCACACATAAATGACTTACATAAAATTGATGCCTAGAACTTATTCAACTTAATATCTAGAATCTACTACCCAAAAACGGTGTCAATAGGCATTGCTTAGGAGTTTGCTAAACAAGGAATGTTCTCATTAGGTCAAACACCTATTGCCAATTCAATAATTTGACATAAATGATCAAACACAACAAACAAACATTTAATGATGCCTAAGATATTAATTAAGCTGATGATGAAATGTTGACGCTTTATATTTCTCCTCAAATATTAATGCAAGCTAATTAGAACTTTTAAATGATGGTAAGTGACTTAGACTTTTCTCTTTTATACAACACCCTAACACACAAGTTAACAAATTTTATGCTTAAGTCGGTTCATAATAACTAATTGAAGATAATTAGTAAACATCTATATTTTATAGGGAACAAAGGAGTACACAGAATATTTCTATTGGTGTGGCAGGAAGCAAAATGCCATTTTGGAACTTTATAACAAACTCTACATAAGTGACAACAATGAAGAAAATTTGGAATTTTCATCTCGTGCAAACAACATTTTTTCAAACTAAATGTGTATTAGGAAAGATTGGTCGACGAAATCTGAATAAAAAACTAAGTCTTGATATACTCGCATGATTTATTGACTGTTGTGGATTATCCTATCAAAGTGCAATTTAGAACGGGTACACCCGATGATATAGATCACTTACAAAATTGATATACTCGTTCTGTAGTAGATTTGTAGGTAAAATCAAATTAAGTTCAAATTATTTGTGAACTTTTAAACTGAAATACACCACTTATATACAAACAACATGTCAAAAGAATCATAAACTTCAATAAGTGAATGGTATGCATTTTTCACCACTACACCCATAAACAATTCTTCTAGTTATTAGTTCCTGCCGGTAGGCAGGAATACTTATGCATTCGCCCAGAATGCATTTAACCAGTAGCATTGACCAATCACATTTCGCCATTTAACATATTACTTATTTTTTTGTATAGTTTGAATTTGGAGAGCTATTTTATATATTGGAAAATTAGCATTTATCTATTTTTCTATTCGTCTGAGTAGCTTTATAAATCATTTTCATTTTAAAAATTCGAGAAAATGTGAACGCATAAATTGATCAAATAAATTTAAGCAAAGGCATAGTTTAAAAGTTGGTGGCTAGAGGTACGTAATCCATGAATGCAGATTAAATGCATTAAAATATCAAGAAACTACAAGCGCATAAATTGATTAATTAAAATAAAGCAAAGGCATAGTTTATCAAACTGGCGGGTAGACGTACGTAATGCATGAATAAAAATTAAATGCATTGAATGGCATCTGGCTCAAGGTGAAGGCGCTAGAATGGCTTGGAGGCCACGCATGGCCAGGGTACTTTGGTCATTTAATATAGAGTTAAGTTACTTGCTATGCATTTCTATTACTTTGTGTGTGTTGTTTTTGTCTTCTGTGAGTGCCTGTTCTGAGGGAGAGTTTTAGCGACTGAGCAGGAGATGTTATAGTTGCAGAGTCCAGACCCAGAAACGAGTTATTTGAGGTGATAATTTGGTAATTTTTAGAGTTTTGTTACATTAAAGTGCATAAAGAAGCTATATTTCATAGTGGTCTATTGTGTGGCCGAGCAAGGTATTTTGTAGTTGCAGAGTTGCACGCTGGACAGTGAGAGACGAATTGCTTGAGGTCAGAGGAGGTAACTTTTCATTTTTTTAGTCTATTTGATACAAGAAATGCAAGTAGGGTTTCATAGTGCTTTAAGGCATTCGTATACTTTGATTATAAAATTTGTATTTTAAACTACTTTTAGTATTGTTTATTCGAATTTCTTGTTGAAATGCGAAGGTTTCATCTACGTTTGATAGGAATTATGTAGAAATCCTCTTGTTCATTTTACTTCATGCATGTGAGTCGACAGTGTGTTGCTTTGAGATTTTCCGTTGTCATCAAAGCATAAAGGATAGAGAGGTTCTGTTAAAAGTCATGTTTGTTGTCCTCATAGGAATGAATCCGTATATTAAACTACTTTTAGTATTATCTATTCGAATTTCTTGTTCAAATGCGAAGGTTTCATCTGCGGTTGATAGGTATTATGTAGAAATCCTCTTATTCATTTTACTTCATGCATGTGAGCCCTGTAGAGTTTGTATTTTTTTGATTGCTGCAAAGTGGTCCCATAAAGAGGGCTTTGGAACCAAAATTATGTCAGCGTGTGCGATAATGAGAGCTTTTCAACAATGAGTCGACAGTGTGTTGCTTTGAGCTTTTCCGTTGTCATGAAAGCATAAAGGATAGAGGGATTCTGTTAAAAGTCGTGGTTGTTGTCCTCGTAGGAATAAATGCAAACAATGGGAGCATAAAGAATGCAGTAGAAACCTTTTTCCTGCAAGCAAGCATAAAAATTCTGTCAAATGTCATTGTTACTATTTTTGTATCTTGGGGTTATTAAAAACTATGTCAAAAATGTTGTAGAATCCAAATTACAATGTTGCCATAGAGTAGTTAAGTAATATTGCTTGATAGAACAGTTTTAGGCTTCATGCAAAAGAGCAGTCAAATTCATTGCTAGAAGATTTGTGTTCCAAGAACCTGTCACAATTAGTTTGTGTAGTTAATCTTATCTACATTTATACTTGTGTCTCTTGAATCTAGAAAAATGCTTGCTAGTGTTTTAATGGTTTTCGCTATTAGTATCCATCGCAGTAGGAGTACTATATATTGCTATTCTTTTAGAAAAAAAAAGACATGGTTTTTGTTTTCTAATCAAATCTTTTTACATGGTGCCATGCTTTTGGTTGGAAGAAAAGAGGTCGTGTAGCGGCCCAGCTGTGGCAAATTCTTCAAGCAAGCAATACAAGGTGAGTTTCTAGAATGAACCTTCTCCTTTGTTTACAATTGCATATAGTAGACAGAGAAAAAGGTTAATTCAAGATTCTCACTATATTGATTGTACTTGTAATCATATCGTTGCTTTTTGTTACAAGGACAATCTTTGCAAATGGATATTGTGAGTGGCATATGCTATATGGTTCATAAAAATTAAGCAATTGGGGTTCAAAAGTAGATCTTCGTTTCAAAAATGAACCTTTTTAAATTTTGAGAGTTTGATTCTGAATCCATATGCATACTTTGATTAAAACTACTGTCTAAAGGTGCATAATTCATTAATGCAAAATCAATGCATTTAATGGCATCTGACTAGAGGCGAGGCTGTTTGGATTGCTAATTAGTCTTTGAATATATAACAATTAAAAGAGATAAATAAGTATAATTATCCTTGGCCACATTTCACATTTTGACCTTTCAATCAAAGTCAATTAACAAAGTAGCAGTTAGACCTACAGAAGGTTCAAGGACTATGCTGGTAGAAAAACAAATTTTGGACAATGGCTAGACAATTTGTTGAAATTGCTTTAGAAACTTTGAAGCAAATGCATTTTTCCTTCTGTTTCTTTCATTGTACATCTTAAATGGAAGTTGGGTTTCACATTGTTGCAATGCATTTGGATACTTTGATTGTAAAATCATAGTTTAGATCATTTTAAGTGTTATCGATTCAAACCTTTCCTTGAAATACCAAGGATTCATCTGAATCTTGGGGGCAATGTACAGCTGTCTATAATTATCCTTGGCCACATTTCACATTTTGACCTTTCAATCAAAGTCAATTAACAAAGTAGCAGTTAGACCTAAAGAAGGTTGAAGGACTATGCTAATAGAAAACCATATTTTGGACAATGGCTAGACAACTTGTTGAAATTGCTCTACAAACTTTAAAGCAAATGCATTTTCCCTTCTATTTACTCTCATTGTACATCTTAAATGGAACTTGGGTTTTGCATTGTTGCAATGCATTTGGATACTTTGATTGTAAAATCATAGTTTTGATCATTTTAAGTGTTATTGATTCAAATCTTTCCTTGAAATACAAAGGATTCATCTGAGTCTTGTAGGCAATGTACAACTGTCCTATAAAGAGAGCTTTGGAACCAATGAGCTGTCATAAAGGATAGAGGAATACTATCAAATATTGTGGTTATTGTCCTCATAGGCACACATGCAAAATATGGAAGCATATAGAAAGCAAGTTAACTCTCTAATAATCCCATGAAACATAGTATTTGTATGCATCCATGCATACAGGTTTGCATGTATATATGTGTGCATGTAATTATGTATATATGAATGCATGTATCTATGTTACCATGTATGTATGTGTGTATATAACAGATTACTATTGCATTTGCTTTAAATGTTTTTTTGTGGATGGCGCCAGCTAGCCATCCAGTCATATTGTGGTTGTTGTACATATTGCTTTTAAAGATATATGAACTCAATTTTGTGAGTTATATTTCATATTGGTAAATTGGCATTTATCTGTTTTTGGAACCCATGGGAGTGGCTTTGTGAATCGTGATTGTTTTAAAATGCTTATGAAAATGCAAATGCATACCTTCATTGATGGCTATGTGCTTTCATGCATATATGCATATTTATAGGACTCATTGATATCATGTAAAGGCCACATAAATATTCATTCCCCAAGCCCATGTAGTCATTTCAATATGTGCATATATTAAGGGATCTATTGATACATGGAAATGTGCATCCATGGATACATGAACGCATATATAGTTGTAAGTGTGTGATCATGTATGTATGTGTACATGTATATATGTGTACATCCATGCATGTATCTATGCATCTGTGCATTGAAGCATGTGTGTAGCTATGTGTCTATGAATACATTTTATCCAATAATCAATGTCAATTAATAGACTAGCACTCGTACCTAGACAATGTTCAAGGATTGTGCTGATAGAAAACCATACGCATATCAATATGTTAGAGAGCATGTATCTATGCATGGGTGTGTATAGATGCTAATTGTTCTGAATTTTGGTTGCATGTGATTGCATTAAACAATTAAGAATAAGTGCTAGATAATTGAAGTAAAATGACCCCATTCAGTTAGCAGATCAATTTTTCTCAGCCCTTTACATGTTAACTGAGAGTTTTGAAGCTTCTGCTGTTCATTGGCAGTCTTCGAAGCTTAAATGTCACAGTATATATAGCATTTTACCCAATAGCTCTATCATTCATGATGATTTAGGCAAGTTCATATTTCCTCATTCATCCTTGTATTGTCCCATATCTAAATAATTAGGCAATTGCTAGTTAGCCTTTAAGTACATAGCAATTCAAAGAAAGAAATGATTGCAATTAGCCTTGTGTACATTTGAACTATTAATCAAAGGCAATTAACAAACTAGCCCTAGAAAACCATGTCCGTGTTAATGTGTTGAATACCATGTATTTGTGCATGGGTGTATATGGATGCTATGAGTTGTGATTTCTACCATTATGTGGCGCTTACTATTACTTGTATAGCCAAGCGATATGCAAGTAGAATTTATAGTTCATAGCATCCAGATACATTCAAGGACAAATATAAATCAAGGTTGTTGGCATCCTGATAAGAAAGATGATGAGATACATCCAATTAATGTATGTCACAACATCTTATTGAATAAAGATGATTTGGTTAAGCAGGTTACAGATGAGAATCCTTATTAGTGTGTGGCTAATGCTCTTTTTTATTGAAGACTTGTCAAGAAAATTACATGCCAATACTATTAGAAAACAGGTAGAATTAGATTAATTGATTGACTATGATTGATTCACTATAATTTTGGTTCTAAAGCTCTCTTTATGGGACCACTTTGCAGCAATAAAAAAATACAAACTCTACAGGGCTCACATGCATGGAGTAAAATGAACAGGAGGATTTCTACATAGTACCTATCAAACGCACATGAAACCTTCACATTTCAACAAGAAATTCGAATAGATAATACTAAAAGTAGTTTAAAATACGAGTTTATGCCTATGAGGACAACAACCACAACTTTTAACAGAACCCTTCTATCCTTTATGCTTTGATGACAACAGAAAAGCTCAAAGCAACACACTGTTCACTCGTAGTTCAAAATCTCTCATTATCGCGCGTGTTGACATAATTTTGGTTCCAAATCCCTCTTTATGGGACCACTTTGCAGTAGTCAATAATATACAGAATTTACAGGGCTCACATGTATGACGTAAAATGGACAAGAGGATTTCTACATAATTCCTATCAAACGCAGATGAAACCTTTGCATTTCAACAAGAAACTCGAATAAATAATACTAAAAGTAGTTTAAAATATGAATTTATAATCAAAGTATAACAATGTCTTAAAGCACTATGAAACCCTACTTGCATTTCTGTTCGCATGTACCTGGTTTAAACATTAAATTATTGGTTCTTGATAATGGAATGAAATGAACTTGGACAAATGGAAATAGAATGACCCCATGAAATTGGAATATCAATGTTTACATGCCTTTAACATGATAGCAGATTTGCGTGCATGAGACTTATTTGAATCTCAAATGGCATAGTGTATGTGGCATATTAGCTAGTTGGCTTAACATGATAGCTTTCAAACAAGTTAATTCAGCGATCAATCAAGCTAATTGGCTGATGAATTAATTGTGTTCCATGGTTAGTCATAGCTAATTATTGGTCATCTTTATCCTCCAAATCAGTTAAATCAATGTTGCTTGTTCACATTCACAGATACACAATCTTTCTAAACATTTTGTGTGCTTTTAATAGGAAAAGAGCTTTAGAACAGGATATGTACATTCATCTAAGCATCATAAGACATAGATTTCTGACAGATATAATGGTTTGTAATGCTGTCATGAATATGCATACCAAATATACAAGCACAAGCAAAAACATTTAAACTGTTTGACAGAATTCCTCAAAGAAATGTTGGCTCTTGGTGTGTAGTGATTGCAAATTATGCAAAGAATTGTTTGTCAAAGAATTCTTTTTGCAAACATTCAAGCAAATCAACTAAATAGCTAATCAAGTTAACTGTGAATCAAGTTACTTGACTAGTCAATGAAACTAGTTCATTGATAGATCAGTTTTCTTGAATAGTTAATTATAGTTATTTAATAAACATCTTTGTACACCAAATCAATTAAACCAATCATGGCCATTCATATGCAAAAAAAGGAATTTCTTGAAAAGGCTTTATAGACAAGGAAGCAAATGCAATTGCTAGGTGTAAAGCCAAATTGCAAAATCCTCACCAACATCTTCCTTTCTATTTCTTGTGCTACAAATATTCAACAGGCTATAGCTGTCCATATTAATATGTATCTATGCATGCATCCATGGATATATGTATCTATGCAGCTTCCATACATGTATATTTAAGCATTTATGTATCCAGCTATGCATCTATCTATCTATCCATGCAACTATGTTTCTATGTATTCTTCTACCTATAGATACATCCATGCATATATGTATCTGTGTTTCTATGTGCAAATGTATATAGGCATCTATCCATGTATGTGTCAATGTGTCTATGAATACATCTATCCATAGATACATGTATCTACGCATCTATGGATACCATGATAGATGTCCACATCCATGTATCTATGGATACATGTATCAAGTAGCTCGGTTCCAGGTCTTGACTCTACAGCAACAACATCTCCTGTGACTACACAGATTTGCAGAATAACAAAAAATGAAATGCTCAAAGTAATCACAATGCATCTCTAGTCACTAGAATCTATATTACATGATAAACAAGCAAGAACTTTTGAGTAGATGAAGGTCATGAACATTGAACCAATAGTAGGACAGTCACCACAACATTTAAGTAAACCTATGGTGCAGACTCTCTTTTCCATTATCAATTTTATTCCCAATTTCATCCACGAAGAACTTTGTCAACCTGTAGATCCTGCTGTTAGCCATGACTTTGATCCATGATTTCCATTTATTTCATCAATGAATTCCATATCTTTGATCCATGAAGAACTTCTTCAACCTGTGTATCCATGAATTCTATATCTTTGAGGATATTCTTCATGGATGAAATTGGGAATACAATTGATAATGGAAAAGAGAGTGTTGAGCATAGGTTTACTTAAATGTTCTGGTGACTGTCATACTATTAGTTCAATGTTCATGACCTTTATCTACTAAAAAGTTCTTGCTCATTCATACCTTGTTAATTAAACCTGTGATATTGCATTGCATATGTCTCATGTTCTTCACCTTGAAATGTCCATACTGAAATACAGTAATAGAAAGTAATAAAGTAATTATAGTAATACAAAATAATTCCAATAAAAACTAATCAAGAATAATACAAAATACTTTACAACACCCTGTGTTTTACAACTGTCAGTGGGTTGTTGTTTTTACAACACCGTGTGTTTTACAATCTACAGTTTAACAAAACAGTAGTCAAGAATTAAACAAAAAATAGATAGTAATAAAGAGTGATAAAAAATATAGTAATAAACACTAATAAACAACAATACAAATTCTAAATTCATTCAACTGTAGTGTTTCAAAAGACTAATGGAAACTCAAATTCAATGTTTTAGTTTCCATTTCTCATTTAACAAGTCTTTCAACATCCTAATCATACGTGAAGCCACTGAATAACCCTTCCATGATTTGATGGAACTGGTGTGGGGTGATTTCATGAAAGCTCAAGTGTCATAGTATATGTAGCGTAGCAGCTAATAAGTCCATCTCACATTTTGCTGATAACAATTTAATTTGTCTCATCCATCTCTAAACCATTAATCAAAGTCAATTAACAAACAAGTAAATCTTACACTTGACTCATGCAAATTAAGTCAATTCTATCATTAATCATAGTAATAGCAAACAAATGCTTGTTAGATGATGTCATTGTTGAAACCCTACCTGCATTCCTGTTTGCATGTATCTGGTTTAAACATTTAATTATTGGTTCTTGATAATGGAATCAAAAGAACTTGGACAACTGGAAATAGAATGACCCCATGGAATTGGAACATCAATGTTTACATGGCTTTAACATGATAACAGATTTGTGTGCATGAGACTTATTTGAAACTCAAATGTCATACTGTATGTGGCATATTAGCTAGTTGGCTTAACATGATAGCTTTCAAACAAGTTAATTCAGCGATCAATCAAGCTAATTGGCTGATGAATTAATTGTGTTCCACGGTTAGTCATAGCTAATTATTAGTCATCTTTATCCTCCAAATTAGTTAAATCAATTTTGCTTATTCACATTCACAAATACACAATCTTTCTAAACATTTTGCGTGCTTTTAATAGAAAAAGAGCTTTAGAACAGCATATGTACATTCATCTAAGCATCATAAGACGTAGATTTCTGACAGATATAATGGTTTGAAATGTTGTCATGAAAATGCATACCAAATATGGGAGCACAAGCAAAAACATTTAAACTGTTTGACAGAGTCCCTCGAAGAAATGTTGGCTCTTCGTGTGTAGTGATTGCAAATTATGCAAAGAATTATTTGTCGAAAAAGGCTTTTTGCAAACATTCAAGCAAATCAACTAAATAGCTGATCAAGTTAACTGTGAATCAAGTTACTTGACTAATCAATGAAACTAGTTCATTGATAGATCAGTTTTCTTGAATAGTTAATTATAGTTAATTAAAAAACATCTTTGTACACCAAATCAATTAAACCAATCATGGCCATTCATATGCAAAAAAAAGGAATTTATTGAAAAGGCTTTATAGACAAGGAAGCAAATGCAATTGTAAACCGAAATTGCAAAATCTTCGCCAACATCTTCCTTTCTGTTTGTTATGCTACAAATATTCAACAGCCTATAGCTGTCCATATTAATTGTATCCCTTCGTCTATGTTGAAGCCATCTATTTATTCTATTTCTTTCACTATTATTTCATGAAAGCTCAAATGTCATAGTATATGTGGCGTAGTAGCCAATAAGTCCATCTCACATTTTGCTCATGACAATTTCATTTTTCTCATCTATCTCTGAACCATTAATCAAAGTCAATCAACAAACAAGTCAATCTTACACTTAGCTCATGCAAATTAAGTCAATTCTATCTTTTACTCATTAATGAAATTAACTAATCATCTTAACAAGATAGCTTTGAAACAAGTTAGGTCAGTGATCAATCAAGCTATTTGAATGATGAGTCAATTGAGTTCAATAGTTAATCATAGTAATAGCAAACAAATCCTTGTTTGATGATGTCATTGTTGAATTTGCTTTTTTGTCCCTGTTTGCACTTTTGCTATAGCTTGAAGCAATGATGCTTCATGGTTCAAGTATTAAGTGTAATTGGAAACCTTTCTTGACTCACATTCATTGATTTAAATCTGTTTGGAAACCATACTTGCAGTGGTTCTTTAGGCTCGATGCAAAACAACAATATAGTTAAAATGCATAGCAAAATCCTGTAGAGAACCATGCTCGCACTTGTGCATTTGGAATTCAAGAACCTATGATAAATAGACTACTAGGTTAATCTATTTCCAATTGATACTTGTTTCCATTGAATCTAAAAAAAAACTAGCTGGTGTATTTCGGTATTTGGACTATTAGTATCCATTACACTATCACTGTCATCCATTGCAATAATAATTTTGGTAGTTGTTTGCACAAATATGTTTTCATGCATTGTGAAACCCAACTTGCATTTCTGGGATAAAATGAAGCAAAATAAATAAAAGTAGCAATTTGTTGCCTCGAGTAACTTGTCTCTTGGTATTCATTCAACGAGCATAGGAGCTTTTGCTCTGTCATTGTAAACGTCCCCTTTCTATTGATAAAAGCTGTCAGTTTTCTAACCTATGTCTTTGCTTAAATTTATTTGTATATGTCATCTTCTTCTGGCCTCTCAGTAAAAAAAAGAATCTCCATATTCTACCACCAAATAAAATGCATTAACGTCAAAGGAGTTTGAAATTGAAGATAACAAACCTAATAGCACTCACTTGGATAAACTGTTTTCTATAGTGACAATTTTATTGGCTCCTAGCATCAAGGCAAGAATACTCATGCATTCAGTTGAAATACTTTTGTTAGTTCCTGCCAGTAGGCAAGAATACTCATGCATTTGCCTAGAATGCATTTAACCGGCAGCATTGACCAATCACATTTCGCCATTTAACATATTACTTATTTTTTGTATAGTTTGAATTTGGAGAGCTATTTTATATATTGGAAAAATAGCATTTATCTATTTTTCTATTCATCCGAGTAGCTTTATAAATCATTTTCATTTTAAAAATTCGGGAAAATGCGAATGCATAAATTGATTAAATAAATTTAAGCAAAGGCATAGTTTAAAAGTTGGCGGCTAGAGGTACGTAATCCATGAATGCAGATTAAATGCATTAAAATATCAGGAAACTGCGTGTGCATAAATTGATTAATTAAAATTAAGCAAAGGCATAGTTTATCAAACTGGCGGGTAGATGTATGTAATGCATGAATATAAATTAAATCCATTGAATGGCATCTGGCTCGAGGTGAAGGCGCTGGAATGGCTTGGAGGCCACGCGTGGCCAGGGTACTTTGGTCATTTAACATAGAGTTAAGTCACTTGCTAAGCATTTCTATTACTTTGTGTGTGTTGTTTTTTGTGTTTTGTAAGCTCTTGTTCCAAGGAAGAGTTTGTAGCCACTGAGCAAGAGATGTTACAATTGCAGGGCCCATACCTAGAAATGAGTTACTTGAGATGATAATTTGTTATTTTCCACAGTTCCTTTCCATTAAAGTGCATCATGAAGCTGTGTTTCATAGTGCTTTAGTTCACTATCACTATCACTTTCTGCCTAATGTGTCAGTGCATGTATGTATGTATGCATGTCTCTATGTGCATATGCATTTACCTATGTGCATATCTATGTAGACATTTGTAGATGCATATATGCATGTATGCATGTGACTCTAGATATATCTATGCATATATGTATTTATGCACATATGTATGTGTGTATAGATGCATCTATGTGTATATGCATGCAATCATATGGATGCATATATGTTTATGTCCATAGATGCATTAATTTGTTTTTACATGGATGTATCTGTACATATATATACATATGTATACATATATGTGTGTGTCAATATGTCTTTTCTAGGAAAGAGTTTACAGTGACAGGGCAAAGGTTGTCATGGTTTCAAAAAAGGACACTTGCAGACAAGCTACTCCAGGCAATAAATAGTTTCTTTCATCAATTTTCTTTTATTTTAATGTCCATAAGCACATTGGGTTTCACAGTGCTCAGCCTACGCTATTCTTCAGAGACTAGTTCCTTGGACAAGCAATTGTCTTTTGTCCAATGTACAATGTGAGATCTTAACAATAACTTGGCGCTTATGAGTCCTCTAAAGATTTCATATCTTCAATTACTGCAGAACTGTTCCATACTGCAAGCTTTAGAGCCACTGTTCTGTTAGCATGTCCCATAATAGGACCTTACAAACAATATGAGGACAATGTGTTGATAGTACTTTACAAACTGTCAGGCAAATGCAATTTACAAATATAAGCCTAAACTCCACAATTGCTTTCATCTCTCTCCTTGTCATTAAAGCATAAAGCAAAGAGGATTCTTTCACAACTTCTAATTTTTGTACTTTTACACGATAATTCACCTTATTAATAAATGAATGAAATTATCTTAATTAATTAATTTTCTTTTTCCTTCTGTCATTTCATATCTAATTAATTAAGTAACTGTTGAATAGTATTTATATACATAATAATTAAAACAAAGAAATAATTATAACTATCCTTGTGCACATTTGACCCATTAAACAAAGTCAATTAAAAAATCTGATTCCACTTGTTCACTGATAGAATTGGCATGCAATTTCCTTGAAAAGTCTTGAAAAAGAGGATTACTCACACACAAATAAGGATTCTGATTTGTAACGTTCCTATCCAATCATCTTCATTTTTTTTTTTTTAGACTGCAGGAATCGGGTAGCACGACCCCCTATAAACTGCAGTGCACCTGGTAAACTTTTTAACGTGACCGGCGGCGCTGGCACGACACGCCCTCCGGTACCACGGGACGGGGGAGACTAGAACTCGTGACCAGCAGAGCCGCAACGGAATTACTTAGCCAATCGAGCTAGGGCCCCCGCCCATCTTCATTGAATAAGATGTTGTGGCATACATTAATTGCATGTATGTCATCATCTTTCTTATCAGGATGCCAACAACCTTGGTTTGTATTTCTCCTTGGGTGTATCTAAATGCCATGAGTTATGAATTCTACTTGCATGTGGCTTCATTGCACAAGTAATAGTAATTGCTACATAATGGTACAAAATAAACTTATGCATATGGAAATGAAATGACCTCATTTAGTTAGAAAATCAATATTTACGTCGCTTTCACTATTAAGTGATAGCTAGTTTGGCATTAAACAATAGCTAGAAATTGTTTTTACCATAACTTAACAGTGCTAGCACAAGTCTATGTTGTTTTTTGGCTTAGTATTGACAAGTTGTTGTGGCCTATTTACACTTTTTTAGGCGCTTAAGCAAATATGGGATCTATTCCATTGATTGCTCTTAAAGAGCTTATACCACCATTGCAATAACAGAATTACACTAGTGCATGCATATGCAAAAAAATGTTCTATATTATAGGCTACACAGATAGCAATAAGTATTTAAAAATTATAAAATGCAATTTTCATTTTAAGAAACAAAAGTTCTTACTTGGGTTGTTTCTCGTTCAAATGAATCTACATAAGAATTCTAATTTGTTTTTATGAATAGCATAGTATATGTCACTCACTGTACTCATTTGTCTAAATTGTCCTTGTAACAGGGATCAATGCTTTGAACTGTGTTTAAACAATCATGCACAAACTGCACTAGGAAAAATTACTTATGCCTATCACAATTTGTACATTCCTACAAGTATACTTGATCGTTCGATAGTAGATTGCAAGGTCAGTTTTCCAAATTGTCTTTTTGCTTTCTTGAAATGCAATTGAAATTCTTCAATATAATAACTGCATAAAGTTCTTTTCCATGTATTCATTTTGTCATCTTGTATTCCTCATTTCTTTGAACATAAATAATTTAGAAGGCTACTTCCACATATACAAACAGGAAAACACATTTTCCACAATTGCAATAGTAATTTGTCTTCGAGCAATAGAACAGGTTTTGCTTATATGTTAATAAGTTATACTTCCTCTATACAATATCCATAGAATAGAATGAACTGCTAGCATGCAATTCTTAAACCCTATTTGCAGTTTCAAATAGCCTTTAGAGTCATAAGTCTTTGTTTTATGTCAACTGGTTTTTTTTTTTTTAGACTGCAGGAATCGGGTGCACGACCCCATATAAACTGCAGTGTGCCTGGTAAACTTTTTAACGTGACCAACGGCGCTGGCGCGACACGCCCTCCGGTACCACGGGGGTGGGGGAGACTAGACCTCGTGACCAACCTCCTACAACAGGAAAGATTTAGCCAACCGAGCTAGGGCCCCAACCCTTATGTCAACTGGTTTTTACTTGTATGCATTTAAGGCAATTTTTTTCATAGGACTGCTTATATCTGTGGCAAGTTGTTATGCAGTGTGCAAGTTAACATATGTTTAATCTTCCTGTATTACAAATAAAAGCCTACAAAGTTAATTTCAAAAGCTGACATGGTACATGAGTACAATGAATGATGTACTATGTCACTCATAGACATGACGCAATATTTTTCCATGGTCTTGCTTACATGCAAAATGACATTAACCACAATTTTTTTTTGCTCACATTGCCAATTTCACTGCGTGCTTTAAACCTCTAAAGTAAAAGAAAACTGAGGAAAGAAACTATTTATTGCCTCAAGTAACTCGTTTCTGGTTTTGGATATTGTAACTATAACAAAGTCTGCTCAATCGCTATAAACTCTCCCAGAACAAAGACTTGTAGAATAGGAAAACAATTTGCGCAAAAGTAATAGTCATGCTTAACAGCTCACTTAAGTCTATAACAAATGAACAAAGCAGCCTGGCTATACATTTCCACCAAGCCATTCCAGCAGTTTCTCATCCACCCACATGCTATTTAATGCATTTGCTTTGCATCTATGCACTGTGCGCCTGCACCTTTGAGTTTCAATCTCTTTTTTTAATTATTTAATCAATCTATGCCTTCACTTTTGCTTAATGGACCTATGCCTTTGTATTTTCCTCAGATTTTTAAAACACAAATGATTTTAAAAGCTATTCCCACAAATAAGAAAAGTCATAGATCTTCTTTGATCAAACAATGCTTTTGCATTTCCCTAATTTTCTTTAAACATAAATGATTTGTGAAACTATTCTCTACATGCCACTTAATTCATGTTTATTTGAATAGCTTTTAAAATCATTTGTTCTTTGAAAAAAATCAGTCGCTTAGAAGCACATAGAAACAAAGGAATCCAATTACACAAAACATTTAAATACCATAGACTGAGATTGACAATGTGAGCAAAAAAGATTCTTGTCGACCATTTGTTGCATGTAAACAAAGCTAACTAAAAATATTGTTTTGTGTTTGTGGTAGTAAAAGTATACATCATGCATTGTACTCATTTATCCACTTTGTCAATGTAACAGGAATAAGTACATACAATCCTGTTGGGGGACAATGGATAACAAGGTCAGGTTGAAGAATTAATACTATTTTCCCCTTGTGCTTCTATTAAATTGTTTGTTGTGTGGTATGTTACATAGGCTTCTACTACTACTCAAGATCTATTTTCCAACATATATAGAGATTATTAACTTCCAAGATCCTCGACAACATGATTAATACTATGGAATGCTATTGAGTAAAAGCACATAGGCGACGATGTAAACAATTATAGATTTTGTAATCTAGCTACTAGCGTTAGATGCTATTCATACACAACATTTGCTATTCTCAAACACATTAGGATACACGAGAAACAAAGAAAATGATAGACGTTGACACCTATGAATTAACAAAGCACCCCCAAATATCAAGCATTGACTACGTGCTTAAGGGCGAGGGACTTTGCAGATTGAGTGCTTTTGCATACAATGTTGGTGATTGTTTGTTTGACTCATTACAACTATTGCTTAACAATCATTACACATCAATTCAACTACAAAATGGAGCTATAGATTACTTCTTGAATTGCCTTCAAAACAAGGACAAAGAAGCAATAAAATCATACAACTATGAACTAGACCCTGATATTCTATATACATTGCACAAAGTACATGATCCGCAAACATATTTCCGCAGAATGCGATTATCTGCAAAGCCACAAGCAGATTGCACAGAAAGTGGATTGTGGGGTGACCTATTTTGCATTCACTGGATATCCAAATGGTTGAATATACAAATATCCCTTTGGTCAAGAACAACAGCAAGAAGGTACTTACAGTTCAATAGTTCTGATTACACAGAATCAGTCTCTATACTATTTCATGACATGAATTCTTTAAGTGGACACTTTGAACCATTGTTAAAAATTGAAACACAAAACGTAACTTCAAAACAACCCATAAGTTCACATGAAATAAAAAAACTGTGCACAAAGTATCCTCAAATGTCAAACATTGACAATGTCCTTAGAGCTGAAGGCCTTTGTAGATTAAGCACATTTGCATACAATGTTGGCGATTGTTTGTTTGATTCGCTTCAAGTGCTACTTAACAACCAGTACACCTCAACTCAATTACGCAATGGAGCTATAGATTATTTCCTAGCTTGCTTTCAAAAAAAGGACAAAGAAGCAATTGAATCATATAACAATGAACTAAATCCTAGTACTCTATATACATTGCACAAAGTACATGATCAAGAAACATACTTCTGCAAGATGTGATTGTCTGCAAGCCCATGCACAGCCCATAGCGAATGTGGATTGTGGGGTGACTTGTTTTACATTCACTGGATATCCAGATGGTTAAAAATACAAATAAGCCTCTGGTCATTGACAACATCAAGAAAGTACTTAGATTTCAATGATTCTGGATATACAAGATCAGTCTATATACTGTTCCATGATACAAACCCTCTGGCTGGACATTTTGAGCCGCTTCTAAGAATCAAAGCCCAAAATCTAACTCGCCTATGCTCAACAAGCTTACTCCAACTAAAAAAGTTGATCAGAAATCATCCACAATACAAAAATACTTGCTTGACCAAGCCACATGCTTTGCCTAAAAACAAGGAAAATTTGATACCATTTGTCATAGAAAACAATTTTAAACATAAATCAACAATAAGACTTAATCACCTGAAGAACTTGATTAGAAAAGAAAAACAAAAAGAAAGTGTACCTAGCAGCCCAAAGGAAAAAAAAAACATTGACACCAATAGAAATTTATAAAACAGCAATACAAGATACACCAAAATACCCATGTGCAATTTTCCAAGTGCTCTGTTTGAACAAGGACATCAGGATATTCAAAGAAAAACAAAAACAGCTATACTGTAAGCTACTACAATCAAATTCCTTACAATTCACAGAT
Organism: Sequoia sempervirens; assembly: GCA_007258455.2. Taxonomy (NCBI): domain Eukaryota; kingdom Viridiplantae; phylum Streptophyta; class Pinopsida; order Cupressales; family Cupressaceae; genus Sequoia; species Sequoia sempervirens. The sequence goes on along the minus strand of VDFB02086081.1, from coordinate 98,339,947 downwards.
TTCATATGCAATGTATGCTACTTTGCATTGAAACAGTCCACTATTCCAAAGTATGCTACGCCACAGAAAATAAGAACTAATAGACCATTGTGCTATGTGCAAAATTTAACTCATCTAGAAGAATGACTTGTCTCACTTAGAATTGCATTTGCACAGATTTGGGAACTAGGGTTCAAAAGGTCTCAAATAGGCCTAACAGGTTCTATTATAAATGTCCCTGTTGACATGAACATTGTACAAAGAGCATTACCACAATCAATTAACAACACACAAACAATTGTTGTTTCATTGAAAAGACGCTTAAAATACAAAAATGCATTTCAAAAAGGCATGGTGTGCCCAAATGTCATCATGCAAGCTTTGACTCAATTAACAAGGACACCATTATACAAAATGCACAAAGTCCACATAAACCAAGATTGGCAAAAGTTCTCCAATGCACAAAAGACAATAGTCCACAAAATACAAGTGAAATCAGATAGTGAAATGGAAAATGAAAACCCATCAGAAACATTGATACATGGATTCACTGAGTCTAGAAGTATCCATAACATGGAAGACAAGATTATTGAAATTGCACCTGCAGAGCACAAGTATCCAATTGGAATATTTAAGGACATCTATGCTGAAGAAATGAATTTCCCAACTTTATTCTTTGGCAAACCATGTGATAATGACATTGTAAAAAACTTTACGTATCAGAAAATAGTACGCTGGGAGCTCTTACAGTCACAAAGACAATTTGCATATCATACAACAAACATTTTTTTCAAAGCTATAAAGGTACTAATACAACAAGTACTGTCTACAATGACAATAAGAATCCACAAGGGCCAGTTAAAAGGGCGAAAGCTATTTGTTGAAGACGTTAAACACAAACCAAACCTAGAAAAAAATTCTAAAATCAGATATTGGATATGTTGATTTCAAAAGAATAAGAATCTCTCCAGACTATTCACAACAACTTAAGAAAAATGTATTTGCTATGATTCGACAACTAGGACCACCGACATTTTTCATCATTTTCTCTAGTGCTGAACAAAATTGGGATCCACTAATTCAAACATTACAAGAGCTGCACAATCTACACCAATCAACACAAAACCATCAAGAATCTAATCACCCAACACACATTGACAAATTTGAACTAATCAAGAAAGATCCTATCACTTGTGCACGTTACTATAAACATAGAATCAATGCAATAAAAAAATTGATACTTACAGATGACTCTTTCTTTGGAAATGTCATTGATTACTTCTCAGTTACTGAGTTCCAAAATCGAGGAAATGAACATGATCATTTCCTCATATGGGTTAAAAATGCACCAATCTACACAGAAAATAACAACACGGACATCATAGCTTTTGTTGATAAGTATATTACTTGCGACACTGAAAATTTGGAACTTCCTTTGGCAATGCTACACAAACACCATCATACAAAGAAATGCAAGAGATCAAGAAAACAACTTTGTAGGTACAATTTTCCTTTCCCACCAATGCAAAAGTCAACTATACTTTTACCAATACTCCAAAAGACTGAAGCGATAACTGCAAATGCCACTGATATCTTTTCAAAACTCCAAAAAGCAAACTATGATGAAACATTCACTTTTCAAATGTTCTTAAAAGAATTAAACTTAACTGACAATGAATACATTGAAGCTTTGAGCTCAACATTAAACAGGCCTACGCTTTTCTTACAAAGAAAACCATCACAAATATGGAACAATAGTTTTTCAAGGAAAATTCCAGATCTTTGGAAGGCTAATACAAATGCACAATTTGTCCTGAATGCATATGCTGCTGCAATGTACTGTAGCTCATATATTGCAAAAGTAGACAAGTCAATGACATATGCATTAAAAGAATACGTACAGCCCACAAGCAAGACAATATTGATGCAATACGAATGGTAAGTAAACTTGGAAATGCCATGCTTAACTTGCAACAAATGTCATCACAACAAGTTGCACATATTGTTCTGTCATTGCCATTAAATTATAGTTCAAGAAAATGTATATTCATTGATACACGATCTGACAATGATCGCACATTTATACTCAAATCTGTTAAACAATTGAGCAATGAGCCAGATGAATCAGAAAACGTTCTTGCAAAATCTATTATAGACTACTATTTAAAATGCCCTAAACAATGGTGGACATATGTCTTGCAGAATTTGTTTCAAGATACAACAAATACGGTGCTACAATTGAACCAAAGGCCAAACCCAATGTAGTACGGTTTATCAATTTCAACAAACACTTTGATATAGAGAATCATTGTAGAGAGCAATTGGTTCTCTATGTTCCATTTACCATTAATGAGCATACACTCAAACAAAACTTTGACTCTTGGGAACATGCATACATGTACCATGGACAAACCATTCAAACAAATAGTGCAAAGTTCATCCACAACACAAACTCCGCATGGGGTGACATTGACAAAGCTATAAATGATCTTCAGTCTCTTGAAGATGAAAAGCTCATTGACCTGCCAATGCAAGCAAAGCTTTCCCAGAAAGAACTATATGACATTCAAACAGACCTTCCAAACATAGGTCATTCTAACCCAAATACCACGTACTCCAATGGATTTGAAATTACAAAGCACCCACAGATTATAGATAACAATGAATACTACAAGTTAAGACGAATGTTAAATAAAGAACAACAAGCAATTGTTAAGGATGTTCTCATAAAAAAGATGAAAAATCCACAAAAGCCATTGCACTTGTTTTTGACTGGGGGAGCTGGAACAGGAAAGACTTTTACAGCAAAAGCCATCTACCAAGCTCTCATTCGCATGTATAGCAATTCTGTTGACAATAATCTAGACAAACCCAAGGGCTTATTAACTGCATATACAGGTAAAGCAACATATAACATAGGGGGATTCACATTACATTCAACATTTCACATACCTTTTAATACATCAGAATTCCTGCCACTGAACACTGAAGTACTTGACACTATGTCAAAGCACTATGATCAATTGTGCATACTTCTTATAGATGAGATATCATTAGTTGGCTCAACATTTCTACGGTATATTGATAGAAGACTACGAGACATAATGCAAATGCCTACAACATACTTTGGGAACCTTGATACCATATTTTGTGGTGACCTTTACCAGGCACAACCTGTCCTTGACTCTGTGGTTTTTGAAAATAGGCCTACTCCAATTGAATTAATGCCTTATAGTTTCTGGAAAGACCACATAAAATGCTATTCATTGGTGACTACCATGAGACAAAAAGATGAAATATTTATTTCAATCCTTAATAGACTACGAGTAGGCATTCAGACAACTCATGACATAGACTATATCAACAAAATTTGCTTTCGTCCTGTACCATTAGATCCATTGCTTCCGCACCTTTTCTATAGGAGAATAGACGTTCAAGCACATAACAACAAAATGCTATCAATCATTCCAACCCAAATGATTGTGCTAGATGCAATAGATGAAGTTCACGAGGACCTTAATGCAATACGAGTGTACAGTCACACAACGACACTCCCATCACAAATATGCTTGAAACCAAACATTCTTGTTGAGCTTTATGCAGGCAATTACAATGTTCAAGATGGCCTCGTCAACGGTTCAGATGGAATTTTTAAAGCATATACATCACAAAACAATATTGATATTGTCTGGATTAAATTTAATGACCCATCAATTGGACATCACCAGCGCACAAAACTAGCACACTGCTATTCTACTATCATTGACAAAGATTGGGTGCCTATACAACGCATTGCTAGGCCAATCTAGAAAATAACAATAAACAAGAAAATTACAACTAGAAAATAATTCCCAATACAAGTAGCATGTGCACGAACCATACATCGATCCCAAGGATTAACAATGGAGGCCTTGGCTTTTGATCCCACGGGCATTAGACAACATGGACTAACCTATACAGCTCTGTCATGAACACAATCAATAGAATCATTATTTCTGTTACAACCTTTAACTATAAAAAACTTCAAAGTTAAAGACAAAATACAACTAGAAATGTCTCGTCTTCAGACATGTGCACAATGGCAACTTGATAATCTAAACACATGTTCAAAAAAAAAATCACATATGCTCCTATGTACATTGAACACTCGTAGCTTGAAAGCACATGCACAAGACATTGTCAATGACTATGGCATAATGCAATCTGATATCTTGTGTCTCCAAGAAACACATATGCATCCCTTTGAGCTAAGTACCTTGTTGTAGTATTTTGATAGCTTCTCTGTACATAACATACATGGCATAGCAACTTTAACCAGGAAACATTTACTCCTGTCAAAAACAACACAACATGAAACCTCAAATATTGAAGCTATCACATTAACAGTAAGGCTATCTAACAATGAACTCAATGTTTGTAATATTTATGCAAAACCTGCAACTGCCATAGATGAAGTAATCGCAATCTTGCAAATAATTATTGGATCCACAAATTCAGAAAACATGTACATTTTAGGCGATTTTAATCTCGACATGTCTTCAGAAAGCAGAAGCAAAAAAATGCTCCACAGTTATATGCAGCAGAACAATATACAATTTATGTTGAACCAACAACACAACATGGGCAACTCAGTCATTGATCATGTTTGGTCCAACACGACTACAAATATATGCTCTATCTATATATCAGAAGCATATTGGACTGATCACAATCCAATTTTCCTAAAATTGCATGTTGCACAATAGACAAATTCAACTTTATAGAACTTATAGCCTTATATCACCTTTATGCATTGCAATGTCTTCTCCAATGCTATATCCATTATTTGCAGGAGATCTATGGATGAAACTAAAAGACAGTCAAAGCAAATACAAACCACACAAGAAGAATCAGCACAACGGTAAAGTGCTCATAGTATTATTCCTTCATACTCATTCACCCAAATCACAAATATTCAAATAACATTGTTCCAATTCTTTGCAGGACACCAAAAGATGTATCAAAAAGACAAGCAAAACAGGTGCAAATTGCACAAGAAGAGTCAGCACAACGGTAAAGTACTTTGTTCTTCATTGTACCGCCATTTGCCCAGCTTGCTAATATTAAATTAGCATTCAATTGACATTATCCTTGTTCCTTGTAGGACAAGAGTCAAGAAACCTAGGATTGTTTCAATCGAACAGCTAAATGCAAAAAGAGTTGGAGACACCTTCCAAGGTGATGTCCTTGTTGTCTACAAAGCAACATTGGATAAGGCCAACAAAACACGGGAAATGCTACGTGCTGATCTGACAGATCACAAAGCAGAAATGACAATCACGTTAAATGTTAGTGGAAACCTTGTGTATCAACATGAGCCTAAAATAGTCCAGGGTCAGCTATTTCAATCTCAGATTTCCAAGTTGCACCTAGGACAGATTATGACAGAGGTGACTGTGATTGCATTCTGATTTTAACAGACATAAGCACCACTGAAAACATCCCCCGCCTCTGTCAAGAGTACAAATTCATTCCAAGTACGACTATCAGCCAGTTGCTAGCAACTGTAAATGAGTACCCAGCTGGCACAATAGCTGCGCTGGTAGTTGGTGCCAGGAAAATGGGTACCCAATTTGCAGTTGACATCAAAGATGGCCACACTGACATAGACAGAGCACAGGTATTTCGGTCTACAGAACTTTTACCTCTTCTTTCAGTTTCAAGCTTTTAATGTTCTACAGTGGTCTCTATAACAATTTCCGTAACAAAATCTAATTCTCTCATTGAATTGCAGCTGCTATTACAGTCAACATATGAGCAACAATACTTTGCACTCGAAGACCAGTTGCATACAAATAAAACACCTGCAATGCTTTTCAAGAATGTTGTAAGAAAAATAGATCAAAAGAACACATTTCACACATGTCGATCAACATTCATCTGTACCTTGAATGACAAAAGAAGCTTGGAAAAACTCAATAGCCTACTACATTCAACTTTCAAGGTAACAACATTCTTTTTTTAAAAAACTAGTGCATCCAAACTTGTATTTTTGTCTCCTCTAACAATTTTGAACCATATTCTATAGGTTTCTGGTACTTTAAAAGCAGCAAATGCATTTTCCAATCCATTTCATGCATGTTGTCCAAAATGCAAATTCAAATTCGCTGCTTATGGCACACTCCAAGAAAAAACTGCTCACTGTAAACAGTGCAACCAACAAGTCAATTATACATTTGTTTACAACTTAAAACTACCATAACAACTTATGACAATCAAACAATTTAGTCTTCAATTGACCAGGTCACCATGCACCGTCTATTGCCCACACTGCAAAGGCTCAGCTATGAAGACTATATCAAGGACAAGTCAGCAGTGATATTCATCCTACGGGACTTCAGTGCTGAAGGACATTTTAGCCTTGACCAAAACAATGCCATTGTTGAAGCCATTTGCATTGACAAATAGATAGGAAACATCACCAGAAGGTAATAAAGTCATTCATATGTAAACTTTTTCTCTTCTGAACCAGCACCTCAAATCACTATCCATACAAACTATGTTTCTAATACATAGCATTTTGTTGGCTTTACAGGAAACTAGAATACAGGAGGACAGATTTACATTGTTCAGACTTTTACTTTTTCGCCTTTCCATGCTCCAAGACATTTCACTGGCTTTCACATGTTAAAGACATCTTTGGTTTTAAAATACTCTATTGCTATTATACATTTAGACACTTCTATAGGTTACTATGTTAAAGTCTTCTTGAATATGGACATCTGAAACTCTAATTTTGTTTTTGCACCTATGAAGACAATGGTTCTCTATGTACGTCTGACATATATGTTCAATAATTATTACCCCTCTATGCATAATGCCATTCAAACTATATAGTTTAAATGTTCCCTTTTGCATTCTGTCCTTCCTAGCTTTTCCAATATTTGCTTTCTGATTCTTACATTTTCAAGAGTTTATGGTGACCAAGTAGAAGTTGTTATGGTTGCACACTCTAGACCCATTAACAAGTTACTTGAGACAATAAATGGTTATTTCCCTCTGGCTTTTTTCATTTTTATGTTGTTACTGCAACCAAGTCTCGCCCCTACTTTTATGCATTGTACTTTATAGTCACTTTTCCATCATGCATTCTAATGTATAGAGTACACTCCTGTATACACAAATCCATATGTTGCTTTCGCTGCATATATGCGTATTTACATGTATATATGCCTCTATGTCCATATGCACATATGCACATATTCATGTATGCATGTATTCATCTAAGCTTCTACGTATCCCTGTATGCAACTGCGTATACATGCGTCCATGTATTTATGGATGTGTCACTCTAGCCTTGTACCAATTTATTATGTTATATGGATATCACATATAGTAACACTAATTAGCTCTTTCACTGTACATAGCAGTTGTTTTCATAAATGCCAGATCGAGCTTATATGTATCAGGATACATATATACTCACACTAAAAACTACTGAATTATGATCTCTATTGTCCCATTTTCGTAGACATGTTACTATTGCAATCAAATGTGTAAAGCATTCGTGTCCAAAGAAATTAGATACAGGAATGGAAATATGTTACACAACCTTGTCTTATGCCTTTATAGCAGTTTTTTCATTGCATTTCAAGAAAACCAGAAACTAGAATTTTATTAATATTATTTCATCTATGGCATTTACAGCTTTTCCAATAATTATTACAAGCATAGAGTTCAGTGTTGAATAGTTCTATTGTTCATGTGATGGCTTCAACATTGTTCGTGCCAAATTGCATTGTCTGACAAAGTTAACATGCAAAAACCAAAGTGTCCATTGTGAACACTTATTGCATTCCATGGAACCACATTTCTTTGACAAGTTTTTTTGAACAATTCGCTTCCCTTCTATATGTTTCCATATTTTGCATATGTGCCTATGAGCACATTAACTATAACAGTTCACAAAATTCCTTTATCCTGTATGCTTTCATCATAGCGACAAAGCTCAAAGCAATTGCAGAATCTAGGTTTTGAGAGCACAGGCTTACAGAACACAAAAACAACACACACAAAGTAATAAAGATGCATAGCAAGTGGCTTAACTCTATATTAAATGACCAAAGTACCCTGTTCATGCATGGTCACCAAGCCACTCCAGCGCGTTCACCTCCAGCCAGATGTCATTTAATGCATTTAATTTGCATTCATGCATTGCGCTCACATTTTCCTGATATTTTAATGCATTTAATCTGTATTCATGGATTACGTACCTCTAGCCACCAACTTTCAAACTATGCCTTTGCTTAAATTTATTTAATCAATTTATGCGTTCGCATTTTCCCGAGTTTTTAAACCGAAAATGATTTATAAAGCTACTCAGTCGAATAGAAAAATAGATATATGCTAATTTTCCAATATATAAAATAGCTCTCCAAATGCAAACTGTACAAAAAAATAAGCAATATGTTCAATGGCGAAATGTGATTGGCCAATGCTGCCGGTTAAAAGCATTCCGGGCAAATGCATAGGCAAATTAAAAATAGATTCACAGGAAAGAGCTTTAGATTCTGAACCCATATGCATACTTTGATTCAAACTAGTGGCTGAAGGTACATAATCCACTGATGCAAGCTGAATGCATTGAATGGCATCTGGCTAAAGGGAACACTGTTTGCATTGCTAGTTACTCTTTGAATATATAACAAGGTTCAAGGAAAAAACTCTCATTATCACACATGTTGACATAATTTTCGTTCCAAACCTCTCTTTATGAGACCGCTTTGCAGTAATAAAAAATATACAAACTTTACAAGCCTCACATGCAACCATGCATCTTGCCCAGAGATACACTTATACATGCATCCATGTGTACTGCAATACATGCATCTATGTACACATGCAGCCATGGATATATGTATCTATGCAACTTCATATGCAATCCATGGATATTTCCATACATGTATATTTAAGCATTTATGTATCCAGCTATGCATCTATCTATATATCCATGCAACTATGTTTCTATGTATTCTTCTACCTATAGATGCATCCACGCATATATGTATCTGTCTTTCTATGTGCAAATGTATACAGGCATCTATCCATATATGTGTCAATGTATCTATGAATACATCTATCCATAGATACATGTATCTACGCATCTATGGATACCATGATAGATGTCCACATCCATGTATCTATGGATACATGTATCAAGTAGCTCGGTTCCAGGTCTTGACTCTACAACAACAACATCTCCTGTGACTACACAGATCTGCAGAATAACAAAAAATGAAACGCTCAAAGTAATCACAATGCATCTCTAGTCACTTAAATCTATATTACATGATAAATCCACATTCTGTTTAATGCATTCACTTTGAAACACAATCAAGAAAATAGCTAAATACCACTTTCCAAATTAAAAAAAACAACTTTGGAAACATCAACTCCCAGAATTAAATACCAATATGCACAAAGTGATCATATTACTCTAACTAGATGACTATGAGTTACATGTTACCTATGCAATCTAAAATCTAAAGATACATACCATCCTTATGCACCTATGCACAAATACATACTGTCTAACATATATACATAATTACATGTACACATATATACATGCAAACCTGTAAACATGGATGCATACAAAGACTATGTTTCATGGGATTATTAAAGAGTTGACTTGCTTTCTATATGGTTCCATACTTTGCATGTGTGCCTATGAGGACAATAATTACAGTATCCAGAACCAAAAACGAGTTACTTGAGGCAATAAGTAGTTTCTTTCCTCAGTTTCCTCTTACTTTGGAGGTTTAAAGATCACAGTGAAATTGGCAATGTGAGCAAAAAAAAATTGTGGCTCACTTGCTCATTCGTTCCAAAGCTCTCTTTATAGCACACTTGTGCATTGCCTCCAAGACTCAGATGAATCCTTGGTACTCCAAGAAAAGATTCAATTGGATAACACTAAAAATGATCTAAACTATGATTTTATAATCAAAGTATCCAAATGCATTGCAACAATCCAAAACCCAACTTCCATTTAACATGTACAATGAAAGTAAACAGAACGAAAAATGAATTTGCTTCAAAGTTTTTAAAGCAATTTCAACAGATTGTCTAGCCATTGTCCAAAATATGGTTTTCTATCAGCATAGTCCTTGAACCTTCTTTAAGTCTGACTGCTACTTTGTTAATTCATTTTCATTGAAAGGTCAAAATGTGAAATGTTCCCAAAGATAATTATACTTATTTATCTCTTTTAATTGTTATATATTCAAAGACTAATTAGCAATCCAAACAGCCTCCCCTTTAGTCAGATGCAATTCAATGTATTAATTTTGTATCAATGAATTATGTACTTTCAGCCACTAGTTTTAATCAAAGTATGCATATGGATTCAGAATCAAACTCTCAAAATAAATACATATATAAATGTGTCTTTTTCTTCATTTCATAATGTATCTATGTATCCACAGGTGCAATCATGCATATATCAATTTGTGCATATATCTTGTCATCTCTTTATGCATCTGTCTATATATGTATGGCTATATCTATGGGTACATGTATACCTCGATTTATGTATATATGCACCTATGAATTGCATACACACATCCATGTATATATGCATCTATCGATAACTTGCATGGATACATGTATATATGCATCTATGGACTCATGCACCCATGTATATATGACAGCTCATTGGTTCCAAAGCTCTCTTTATAGGACAGCTGTGCATTGCCTCCAAGACTCAGATGAATCCTTCGTATTTCAAGAAAAGATTCGAATGGATAACACTTAAAATGATCTAAACTATGATTTTATAGTCAAAGTATACAAATACATTGCAGCAATGCAAAACCCGACTTCCATTTAAGATGTACAATGAAAGTAAACAGAAGCATAGTCCTTGAACTTTCTTTAGGTCTAACTGCTACTTTGTTAATTGACTTTGATTGAAAGGTCAAAATGTGGAATGTCGCCAAGGATACTTATACTTACTTATCTCTTTTAATTGTTATATATTCAAAGACTACTTAGCAATCCAAACAGTCTCCCCTTTGGTCAGATGCCATTCAATGTATTAATTTTGTCTGAATGAATTATGTACCTTCAGCCACTAGTTTTAATCAAAATATGCATATGGATTCAGATTCAAACTCCCAAAATAAATGCATATATAAATGTGTCTTTTTCTCCATTTCATTATGTATCTATGTATCCATAGATGCAGCCATGCATATATCGATTTATGCATATCTTGCCATCTCTGCATGCATCTGTCTATATATGTATGACTGTATCTATGGGTGCATGTATACATTGATTTATGCATACATGCACCTATGAATTGCATACACACATCCATCTATATATGTATCTATCGATATTTTGCATGGATACATGTATATATGCATGTATGGACTCATGCACCCATGTATTTATCTTTGTCTTTGGCCAAATGGCCCCTAATGGCCAAAGTATCCTAACCACCCATGGCCATGAAGCAATTCTAGCACCTTCCCCACCAGCCACATGCCATTTAATGCATTTGCTTCAATTATTTTGACCTCTCCATGTGTTCGCATTTTCCTGATATTTCAATGCATTTAATTTGCACTCATGGATTACGTATCTCTACTCGCCAGTTTTATAAACTATGCCTTTGCTTAAATTTATTTAATCAATCTATGCGATCGCATTTCACTGATTTTCAATAACAATAATAATTTATAAAGCTATTCTGTTAAATAGAAACAGCTAAATGCCAATTTTCCAATATTGATTTATCAGAATAGTGCTAGTTTTCCAATATAACAAAATTAAAAGTTATATGTTCACATACATTTATGCATATTGTCCATACATGCATATATGCATATATGCCTTCATCCATATTTGCATGTGTATATGAATACATCCTTCCATGTAACATATGCATTTGTACCTATATGCAAATATGCATACATCCATGTATACATGTGTTCATATCTCCATCTCTCCATGTAGTTCTGTTTTCTGTGTATACATGTGTCTGTTGATGCATCCATGCATATATCTGTGAATAGCTCTACGTATTTCTCTCTCCATGTATTTAATGTTCTCCACTGCATCAGCATTTGCATGTTCTCAGTTTTATGATCTTCCATATTTTTTTTTTCATAGTATATGCATAAGAACTTCCACTTTGTCTTCTGTTTTGACTCTTCTATCCATAAATATCATTATATTTTTATATCCACTCTTCTATTGCATTTCAAGGAAGCTCAAGGATCTCAGTACCTTGTTCAGTACGAAGGAGAGTGAGAAATGCAACATGGGTCTTTTTTCTGTGTTTATATTGATGAACTCAGCCCTATGATGATTTTTAAAAGCATAACCAATACCAAACTAGACATTCTTCCACCCCTTCTTGCAAGAAATAATCACTTCATACCCTATTGATTCCATTCATTTCCATTTCCACCCTTGCACGTCCTTTCTTCTCAAATCAAATACATTTCAAAATCCATTTATTTGCTTGTGTTGCATCATACCAATGTGTTGCGTTCCTTTTTTCATTAAATCCAGCTCTCTCATTGAAATATTCATTTCTTGCATTTAATTGTAAGCATATAACTTACAAACGATAAATTCATACCATTTACATTCCCATTCATTCTCATATCCACCATCCCATATCCTTGCCTCCCATGTCAAATACTTTTCATAACTTATTCATACACCTTATTTGCATCTCACCATTTTCTCAATTCGCTCTCTTTGTTCCACTCGCATAACTCATTCTTCTTTTTAACACTCACATATCTTTATCTATCTACACCTCAAATATACCTTCATCCATCACAACAAAATTCACACCATACCAAACAAAGAAAAAGATGAAGAAAATATCAAGGTTATGCAAATAAACACTGAGGGCTTCGAAAATAACACTCAAAACATACAGTTGTATTCAAGAGTTATTTTCATAATGTCTTTTCTAAACCTTGTTTATTACAGATCCCTAAAAGCACGTATAACAATTTCTTCAAGCCTATAATGTTTAATCAAATTTAGCAAATATTTACATGTTTCCATGATTTCAAATGCATCATTAGGTATCCTTTATACAGTTGTTCAAAAAACAATATTGTATATGTTTCAAATGCAAATTGTTCCTAACATTTCTCGCTTTATGCACACATGCATTTATAGATTGTTCTTTGTGTGCCAAATTACATGGACACATCTATACATCCATGCATGCATAAATGTTTACATGGATCCATATATTTATGCATTGCTGATATATAGTTTGTTTTCCCTGTTTTCCTTTCGCTTACTACTGCAAATGCTACTTGAGCATCAATGTGCTTTGACAGATTTGTATTTCTATTTGATTTTAGTGTTTCCCATTCAAATTTCTCGTTCACATGTCATGTATGCTTTTCACTCTTCTTTGCATTGTGTGCACAT
>VDFB02086081.1:98263924-98326416 GCA_007258455.2 Sequoia sempervirens | reverse complement strand
ACAGGAGGAGACCGAGGCAGGAGGGTGAGGAGGAGGAGAGGACCATGAAGGAGAGACTAGGAGGAGGCCGAGGTAGAGGAGGAGAGAAATGAGCCACAGGTGGAGGTGATGGAGGTGGACACTCCTAAGGTTGGATCTTAATCGGCCATAGTTCCATTACATACCCCCACCACCAAGACCCGACCATACTATTAAGGATGCAACAAGACTCCAAATCACCGAAAGCAAAGACTTAGGGATGCAGAGGCTATGAGGATGAGACTAGAGGCTGAGGTGAGCATGTTACATGTGGAGGTGGCCAGGGTTCGAGCAGAGGGGTAGAGGGACTACAAGATCCTAGTAGACGAGGCATCACGGTGCATGGAGGAGATACAGGTGGAGAGGGATGTGTTGTATGTTGACGTGAGTCAGTTACGAGCAGAGGTGACTCAGCTTGAGGGAGAGGTGTCCAGAGAGCATGAGGAGGGGGTGTAGGCGAGATGGGAGTGAGATAGGTTACAGGAAGAGGTTACTATACTACAGGTCAGGGTACAGCGGGAGCCCAGAGGAGTGACAGACCAGGTATCAACAGAGACCCTGGCGGAGGCGGAGAGAGACCTGGATGATTTGAGGAGATAGGTGGAGGGGTTACTGAGGGAGAGGATCGAGTTGAGATAGGAGCGAGATGAGCTCCATGATAGAGTCGAGGTAGAAAATTAGATAGTTGGAGAGATGGGGTTGATGCAAGAGAGAGAGGAGACTGAGGGGCCAGATATAGACCCTACAAACACAAAGAGATGCAGCATAGACACAGGTACAGACCTTGCAGGGTGAGAGGGACGCAACAGTGGCATAGGTATAGGTAGTGGAGGGATAGATGGATGTAGCATAGGCACAGGCATAGGCCACATAGGGTGAGTGGAGCGGGATAGGGTCACAGGCACTGGTACAGGCTATTCAAGAGGAGAGGGACAAAGCAATAAAGTAGGTGTCTCGAGTGCAAGTAGAGATTGGCCAGTTACGATTGGCGTAAGACGTGTGGGGACAGGAGAGGAGATCCATATGTGAATTTTGGGATAGGTACAAGATAGAGAAAGACTTAGCCAGGTATCAGGCAGCAGAGCGAGATGAGTACATGAGGGAGGCTAGCTACTACATGGTGGCGTACTACACAGTAATGTCAGATCAGGCATGACGGGTACCTCCCTATGTCTGAGTAGTACCGCAGATGTTGGCACCATCCTATTCAGTAGGGACACACACCCACAGGTTCAATAGCTATCAAGAGACCCCTCCGCGTAGGGGGCTAGTGCCAGACTCACCATAGAGGTCAAATGTGGGCAGCTCATAGTAGAGTGGACAGAGGACAAATGACAAGATACAATTTTTAGCAGGTGCAGGATAGGTGGACAGTACAAAGCAACAGAGATTTCATTTGATTCAAAGCCTTGTACTTGTATTTTATTTGATGATTATGGATGGATATGATGGATATGTATTTTAATGAGATGATGGACATTATATTTTGATATTTTATATGATATGCGACAACCCTTATTGACATTATGTGATGGATGACTATTTATGCATATTTGTATGTTTATAATGTTATCATGGATAATCATTATGATGTATGTATATTTTTATGATATGTATGATGCCTAATGTTTATGATGCAGGATGTGATGGATGATTTATGACATTATATGTTATGGATCTAACAATTTGTGATGTAGGTAGCAATGTATGTAATGTAAATGAAATGAATTGATGATAAATCTAAGATGCTTAGAATAACCAATTAAGATTAATCTAAAAAACTTAAAATGAATATGATATAGCAATGCACATGAGATGGAATGCAATGAACCTAAAACATGGAATGAGATACAATTAAATTCCTTACAAACACTAATGAATAAATGAAATGCAATATGACCATGAGTGTAAATAAGGGCTTGCATAAGGATGGAATCAGGTGGCAGGGTGACTTTATTTGTGGATCATGCTTGCTTTAGCTTATAAAATGAAGGTAGGAAGGGTGTGAAACGACACCTATCAAGAATCGTAGGTATCTTGAGAAGAAGGGGGGAATGGAAGGCAAGTGTTTGCACAACTGAAATCCTAGGGCATAGGTTGGGGATAAATGCAATGCAACAAAATGAAAAATGAAATGCAATCCTAATGTGATTTGCCATTTTTGGAGCACTGATTTTTGCTATAGCATAAGACACCAAGTGCCAGGGTATGTGCAACCAAGGAAGATTAGTGTCTAATGCATGAAACAAACACAACAGACAAGAAGGCTATCCCAACACCCCAAAGTCATGAAGACCTTGGTCGGGCTAGGCGTTAGGATAACCACAAGCACAAAAGGATGCTCCAACATTACACAAGACCTTAGGGGTCTTGGTGGGTACTACGTGGGACAACCAAGAAGATAATAACAAACAAAAGATCAAGATATGCCCCTATGTTTACCAATCAAAACACACCATGATATGATAAATCATGGCAACCTTGACAAGCTATGACAGGGAGCTCAAATGATAAACAAAAGCCAAAAGCATCAAAAAATCACAATCAATTTCAAATGTCCTTTGCCACAGGATCAAGAGGGTGGATGGGATTGATGAGGTATGTTAGGAAGGATGCATCCTATTGAGACCAAAGATGGATACTAAACTAAAAGATTGATATGACGCATGATACTCAAAACTAATTGAATCTAATGATACTAGTGGATCTCGTTTGTGAAGAACCAGCTAGATAAGGGCATAGCTTGATGACATGACACAAGACATGAGAGACAAGACACAAAATAGACACACCCTAAAGACATAGGGGCTCAAGGGTTGATCAAAGATTAGCCTTGCCTACGTGAAAGTGTAGAGCCCTCGTAGTTTAAGAAAAGACCAGGGATAAGAGCGGAAAGAGGACAATGGAGACATACAATGGAAAATAATGACCAGATAGATAAAAAGCAAAACAAAGCCCCACAGGTGGATCAAATGATCGACCTTGCCTATGTGAAAGCGCAGGGGCAACGTAGTTTGAAAAAGACCAAAGACAAATGATGGAACCAAGAGATCAACATGACAGGATGGGATCTAAATGAAGACCGACATGATGAAGGATTCTAGATGGAGACACGAGACCGACGGACGATAAGGACAAACAACACAAGCTCAAATTGGGATAAAAGCTTAGGATTACTAATAGCAGATGAATATTGTCTAATGATCAACCAAAATATACCAAGCGACTGATGGGATAGTGATGGAATGACAGGATCTGATAGGATGTTGGGATCAGGATGAAAGCATCAAGTAACTAGGACATGAGGTAGATAATGATTAAGCCCTCTACGAATGGTGCTTGTTGCCAGGTTTTCACCAAACTTACCTATCCAAGGTGCCACCAGGGGTGGTTTTCACCATAGGACGAATTATTTGTCTTTACTATTTTTTTGGATTTTTTGGATTTTTTTTGTATTACAATTTTTTACTTTTTTTTGGTATTTTTTGGATATTTGCAGGATGGGATACCCCAGCTGACTTAAGTGTAAAACCTTTTCAGGTGCATGATGTTAATGGGCTCCTCTAGGGGCTCTCCTTCAAGTGTGGAAAGCCTATATGCCCTAGATCCATACTTAGTTGTGATGACATAAGGACCAAGCCAATTTGCTTCAAATTTACCTTTCTTGTCTCGGTCCTGTTGGTTGAGCTGAATCTCCTTAAGGACTAGATCACCAATGTTGAATTGGTGAGGACGAACCTTCTTATTATAGCTTCTCTTAAGACAATTTTGATATGCCTGGAAATGATTGTATGCTTTGATCTATCTTTCATAAAAGAGTTCTAACTAATTGAGTCTTACAACTCGAGCATCTTCATCACTGATGAGATTCTTCAAAGATATTCTCAATGACGAGATCTTTACCTCAATCGGAAAGATGGAATCAGAACCATAAATGAGGGAATATAGAGTGGTGCTAGTGGGACTGCAGTAAGCCCAACGGGCGGGATGGATATGGAGATTCCAATCATGACCAGTGTTATTGACCACTTTCTTAAGGATTTTGATCAAGGTTTTGTTGGTAGCCTCCGCTTGACCATTACCTTGGGGGTAATATGGCATGGACCAATGATGTTGAATGTGAAAGGTGTCACAAACATGTTTTACAGCCTAGTTTTTGAATGGCTTTCCATTGTCAAAAATGATGGTGGAGGGAATTCTATATCTGCAAAGAATATGGAAGAGCATGAATTTGGATATCTGAGCACCCATGATTTGGGAGAGTGGCATTGCTTCCACCCATTTGGTGAAGTACTTAGTGGCGGTGATGATGAAGGTGTGGCCATCAGAAGAAGGAGGGTATATCTTGCTGACTAGGTCAAAACCCCATTGAGAGAAATGCCATTGTGCTATGATGGGCTGCAAATCCTGAGTAGGAGCATGGATCAAATCCGCGTGTTGTTGACAAGGCAAACATTTCTTGATAAATTCACAAAAGTCATGTTCCATTGAAGGCCAATAGTAACTAGCTCTGAGTATCCTCTTAGCTAAGGCCATGCCATTTGAATGGGCCCCACAAACACTACTACGTACTTCTATCAACGTAGTGTGGGCTTCGGTCTCATTTAGACACTTGAGGAGGGTTCCATCATACCCACGACGATAAAGTGTATCACCTACGATGGTGTAACAGGATGTACGTTGGATAAAATATTTTCGTTGGTTGCATGTAAGATCGGGAGGTAGGATGTTATCATGAAGGTAAGTGTAAATTTCATGGTACCATGGTCACTCAGGACCTACAATGTTGCACACCATTTCAATCTTAGGGATATCGTAAGCTGGGATTAAGAGTTGTTCGACCAAGAACTCATAGTCTGTTTGATCTTTCGACATGTCGATGAGAGAATCAATTGTATCCATGGCATCAACTGCTTTATTATGCGCTCTAGGGATTAGGTCAAATTGGATAGAGGTGAAGTACTTTTTGAAGTCATCCACCATGTGTTTATATGGTAATAGCTTATCATCTTTTGTCAGAAACTCATCATTGACCTATTTGATGATTAACTGGGAATCGCCAAAGACTCTCAAGTGAGTGATGTTCCATTGGATTGCAATTCTAAGGCCAATGAGAAGAGCTTCATATTTAGCTATGTTGTTTGTGCATGGAAAAGCCAACCTGAATGACTTTGGAATATAATCACCTTGGGGGGTAACAAACAAGATGCTTGCCCCCACTCCATTGTGTGTGTATGACCCATCAAAGTAAATTTTCCATGTGGCTACTTTTGATACAGTAAAGATGTCTTCACCAGGAAATTTTGTTACTAGAGGATAGGCATCTACCAGGGGAGCATCTTCCAGTTGATCCACTATCACTTGCCCTTTAATAGTTTTTTGATCCACATATTCTATATCAAATTCACTCAAGAGCATGACCCACTTAGCCATGCGACTAGTCAGAGTTGTCCTAGATAACAGATATTTGAGTGGATGGACCTTAGAGATTAGCTTCACTGGGTGACTGAGCATATAGTGTCAGAGTTTTGTGAGCTAAAGACCATGGCTAAGCAAGCTTTTTTCATTAAGGGATAATTGAGTTCATAGCCCACCAAGGTTCGACTGATGTAGTAGATCGCTCGTTCCTTTGATGACTCATCATGTTGCGCCAATAATGCCCTCAGTGCCACTAAAATAGCAAAAATATATAGTAGGAGTGGTTTACCTGGAATTGGTGGCATAAGGATCGCTGGGTGAGCCAAATACTCTTTGATATTTTCAAACCCACGTTGACATTCTGAATTCCACTTGAAGGATGTATCCTTTTTTAGGAGATGAGTGAAGGACTGGCATTTATCAGCTAAGTGAGCTATAAACTGCTGAATGGATTGTAGCTTACCCAAAAGGCTCCTTAACTGTTTGAGATTACGCGGTGGAGGCATATCCATGATTTCCTTGACTTTTGTTGGATCGACCTCTATGCCTCTTCTAGAGATGATGAACCCCAGTAGTTTTCCTGATGTGACCCCAAAGACACATTTCTTCATATTCAAACGTAGCTTATAGTGCTCTAGATGCTCAAAGATCTTTTTAAGAATTATCGAGTGCTCCTCCCTAGTTCTTGATTTTCCCAATAGGTCATTGACATAATCTTCCATTATGATGTGAACGAGGTCATGGAAGATGAATTTCATGGCACGTTGGTAGGTTTCCCCCACATTCTTGAGGCCAAAAGGCATGACATTGTAACAGAACATGCCTGAAGGTGTAGTGAAGGCTATTTTATGTTGATCTTCGAGCACAATCCTAATTTGATTGTATTTAGAGAAGCCATCGATGAGGGAAAGAATTTCATGCCCTACAGTTAAATCCACCAACATGTCGATGTTTGGAAAAGGGAAATCATCTTTGGGACAAGCTTTGTTGAGGTCTCAAAAATCTGTGCAGATCCTAATATTCTCATTTGGTTTGGCAACTGGCACTATGTTGGAGATCTAGTCAAAATAATCAATGGGCCTTATGAATCCAGCTTCTAATTGCTTCTCTAGCTCTTTCTTGACCAATAAGGCTACCTGAGGATGCATTTTCCAAAGTTTCTACTTGACAGGTTTGGCATCAAGATGTACGTCTAGATGATGTACAACTAGAGTGGGATCTAAACCTGGCATATCTGAGTAAGCCCATACAAAGTTGATGACACCTTCCTTGAGAAGTTGAACAATAGTAAAGTATTCTTTCTCTGATAGTGATTTGGCTACATATGTGATTTTGGGATCCTCTTCAGTTCCCAAATTTACTTCTTTTGTTTCCTTAATCAAAATGGATGATCGTTCAGAAAATTGAGTTCCTACAAGGGGAAGATGAATGTCCCTATCTCCCTGCACCTCATCGAGGTTTTTGCTGTCAGATACACCCTTTGTTTTTACTTTTTCGGAATCACAAAGAGCCTCAGGGAGGTTTTTTCTAGGTGACTCTTTTTTATTTTGCTTCTTTTTACTATTGTGGTTAGGGCATTCATCTTCCCCCAATCCCATAATATGTATGTACTGATCCACTAAGGGAAAGGTGTCGATAGGTGTGCTACCATGTAGGTCCCAATCAATGAGTTCAAGATGATGAAGGGATATGCTAATGGTGCAAACAGATAGGAATTTGAACATGGAAGAAAGGTCAGTGTGATCTACACCATTGTACACATGTTTGATGGATTCCTCCTCTGGTATGTCTTTAAGGAGATTGTTACCCATATTGACATTGTTAGAGGCACTAGATGATGCCATAGGACCCTTTTGTTTGTTATCATAGCCCAAACCCAAGTTTCTTGGATGCACATAAGTGCCTATCGGTTGTCGTCTGCCTTGTTCTTCAACACCGAGGCCTCCCCCCTGATAATTGTGTTTCTCTACAAACTTAGAGGGCCAAGGATAAGTCTCTTGGAAATATTCTTTCAAGGGGGGAGGGGGTTCAGGTTCCTCATGGTATACCCATTGGCTGATGTCCTCTTCTGGTGTGTCTTGCCTTAACTTAGGAGAGCGGTAAGTACTAGTTCCCACATTCTTTGAGTTGAGAGTGAGAGTGAGAGTTTTGTCTTTTGGATTCGGCACAAATTGAGAAGGTTGGCCATATGTATGTGGCAAGGGTGGCATGATTGCCACATTCAAAGCAATACACATTTCGTATTCACCACATCCTTTGTCAATGATCTAGACTTTGGTAAGGGTGGAATCAGATGTGGAGGATGGAGTGGATGAAGTGGTAGCTAGTGTGTTGGTAGATGAGTGGGATGATGATGTCTAAGGTGGTCCCATTTCCACTCTAGGGCATTAATGAGAGTGGGGAAAAGAAGATTCTAATTGCGACAATATTTGGATGGTTGAGGATCCACGTGTATGGTGACTTCCATCCCATTAAATGGGAATTTCAGACATTGGTGGTATGTGGATGGAACAACTTGCATGGCGTGGATCCATGGACGATCAAGGAGAAGGTTGTAGGGTAGTTCCAGATCAAGGACGTGACATGTAGTGTATTGTACAATGGGCCCAACCTGAATTGGAAGACATATTGTCCCTTCAGAATCATGCTCTATATTATCATATGCCTTGATAGTGATGACTTGATTATTTAAATCAGCATGGGTGTATCCCACCTATTTTATGAATTTTAATGTGCAAATATTCATGGCAGATCCATTATCTACCAAGACCCTTTTTACTTTGTGACGGTTTACAAGGACCTCGAGGTGAAGGGGGTGGTTATGATTCAAGTCAATGCAGGGCATGTTGTTTTGGCTAAAACCTAGTTGATAGGTGGCTAAGAGATGTCCTACCAATGCTTGGAATTGAGTAGGATCAATGTCATTGGGGACGTGAGTATCCTGTAAGGCTTTAGTTAGGATTTCTTGGTGTATAGGAGAAGACTTGAGCAAATCCAGAATGTTATATTAAGAAATTACAAGTGGTGGTTGGGTGGATGTGGAGGCTCTAGGGATTGTGATGCGAGTACAGCAGATAGTAACAACACACTGTGGGTCTTTACCTTTTATGTGTATCATAGACACACGTGGTTTTTCTTGCTCAATATGCATGATGAGACCCTCGTAATTAAGTGGCACATTCTTATAACTGATGTTGTTCATGTTGTTATCTTGATTATTGTTATTGCTAGACCCAGGGATTGAGTTTGGCATGCTAGGACCTTGGTTATGCTTAGGGAAAGCGTTTTGATATATTTTTAGTTGAGCATTAATGGTCATGCCCACAAAAGGATATAAAAGTCACAGCAGAACTAAACTTGGGAATTGGACATTCCAACAGGCGACTAACATCTTCTCATGGATGTTCATTTACTTTGTCAAACTAGGGGTCGTAAACTTGAAATGGAGCAGCACGATATGTGCACTAAGAACTAGTTTCCAGTCACCATCTATAGAAAACAAATGCTTAAAATAAATGCAACACAAAGCTTTTTAACTCAGACACAACTCAGCTAAAACAGAAATCATAGCAACTATTATTAAAGGACAAATTGTGAACTGGCCTTATGCTACAAGAACAGCATATAGGGATGGATTCTCTATGCTGCGTGAACAATACAAGGCCGGAAGTTTGCATTGAAATCTATAAATAGATTCTACTAGTAATCAACATGAAATGAACAGCTTAATCCAAGCAACAACTTGTTACAAAACATTTACCAAGTGGGCCCCCTTAGCAAGCATCAACTAGATTACACAAGAAGGACAGCATCGCTAAATTTTTATTCATAATTGCTAATCGTGGATACATTGATTACTCTATTTGAAAAATAAACTTAACACGTAACTCTATTGCTTATTCAACTTAATTCTTCAATATATTGCTCATCCTCATATCGTCAGAGGAATGGTTATTTAAATGAAAAAGGCAACTAACTAACTAACAGAGGGAGTCGTGATCATAAATACATTCTGAATCCATAGAACAAATATTCATAAATGAAAGTCTATCTACTCGACGTGACCCAGAGAGAATATAGCATTACACACTCCCTAGATCAAAGGACCGTTTAAGCTCCTTCCCAAAGATTTGGTCAAAGAGTTATTACTGGAACAACTTCTTCAATAGAGCCAAGATTCTTTGCGCTTGATCAGCTCCTGCTCCCTCCAACAACCTGCAATAAGTGACAGAGGCGAAGGAAAGCATACACACAAGTGACATGACATCCATTCATTAATCACACGTTAATCCTATTCCATTATCCAAAATCATAAGCATACATCAGCCATGCGGGAGGTCAAAAAGGTAATTAATAAAGTTGTCAAGCTACAAGAATATGGAATTCGTTGCTACAAGATACCACCCAAAAAGTCTTTAATCAACAGGTTTAAACAACTATTAATAACAAAAGTAAGAGTATCAAAAGTTTCAAACTATGAGCATATTTAAGGCTCATCATTCTGCCCCCTACTTATCGTAATATTGGTCCTCCAACATTGACTTTCCTTGTTATTTCCCTGAAATTTGTTGGAGCAACATGACCCTGCAGCGAAGTTCCAAACTTGTAGTAAAAACCTCGGGTAAACTGCCATCTTTCAAATCTGCGGTTTTCTATTTCTTCATTGATTTCCTTGGCTTGGTAGGGATAGAGCGGCCACATTAAAACTGGGGGTTGGAAGGTCAGTGGCATCCATAATTCAAATCTACTTTGCAAACCTAGTTGCATGTACCTTTCTGTTCTCATGAGTGCTGCTGTGAAGTTCAAAGGGCTGTGAGGCTCTGTCTTTCTTAGACCAACCATCAATTTCTCCCACCTTGCCTCAATCCTGGAAGAGGCGAGTTTCCAGAATATATATTTCTGCTCTTTGAACTCACTGTATACCTGTTGTCTAATGTCAAAAAATTTCTCTCTTTCCTGAGGGTGATTTGATCCATAAGTAACTTTAAGCCAGGTTCTTAAAATTGTGTGTGGGTCTGAACTCTTAGCTCTTAGAAGAATAGGTTCATCTCTTTCTGCTTCTTCATATGTTTCCAATTGTCTCCCATAATTGACCTCATTTGCAGCCCAAGACATAAGTGCTCTTAGATGGATATCACCTATATAAAGGAGTGGGTTCCATTCAGTTTCTGTAGGAATTAAATAACCATGTAAATAAAGTTCACACATGGAGTTTTTCAACCAATTAGGGGCCACTTCATAGGCATCATAGAATTCCTTGGCTGTTTCAATATCGGGATCCAAATTTCTGGAGATCCTCATTAGTTTGAACCAAAGAAACTGTTCCTTGAGGCACATTGCATATACTTTGGGTGGTGGCCTACACTCCATTATTTTTCCAGTTATTTCCATCATTTCATCCATTTTCTTCTGCATATCTTGAATTTCTTGCTTTTTCCTTTCAATTTCCCTTTGTAGCTTTTTCTTTTCCTCTTCCCATAAACTTTGTTGGACTTCAGTTTTGGTGAAATGGTGAAAACATAAAGTCTAGAATGACACAGGCTTCCAATTAACTTTCAGAAATTCCAAGTATGCAATCAGTAGAGTCCTTTTGTACACAACTAAGTCTGTGCAAACTTTAGTGGGCAATGGATTATCATAGGATATTTCAGGCAGTTCAAGCACACCTTCTTCTTGCTGCAGGATGAAGCCCTATTGTTGCATGCGAGAAGATTGTTCTTCCTCATAAATTTTCTCAGTCGCACAAGCTAAGTCGTCCAGACTCAGCATTTTCCCCTTATCAACATTACTGGGTTGTGCTACCTCAGGAACAGCAGAGGAGCTTTGTGGAACATTTGCAGACATACCCAGGGAGTTATCATGACTTGATTCAGTAAGTCCTCCAATATTATGACAATTTCTGTTTGAACGGAGGTTGCAGCAGGCTTAGACTGTTTTCTCAATGAACTCCTTCTTAGTAGTTTTGCATAAGGAGCAGTAGCAAAGGATGCTTCCTTAGCAGTTCTCTTCCTAGCTGGTCTTGAAGATCCAGACTCGGCAGGGGAAGAAGATATTGGAGTATTAACGTGTGTTGCTGCAGGAGAGACAGAGACAGACGAAGACTCCGCAGGAGAGGATGAGGCAAAAAGTTTTTGTTTTCGAGTATGTGGGTTCGACTCAGGAGTCTACCCTACCCCAGATGACTCTCCTACAATTGTCTTTCCTTTTTCTCTCCTAGTGGCAGACCTTGTTTGCACACTGGTAGAGGACATTGGTATAGAAGCTGTAGGACTGGGCGCTGCAGGAGCAGCAAATTTTTGCTTTGTTTCTGTACTTGTGGACTCAATTCTCATTTTCTTTCTTCTAAGTTGCACAGGTAGTGCCCTAGGGGGTTCAGGTGGTTGAAGACCTTTTCGGGCAACAAACTCATTCCAAGAAAGAGGTGAAACATCCCTTAAAGATTGCTCAGTCAAAATTTTTATTAAGGCATGATGTGTGGCAGAGTTTTCTTTACCCTTTTGGGTTTCATGTGCACTACTTTGCAAAAGGTTTATCAAGAAATTCAAAACATTCACTACTAGTCCATGTCTCATATGACTTAACAATTTGAAATGATATGAATGTAGGTAAGAGAAGCACCCTTCACAAGTTAAATACCTGATAATAAAGATGGCGTATTCAGAGTATGGATAAGGAAGGGACATTCTTTTGCACCCTTGCTTTGAGATTTCCAAAGGCCCATCAGCTGGTAGGATAAACTCTGCCCTAGTAGAGACAACATCCCTTCCAACAAGAAAATTTTCACCAACTGTCGGTAATCTAGTAACTTCTGCAATTCTTTCCTCTATCACCGCCACTGCCAAGCCCCATACCATAGCCTCATTTTCTGAAAATGTTCTTAAGAATTTGCCTGCAGCCTCTTCATCAAAAGAATCAATTCTCAAGAAATAATTTAACCATCCACAATTGGCGAATGCTTGCATTAACTGAGGATCCTGTATCAATGCCTCATGAGCCACAGGCTCGTGCCTCACCAATTGGCCACCCATGATCAAAAATCCTTAAAACAAAAACTCAGACTGATGCTGAAAGCTTGAAAAAGACTCTTCTTCCTTACTGCACTTCCTTTTCCTTACCAAGAATAACAACTAGACATTTGCATAAAATAATTTTATTAACTACTTAAACTAAGTAGTTAACTTGTTCTTAGGATATGGCTTCACAATCGTACTCTAGAAAGTACAAGAACATAACTATTTTGGCAAACGTAAATTTAGCACAGGAAAATTTTAAATTAGAATACCCCCACCCCCTACTTAGCATTTGAGATGTGTCCTCACATGTGCAGGGTGATAAGATTAAAGCATGCAATTACGGCTGATATATACATTACAATTAATGAATAAACAAAAAGAATAAATTATGCGATAATGAAAAGATTTCGCGTACCTTGAATTCAGTTCTCAGGCATGCCGTAAAGGACAACAGCGTATCATGAAATGATAGCTAGGAGAGTGAATGCATGAATGAGGCGGAGTGGTAATATGGATGACGTGGCAGATAAAGGAATGAATGATGTGATAGATGAAAAAAAATGGAGAAAAGTGGTTTTCGTTTAAAAAGAAGACTTTATTATGGGCGGTCAACACAATACTTAAAGAGAAGCTGCAGGAAAAAGGCCTAAGCCTTTTGCTGCAAGAAGACCAGTCGAAACAAACTTTTTCAGGAACTCTTCCTTTGATGTCGACTTATGATATAACCGCAGTCGGTGTCCATTAATTAACAATTTGAAACAGACTGGATCAATTGTGGCCAGCTGTACTGAACTGTTGTCAAACACATTCTCAACTTCATAGGGACCGAGCCAGCGGGTTGTGAGCTTACCTTGGTTTTCTTGATATATGGAATCATATAGCAGAGCCCAATCACCAGTAGAGAATTGCTTGGTTTTGATGTGCTGATCATGCCACTTCTTCCTTTGCTGTTGGACAACTTCTGTATACTACAGGGTAGCTTTTCTCATTTCGTCCAAAGCATTCAGCTGCAGGAGACGTTCCTTCTGTGCTTCAAAAATGTCTATATTGAGTTCGAGAGCTTTCCTCAAATTTTTATGTTCAAATTCAATGGGCAATATGGCTATTTTCCCATAAAGCAGTTCAAAAGGTGTAAACCCAGTTGTTGTCTTCCATACAGTTATGTAGGCCCAGACTGCTTCAGGAAGTCTACTGCTCCAATCTTTCCTATGGAGCTGCACTGTCTTTGTTAGGATTGCCTCAATTTCCCTGTTTGTAACCTCCGCCTGACCATTGGCTTGAGGGTGATAGGGGCTGGACTTCCTATGCTTGATTTTATAGTCATTCATTAGTGCAGTGATCAAATTGGATGTGAACTGAGCTCCCTGATCAGTTACAAGCTCTTTAGGAACTCCAAATCTAGTGAAAATTTGCTCATACAGAAATTCAGCAACCTTGTTATCACGAGCATGAGTCATTGCCTTTACTTCAACCCACTTTGTTACATAATCTATGTAAACTAGAATGTATGACTTGCCATTTGATGGTGGATCAATTGGTCTAACAAAATCCATTCCCCATTTATCAAAGGGGGTGACTATTACCTGTGGATACAGTGGCATTTCATCTAACTTGGTTGGTCTTCCCATACGTTGGCATTTGTCACATTTCCTTGTATAAGCTACAACATCCTTGTGTAATGTTGGCCAATAATATCCTGTTGTAAGAACCTTCATTGATGTTCTCTTGGCTGCAAAATGTCCCCCACATGGTTCATCATGGCAAGCATGCAAAATATCATAAGTCTCATATTCTCTTACACATCTTCGCATAACTTGATCAGGGCCTGTGTAAAACAGACAATTTGCAATCCATGAAAAATTAAAACTTTTCTCAATTAATAGTTTCTTTTCTTTTGGGGAGAAGTGAGCTGGTATTCTGCTTGCTGCTAGATAATTGGCAATGTCTGCATACCATGGAGTGTGTGCAGCAATGGAAAATAGGTGTTCATCAGGGAACCTATCATCAATGACTTCTTGTTTAGCAGGTGTAGTTATTTGAAGCCTTGATAAAAAGTCAGCCACAACATTAGCTCTTCCTGGTTTATCAATGATTGTAATGTCAAATTCTTGCAACAACAGGAGCCATCTTGCCAACCTACCAGAGATGGCAGGCTTGTTCATCAGATACCTGATTGCTGTATGGTCGGTGTGGATAAATATCTGATAACCTGTAATATAATGCCTAAATTTATTCAAAGCATACACTACTGCTAGCAACTCCTTTTCTGTAACAGTGTAGTTTAGCTCAGGACCTTGAACGTTTTTGCTGATAAAATAGATAGCATGCTCAATTGAATTTTCTTTTTGGGCTAAGACTGCCCCTATGCCAAAATCAGAAGAATTTGCATGTATGTGAAAAGGAAGAGTCCATTTTGGACCTTGAAGAACAGGGGCTTTAGTAAGCAAGTCCTTTAGCTGCAGGAAAGATTTTTCCCAGGCCTCTGTCCAATCGAATGCAAAATCCTTAGTTAATAAGGCATATAGTGGACTGGCAATTTTGCTGAAATCTTTTATAAACCTTCTATAATACCCTGCATGGCCAAGGAAGCTTCTGACATCCTTTTGTTTTGCAGGAGTTTGTAAATTTAGAATAACTTCAATTTTAGCAGGGTCAACCTGAATTCCATCCTTGGAGAGATGATGGCCTAGAAAAATACCTTTTTGCATTAGCATAAAGCACTTTTCACTGTTTAGAGACAAATTTTGCTCTTTGCACCTTTCCGATACTTTTTCTAAATTCACCAATGCTTCTTCAAATGTAACCCCATAGGTAGTGAAGTCATCCATATAAATTTCCATACAGTCATGAGATATATTAGCAAAAATACTAATTACTGCTCTCTGAAATGTTGCTGGCGCATTGCATAGACCAAAAGGGAAGACTGAGTAAGCAAATGTTCCCCATGGATGTAAAAGTGGTCTTATCTTGATTTTCATGGGCACTTTTATCCTCATTGTACCCATCAGAGCTATCCAAGAAGGAGAAATAGGATTTTACTTCTAAACACTGAGTCTAGCACTTTGGCTCCATAAACGGGCAGCGGAAAGTGATCTTTTGAAAAGGTTCAACTCTCTATAATCTACACACAATGTCCATTTTCCACCTTTATTAGGGACAATAACTAACAGAGAGACCCATTGACTGTCAAAGATTGGGTAAATAAAATCAGCATCAAGCAACTTTTGAAGCTCATTCTTAACTATTTCTCCTAGTGTTGGATTTATTCTTCTTTGAGGCTGCCTAACTGGTAAACAGACTTCTTTGATATAGATCCTATGAGTACAAATTTGAGGATCTATTCCTTGCATGTCCCCATATTCCCATGCAAAATCTTTATGTTGATCTTTGGCAAAGATTTTGAGTAGGATGTTTTATTGAGATTGTGATGTACTTGTTATTGATATTCAAACTGACTGGAGATAATTCTATCTGCTTAGTGAGATCACTCATAGAATCTATAAGTGATGTTTGTACCTCTTGTGGAAGCAAGTTATGAAAAATTGCAGGACATTTAGGCAGCAAACTCTCAGAATTTAGTTACTGCAGGAAACATTGTAGATGACTACTATTTGGGTTAGATGAACTACCCGTATCAGAGTTAAACTGCAAAATTTGAAAAAGCAAGGCATCCTCATTCTGAAGTTGTGAGAATGGATCAGTTTGGAGCATCATTAATTGAACCAAAGAATTGGCTTCTTCAATTTCTTCCCCCACATCTGTCCAAATAGGTTGGGACAAATCTGGTTGAGGTCTAGTAGGTGGATACAAAGCCAATTTTTTTGTGGACTCCATCTAAATAGTCATATCTCCGCAGAATCCATATCCTATAAAAGCATCGCTAGCTATAACCATGGTCTACCTAGGATAACAGGGTATCCTCCTAAAGTTTCCTTCGTGGATAATATTGTAAAATCAACTGGATACTCCCAAGATTCAAGAGTGACAATTACATCTTCCACTAGTCCATCAGGTGTGACTGTGGAGCTATCAGCAAGTTGCAGGACTGTAGGTGTAGACCAAATTTTTAGGATGTTCAAATTGTCCATAGTATGCTTGATCATGACATTGATGGTAGCACCAAGGTCAATCAAAACATTTTTTACAATTTGGCCATTTATATGTATTTGCACTACAGGGCTTCCAGGGTCAGTGTACTTTGGAATGACTATATTTCCTAACATTATATCAGCCAATTTCTCTAAGACATGAATTGTTTGGGGATCCTTTTTCTTTCGTTCAGGTTTCTTCAAACAAGTCTCTTTAATGACTTTTCCATAAATTGGAACATCTTTAATGGCCTGAAATAAAGGAATTTGAATTTGCACATTCTTTAGCTGATCCAGAATGTCAAAAGTGGGTTTTTCCATAGATTTAGATGCGGTACTTTGTAACCTTTGAGGAAAAGGTGGTTTGTCTTGACTTTGGAAAATAGGCTCTTTAGAAACCGTATCAGTTATAGGCATATGCTCAGTAGGAACAGCAGGTGGAATAGGTTCTTCAGGGGGAGAATCTGGCATCTCAGTAATTAGAGGCAGTTGTGGAGCAGGAAGAGTGGTTCCAAACCTCAAATGGATATCATGAATGTTTAAGGCATAAGCTGGATATTGGTTAGCTTCAGCAAAATACATGGGCTGCTATGGCTACTGTTGTTGCTTATTATTGGGATTTGGCAACGGCTGAGCATGCATATGTGTTTATTTTGGAGGGCCAATATTTGTGGCAATTGTTGTAGGAGGTGGCATGAGGGCCCGAGGTTGTGGTCATGGAAGCCGCAGAACCTAGGGATCGGGTTCTCAAGCATTGCCGGTGAACCTCTCTATTGAGGATTCTGCTGCCAATTACCTTGGGGTGGGGTCCATTGTCCTTGTGGTTGCTGCCAACCTCCTTGAAGAGATTGCCATTGAGGGGTCTGATAGTTAGGCCAAGGTGGTTGAGATGTATTCCAAGGTGGTGGTGGTCCATATGTAGGTTGCCATTGATTATTATAGCTAGAATAAGGATTACCAAAAGTCAAAGGGTCTTGAGGCATACCTTGTCTTTGAGCCCATGGTCTCCTTTGTACAACAAAGAACACTTTATCATCATCACCTTCTATTGGCTTAAAGTCAGTAGGTAATTGCTTAGCCTCCAGATTAGCTGCCACCATCTTGCATCTGGCAACACGCTCGTCTCTAATGTAATTTAACTCATTCAAGATTGCTTTAGCTTCCTCATGTTTCTTCCGAGCTTGCATAGTGTCCAGCTGTGTAGCCATATTGCTAATGATATCCTACTTGAAATCAAACAATAACGAAAGTTATTCCATCCGTGAAACCCAATCGAAGAAGACTTTCCCACTGTAGCTTGATGACCTCTACCATTCCTCACATTTGCTTGGGAGTAATTGAGACATATCTTCATGAGATCATCCCAAGATGCTTGAGTGATATCACTGCCTCCCATCAAGTCCAAGGCATCTATGCAGGTATCATTGATTCCCCTTAGAAAAAGTAATTTATGAGATTCTTCGTTAAGAGTATGGTCTGAATTCTTTTTCAGAGAAAACAAGAATCTTGATATATAATCTCCAGATTTTCATCTTCCTTATGTTGAATTCGAAATATGTCATCACCTTTACTGCCACTCTTACAGTATTCCTTGTATTTCTCAAGAAATTTTGTTTGTATGGCTGGCAAACTATCGACAACACCCCTTCCCAGACTCATGAACCATCTGAGAGCTCCCTCCTTCAAGGTAGCAGGGAACAATTTCAGTTTGTGAGCATCTAAAGTATAGTCATAACTGCGAGAAAGGATATCAAACTCGAACAAGAAGGTCTCTGGGTCTTCTATGACTAAGCCATAGAACTTGGGAAGTAATGAAGAAGGAATATTCTTAAGGTTGTCATTGTTTTGCTGAGGAGTAATGAGGAATTCAAAAGCAGGAGGTCGATTCGGTGGATTACGTGCCATGTTCACCTGACCAAGTATAGGAGCAAATGGATTTTCTTCAGGTTCTTCGTCAAATGGGCCGAATAGCAAGTCAGCACATAGATCTTCAGCAAATGGGTCAATATCTAAGTCTCCTTCATCCTCAAATAGGCTATAAGTTGGTTCAGTTTTCTTGGCAATAAATGGCAGGTTGGGGAGAAATCTTCCTTAAGCGTCCCTCCTTCTATGCATGCAATGAAAATGAATGGTATTTTAAAATATTTTGAAAAACTGACTAAACTACTGCTAACAATGACTATAGCAGGTTCTTAGATTGACACCATCCCCGCAACGCTTTAAAAATGGTCACTTCACAAAGGATATAAAAGTCATAGCAGAACTAAACCTAGGAATTGGACATTCCAACAGGCGACTCACATCTTCTCATGGTTGTTCATTTACTTTGTCAAACCAGGAACGTATACTTGAAATGGAGCAGCACGGTATGTGCACTAAGAACTAGTTTCCAATCACCATCTATAGAAAACAAATGCTTAAAAGAAATGCAACGCAAAGCTTTTTAACTTAGACACAACTCAGCTAAAACAAAAATCATAGCAACTATTATTAAAGGACAAACTGTGAACTGGCCTTATGCTGCAGGAACAGACACAGGGATGGATTCCCGATGCTACAGGAACAATACAAGGCTGAGTTTGTGTTGAAATCTACAGAAATAGATTCTAACTAGTAATCAACATGAAATGAACAGCGATTAACTACAACAACTTGCTACATAATACTTACTAAGTGGGCCCCCTTAGCAAGCATCAACTAGATTACACAAGAAGTTGACTCAAAGCTTCATCGAATTTTATTCATACTCAGAACCAGGATACATCGATTACTCTATTTGAAAATAAAACTTAACACAGAACTCTATTGCTTATTCAACTTAATTTTAACACATACTATTTCATCCTCGTTCACTCACGCAGGAGGAACGGTTATTTAAATGAAAAAGGTGACTAACTAACTAACAAAGGGAGTCGTGATCATAAATACATTCTGAATTGGCGGAACAGATATTCATAAATGAAAGTCTATCTGCTCGACGCGACCCAGAGAAAATATAGCATTACACACTCCCTAGATCAAAGGACCGTTTAAGCACCTTCCCAAAGATTCGGTTAAAGAGTTATTACTGGAACAACTTCTTCAACAGAGTCGAGATTCTTTGCGCTTGATCAGCTTCTGCTCCCTCCAACAACCTGCAATAAGTGACAGAGGCGAAGGAAAGCATACACACAAGTGACACAACATCCATTCATTAATCACACGTTAATCCTATTCCATTATCCAAAATCATAAGCATACATCAGCCATGCGGGAGGTCAAAAAGGTAATTAATAAAGTTGTCAAGCTACAGAATATGGAATTCGTTGCTACAGGATACCACCTGAAAAGTCTTTAATCAACAGGTTTAAACAACTATTAATAACAAAAGTAAGAGTATCAAAAGTTTCAAACTATGAGCATATTTAAGGCTCATCATGTATGACGCTGGAAATATCTGAGCGTTTGGAGAGGAAGGGAATTTACAAAATTCCAAAGCATCACTAGAAGATGTGGCTAAGATGAAGAACAAAAATTTTGGAGCATCGTTGAAAGATGCGCCCAGGATGAAAAAGTGAAGTGGCAAAATTCTAGAGCATTGTTGGGAGATGTAGCGGAAGTGGAGAAGAAAATTTTGAAGCATCACTGAAAGATGTCATCAAAATGCAACAACAAAGTTTCAGAGCATCGCTAGAAGATGTCGTTGGAAGTAGCAACAAAATTTCTGGAGCATTGCCAAAAGATGCCGCTGGAAGGAAGAAGCAAAATTTTTGGAGCATCACCGAAAGATGTCGAAAGGAAGAAGCAACAAAATTTTGGAGCATCCTTGAAAGATGCAACTAGAATGCAGCAAGAAAATTTTTAGAGCATCATCAAAAGATGTTGCCAGAAGAAGGAAGCAAAATGAAGGACTTTGGACTTTATACTTTCTGGAGCATTGTTGAAAGATGCACCAGACTACAAGAATAAAACAGGAAATGGCACTAGTTGAGCATCCAAGTTTTGGAGCATCATAGCAAGGTGCTCCATAATTTGTATTTGATTAAACATGATGTCCTACAAGACAGAAACAAAATTTAGCCAAGTCTAAAAGATGAAAAATTCAAAAGAAATTCCCTGAAGTAATTACAAATACATACACATGCAAAGTAGTTTTGTTTTTTTTTCCTTTATTTTTTTTAGGATTGTGACTCAGAATATGAAAACTACATTGGCTCTGCCATAGCAGAGTCAATGGATTGGATTTCTCCTTACATTTCTACCATTCTCGTAAATTCCTCTTTATTGACAGGTTTGTGGTACATGCATAATCGATGACCATTGACTAGGAGAGTTCGAGTATCACTATCAATGGGCTTGAGTTGCACTGCTTTGTTTGGAAATACTTCAAAAAATTTATATGGATCCAGCTAATGAGTCCTCAATTTCCCTTGATGATATTTATATTGAGAATCGAATAAAAGTGCCCAATCCCCATTATGGAACTCTCTTTCCTTTATGTGTTTATCATGCCAGTCCTTAAATTGTTGTTGAACTATCTCAGTTTGGTGGACAACATCTAAATGGATTTCATCTAATTCACTAAGTTGTAGGACTCTTTCAACCTGGGCTCGTTTGAGATCTAAGCCTAACTCCATTGTTGTTCTCAAGGTTTGAAGTTCAAATTCAATGGGTAGAAGGGGTTTCTTCCCAAAAACTAACTTGTATGGACTGAGACTAGTGGTTGATTTCCAAGTTGTATTATAAGCCCAAATGACTTTAGGTAATTTTCTGGCCCAGTCTTTTCTCCTTGATGAAACTATTTTTGTTAGAATATTTTCAAACTCCCTGTTAGTGACTTCTACTTGACCATTTGCTTGTGGGTGATAGGGTGATGACTTCTTATGGCTTACTTGGAAATGATCAGTGAAGGCTAACATAGCTTTGGACATAAATTGGGGTCCTTAATCTATGACAATCGTTCTAGGGGCTCCAAATCTGAGAAAAATCTTGTTATATAAGAAGTCGGCTACTTGTTCTTCCCTAGCAACTCTTAGAGCTTGAACTTATGCCCACTTGGTCATATAGTCGGTATAGACCAAAATATACTCTTTCCCTTGTGAAGGGGGGTCTATAGGACTGATAAAATTCAATCCCCACTTTTCAAATGGTTCAAGAACTACCTGGGGTTGCAAAGGCATTTCATTGGATGCAATGGGTCTCCCTACTCTTTGGCATTCATCACAGTGATGAACATAATTTTTTACATCTTTATGCATAGAGGGCCAATAATATCTTGCACCCAAAATCTTATGGGATGTCCTCTTGGCAGAATAATGGCCTCCAAAGGGGTCATCATGGTAAGCTCTAAGGATGTATATGTTTCATCTGCCCTAACACAACGTTGTAAAACCATATCAAGACCACATCAAAATAATATTCCATTAATTTATTTGAACAGAGCATTTTCTTGAGTGATGTGTTTCTTCTATTTTGACATAAAATCTAGTGGCAACTCTGAAGTGGCCAAGTAGTTGGCAATGTCAGCAAACCAAGGAGTTTTAATGGAGATGGAAAACAAATTTTCATCTAGAAATTCATCTTGCATAGGAGCACAATCTCCATTGTCTTGTTTAATTCGGGATAGGAAATTTGCAACTACATTGAGCTTTCCAAGTTCGTCAATAATGGTCATATTGAATTCTTGTAGAAGCAATAACCACATGGTCATCCTTTCATTTACTACAGGTTTGTTCATTGGGTACTTGATGGTTGAATGGTCTATGAACAGAGTTACTTTGTACCCTGTGATGTAATGTCAAAATTTCTTGATTGCATGTACTACAGCTAAAAATTATTTCTCTGTGGTGGAGTAATTTCATTCAGTGGGAGTCAAATTCTTACTAATGAAATAGATAGCATACTTTCCCCCATTCTCATCTTCTTGACCTAAAATCGCTCCAATAGCATGATCAGAAGCATCTGCATAAATATGGAATGGAAGGTTCCAATTAGGTCCACGTAAGACAGGAGAAGAGATGAGTTTCTCCTTAATGATCTCAAATGATGATTGACACTCTGTTGTCCAGACAAAATATACATTCTTTTGGAGGGAAAACATAGGGGTTGCACTATTGCTGAAATTTTATATGAATCTCTAGTAGTATCTAGCATGTCCTAAGAAACTTCTAATTTCAGTTTGGTTTTTCGAAGTCACAAGTTGTTGTATTACCTCAATTTTCTTAGGATGAACATTTATCCCTTCAGCTGAAATGT
This sequence comes from Sequoia sempervirens, assembly GCA_007258455.2. NCBI lineage: Eukaryota > Viridiplantae > Streptophyta > Pinopsida > Cupressales > Cupressaceae > Sequoia > Sequoia sempervirens. The sequence continues at coordinate 98,303,645 of VDFB02086081.1, read as the reverse complement.
GGTGTCCCAACACTATCCCTTGTTCTACCATTAGGAATTTTCCATGACTCGAGGATAGTCGATGGTCCTCACATCGCTTCAATACTTTGTCCAAATTTTGAAGGCCTTCATCAAAAGTTTACCCATACACAGTGAAGTCATCCATGTAGACTTCCACATAGTCATTCACTAGCTCAACGAATATTGCCATGATAGCTCTCTAAAATGTTGCAAGAGCATTGCATAGCTCAAAGGGAAGGACATGATATGCGAATGTTCCCCAAGGGAAATTAAAAGTTGTTTTGCATTGGTCTTCCACGACTACTTGTATTTGGTTATATCCATTGAATCCATCTAGGAATGAGAAATACTTGCTTCCAACCAAATTATCCAAGACTTGGTCTACAAACAGTAGAGGGAAGTAATCTCTATGGGTAGCTTTGTTGAGTTCCCTATATTCAACACACATTCTCCACTTTCCATTTTTCTTTGGGACAACTACCAAAGGAAAAACCCATTTGTTATCAAAAATGGGATAGATGAATCCTACCTGTAGGAGTTTCTCAATTTTTGTTTTAACAATGTCTTTCAAGGCAAGATTGAGTCTTTGTTGTGGTTGACGAACAATTCTAACATCCTTAGTATAGATGTGATGGGTAAAAACACTTTGGTGTATTCCTCTCATGTCTATATAATCCAAAGCAAAAGCTTTAGATCTATTCACCAAAACATCAAAAAAATTGTGCTCTTCATCTCTGTCAACCAACTATTGATGTTCAAAGTTTTTCTTGGTAATAACATGATAGTTTTGACCCCTGGATGGTTGGAGGTGACAGTATAAGCTTCTTTATTCAAAGTGTTGAGAGGACAGCTATGCAGTATGGTTCTATGGATTCTAGAAATATCTTCGAAGAAGTGATCCATTTTTGGAATGATATTAGCCAGGGGACAAGGTAACCCCATGAATCTGGTGTAATCAAATTCAATGTGATCAACGTTGATTGGTTGCCCTAGAATTTCTTCTACATCTAACATTTCTTCATCACTTGAGTCTACGGTAATATTTTCCATATTGTTTTCCAATTCATCTTCCAACTCTTCACCATGTTGTTTAATGACTACCATAGCAAGTGAGGCTAGATTCTCTTGTTCGTTGGGACCATCTGGTTCATCAACCCAAACTTTGTTATGTTTATCAAGTTTAGCGAGGGGATATAGGAATAATTTTTTGCTATTGGAACCATGTGAAATGGTCATTCCTCTATCTTTGTAGTCAATCTTGGCTGCAACTGTAGCTAGCCACGGTCTTCCTAGAATTATCGGATAGCTATCCTTCGATGTAATGGACCGGATTATTTGGAAGTTTATTGGATATTCCCAACCGTCAACCTTAATAAGAACATTTTCTATGACACCTTTGGGAATAGCTATGGATTGATTCGCCATCTGTAACACTGTAGTTGTGGGACATAAATCAGTGATTCCCAAATTTTCCATAACATGGACTGTCATTACATTAACGGTTGATCCTAGGTCCACAAGTGCATTAGGTATTGCTACCTTGTCGATTGTCACTATTATAAGTGGACTACCTGGGTCATCATATTTCAGAGCTATGGTTTTTCTAGCCAAAAGTTCAACTAGATATCTGTTTATGTGAACAATATTAATTTGTTTTGGTTTTCTTCCTGGCATTTTGATGCACAGATATTTAATTAGTTGGTTTAGTTCAAGAATATCTTTAATCACTTGTAACAAAGGAACCCAGATTTGAAGTTGTTTAATCTCTTTTATCAGTGCGGTTTCAGTGGATGATGTCATTTTCAAAGGGTTATTCAAGGTGGTTGGTTTGAGACACTCTAAAAAAGGTCCTTGAGTTTTCTCTTTCAAGGTAGAGTCCTTTAAAAGATCAGTTGGATGTTGACCATCCTCCCTTTAAGGTAACTCAGAAGTTCTAGATGAAGATTGTGGAAGGGTCTTGTCTCGATTACTCATTAGGTTTTTCTCTAAAGTGTGGAATATGTCTTAGTCATTTCAGTAGATTCTTTAATTGGCTCGTCCAGGATCTCGACTATAGTAGGCTACTGGAGTGCTTTCCTAACCTTAACTGTAGGTTTCCACAATGGATAGCATTAAGTCGAGTCACATTTTCCTATTCTGTAGAATACACTAGGGTATTTTGACGATTATTATTTGGATTAGGGACAAGTTGTGTTGGAAGTTATGGTTGGTTAACCTGCTCATTTTGTTGAGGGTTTTGAGGGGCTGGTAAAAGGTTCTGTTGCAGATTAGGTATCCTCCTAGGCCTATTGTAAAACTAATTTTGAGGTTGATTCCTGTAAGGAGAAGGATTTTGAGGATACCATTGTTGTTGATGTTGGAAACAAGCAACACTGAGAGGGGGGGTGAATCATTGTTCTGCAAAAATTAACTTTATTATTCTAATATTTAACCCACTTAAAACATTCAACCAAGAGAAATATGCATAAACATAAAGCAAACAACCACAACACCATAACACAAGGATTTTTACATGGAAACCCTGTTTAGGGGAAAAACTATGGTGGATGGCCAATCCACAATATGATCTAAGTATATTTTCCATCAATGACAACACCAAAGTATATTTACAGTGTCTCTTTCCAACAATCTCCCCCTTTGGCATTGATGGCAACAATTAGTGAAAAATGACTAAGTGTCAAATCAATACCAACATGAATCACACTACCACTACAAAACTTCAAAAAGAATCTTCAATCTCAGCTTAGAAATGCAACTCCCCCTAAGACAAATATGCTTTTTTCACTATACAACTCTCCCCCTTTGACATCAATGGAAAATTAGGGGAACAAAATTTCAAAACTGTACAGGCATGAACTCGTTACTTACACAAATTTGTGTCTCAAACCCTTTTGAAACTCTCTAGAATTGCTATGTGACCACAAACGAAATAAGATTGAGCTTCTGCAATCTCAAGATTCATTGGGTCACTAACTACCATAGCATATTTGGCTTCCTTTAGTGCATTCACCATTATTTCAATCTTTGGACCAATTAGTCCTCTAAGTTCACTTGCTCTTCCTACAATCCTGTCATTTTCATGCTTCAAACTCCTTATTTTTTCAAGCAGAGATATTACTTGAACTTCTTGCTCACCAATATTGTCAGCTAGCAAATCAAAAGCATCAGAAATGGTAGCCAATTGTTTTTCAAGATCCTTCACCTTCTTCTCATTGTCTTCAGTGAATTTGGAAAAAATCAAATATGACTTATAGGCCTTTCCACCTTCAGATATAGAATCTTGAATATTCTTCATACAGGTGGCTAATAGAGTTTTATCCTTAGCAATCACTTCTTTTAACCAACTAAATCTTTTTCCATCAAACTCCTTTTGTACTTTAACCATGGCTGATTTTTCAAGAGACCCAAAATGAGTACTTATAGAATTTATGAGCTTCTTCAGTTCACCGGAAGAGGAACTGGATGGATCCTTAACATGAGTTGACATTTAATTTTCTCTAGAACTCCAAATGCAAGACTTAATAATTCGTTGTCCTCAATGTGAGACTTCAAAATCTTCTCACTAGCCTTAGCTTTTGCAATTGATGCAACCTTCATTATCTGAATTGGGGACAAGGTGGATAGATTGATTGGGCCTTCAACCAATTCAAGATCAAATTCTTCTTGTTGATCCACCAAAGATTCATTTACTACCTTGGCAGTGTCTCTTGCTTCCACTGGGATTTCCTTAACCTAGACCTTTTCTTCTTCTTCAACTTTTGGTTCTACATAAATTGTTTCTTGATTTCTCTTAGGAGCTTCAACTTCTTTATTTGGTATCTCCTTTTCTTTAGCTAATACAACCTTAGGAACTTCACTTCAGTTTTTATAGGTGCTTCGGTGTTATCTAGATAAGGAGGAATCTGATTATCCTCAGTATCTTCATTCACCTCCTCATTTGTCGGATTAGATACAACATCTTCAGCATTCACTTCTTCAACATTGATCTTGTTTCTTGACAGAAATGCTTCCAAAATTTTCTTAGTTTCATCAGCAACAACACCAGTTCACTTATCATAAGTTTGTTCACCCTTATTTTTCTTTTGAATTCCCTCTTGGCTTTTTCCAAGAGTGAGTTCATCTCCTCAATAGACATTTCTGAACACAAGTCTACAAGAATTATCTTTCTCATATGTTCTTCTTTTTTCCTCGCATTTACTCTTCTCAACTCCAAAACATCATATAGACTCTTAGGTAAACCAAACATAATTTCAACAAGAACTTTGTTTAAAATATTCAGATGTTTTATTATTGCCTCTTCAAAAATTCTTTGACCTGATTCATCAAACTTTTCATACCATTCACAGAGGGGCTTGAGATTTCCATCCTTGACAATAGCATTCTCAACTTCTTCAACTGTCATACCTAGTATGTATATTTTTTCCTTCTTCTTTTCCTTGTCTTCCTCACCGGAAGATTTCCTTTTCATTTCTTTCACAACTTCATCTGTCTTAGTCTCCTCACTTTTTGAGATGGCTTCATAGGTTCTTGAGCTCTTGTTCTTCTTCCTCTTACTAGAACCCCTATCTTGAGTTTGCACAGGAATTGGCTTGGTTGCACGAGCAAATGGGAAACTCCTTGTTGATCTAGTACGGGTACAGAATCCTATTGGACTAGCAGATTCGGTTCTTGCTGACTCTTTTCTTGCTTCAGCTTCATCTCTCTTTCTTCTGTCCTGTTTCATTTTTTCTACAGGTATTCCCATGTTTTCTACAAACACTTCTACTTCTTTCCTTACTCTTCTAACTATCTTTGGCTTTTGTAATTGATCATGGACTTGCATGCTCTTTTCTGCATAAGATCAAAAAATTTCTTCTGTTGGATCTAGAGGCATGCTCAACAAATGTTCTGCATACACCTTCAAGATGTTCTCATCTACTTCATATCCCATAGGCATAATTCATATCGTCTTGGGATCAATGGCTTCCATAATTCATTGATCAATATCTACCATGAAACAGATTGTATCTTTGTAATTTTCTACAATTGAGGTAGGTATTCTTTCTCTGGCATGCATCATATTCTAAAAAATTCTGAAGTACCCCTAGAGGGTAGTTTTTCGATTCTAACGATCACCACTTCCAAACAATATATCTCTTATTTGCACAACTACAGGCTGATTACTTTTCCAATGAACTTTCCCAACACCTAGAACCTCACTCATGAAATAAAAGAACAAACACAACAACAAATTACCATATTTAAAAGAGTTTTTTTTGTCCTTCTTAATCTTACCCAAATTCTCCATCAGCTAACTTATGAGCAGCTCACAGAATTCATAATTTGCATTTTCTTTTACCATTTGTTAGGCTACATAAATGGTCATACTAGATACTGAATTATCCTGACTGGAGTGGTAGACTTTGTAGCCAATGACCATTGATGCAAATTTCATGTCCACTTTAGCAATGTCTTTGATTGTCATTACCCTTCCATCAAATTGTGCACCTATTGCATCAGTAACCTTTTGATTCTTTACAGATTTCAAAACTGGCAGTCCATCGGAGGAATTTAGACCTATGACTACGCTTATAGCCTCTTTTTTAATCTTAAAAGGTATATTCAACCACATGAACTCGTCATGAACTCTGCTTAAAATATATCGCACCCATTCACTTTCCTCAAATATGGGGAATTTCACAAACTATGTAAACTTTTTCACTTCTAGGGTTTTGTATTTTGGCTTAACAGTGAAGTCTTCTCCAATTATATGGTTGGAATACAAATTCAGCATTTGAGAGCTCCCTAACTCTTCAATATTGGCATGTATATAAGCCCTAATGTCTTCAATGTGCAAGACTTTGTATGGTACAAACAAAAACAAACCTAGGGGCTCGGTCTCAACAGACTTATAAGGATGCCACTTGAACTTTGGACAGGGTATATCCTTGACTTTAACTACCAATGGAGTGGCCATTTTTACCAATTCACAAATTCACTAGTTTTTTCGATAAATACCTTTTGGTCAGATTGGAGTTTTGATCGTTGAATCTTCTTCACACTTGAATCTCGCCACAACTCAGCAAACTTCACTCTAGGGCTCTACAAATTTATTTTCTCTAAAATTCAAAGTGACAAATGAAAGATAAAAATTACTTTTTATCATTTGCACAACTAACCCTTTTTGTCACAATAAATTATTTTACCCTAATTCATCTGGTTACCCTATTTCTATGCACTGAGACAGATAGTTCTTCTACATATCTCCAATACTATATGATACTATCTCCAATTGGTTGAGCAACATCTAAAAGGCATCTATGCACTTACTAGACTTATCCACATTCCAGTGTTAGTTATCAGTAGGGTGTAAGAGATTTTCTTGATAGCTCCCCCTAGGCCAAAGGCATAAAAGTAATTCCTGGAGGAATTACAAGAAGCATATTCTGGTGCGGGCACATTTCCTTCAACACAGGGATCCTTCTTCACCCATTTCTTCTAAATTTTCCTCTTGATCACATCAGTAGTGACTTTACCTTTTCCCTTAACATCTTGTTGCATGTTTTGTTTTACTGGACCTCTTCTGCTCCAACAGAATCTAGCAGTGTGGCCAAATTTGTTACAGTTGTAACACAACATTTCTCTATCCAAACCTATTGTTCCACTGATTTTTCCTTGATCTGCATTGGTTAGAAATATGCCCAAGTCTATTGCATGCATAGCATCTGACATCTCTATGAAAGTTGTTCATCACAATTCTACATTCACTTGACTTATGACCAAACTTATTACAATTAAAGCACTGACCTGAGAATGATGGTCCTCTTGGATTCATCCTACTTCTACACTAAGAAGCCATATGATCAAATTTACTGCAAACAAAATAGTAACCATTGAATCTTTGAGCATTTGGTTTTCTTACTGGATTCCTTCTAGCTCCATTCATCTTATTTCCTTGCTTGAATCTTCCTTGTCTAGAATTCCTTTGTCCAAATCCAGAACTTTCTCCTTCTTCATAGCCAAGACCTCGCTTGTCACCATCATTCCTCTGACCTTTAATCAGTTCATCAAGCTTGGTTGAGCTTGCTTTGAATTTCTCCTTGTACTCATTTGCAGCAGTAAGTTCATTTGTAAGATCATCAAGTTGTTTTTCAAGCACTTCCTCATCATTTTTAGATTGTTCCAATTCATTGTCCAGTCGGTTGCATTCTTCAATTTTTTCTTTCAAGGATTGGGCAAGCTTTTCTTCATTCTTCTTTCTATCTTCAATTTCCTTGGTCATTTTCATCATGATAGATTTCATCTCACGCTTCAGGGCAGCATTTTCTCTAGAAAACTTTTCACTTTCTTTTGTTTTCTCCTTCAAGGCATGACTCAGTTGTTCATCTTCCACGCTTCTATTCTTCTGCTTAAGTTGATCACACAATTCCTTTCTTTTCTTCCTTGATTAATTGATTTTGTCTTTCAATGACTGAATGAATTTCTCTCACATTCTCAAGATTTTCCTACAATTCCCAATTCTCAGATTTTGATTGGTCAAGATCATCCAGGGCCACCAAAAGTTGTTCTTGAAGACTTCTTGTATCCATTGAAAACACTTTCCAATATCTCCCCAAGCCGTTAGACTTCTTTTGAGGAACTAGCTCCGATACCAATTGTTGGAAACAAGCAACACTGAGAGGTGGCGGTGAATCAATGTTCTGCAAAAATTAACTTTATTATTCTAATCTTTAACCCACTTAAAACATTCAACCAAGAGAAATATGCAGAAACAAAAAGAAAACAACCACAACACCATAACACAAGGATTTTTACGTGGAAACCCTATTAGGGGAAAAACCACGGTGGATAGCCAATCCACAATATGATCTGAGTATACTCAAAAAGAAGTTTACAATATGGGAATGCACTTGCATTTAGGCTCACTGCTCAAAATAGAAAGGCACACTGCCTTACAAAGATTTGGATTAGATCTAAGAGAATGAACTAAAAGAGTAGCATCCACAAATGCTTGATCATAGTTCTGATTAGGCTCAGTAGTTTATCTTTTGTCCTTCTGACTGGTCCTGCACTTTTGATCTGCTCCTCGCCTACTCGCACCACAAAAAAATTAATAATGCAGTGACTGTGCATAATAAATCACAATCGCCCTCTGATATTCTCAACAACACGTTGACACACTTACACACATATACAAAATGATATAATTGAACATTTATATATATCCGCGACTAAGAATTTAATTGCAACTTGTCAGCTTCAATAAAACTTAAGAATATTTACAACTATCGGCTCAAATCATGAATAATATTCAATCTACATCCACAACGGTAGGCCACAACTTAGCTAGACCCAAATCAAGATGATCGAACACAAAAACATTTTAGTAAACACTCCTCGAATATCCGTGACACTTAAAATCATTTGGGTCGGCCACAAAACACTGATGAACAAAAGATATCGAACTAGATCTCCAGACTTACACACAACTTGATACGAGGAACTAAGAATTTTGGACAACACAAGAAATACAATGATTAACCTCCCATAAGATCCACAACTCAAAATAACAACAGAAAACATGTATGAGAATTGAAGAACACAAAACTATTGGATGCTATGTTCTTCCTGACTGTCCTCAATCTGTCTGTCGGTAGGAGAAAATGATGACTTACAGATCCAATCATCGACTAGGGTTTCCATCAATGACAACACCAAAGTATTTTTGCAATGTCTCTTGCCAACAGTTGAGTTTGGCCATTGGTCGTTTCCCCAGGACTGATTTTCCCATTCAGGTGGTCCCCAAGGGTAAGCTCCCTAGTTAGGTGGTGCTTGAGGCCAAGGTGTCGCCCATTGATTATTATTCCAATTGTTTGGGGGCCACCAAGAGGGATTTGAATTTTAACCATAAGAGAAATTCCCTCCAGGTCTTTGGTTTACAAAGTTGACCCCCTCCTCAACCTAAGATGTCTTTTTCTTGGAATTCTTGATTGCATTTAGGATCTCACATTGATTAGTGGCATGACTCTTCTCACAAACTTGGAAAATGTCAATTTTGTCGAATGGGAATTCTCTTAATAGTTGTTTGTTTCGACACCTAGGACAATAGATGGATAATGCTCAGGATTAAGTGTTTTAGCCTATATTCCATCCAACGTGGTGTTGAATTGAACTAGAATGTCATTTTTGAGATCTGTTATCTCCTCACATAGTTTACCTCCTCGAGTACGAGAGAAATTATGCCATAACTCAATGATTATGCCTCCTAGATTTAATTGGAACCTTTGAAAAGAGTAGATTTACAAATACCTCCTCGAGTACGAGAGAAATTATGGCATAACTCAGTGATATCATCGAGTCTAAGTTGGGACACATCACCTTTTCCCATTAAATCTAGGCTTCTCCTAGCATCTTCATCAAGTCCCTTGAGAAATATGATCTTCAGAATTTCCAGACTTATGGCTTCTCTGCCACATCATTTAGATAAGAAGATGAACCTATCCAGGTAATCTTCTAGGCTTTCATCTTCATTTTTCCATAGTTTGAACAACTCCTTTTTCCTATCATTGACTCTATAGTAACTCTAGTATTTATCCAAAAAGGAAGACTCCATATCGTCCCAAGAGGCTATTAACCTTGAAGCTAATCCCATGAACCAACACATTGTAGCATCCTTCAGGGTGGAGGGAAAAAGTTTCAATTTTTGGTTATCATTCTTGTAGTCATACATCTGACACAAAACTTTAAACTCAAATAGGAACTGGTTAGGGTCTTCGTAGGATAAACCTCTGAAAGTTGGTAAGAAGGTTGGTGAAATGTTTTTCATAGGTGTATCATCATCTTGATCGAGAGCAATAGGAGAAGTAAATTTTTGCGCTCCCCCTGTTGGGTTAGCGCCATTTCTATGATCACCCATGACATTGAAAGGAATTCATTCCTCTTCAAAATTTTACTCTAATGGTTGAGTTTTTGGGGTATGCAAAGGAATGCTTTCCTCTATAAATCTTTGTTCTAATGGGTGAATTTTTGGGGTATAGTGGGAGGTCTCAGGTTGATCCTGCTCGATCAATTCATCAATAAGTTCTTCAGTTGAGACTTCTTCCTCCCTGATTATGGTTGGAATGTCTTTTGGGGTAATTTTTGGTATGAATCTTCCGTGGGAACCTTGTTTCCTGACCATGCAAAAAAAGAAGCCTAGAAACTAGTTTTTTTTCTAAAAGAGGTATTCAAGCAATCTCCTACTAACACTAGAAAAGGAAGTTCCCTGGCCCAATGGTGCCAAAAAGTGATAGGCTATCGTGAGGTCCTATCGCTTTAGTTGAAAATGTATCAATTATATCAACTGGGTAGTGTTTGAAGGTTGTATGAAATAAGGGACATCTTGGATTTCTTTCTTAGATATTTTGAATTCTTGAAATGGTTATAAACAAAAATTTAGCTAGAAAGCAATTAAACTGGAAAGCATGAAGTTTTTTAAGCTAGAAATCATGAGACAATTAAACTAGAAAGCATATAAATTATCTAAGAAGAAACACTTGCAGTAAAACTGGAAAATTTAAATGAAAACAACTAACGGTTAATGACTAATTGCTGACAAAATGTAAACTTGATAATTTGTAACTTACAACAACAGTGGGTACACCAAAATGTCAAATAAACAGAAGTAAAATATTGTAAACTTGAACTACAATTTATAGGAATAATTGATAGAGCTTGACACACACAAATAACATTCATCCACATTTATCATGTACAGAATAAAGGTAACAACATTGAAAATGAAAATACTTATCTATCTTATCTACAAGATCCCTCGAGTGGCCTGCTCTCGGGTGTTCCTACGCTTAACTCGGATCACATGTACTTTTGCATCTTCAAAATGAATTCATCCATGATACTTCCATTACTTAAAATGATTGACTCAAAATAGGATTGGCAATATTTATTTATTCATATAAAAATGCAACACAAAGACATAGCTGGACAGTTTTCATCATAACATTGTAACAGTATCACCGTACCATTATTTTTGGTGGTAACATATATATACTAAACTACTAACAAAATCCTAAATTTCAAATGGTGGAAGATCACCACTGAAAAATTATTTTAACGGAATTTCAACTAGCCAACTGATTGACGTCCATAACATAAAACATATTAAAGGCTCGAAGTGGAGCCATAAAGTTTTTAAATAGAAATTAAACAGAAAGCATTAAAAGGACTTGTTCCACTATGCACTCCTAAATTTTTGACACCTAGTACAATAACTTAAAACTATACCATTATATCAAAGTTAGTCAGCTTATTTCAATTGATTTAGGAAATAATGATTTATACATCTTTTTTACAAAAAGTAAGCAATTATTAATCCTAAAAATAAACAATTGGTAGGGCTGAAGTGATTGGTAAGAACAACAAAGGGTTTTTAGCTTATTATAATTATGAGGTTATTGATACCTCATCAAGTCTAACTTTTACCTTTTTTTAATCAATTACCTCATTTCCATCAATTGTAAAACTCTAATCATGACATATTAAAAGTCTTTCCTTCACCTTACATTATTCCCATCTCATATCTCCTCTAGCATTACTTCTCTATCACCCCTAACTCCTTGATCCCAACACCCTATTCGCTTTTAGGATTTCAGACTTGATCTTCCCAACATGCCTATCAAACATTCCTTCCCTAAGATGACCCTAAAATATCATTAATTCATTTATAATGCCACTAACTACAAGATCATATTCAATGGCACCCAAAAATCATTTTTTATGTAAGTTGGCATGGATTCAAAGGAGAAAAGAAGTGTTTAGACCATGCCACAATTATTATTGCAAAGGTCGATGATTGATATGCCATCCCCAAGCTGTTATTTTAATATATTTCTTAGATGATTTTATGTTTTGTTCCTTACACTCAACTCTAAAAACCATCAATGATCAAAGGTATTCCATGGGTACAAAGAATGTTCTTTCCACATTTCTAGATGATCAAATCAAGTCTCAAATGGGCATTCTTCTATAGATGTCTTTAATGAAAATGATGGCTAGGTTGTGGGTGTTCTCTATAGCATACCCATGGTAGGTCATAGAATTTATTATATATTTTGTGTTCTCCTCCATAAGTATTAAGGACCTAAGAGTCATCATTCAATAGTTATTTCTCATTTCTAACAAATAGTGCATGATAGAAAAACTTCTCTATAATAGATTTATTATTCTTTGAAGTGAAAATGTATGCTTAAGCCTTGCAATCAATAAAATGACTAATTATTTGCCTCCTATGGTTTGTATACCATGTATTTTTTATTTTGAGTTATATTATATGGGTTTTAGTCTCTTTTAGCTTGTTTAAGTTGATTGTAGACACCTTACACCTCTTGTAGTTTTATTCACTTCATATTTTACCTCTTAATTTAGTCCTATATAGTAAAAAATGTGTGATCCATTGTCAGTTTTGAATATTTTCTTATGCTATCAAGGAAAAATAGAGTGTACTAAGTCTAAGTGCATCACCATCTTTCCCTTTTAATTTTTTCTTTCTTCCCCCTATGAATATTAGAGTAGGAGTATGCATTATTTTTAATTTGTGTTGAGTTGGTTCAACACCTGAACTTAGGATTAGAAAGGAACCAACCTTATGTGGAGGTCTAATCTCAATTTTAACAAGATCCAACACTTGAGAGTTATTTCCCATTATATCTCTAAAATTATTGAGCCAGGGTCAATAAGGGCACAAGTTTAGGTGACAATAGATCTTAATGGTTGCACAAGAGGTCCTAGTTGTTGTGCAAGTGGACTTGGTTGTTATCCAAGAAAGTTCTACACATGTGTGAAAGGTAGTATAGACACTTAAAATCAACCATATTCTAACAACATGTCTAACATTGCCACTTTCAACATACTTCACATCCTAGTCATAAACATATTTTCATCATATCAACACTAGTTAATTAAATAAAATTATATCTATTTAATTAAATAGGACTTATCCTCTAACATTTCATCTATCATTCAATTAATTAAATAAATAATATTTAATTAATTAAATTATCATCCTACATCCATTTCCCATAATTGATTAAATAATTAATTATTAAATTAGTTAGCCTAAAGCATAATCTTATTCTAATCTCCCCACTAGTGGGATAATCATGCATCAACAATTTAAAATTAAAATAAACATAAGTCACTAATCCAAAATTAAGTCAACATTCAATCCTAGCCATCAAATCAACTAAACTAATTTCCTAGCTACCCATTCCCAATTACCTTCAATCCAAACTCAAACTGACTTTTAATCCCCACTATCCATCTAATCAAGGAATCTCAACCCTTCATCCACCAACCACTAGAATTTAGTCTCTCCTCCCTCCTAAAATAAAATTCAAACTTCCTCTCAAGTGATTCTATCCATCCATCCTAAATCAATCTTAACCATCTATTTATCCTCATCAAATCTATAAATCAAATCGATCCCCAAGCCACTCCAAGGAATAAATTTGGATGCAAAAAAGTTATGTACTAGGAGTGGGCACCCACACACTACTTCAAAAATCAACTACCACATGAAACAGTCGCCTATATGGTCATCAAATGTTTGTGTTGGTGAAAGACTTTGTGTCTTTTGGAATTCTTGCATTCCTTTGGCTCTAATCTAAGGGGTAAAGCTTAATATAGGATTTACATTTTGTGTTGTTTCTTATAGATTTAATCCTATGTTGATGTTCACATTCTAGCACACCTAATGGGACCCCATCCCAAGATAATCCTTGTTTTGTAGATACTATTATATGATTCCCATCATTTCTAATCGAGCACATCCACTCTATTAAAAAAATATATCTACAAGTAAAAATAGAAAACCCTTACTCAATGACACATATGCTCTATAGAGTGGCATACATATGCAATATCATGGTGAACCTACACTATTTGGTGCACTTAGAGCTCATGGTGGCATGTCTACGACTAGAGTAGAACACATGTGGCCCCTTATAGTACACCTACACTGAATAGCTCACCTACACTTGTGAGTGGCTTATCTACAACTAAACTAGCACACCTACAAATCCTCGTGACATGTGCATGCAACTTGACTTACACACCTACAAGTTATCTAGAACACCCACATCACTTTTTAGCATATATGCTTTGTGCAACAATGTATGTACATTTATCATTATTTTATCAAGTTTTAATTATTCATCACTAATACAATTCACTTGTATGGATTCTTGTTCATCTTTGCATGTCATGTACTAACTATTTGTTACAATTTCCCTTGCTAAATAATATTTATCAAATTACTAATGCATGTCTTGTAGGTTTGTTTAACCAACATTCATATCAAACATCACTTTTATGTGTATTCTTTTATTTCTCATACTTAATTTTATCAAGTAAATAAATATTTTTTCTTTACTTACATGACCAAGGAATGTGTATTCTCTTCCCTTGCGTTGAAATTTGATCTTTGGAATCAAAATCATGCCTTTGTCAATTTTTTGTTCCCCCCAAAAGTTCAACTCATGTATGCTCTTTTCTTGTGCCACAAGGTGATATTGAAAATAAAAAATAGTTGATCCTTTTATTTGGTTTATTTTTAGTAGGATTAGCTTGGATTCCATCACCAAGTGGCAACCTAAACTCTCATGTTATGACAGGGGTATAAATCAAGGAGAGAATCAAAATTTTCTAGACTAGGGGTACACTTATCATTTCGGCCCAGACTTGCAAGAAACTTTATAGCTTGTAAGTGAAGCAGGATAGTGGATTACCCTCCCATACCACACCATTAGACATACATGTCACTTAAATTAATCATGACTCGTGTACCTTTAGGCATATTTGACGATATCCCTAGAATTCCTTGTATAGGCCTACACAATGAACATACCAATCATTTGGTCCTTGTAGTATATTGGTAAGTGATTATCCCTAAGAAGTTACACTATACTTTCAAAAATGGAATAGTAGCCATAAATTCTCTCATTTTGTACCCTTGTGTGACCTTGAGGACATTACCTTGAGATCAATAAGCCATACTATTTACAATTGGGTCAAAGTATATTTGTGGCCTTACAAGGTCAAACAATCCTACTTGATTAGTTAAGATGCTCTTTCGTATTTTTTTATCTTTCTTGTCTTGAAACTATGTAATAAATTGAATCAAACCTTTTACAAATCTAATATGGTTAAAAATAAGGAAAATATGACCCCCTTTTTCAACCAATCCAGCAACCCTTTCAACTTTCATGATGATAATTGTCTTCCTAATCAAGATGAATATCATGAGGATAATAGTCTTAAAAGGAAGAAAGGTATGCATAAATTCTTTCTAGACTAAAATTTTGAGGAGAGTGTTGTGTAAATTTCAATTTTAATAATTGCAAAAATAATAAATACATATAAATATAAAATAAATAATATACCATAACACAAGTGTATGTGAGGAAAACCCTTTTAAGGAGAAAAACCCCACACTCCAAAGCAATCCAATGTATTATTTAGTAAACAACACAGTTATAATAAACTTGTAGAGAGAGTATTCATTAGAGTATCACCTACTAGAAATATAAAAGAATGACAACTTAATAATATCTACAAATATCTCCACTCAACCTTTGTCTCGAGAACCTAATATATAAGAGAAACAATAAAAGTAACCAAATGATAAATAAAAAATCATGAGCTAGAACCACCCAAAAAGTGGCACCCAAATATTTAGCTTATTATCTCTAACCAAAGATACTTTATGATGTGTCATAACATGCATCATAAGTTGGTCAACTAGTGCAACTCTCCCTTACAACTCTTTTATCTATCCAACACATTTTTTTTATTTTTTATGTAGAAGGCCCAACTTTTGGAGGCCATAACTTTTGATCTAGGAGGTAATTGGGCCCTTTTAAAAAATTATAGATATCAAAGAGACCTATGAGAAAAACACCCTTATAAGTAATGATGAATAACCCAAAATATGTTGAAAGACTAAGTAGTTTGTCATTGACATGTTTGTTGGAAATATGAGCATGGAGTATGAGCATAAGTTGTTCAGTATGCAGTTCAGTGTTATCATTGATGTCAACATTGTATTTTGGTATGAAGATCACCATACAGACTAGTTTGTATAGCTTGAGCATGTTTAAAGATGATTATCAAGTGCAATTTTGTAAGAAGGTTTGATCTAGTGAAGACAGTTGAAGTAAGAAATTGACTAAGTGTCAAAAGAAGTAATTTGGTGTATAGGACATCCAATATTTTGGTCTGCATTGGTCCGTTGTGTAGAATCTTGCACTATGATTTTAATATATTTTTCTTGGATGTTAGAGGAACTAAATCTAGATTTTCACATTGTTTTGAGTTATGGCATTGAAGTTATGAGTGACAATATATCAATCTAGCAGTAGCAGAAGTTTCCAATATAGTATGTATGTTTTGGTGAGTTTGCACTTCTTCGTGGATTGGTATCTAGCTTTGCAAATTTGTGGAGATGTTGAAAGGTGTCAATAGCACCTATATTCCAAGTGGCATGAAGTTTTGAGGTCCGTGTGTCTGCTTGTGGTTGTATAGTTGAAAAATTTTGATGTTAGATCATTACTAGTGCCAACCTAATAAGTCTTGTGTATTACAGATGTAAGATGGGGGAAAATATTCTAGCCTAGATAAAGTGACAACCACAACACTTCTAAGCTAAAACCTCATCCAAACAAGAGAAAATAATGAAAGCATAAGGAAAATGAAAGCATCAAATCAAAACACTCCCCATGCTTGAACTTGAATCACTTCTCTTGCCTCTCCTATTTCTCCTTTTGCAAAATTTTCCCTCAGATTTGTTGTTTTACTTGTGCAAATACCTGCAAATAGTAAGTAGAAAATTGGAGACAAAATGGTTGTTAAAGAAAAAATGGGAGAGAATGGCTTCTTTTTTAGACAACCATTCAAACGAACAGACAAGATTAATCATCTAGAAAGATTCCAAGATCGACGGACAAGGATTCATTAGAGGGAGGTTACAAAACAGACGGTCAAGATCAAGTTTCTAGAAAGATGTTGAGATCAATGGTGGAGGATTGATGCACTAGAATAATTCCATTCATGGGAGGGCTATGATGTCGATGGCTATGACAAAGATTAATGAGCAAGTGGAGGAAATGGATGAATTAAAAATTGGAAAAAAAAGTTAATTCATGAGACATGAATATTTGACCAAGTGGAGAATAAATAATTATTTATTTGAGGAAAATGGAAAATGGGCATTTAATTAAATCAATTTATAAAATCAATTTACTTAAATGGGGAGAGATGGAAATTAGACACTAAATAATTAATTAGAATTAATTATTTAATGGGGAGAGAAATGATGCATAATTAAATAATCTTGACAATTATTTATTATAGAAGAATGAAAAGGTCAATTGCATAAACAAATAATTATTATTATTATCTGACTATAGGCGAATGATAAAAGATAAATAATTAAATAAATAATGATTTATTTAATTATTGAAAAAAGGGAGTGTTAGCGACACAATTAATTTATTTTAATTGATCAATATAGAATAGAGATTAGAAATTAAATTAATTAAATAATTAAAAATTATTTAATTAATAGAGGAATATGATCAAGAATAATCAAATAATTAAAATTATTCAATTATCGGAAGATGATGACCAGAAAAAAAATGATGCTTGCAGACTTAGGAAATTTTTCATTGTCTACATTTTTCCCCTCTTTGACATAAATGTAGTTCATCGTGTTGTGTCAAATAAATTCAGTCAAAGGATGCCCCAGTGAAGTCAAGGTACGGGTATGCCCCCTCAAGAAAATTTTACAAATTTTCAAAAAGTTTCAAAAAAATTGGAAAATTGTCCCGATAAGACAAGTGGATGGCCAAGAATCGAATTGTGAAGATGGAATTGAGTTCGAGGTCAATAAAGGGGTCAGATTCAGGATCAAAATAATCAAAAGGTGTGCCTAATAGGCAAGGTGGGTCTAAACCCTAATTTTGAACCTATAAAATAGTAATTTGATTGGAAAAAAAGGTTCATTTATGCATTCCAAATTTAGAAATTCCTAGAGTTCTAAGTTATTTTGTAGTGAAGATGTCACATGTTCTAGAGGCCGCCCATCGTGCATATCCGATCCGAAGATATCGCCGACCTAAGGGAGCACCCACCCCGGTATGTACTAGTAGCCTACTCTTTTAATTTTTTGTTTTTCACACATTTAGGTAGGGAAAAAATTTAGTAGGCAATTGTGTCACAAAATTCTACAATGCAATTGTGTGTGTGTTCGACGCAAATGATAAGCGGTTCGCCGCAATTGCATTAGGGTTAAGGCAGGGTCATTTGCAATGGAGCTCCATTTGTCAACAGGGGAGGTGACAGTCACCCTACAAGATGTGTATAGGATATTACGGCTTCCTATTCATAGTGAGCGGGTACGCTATGACCTTGCTCAAGGACTGTAGACACTGTACAAGTACTATGAGTGTGATGATGATGCTGAGATCGAGATCTAGGGGTATGAGATCAGATGGGAGACCCTGGCAGAGATATATGACAAATACGATTGTGTTCTATGTGCATTGATAGTAGGAGTGATGATTCCCAACCGCAGGGATTATAGTTTCGCGGTAGGTTGGGAGAGGTGCTCGATTTGATGGTTCACTTCAGGACAGTGTACATGTGGGGGGCATGTCTTTTGGCCATGCTTTACTTCAAGCTTCACGATATTTCATACAAGGGAGGACAAAGTCTAAGCTGTGGAGTGACTTTGCTAACATTTTTGGCTTGGGAGCACATAGCAGTGTTCTAACCTCTGGTGGTTTGGCAGCTAGCGGCCAGCGCTCCATATGCATTTATGTATCAAGGAGCTCTAACACAGACACATGTTGGTGATGTGTGGTATTGGATGCATGGATTAGACACATTGGTCAGATTCATTTGGAGGCCATGGAGTACTTTTCAGTTGTGGATCAATGAGGATGATCACATTCCATGGTGTCAACAGCCTAGATATCTTATTGGGTGCAAGTGCAGTCGCAGCATATCATCAAGATGTATCTCCCAGAGAGGGTTCAGAGGCATTTTTGGGAGAGATAGGATGTTCTAGTTGGCATGGAAAAGTATGGACGATCTTCATGAGAGGTGCATCCCTAGGGACCTCAAATTGTTGTGACCACCACAGAGCAGGAGATAGATGCCCTTCAGGCATTGGATTGGGAGTGGAGAGGAGGGGATGTCAATGCAGGTTCAACACCAAAGTATGATGTCTGGTGGTTGATTCATAGACCCAAGAGGCCAGTGAGGTGATAGGGGTCAGGGGGTTGGAGGGAGAGGAGATGGAAGATGGGGGATCGAGGAGGACAAGGGGATGATGGTGGGGATGGATGGGGAGGATAGGGAGGAGGAGACAGGCACGAGAGGGGGAGGGACAGAGGACAACGAGAGGGTAGAAAACTACCACCAATCAGGGAGGAGAAGGAGATGGAGGAGGACCAACCCAAGGAGAGGGTAGTGGCAGAGGTGGTAGTGTGGGAGGGGGAGCAGCATGCAGAGATGCCCTCATGAGAGGTAGGGCAGCCAGAGGTTGAGGCGGGAGGAGAGGGGGGATAGGAGGAGCCTGAGGCAAGAGAAGAGGATGAGATAGATGAGGTAGATAGAGTCCTCCATGAGAGGATTATCATGGGGGTCGATGAGGTGGGGTTAGAGGAGGGTTGAGCATATGAGGGCAGTGCAGATTAGAGGATAACCACCCTACAGGAACGTGTGCAGGAACTGGAGGAAAAGTTGAGGACTGTGACTGTTGAGAGGGATGGCCTTAAGGCCGAGAGGGATGCCTTCCAGGTGGAGAGAGTCCTAGAAGTGATTAGCCATCAGCAAACAGACCAGCGGATGATCGACTTTATAGCTACATGCAGTGGATTTGTTGAAGTTGCACATGAGTATGCCCAGGCCAGCAGGGCCATGCAATATTACAAAGATTTATATGAGAGAGTGGTACCATCGGAGAGGAGGGAGCCCATGTTTTCAAAGATTGACAATGGTTCACGGGATAGATAATGTAGTAGGACACAGATTAGATCCACTCATAGCAGGTCTGAGGGTGACACGGGCCACCCCTTATGACAGGCCTCCTACCACAGAGCATAGGTCCAGAGAACCACCACGCAAGGACAGGGATGCCCTAGGGACAGGGGATCAGGGCAGTTCAAGCTAGGTCATCCTTTCTATTTATCGTGTTGTTATATGGACACTATACATTTTGATTATCGAGCTTGCAAGTTGAAGCTCCATCTTTATTGGACACATCTTGACATTGTACCCATGACACCTTTTTTTTTGGCGATATATATGATATGATTTTTGCGGCGATTGATGATATGCATTGTTATATGATTATGCACTTATGTTTATGATGATGAAATGTGATGTTATGAATGTTTATGTTATTATTATGATGTTCATTGATGCATTCTATATGGTTATGTGATGGTCCAATATGCTTTATGATTATGTGTGTATAATAAATGCAAGGTGGATGACCTAATTTGATAGACAAAATATGTCATGATGATGTGATGTATTTATGACTGGATATTTTTATTATGATATGTATGGATGATGAATGCAATGGAAATGACCTAATGTTACAAATGAGATGTGATATGCAGATGAAATTTAATGTTAATGTAATGAAATGCTTGTATGATAATGCAAAATTCCATGATTCAAAATGTTTAATGGAAAATGTGATGTGCAATATGATATGTCATATTATCATTAATGTGATGTAATGTGTATGGAATACAATGTGATGTGAAATGCAACGGAATGCGATATAGTGGATCATGATGTAAAATGCAATGTGATGGATGAACTATGATACAATGCACAATACAATAAAATACTAATGTGATGGTGCTAATATGATGATAAAATGTTAATTCTATATGAATGATCTCTATGTTTTTGTGTTTTCTTATGCAAATATATGTGACTTAATATGATAATGCTATCTATGATGAAAATGTTCTCTATGATGTTTTCTAACATGATTATGCATGCAATATATTTTTGTGTGTCACAGGACTTTGTCAAGATGCAGATAGAAGAAAAGTTAGCGCAGAAGAGATGGAAGTTAGCATGAAAAAGGAGAGGAAGGTGGAGATGGAAAGTTAAATGAGAAATGACAAGGTACCAGTTTTCATGCTTTTATATTTATCATCATCGAGTGTCAAAAATGTCACAAATGGAACACAAACACCATGGTATGACATAGACCAAGGTGTGCAAGGTGACCATTTGTGAGAGACAAGTAGTCAAAAGACAAGGATTTCCTTAGCTCATACTAAGGACCCAATTATCCCAGTCTTTTTGCCAAGACAAACCACAGGTAGCAAGTGAAGAAAAGAGGTCATGATCCATCATCATCCTGCTAAATCCATTTTTCATAGGACATCCTTGAGGTAACTAGTAACATGACCGAAGACCAATCAAAAAGATAAGACAAACCCAGACCAACAAAGTGTTTTTCCAAATAGACAGTGTTTGCCAATGGTATCGACAAGATTTTTTGAGTTGATCAATTAAGTTGACCAAGATGACCGAATTTGATTGATAAGATAACAAGGATTGGTTGATAAGTTTGACTAGGATTGACCAATTGATTTGATTGACTGCACCTAGCTTCAAGAAGGACACATCCTGATAAAAGCAAGATTAATCGAAAAGAGATGACAAGATTGATTGATTTGATAAAGATTGATTGATAAAGTTGACAAGGTTGATTAATTGATAAATTGACAAAGTTTTGATTGATAAGGTTGACAAAGTTGATCATTATGCCCAATTTCAAGAAAGACATGTCATGATTATGGCAAGATTGATTGATAATATTGGAAAAGCGATGTGACGATACCTAATCTCAGGAAAGACATATCCTATTCAAGGCAAGGAGCACATATGACAAAGTTGACCAAGTGACAAGTGTTGACAAGGAACCTAACTGCAAGAAAGACACATCCTGCTTAAGGTGAAAGACAAGATTGACCAAAGACAAAGTCTAATCTTAGGAAGGACGCATCTTGATAAAAGACAAGAGACAAGACCAAATGAGACAAATGGCATAATGTCCCATTCTGATAAAAGACTAATGACCTGATCAATTGATTGGCGATAAGATGATTGATTGATTGAAGGTGAAAGATTTTGTTGGTTATGTTTGTCTATTGATTCAAGATTTGGTTTGAACGATGATTGCTTGTGGACCAGGAATAAGCCCAGACTCAACAAACCCTAAAGGACTGACCTAGGTGGTCTCAAGGGCTCATCGATTGATGGGCCTTGCCTACGTTATACATGCAAAGACCTTGTAGTTTGACACAACTTGAATTTGTTTTATTTGAAAAAAGATTAACTCGTGATTTTATTTGAGCAAACCTAAAAGGACCGACCTAATGTCTCAAGGGCCCATTTAAGGTGAGCCTTTCCTATGTAGAAAATGTGCAGAGACACCATAGTTCAACCACTCTAATACAAACTAACTCAGACTCTAGCTCTAACTCAGACTCATACTCTATTTTTGGAAGTTTTTGAAGTTTTTTGATGTTTTTGGATTTTAATGTTTTATGATTTTTTGGATTTTGATGTTTTTTATGATTTTTTTGGATTTTAATGTTTTATGATTTTTTTGGATTTTGAAGGTTTTCTAAATTTTTTGATTTTGAATTTTGGATTTGAAGGTTTTTCGATTTTTGGATTTTGACTTTCATTTTGAAGTTTTGTGATTTTTTTGGATTTTGAAGTTTTCTGATTTTTTTGGATTTTGAAATTTTCTAGTTTTTTTGGATTTTTGATGGTTTTTATGATTTTTTTAGACTTTTGATGGTTTTAAAAGGTTGATACCATGCATTGGATCCCATGAAGACATAAGTCAAGGAATTTCCCCCAGTCAGATGTAGGACCAATTTATTATGCATAAGCGGTAGCAGTGAATGCAAAGGATAATCATGAAGGAAAAGGATGCTAAATTTCGGTGGTTCTCAAGCCATGGGAAGGATGACGAAGCTTTGTTAGGAACAAGTGACATGTGCGAATGGATGAGCAGAAAGATGAGAGACCAGATGGGGTGATAATAGATGAAGGAGCATAGACTGACTACACATGGCGCTTGTTTGCCAGGTTTTCACCATGGTACTTATCTAAGCGCCACCAAAGTGGTTTTCACTTTTGGATGAATTATTTCTCTTTCCTATTTTTTTTCATTTTTTTAATTTTTTGTTGTCACCAAGATGCCTGTTTGCCAGGTTTTCATCAAGGTGACTATTTTTTTTTAATTTCTTTATATTTTTGAATTTGAAGGGGATACTTTGACAATCAAGAATAGTACTTGTGAAGGTGCATGGTGTTGATGGGTTCAGACAATTGTTCCCCTTCAAGAGTAGAAAGTTGATAAGCACCTGAACCATATGATGTGATGATGTAAGGGCCCAACCAATTAAGTTTAAACTTTTTGGGCTTCTCTCATTCTACTTGATTCTTCAGATTTTCTTTTAGGACTAAGTCACCAATGTCAAAGCTTCTAGGTTGGAATTTCTTATTATAACTACGTAGAAGGCGATTTTGATATGCTTGCAAGTGTGTTAAATCATTCTACCTCTTTTCATCCAATAACTCTAGCTCATGTAGACGGGATACAAAGTATTTGTCTTGATCAATCAATCCTTGCATAGAGACTCACAGGGATTGTAAATTGACCTCTATAGGAAGTATTGCTTCAGATTTGTAGACAAGGGAATATGGTGTGGCTCTTGTAGGAGTGTGGACACTAGTACGGTAGGCCCATAAAGCAAGATTAAGTTGGAGGTGCCAGTCTCGACCAACATCATTGATAGTCTTCTTCAATATTTTTAGGATGGTTTTATTAGATGCCTCGGCTTGGCCATTACCTTGGGGGTAATACGGAGTAGCAAAATGATGTTGGATATAGAATTTTTCACAAAGATCACAGACGTCCTGGTTTTAAAAGGGAAACCATTATTTGTAACGATGGATTGTGGAACACCATAATGACAAATGTTGTAATTTAGGATGAACTTGGCTATCTGCTTTCCAGTGATGTATGTCGGTGGGATGGCTTCGATCCATTTTGTGAAGTACTCAGTATCAACATGGATAAACTTATGTCCATTAGTAGAGGTTGGATGGATCCTTCCTATGAGGTCGAGTCCCCATTGAGAAAATGGCCATGGAAAAGTAAGCAATTGTAGCTCTTGAGTTGGTGCATGTATAAGATCTCCATGAATCTAACATTGGTGACATTTTCACAAAGTGATAGGCATCATGTTCCATTGTGGGATAACAATATCCCATCCTCATGAGCTTTTTGGCTAAGGTCAAACTAACAGAGTGATCTCCACATATATCATGATTTACCTCTTGTAAGGTTGTTTGTGCTTCATTTGATTCGAGACAGTGAAGGAGGGCGCTATCTAAACTGCGACAGTAGAGGGTATCTCTGATGTTGGCATATTTGGATGCTTGTTGGATAAAGGTCTTTCGTTGGTTAGGGGACAAGTCGGGAGGGATAATTTGGTCATGCAAGTAACTATAAATTTCTTTGTACCAAGGAGATTCAAGACCAACAAGCTCACACACAAGTTCTGTTTCGGGGACATCGAACACAGGGATCAACGACTGTTCTACCAAGAACTCATATTGTGATGCATTGTTGGGAATGTCCAAGAGAGATCCAATTGTAGCCATTGCATCAGTTGTTTTGTTCTATATTCTCAATATCTTCTCAAATGTAATATTATCAAAGTATAGTTTGAAGTTGTCCATTGGATGCACTTGTAGGGCATCAATTTCTCATCCTTGGTGTCATAATCATCATTAACTTGCTTAATCACTAATTGGGAATCACCATAAACCTAAAGATCCTTGATTTTCCATTTGATTGCCATTCAGAGACTTGTTAATAATGCTTCATATTTTTCTATGTTGTTCATGCACAAAAATACTATTCGAAATGACTTGGGAATGGAATCTCCTTAAGGTGTGATGAAGAGAAATCTAGCTCCTGAACCATGTCTTGTGTAAAATCCATCAAAGTATAGCTTCCATGTCATCGGTGTCTCTATGACAAAGATTGATTCATTTGGGAAATTGGATATCAAAGGATGATCTAATTTTACTGGTGCATCTATGAGTTGGTCAGCTATCACTTGTCCTTTTATTATTTTTTGGTCAATGTACTCAATGTCATACTCACTTAGGATCATATCCCACTTAGCTAGTCTTCCTATCAAAGCTACTTTGCTGAGGAGGTATTTCAGAGGATCAATTTTGGCAATCATTTTTTTCTTGTGATTCAACATGTAGTGTCTCAATTCTTGTGCTACAAAGACCACTATTATACATGCTCATTCAATGGGACTATAGTTCAACTCATATCCAACCAAGGTGTGGTTGATATAATCAATTTCTCATTATTTTCCATCATTGTCATTCTGAGCTAATAATGCCCCCAGTGCTGATGTAGTTGTTGTTACATGCAGTATCAGGTGTCTTCCATCAATCAGAGGCATAAGAACTGGTGGAGTCAATAGATAATTCTTGATCTGATCGAATGCTTCTTGGCATTTCTCTGTCCAATTAAAGGGAATTCCTTTATGTAATAGATGTTGAAATGGATGGATTTTGTCTGCCAATTGAGCAATGAACCTACGATTTGATTGAAATCTTCCTTGTAGTGTCCTTAACTAACTAATTTTGGCTAGTGGTGGCATTTCCAAGATAACTTTTACTTTGGTGAGATCAACTTCTATTCCTCTATGTGAGAGACAATATATCCTAGGATTTTGCCTAATTGAACCCTAAAAACACATTTCTTTGGATTTAGCCTAAGTTGGTTCTTCTCAAGACGTGTGAAAATCTTGTCCAATACTGCTAAGTTTCCACTTCATTCTAGAGACTTAGAGATAAGGTCATCAACATAATCTTCCATAAGCACATGCATATAATCGTGAAAGATAGTAGTCATGGCTCTCTGGTATGTGGCTCCAGCATTTTTAAGTCCAAATGGCATGACATTCCAATAGAAAAATCCCCAAGCACATGTGAAGGATCTCTTTGGCTGATCTTCAGTAGTAATTCTTATCCAAGAATTCGTCCATCAGTGATAGCATTTCATACCCAGTAGTGAGGTCTATTATAATGTCAATGTTTGGCAAAGGAAAATCATATTTAGGACAGGCTTTATTTGAGGTCTCTGAAATCTATACATACTCTAATTTTCCCATTTGGTTTTTTGATAGTAACAAGGTTTGACATCCAATCTATGTAATCAATAGAGTGAATGAATCCAACATCCAGTAGTTTCTTTAGTTCCATCTTGACAAGGAGTGTGATCTGGGGGTGCATTTTTCTTAACTTTTGTTTATATGGTTTAGCATTTGGAAAGAGCGGTAAGTGATGTAGGATGAACTCAAGGTTGAATCCAGGAATATCAGTATATGACCATGCAAAATTGACTTGTCGTTATGAGAAGAAAGTTATGAACTCAGGCTTTTCCTTGGTGGTCAAAGATGTTTCCAATTGTATGATTCTAGAATTATGTTTTGTACCAATGCTTACTTCTTCTATTTCTTCTACCAACAATGGTGATATCTCTCAGTCTATTGGGGATAGTCCATTCCTCCATCCTCAAGTGTCTCAAAGAGGTTTTCACCTTTGGATACGTCCTTTATTTTTACTTTTTCACGGTCAGCAGGCACCTTTCGGTTTTCACTTGAAGACCTATTATTTTTATTTTTATTTTTATTTTTTTCACTTTTGCGACTAGACGACAGGATGGCCTCACCCAAGTATGTTGCAAAATTGAGTTCTATGGAAAATACAACCTTATGATCCCCACATGGTACTCCTTCATGAAGTCCCATGAACTCATTGATTGCTTCATCGTTCTCAGCAATGTCCTAACTTGGTGGTTCTTGTTGATCCCAATCTATGAGTTGAGGGTAGACAAGGGGTAAGCCATTCTCAGTGCTATCAAGAGTCATTGTGTAGGAAAATAGGTAAGGACAGAGGTAGATTCATCAGGTTCCCAAGAGGAAAATTCAATGGTTTCCTAAAAGTGTTTGATCCATTCTTTTCTATTCAAAGTTACTTTTGGATGGGGACCTAGTAGGCTTGGTGAGGCATTAATGGTAAGCATTTGACTGAATTTGTTTTCAAGGGGAGGCTCGTCAAATACTTTGAATAATTTTTCAAGGTCCATGAAGGTAGTGGAAGATAGGGAATCCCATTCATATTCATTGGAGTCGACATCATAATCCCAAGGGTCGTCATATTTCTCGATTTCATCTAAAGCATTAGCAACCACACTCAAAGGTAACTCAATACCCTAGATAGTCACTTTTACTGGTACAAACCCCAACCCTTGGTTTTCAAGTAATTTAGGAGGTTTTAAGGGTTCCAACATTCCTTTTTTATTTAGGTTGAGACCACTGTGCCTGTCATATCCTTGTCGCTTCATTATATGGAACCCTTTTGGATACTGTTCAATTGGAAATTTATTAGTTTCAGTGTCCTCCTCTTCTCTATACAGCCACATGAGAATATAATCATCTAAATATTCTTTTGCAAGTTCCCCCATTTAGTGAAGGTGGTAGGGGGATTATGGACAATAACTTTAGGTTGCATGGGATGTGATTTTCCATAAGACTTTGGCAATTTAGGTAGCTTCCCAATGAAAAAGAGACTCTTCATATTGTATTCTTCATATCCTTTGTCCTGAATCTAGATCTTGGGAGTGAAAGGTGTGATAAATGGGGTTGATGATTTGACAAGAGTGGACGGATCAATGTAGTGAGATGGAGTGGTGGATGAAGTGGAAGGTGAGGCCTCTCGATTGATGGGTACTTGACGTTCAACAGTTACTTTTAGGTTTGAACAATATTGAAAAGGATCAGGGTCACCAGGAATAGTAATTCCAGTGCCATTATATGGAAACTTGAGGCATTGGTGGTAGGTGGATGGAATAGCCCTCATGGCATGAATCCATAGGCAGCCAAGGAGAAGATTGTAATGCAAATTGAAATCTAAGACATGAAATATTGTGTTTTGTATTGCAAGGCCAACTCTTATAGGAAGTGAAATCACACCTTCAGATGAACACTCAACATCATCATAAGCTTTGATCACAATTTTCTTGGTTTGATCTATACAATTATCAGAGTATCAAAATACTTTCACCAATTTTAGTGAGCAAATATTCAGACCTGCTCCACCGTCTGTGGACACTGAAAAATGTCCTAAGCTTGCAAGTGTCATTTTTCTTCATCCTCGTCCTTCGATAATTGAATAATCTTAGTTATTCAATTATGTTTGATCATATTCCTCTATTAATTAAATAATTTTTAATAATTATTTAATTAATTCACTTTCTAATCTTTATTCTATCCTGATCAATTAAATAAACTAATTGTGTCACTAATTTCTCCCTCTTCTTCAATAGTTAAATAAATTATTATTTATTTAATTATTTTGTCACCTTTCATCTATAGTTAAATAATTACTATTAATTATTTACCTATTCATGGTCCTTTAAGTCTTCTATAGTTAAATAATTATTAAACTTATTTAACTATCCCATTCCACCTCCTCTATTAAATAATTAATCTAAATTAATTATTTAATGTCTAATTTTCATCTCTCCATTTAATTAAATTGATAAATTTAATTAAATTCTCCTCTTTTCATTTTCTCTAAAATAAATTATTTGAATAAATTATTTATTTTCCACTTGTCCATTTCCTCCACTCTCTCCATTATTGAATAAATTATTTAAAATAAACTATTTATGCACCACCTAGTCAAAGATGCTTTGTCATAATCCCTTGTCATAACATTCATTTATGTCATAGCCTACATGTCTTGCATGTCTGTCATAGCTGTCAGGCGTCATAGCCGTCGGCATCATAGCTTTTCCATGCATGGCATATTTTTGGTGCATCAATTTTGGACTGTTGATCTTGGCATCTTTTCTAAGACTTAATCTCAACCATCCATTTTGTAACATCCCTCTCATGTATTCCCATCCATTGATCTTGGAATCTTTCTAGAATATTAATCTCATTCGTCCATTCGAAAGGTTGTCTATAAAAACAACCTTCCTCCATTTTCACCTTAACAGCTATTCTTCTCCAACTTTCTACTTACAATTTGCAGGTATTTGCACAAGTTAGACTAAAAATCTGAGGGCATATTTGCAAAAGGAGAAATAGGAAAGCAAGAGAAGTGATTCAAGTTCAAGCATGGGGAGTATTTTGATTTGATGTTTTATTTTCCTTATGCTTTCATTGTATTCTCTTGTTGATGTGGTTAATAGTTTAGAAGTGTTGGTTGGCACTTTATCTATGCTATTTGATTTCTGACCCCATCTCACACCATCTACTAGGACTTGTCTAATCTTGTGATTATTGACGCATAATTCTATGTGTAGGGGTCATTATGATCAGATTTTGGTGCAGAAAAGTCTTGCTTGAAGAAGGTGACATGGTGCGACATAGCTAGGTATCCAACCATGGCCTCTAGGTTAGCAAGGATGGATGCTTCTTGCAATGCCTTGTCAAGGATGGTTTTGTGTTGTTTTGAAATGCAAAGGAGTTCCAAGATGGAAATTTGTGAACTGATCCAAGATATTATATTGGCTTTTTGGTTGTGGACTAGAAGGAGGTCCTGGAATAGTTATCTTGGTTCAGCGGGTGGTAACATCACATTCTAAACTTGGCTTGTTTATGGTAATGTTGCAATGCAATCATCAAAGGGTTCCACATTAAGGATGATAGTGTTGTAATCGTGTTTGACAGCTACATAATTGGCGTTATTGTTGTTTCCCAAACTAAAGGCTTTTCCTTTATCATGGTCTTGCAAGGGATTCTTGAATATGGTATGATTAGCATTGGTTTATCCTTGTGAGTCTCCTACTGATATAGTCCCGTTTTCAATGAGGTCTTGAATAATATTCTTGAGTGTCCAACATCTAGCTATTTTGTGCCCTTTTCCATGGTGGTATTCATAGGATTCATCTTCTTTCCACCAATCAAGTTTTATCAATGAGGATTCATATTTTTTGGTGTCTACAAGTGTGATGGTATTAGATTGCAAAAGTTGTTTAAGGACTGATTTGATAGGTTCACCAAATTGAGTGTATGTTATTTTGGGGTGAGGAGGACCTCTTCGTTGTTGATTATTTTGGACTACGTTTAGTGTTTGGTTTTGACCATGTGTCTATGTGTTTGGAGCATTGGATACATTTGATGAGGAAGGACCTTTAAGTTGAGTGGTTGGACCTTTGGTTATCAGTTTTGCATTAACAACTCCATCATTTGTGACATTTCATTTTGGGACCAATATTTTCTTTTGTCATTGTTGGGATTCATATTCTCCTTGTTTACCTTGACTAGTCCTTTGGCAATAAGAACTTTCTCAATAAGGACACCTTTCTCAAGGATCTCCCCTAAGGTTGTGCAACATTGGATTTGAATTCAACTCATCAATTCTCTATTAATATTTTCCACAAACATGGTGACCAATTGTTTCTCAAGAATGTGACAAGGGAATTTGCTAACCAAACCTCGCCATCTTTGGTAAAATGAGGTAAGTGATTCCCCTTCTTTTTTGGTTGTGCTCAATGTTGCAAGGGTGATATCATTTTTAATGTTGAAGGCAAAATGATTGATGAATTTGTTGGCTAGTTCACCTCATGTTCTAATTCCTAGAGGAAGGTGTGCAAACCAATCTAGGGCTAGCCCTATGAGGCTTCATGGGAAGAGTCTTATCAAATAGGTAGGATCATATGAGACTTCCATACATGATGTGTTGAATTCTCGAATGTGTTCTATTGGATCCTCGATCCCCTTATACTTAGGAAAAGGTGGTGTCGTAAAATGAGGTGGAAAGGGTGGCATGTACAAATTTATGTCAAATAGAAAGGGAAATAATTCCTCCACGGAACAGGTCTTCTTGTTGGTCCCTAATTGCATGTTTGTCATATGTTGTTGGAGAGTCTGCACTTTTTGTATCAAATTTTCCACAAGAGATGGTGTTGCATTGTTTTGGTTTGGTGTCATGATGTTTGTATTAAGGTCATATGTTGGATTTGAATTAGGGTTGATGCTTTGTTATGTGAGACCTTGGTTGCCATATTGATGTGTGTTGTTTTGATTTGGGATGAAATTGGCATTTTGTATTTTTTCCAAAGGCCATGTTTGTATGTGGTATGGCATTTTGGAATTGAGGTGTAGACCCTTGATTTGTGCCTTGGTTTTGAAAATTTGGTCCTTGATTTGTGTTGATGATGATTTTACTTGCAGCAAACAGGGCAAATAAATTCTTCACAGACAAGACCACAAAGAGCCTATCCTTATTGAAAAGTATGGAACAAAGCTAAGGGGGAATTTTGCATTATAGAGCAAAGATTGGCTTTTGTTCAATCCCAAGTCTCCAATAACCAGGTCATGGTTGCACTAGGGTCGCTCTCAAGTACTGATGTGATATTTTTGTTAATCTCAAAGGGACTATGGTTATTTTTAGCTTTGCTAAGAATCATAAGCATTTCACACAAAAATTTCCACTTCATTCATAGAATAACATCATAAAATCAAAATATTTTACAATAATATTTCATGAACATCACAAATTCTTTGCTATCACTTATTCTTTGCTATCACTTAAGTAGATTTAGCATTAAGCATTCAACAACTTTATGGAAAACAAAAGACTTTCAACAAAATTTCTTCCATTCATTTAAATTTTGGAACATTTTCAAAATATTTAAGCATCTATTATAAAACAAAGCATAAAAAAATACTGAAAATTAAAAGTTTCTCCAGATTATTCTCCATGGATGCCCCAAAGAATTAATCAAAACAAAGAAAACTGCTTTATACTTCACCAGATTGCTTCATAGCTACATATGAAATGGTGAAAGATTTTAAAGAGAGGTTTTTGTTTCTAGACACTGAGTAGGTTATGAATGCACCCTTAAATGGTGCAGCATATAGTCTTGTTCAGTTGAACTAACAAAACCAGCTACAAAAGATACTGAGATAGGTACCTATCTAACAAGCTCTGATATTAATTAATGTCTATGTGCATACAAAGTTTTATGTCGGAATGATTCAAAAAATAGGAAAAAAGAAGAAAACTTAAAAGTTTATGCTCCTCTAACATCCACAAATTATGAACTTAAAATAAAAATGGAGGAGACGACATTTTATAGGAACAAGACCCCAAAAGTTCAACTTAAAAGTCTATCCAGAGAATCAGAAATAACAAATTAAAATGTGGCACGTGGCATCCTCCAACTATCATCAAGAACATTCTAGAATAATTCAAGGCTTTGACTTCATCCGCAGCAACACTTTTCTTTATACTCTAGCACGATCACTTTGCATTTGTCGAGGTTACTAGCTGCTTTACAAAATACCGGAATAAAGAACATTTACTGGAACTAGGATCAACCTGCAAACTCAAAATTGAAACAAAATATACTTCATCATACTTTTGGTATCCGGTTTTGGATCTTTCTCTTTTCACTCACGACTCAGGCTCTGGGATTCTTCCTTCACCTTTCTTCAACTGATACTCTCATAAAGCACTTAATACTTGATGCATTTGTTCTTTTGAAATCCCTTGCATTGCTTTCCAAGTGAGCTTATGCCTAATATATTCTTTAGTTACTTGGAGTATGATATCATTCTTCTGCACTTTGTTTGTTTCATAGCTGACTATAGTATTTCTACATTGTATTATCTCATCAATAACCTCTTGTGAACACAATTGAATAGGATCTCTATTTATTATTTATATCCATTCCTTGAAGGCTTTGGCTTCTTTTCCTTCCTGTCCTAATGTTTAGGGATCAAAACCTTGATGTGCTACTTCAATGAATTCTTGATTTTCACCAATCAATTTTATGCATTCTACAATGACCTTTTCAAATCCTTTGATACATTATATTATCATGCCACCTTCCCATTTCAACTGTTTCTTCCATTTTTTTGGCAATGGAAGCTCATGTTCTGATATTACATCACTCTGTATTAACTCTTGGATATTTGATTGCAAGAGAATTTCGATGCTTCGCCTTTCTTCAATGACCTACTCTTCATGAAGTTTGCATTCGTCTTCAAATATTTTAAATTTCTTTGAACGGTGGTATGCTTCCTTGTACTTCCTTATTGCATCTGTAATAAATTCTTCTCCTTGCTTTACCCAATACTCAATCCATTCTTCAAACATATTCATTTTATGATGAACTGTTGCAATTGCATCTACTTGTTCTTGTGACATTAGCACTAGATGTTGGGGCAGTTCAGCTTGCTCTCCACCAGATAAAGTTAATGACTTTATAAAATGTTCCAAGGTAGCAACTCGTTCTTTCAATTCTCTTTTCTTTTGCTTGTATTTTTGTACTCTGGCAAAAGTAGCATTTAAATTCACTTTTATTTCCTCTAACTCTTGCTACCAAGATGAGTGTCCAAGGTTAATACTTGTTATCTTATACTCCTTAGGAATTATTTCATGTTTGTCCTTATTAGGTGTTGGAGTAGCTATCTGAATAGTTCTATTACCACCTGCACTTCTCTATATGACATGTTTTGTCTTTGCTCTACGCCTAGGTTTAGGAGTATCTACTTCTTGCATGAAATTATTCAAATTCAAAGGCAATATTTCCACTTCCATTCAAGAAGCTAATTCCCTGATTAACCAATTAGGAGTATCATCATCTTGTTGTACCTTTGTAACATTTCTTTGTTCTTGTTTACCACTTGTTTTTGGAACTTCTTCTCTTTGACTTTTCACATTGTCTGAAATGGGAATTTCTTCAATGATATCTAGCATAGATTTGGGATTAGTAGGATTTGCCATTGTCTCCTCTGTTTGGAGACTTATATTTTCCTGTCTATCTATATTTTCCACTTCATCTCTCTTAACATTATCTTCTTTATTCACTCCTATATCAGGATTCTCTTCATTTTCAATTCCTTCTTCTGAAAACTGTGTAGCTTCCTCTTCTACAATTTCAATTTCAATTTCAGTTTCAGCATGGCATTTCTTTGGTTCTTCAAAGACCTATGACTGTTCATCAACATTTGGCACATTCCCAAGTGAAGGCTGGGAATCAAGAGTATCTTAAACTATTCTTTCATCAATAGGATCTTGCCCTGCAGTCTCCCCTATTTCCATTTCAAGTATGCTAGGGTTTCTTGCTTCTAAATCAAGCATTCCTTGAATAAACTCTTCTTCTTCAACATTTATGGGGTTAGAACCTTCATCCTAAATTTCTTCTGTCACTAGATGTGCCATGGGTTTGTCTTTAGACTTCTTTTCTTTCACTTTCTTCCACATAGCACCCCATTTGTCCACCTGTTCTTTGATTCTAGGTTCATCTTCATAAATTTCTTCTAAAGCTATAGGAGTCCCTCCCAATGCTTGTTTCATGCTAGCCATATTAATAGAATGGGGAGAAGTAAACAATGTTGCAACCCTTTGAGATGCAAACCTTGTTTGAGCACCAACATTTTTTGTTGCTCTTGTTCCTTCATCAATAACCACTCTTGTTCTTGGTTTTGCTATAGAAGAAGATGCACCTATAGGTCTTGCTTTTGATTTATCTTTACATGTTTCTCCATCTTTCTCTTTATCAAATGGTTTTATGGGAACTTCTTGCCTTGTAGTTTCAGGGGTTCTTTCTTCAATTCTTATACCTAGAGTCACCTTACTAGTTTTTCTTCTCTTCTTGGTAGGCTCTCCACTTTCAAATGTCGTCTCATCTCTTTGCTTCCTCCTTTTATCTTCTAAGAAGATTGGTTCAATTCTTCTTTCTCTCAAAACTTTGCAAAAATCATCAATCCAATGTTGAGTATACCTTAAGACTGTTCCGGTGAACTCATCAATTGATGGCATATCTTCATCATCAACACCTAGGTCTGGAATGGGTTCATCATATACCTTGTCTTCATTATAGAACTTGTTCAATACCTAGCCATCATCTTCTTCCAACTGATCTGGAATATCATAAATCTTGAGCATCCGAGCAAATCTTAGAGATATTCTTTCATATTTTCTTCTTCTTACCACGTGCTCATCCTCACAGTTAAGCCAATAATCTTCTAAATGTGATACATGAGCACAAAATCCAGCTATATTTTTAGCAATATTTCCTCCAATATCATAATACACTCTCTAGAGTGGGAACTCTTCAAAATGGTATGTCCTCAGCTCTTCTCCACACAAGTTAAATACTATAATTGCACTGCACTTATAATTTCCTATTGTAATGGGAAATTTAAGAGAGGACTTCTTATGAGCATGGCTATAAAGACCCTGAGACGGTTTCAATTGTCTCACCAATTCCAATAAAACAATTTTATCTACAGGATACTTGGGAAGCATGAATGGATGTCCATCAAATCCCTCCACTCTAATGTAGGAGTAAGTTGGGAACTATATGTACCAGCCTCCCATTGGCCGAATTGCACATTGTGCTTCCAGGGATAATCTTTTGGCTTTATCACCTTCCATTTTTCTAACCAATTTCATGGAGAACAAATCATTAACTTTCCTGTAATCATCTTTGTACCCATGGATGGTGATCTAGGGTAAATGTGCATATATCAAACTGCCACCAACCTTTGTTCCCAGAGTACCAATTTGTCTCAACCCTTATTTACTGGCTCTCATAGCACAGGAGTAAATAACATACGATGACATGTAGAAGCATCTAGTTTTGGGAAATGTAGTAATTTTTTCATGTAATTTCTTGCTTATCAGCTTTCCCCATTGCAATTCCACATGACCCTCTATCATTCAGGATATTATCACAAACATTTAGGGTTTGAATTTTCTTTCCTCTCTTAAACTAGCTACTCTACTTAGCAAAGTTATAATATCTTGCATTTCTTGTTTGAACATAGACCTCTAAATTACCTTGGTTTGTTGTGTAATTGTCTCTTGGAGCCATTAGGTGTTCATAATTTCTTTGTTACGCTCTTCAGCATTCTGATATGCCTTGGCTTCAGCCTTTATGTCAACATTGAACATTTGTGTGTAAATGGGGAGACTAAATGTGCATATTATTCCTTTCTATGATAGATCTGCATAAATTCTCCCTTCTTTCTCAACGATTCTCTTGGTTGGGTTTTAGTGATTTATACATTGCATAACTAATTCAGGAGCCTCCATCACTGGTGAAAACCCTCTTGCAGGAAGTAACCCATTTGCCACAACATTCTTGGTACATTGAGAATCATTCTCTTGTAATAGCCGTGAATGGATTTCAATGTTGGAAGACCATTCCATATGAGTGTCTATAACCACTACATTAATGGGTACGGCTCGTGAATTGCAATACTTAAATTCATCTTCTGGCCTTGCGTCTGAAGTGTTCATTTTGTGTATATTGTGTTTTGGTTCTGGTTAATAATGGTGATCTTTCAAAATGCAACTTCAAAACCCTTGGTAGCTATGTCTTGGTTTCTCAAAATTTACCTTTCCTTGTGTGCCAATGTCATTTCATTAATTCAATGTCCTCCAATTTGCAATATGATGCAAAGTAGAGTGTTGCAAAAGCAATTGCATGCTTGAGGTAGTGCCAAGTACATGGGTAGTTCACCACCTTCATTAATTACTTGTTATTTCACATTAATTCCTAGAATAAAGGTGCAATCATTATGGATTATGGTCCAAATTACAAACACCTAGATTTTTGTGTTGGCTCGCTACTAGAGAAGAAAG
Organism: Sequoia sempervirens; assembly: GCA_007258455.2. NCBI lineage: Eukaryota > Viridiplantae > Streptophyta > Pinopsida > Cupressales > Cupressaceae > Sequoia > Sequoia sempervirens. The sequence goes on along the minus strand of VDFB02086081.1, from coordinate 98,266,847 downwards.
ACGACACGATGATTATACGTGGCAATCAGATGTCACACTAATTCTTTGCAAGGTATATGTCATTAAATATATGTGATCAATCGCGGAATAATTAGGTACATTAAACAACAATATATGACTAAATAAACTACTAGAAATTGTATATAAATGACTAAGTTTTAGTCAATGACTATTAGTGGTTTATCATTTATAACACACTATCAAATTCTATGACTAAACTATTTTAGTCATTTATTTAGTCATTGATTTGGTCATTGATTTGGTCATTGATTTAGTCATTGATTTAGTCGTTAATTTAGTTATTTATTTAGTCATGGTAGTCATTTATTTAGTCATATATTTAGTCATTAATTTAGTCATATATTTAGTCATTAATTTAGTCATTACTTTAGTCATATATTTTGTCATTAATTTAGTCATATATTTAATCATATATTTAGTAATTAATTTAGTCATTACTTTAGTCATTAATTTAGTTATTACTTTAGTCATATATTTAGTCATTAATTTAGTCATTTTTATTTACTAGTTTCCATTAATTGGTAGTAAATATAGTCATGAAATGAATAATTTATTAAGTACCATAAATTTTATAATGCAAAACTAACATAATATTAAACTAGAACTAAAATATATAAAAAATATTACATATATGAACAAGCTACAACATGCTAGAATTAAAAGATTGATTCAACATCATGATACATAAAGGTAATGTGCAATAAAAAATTTAATGCAAATATATATATATATATATCAAGTTACAAGATGTCAAAGTTGTCTAAGAGTTTCCAACTCTTTCAAATACACCATGATAATTAAGATCCCTAAACAACACATTCAAAATACTGCATAAAGCAATGAGCCAAGATGTGTAATATTAATTAACTAGTACATGATAAACATGTTCAACTATGTCATTTTCTACAAATATTTTAGTGGTCATTGTGTGAAGGTTCCCTCTTTCTCTTGGACCCAAATCAACTCATCTATTTTTTCTTCATAAACAAGTGGGCATGTTACTTGTGAGACCTTTAAAATGTTTACATTTGCATCTCTTGTTCCTTTCAAGTTGACTCCCTAACTTTATCCCCTTCTTTGAGTTTATCAATACATTTCTATAAAAAAAAAATAAAAAAATAACACATTATATTACATAGATAATGATTACCCTTGTTTGCATAATAAAACAACCATTACTTACTTAAATAGTACTTTCTTCTATGTTAAAATAATTGTAAAAGAAAATTTTCAAAAATAATTGCAATGATCTAATTTACTAAAAAACCAACACTCATAGCAGTGCTTACAATGTTACTATTAGCTTCATGCTAATCAGATACAAACGCCACAAATATAAACACTACATTACCATGCACACATAGCAGACACATAAGGTTATGACAACACTATTACACATAAAAAGGTAGCTAATGCACAAAAACAAAGAATGCAATATGAGAGCACTACTACTACTGCTGCAAGGTGAAGGTGAAATACATTGGGATGTACAAAAATAGTGGCATTAAAGCTCTGAAACATAACCCCATGCATTCAAAAATCAGGAAAATTTTGGATTTAAAAAAAACGTAAAAAATTGTAGAACAAGAGATAAAAACTTTTTTTTGAAATTGAAAGGCATTTCCATGGTCGAGATACAAGAGAAAATAAAATAAAGAGTTTAACTAATGAATTGTAAAAATATATTTTTATAGTTTATATTCATATCTTTGATTACATTGTATTGTACATCTTTCAAACTCAAAGCATTACTACATTGCATAACCACAACTAGATGTTATTAGATGACAAATTTTCAATTATAATATAGTTTTTACAAAGTCAACTCTAAGTAGTTATGTGCACTTCACATTGCATAACCACAACTAGGAGCAAAGTAACAATTGCATTTGTTTGTCATGGAATTCTATGAGACCACATTTCTTTGAGATATTCTTTCAAACAGTTCACTGCCTTGTCTATGCTACCACATTTTCCATGCATGTCTACCAAAGAATTTTGTCACACAGTTCACTGCCTTGTTGCTATGGCTAAAAGCCTAAAACAAGTTCTTTCGAACAAGCTATGGATGCTTGGAAAAAATATATCAAAAGCATAATAGTAAGCATGAGACCATAATAGTTTGAGGCTCCATAAATCTTTCCCCGTCCCTAAATAAAAATTAGCACTATTGGCCTAACAATGCCTCATTGGCAGAACCCCCATTATAGCCTCGTCAATGGCCTGATGAATGCAGCTCATAACCTAGCACATTGTTGTGACACATGAACATCGGTGGAACAAATGTTTGCATTCCCCCGATGGCCTGATATAACCATGGATTATCAAGTGCATAATGTATATCGATGGAGTTGGGGTGCATCGGGGTGACATTATCTGGCATCATGCCCATATACCTAAGGAAATTTGTTCATCAGTGGAGAAGGTGGCTATCGGTGGAAGAAGAATCACAGTCTCACCGATACGTCGATAATGATTATTACTAACTGATGTGACATCACGAGGCATCGTCGAGATATTTAAAATAAATGTTCTCCCCCGATGATAAGACTGAAATGGGTGGTGCATTTAGGGAGTTCTAAAATGGAGTAATTACAGGTTTTAATTCTTGAAGTGAATGAGAGAATGTGTGGAGTTAGGTTGCGGCGATGATCAACGTACGCCGAGCATTTATGGAAAGGAATGTGAATGAAGTTATAAAATTCTTGAGGCATTACTTTCTCGATGCTCCTCTATTGTGGCAAACAATAGGTGTGAAAATGGTGTACAGGAGGTGGTGGCTCTGTCGCTGCAGAGGTGATGTAGGCTGGTTTCACGCTTAAAATGAAGAAACAACTCACTTTTATGGAGAATGGTAAAGAGACTCATGAGGTGTTTCTTGTACAATGATGAACAATTAGTG
>VDFB02086081.1:98180898-98263824 GCA_007258455.2 Sequoia sempervirens | reverse complement strand
ACCAAAATATTGGATGTCCTATACACCAAATTACTTCTTTTGACACTTAGTCAATTTCTTACTTCAACTGTCTTCACTAGATCAAACCTTCTTACAAAATTGCACTTGATAATCATCTTTAAACATGCTCAAGCTATACAAACTAGTCTGTATGGTGATCTTCATACCAAAATACAATGTTGACATCAATGATAACACTGAACTGCATACTGAACAACTTATGCTCATACTCCATGCTCATATTTCCAACAAACATGTCAATGACAAACTACTTAGTCTTTCAACATATTTTGGGTTATTCATCATTACTTATAAGGGTGTTTTTCTCATAGGTCTCTTTGATATCTATAATTTTTTAAAAGGGCCCAATTACCTCCTAGATCAAAAGTTATGGCCTCCAAAAGTTGGGCCTTCTACATAAAAAATAAAAAAAATGTGTTGGATAGATAAAAGAGTTGTAAGGGAGAGTTGCACTAGTTGACCAACTTATGATGCATGTTATGACACATCATAAAGTATCTTTGGTTAGAGATAATAAGCTAAATATTTGGGTGCCACTTTTTGGGTGGTTCTAGCTCATGATTTTTTATTTATCATTTGGTTACTTTTATTGTTTCTCTTATATATTAGGTTCTCGAGACAAAGGTTGAGTGGAGATATTTGTAGATATTATTAAGTTGTCATTCTTTTATATTTCTAGTAGGTGATACTCTAATGAATACTCTCTCTACAAGTTTATTATAACTGTGTTGTTTACTAAATAATACATTGGATTGCTTTGGAGTGTGGGGTTTTTCTCCTTAAAAGGGTTTTCCTCACATACACTTGTGTTATGGTATATTATTTATTTTATATTTATATGTATTTATTATTTTTGCAATTATTAAAATTGAAATTTACACAACACTCTCCTCAAAATTTTAGTCTAGAAAGAATTTATGCATACCTTTCTTCCTTTTAAGACTATTATCCTCATGATATTCATCTTGATTAGGAAGACAATTATCATCATGAAAGTTGAAAGGGTTGCTGGATTGGTTGAAAAAGGGGGTCATATTTTCCTTATTTTTAACCATATTAGATTTGTAAAAGGTTTGATTCAATTTATTACATAGTTTCAAGACAAGAAAGATAAAAAAATACGAAAGAGCATCTTAACTAATCAAGTAGGATTGTTTGACCTTGTAAGGCCACAAATATACTTTGACCCAATTGTAAATAGTATGGCTTATTGATCTCAAGGTAATGTCCTCAAGGTCACACAAGGGTACAAAATGAGAGAATTTATGGCTACTATTCCATTTTTGAAAGTATAGTGTAACTTCTTAGGGATAATCACTTACCAATATACTACAAGGACCAAATGATTGGTATGTTCATTGTGTAGGCCTATACAAGGAATTCTAGGGATATCGTCAAATATGCCTAAAGGTACACGAGTCATGATTAATTTAAGTGACATGTATGTCTAATGGTGTGGTATGGGAGGGTAATCCACTATCCTGCTTCACTTACAAGCTATAAAGTTTCTTGCAAGTCTGGGCCGAAATGATAAGTGTACCCCTAGTCTAGAAAATTTTGATTCTCTCCTTGATTTATACCCCTGTCATAACATGAGAGTTTAGGTTGCCACTTGGTGATGGAATCCAAGCTAATCCTACTAAAAATAAACCAAATAAAAGGATCAACTATTTTTTATTTTCAATATCACCTTGTGGCACAAGAAAAGAGCATACATGAGTTGAACTTTTGGGGGGAACAAAAAATTGACAAAGGCATGATTTTGATTCCAAAGATCAAATTTCAACGCAAGGGAAGAGAATACACATTCCTTGGTCATGTAAGTAAAGAAAAAATATTTATTTACTTGATAAAATTAAGTATGAGAAATAAAAGAATACACATAAAAGTGATGTTTGATATGAATGTTGGTTAAACAAACCTACAAGACATGCATTAGTAATTTGATAAATATTATTTAGCAAGGGAAATTGTAACAAATAGTTAGTACATGACATGCAAAGATGAACAAGAATCCATACAAGTGAATTGTATTAGTGATGAATAATTAAAACTTGATAAAATAATGATAAATGTACATACATTGTTGCACAAAGCATATATGCTAAAAAGTGATGTGGGTGTTCTAGATAACTTGTAGGTGTGTAAGTCAAGTTGCATGCACATGTCACGAGGATTTGTAGGTGTGCTAGTTTAGTTGTAGATAAGCCACTCACAAGTGTAGGTGAGCTATTCAGTGTAGGTGTACTATAAGGGGCCACATGTGTTCTACTCTAGTCGTAGACATGCCACCATGAGCTCTAAGTGCACCAAATAGTGTAGGTTCACCATGATATTGCATATGTATGCCACTCTATAGAGCATATGTGTCATTGAGTAAGGGTTTTCTATTTTTACTTGTAGATATATTTTTTTAATAGAGTGGATGTGCTCGATTAGAAATGATGGGAATCATATAATAGTATCTACAAAACAAGGATTATCTTGGGATGGGGTCCCATTAGGTGTGCTAGAATGTGAACATCAACATAGGATTAAATCTATAAGAAACAACACAAAATGTAAATCCTATATTAAGCTTTACCCCTTAGATTAGAGCCAAAGGAATGCAAGAATTCCAAAAGACACAAAGTCTTTCACCAACACAAACATTTGATGACCATATAGGCGACTGTTTCATGTGGTAGTTGATTTTTGAAGTAGTGTGTGGGTGCCCACTCCTAGTACATAACTTTTTTGCATCCAAATTTATTCCTTGGAGTGGCTTGGGGATCGATTTGATTTATAGATTTGATGAGGATAAATAGATGGTTAAGATTGATTTAGGATGGATGGATAGAATCACTTGAGAGGAAGTTTGAATTTTATTTTAGGAGGGAGGAGAGACTAAATTCTAGTGGTTGGTGGATGAAGGGTTGAGATTCCTTGATTAGATGGATAGTGGGGATTAAAAGTCAGTTTGAGTTTGGATTGAAGGTAATTGGGAATGGGTAGCTAGGAAATTAGTTTAGTTGATTTGATGGCTAGGATTGAATGTTGACTTAATTTTGGATTAGTGACTTATGTTTATTTTAATTTTAAATTGTTGATGCATGATTATCCCACTAGTGGGGAGATTAGAATAAGATTATGCTTTAGGCTAACTAATTAAATAATTAATTATTTAATCAATTACGAGAAATGGATGTAGGATGATAATTTAATTAATTAAATATTATTTATTTAATTAATTGAATGATAGATGAAATTTTAGAGGATAAGTCCTATTTAATTAAATAGATATAATTTTATTTAATTAACTAGTGTTGATATGATGAAAATATGTTTATGACTAGGATGTGAAGTATGTTGAAAGTGGCAATGTTAGACATGTTGTTAGAATATGGTTGATTTTAAGTGTCTATACTACCTTTCACACATGTGTAGAACTTTCTTGGATAACAACCAAGTCCACTTGCACAACAACTAAGACCTCTTGTGCAACCATTAAGATCTATTGTCACCTAAACTTGTGCCCTTATTGACCCTGGCTCAATAATTTTAGAGACATAATGGGAAATATCTCTCAAGTGTTGGATCTTGTTAAAATTGAGATTAGACCTCCACATAAGGTTGGTTCCTTTCTAATCCTAAGTGCAGGTGTTGAACCAACTCAACACAAATTAAAAATAATGCATACTCCTACTCTAATATTCATAGAGGGAAGAAAGAAAAAACTAAAAGGGAAATATGGTGATGCACTTAGACTTAGTACACTCTATTTTTCCTTGATAGCATAAGAAAATATTCAACATTGACAATGGATCACACATTTTTTACTATATAGGACTAAATTAAGAGGTAAAATATGAAGTGAATAAAACTACAAGAGGTGTAAGGTGTCTACAATCAACTTAAACAAGCTAAAAGAGACTAAAACCCATATAATATAACTCAAAATAAAAAAATACATGGTATACAAACCATAGGAGGCAAATAATTAGTCATTTTATTGATTGCAAGGCTTAAGCATACATTTTCACTTCAAAGAATAATAAAGCTATTATAGAGAAGTTTTTCTATCATGCACTATTTGTTAGAAATGAGAAATAACTATTGAATGATGACTCTTAGGTCCTTAATAATTATGGAGGAGAACACAAAATATATAATAAATTCTATGACCTACCATGGGTATGCTATAGAGAACACCCACAACCTAGCCATCATTTTCATTAAAGACATCTATAGAAGAATGCCCATTTGAGACTTAATTTGATCATCTAGAAATGTGGAAAGAACATTCTTTGTACCCATGGAATACTTTTGATCATTGATGGTTTTTATAGTTGAGTGTAAGGAACAAAACATAAAATCATCTAAGAAATATATTAAAATAATAGCTTGGGGATGGCATATCAATCATCGACCTTTGCAATAATAATTGTGGCATGGTCTAAACACTTCTTTTCTCCTTTGAATCCATGCCAACTTACATAAAAAATGATTTTTGGGTGCCATTGAATATGATCTTGTAGTTAGTGGCATTATAAATGCATCAATGACATTTTAGGGTCATCTTAGGGAAGGAATGTTTGATAGGCATGTTGGGAAGATCAAGTCTGAAATCCTAAAAGTGAATAGGGTGTTGGGATCGAGGAGTTAGGGGTGATAGAGAAGTAATGCTAGAGGAGATATGAGATGGGAACAATGTAAGGTGAAGGAAAGACTTTTAATATGTCAGGATTAGAGTTTTACAATTGATGGAAATGAGGTAACTGATTAAAAAAAGGTAAAATTCAGACTTGATGAGGTATCAATAAACTCATAATTATAATAATCTAAAAAACCTTTGTTGTTCTTACCAATCACTTTAGCCCTACCAATTGTTTATTTTTAGGATTAATAATTGCTTACTTTTTATAAAAAAGATGTATAAATCGTTATTTCCTAAATCAATTGAAATAAGCTGACTAACTTTGATATAATGGTATAGTTTTAAGTTATTGTACATGACTTTATGCATGACCAAGTGGAATTTAAGTGGAGTTCAAGCAGTTGAAGATAGAGCACCAGAAGTCTAGGTGTCAAAAATTCAGGAGTGCATAGTGGAACAAGTCCTTTTAATGCTTTCTGTTTAATTTCTATTTAAAAACTTTATGGCTCCACTTCAAGCCTTTAATATGTTTTATGTTATGGACCTTAATCAGTTGGCTAGTTGAAATTTCATTAAAATAAATTTTCAATGGTGATCTTCCACCATTTGAAATTTAGGATTTTGTTAGTGGTTTAGTATATATATGATACTGCCAAAAATAATGATACAGTTATACTGTTACGATGTTATGATGAAAACTGTCCAACTATGTCTTTGTGTTGCATTTTTAAATGAATAAATAAATATTGCCAATCCTATTTTGAGTCAATCATTCTAAGTATGGAAGTATCATGGATGAATTCATTTTGAAGATGCAAAAGTACATGTGATCCGAGTTAAGTGTAGGAACACCCGAGAGCTGGCCACTTGAGGGATCTCGTAGATTAGATAGATAAGTATTTTCATTTTCAAGGTTGTTACCTTTATTCTGTACATGATAAATGTGGATGAATGTTATTTGTGTGTGTCAAGCTCTATCAATTATTCCTGAAAGTTGTAGTTCAAGTTTACAATATTTTACTTTTGTTTATTTGACATTTTGGTGCACCCACTGTTGTTGTAAGTTACAAATTGTCAAGTTTACATTTTTTCAGCAATTAGTCATTAATCGTTAGTTGTTTTCATTTAAATTTTCCAGTTTTACTGCAAGTGTTTCTTCTTAGATAATTTATATGCTTTCTAGTTTAATTGTCTCATGATCTCTAGCTTAAAAAACTTCATGCTTTCCAGTTTAATTGCTTTCTAGTTAAATTTTTGTTTATAACCATTTCAAGAATTCAAAAAATCTAAGAAAGAAATCCAAGATGTCCCTTATTGCATACAACCTTCAAACACTACCCAGTTGATATAATTGATACATTTTCAACTAAAGCGATAGGACCTCACGATAGCCTATCACTTTTTGGCACCATTGGTTCATGGGATTAGCTTTAGGGTTAATAGCCTCTTGGGACGATATGGAGTCTGCCTTTTTGGATAAATACCAGAGTTACTATAGAGTTAATGATAGGAAAGAGGAGTTGTTCAAACTAAGGAAAAATGAAGATGAAAGCCTACAAGATTACCTGGATAGGTTCATATTCTTATCTAAATGATGTGGCAAAGAAGCCATAAGTCTGGAAATTTTGAAGACCATATTTCTCAAGGGACTTGATGAAGATGCTAGGAGAAGCCTAGATTTAATGGGAAAAGGTGATGTGTCCCAACTTAGACTCGATGATATCACTGAGTTATGCCATAATTTCTCTCGTACTCAAGGAGGTATTTGTAAATCTACTCTTTTCAAAGGTTTCAATTAAATCTAGGAGGCATAATCACTGAGTTATGCCATAATTTCTCTCGCACTCGAGGAGGTAAAATATGTGAGGAGATAGCAGATCTCAAAAATGACATTCTAGTTCAATTCAACATCACGTTGGATGGAATATAGGCTAAAACACGTAATCCCGAGCCTTATCCATCTATTGTGCTAGGTGTCGAAACAAACAACTATTAAGAGAATTCCCATTGGAGAAAATTGACGTTTGCCAAGTTTGTGAGAAGAGTCATGCCACTAATCAATGTGAGATCCTAAATGAAATCAAGAATTCCAAGAAAAAGACATCTTAGGTTGAGGAGGGGGTCAACTTTGTAAACCAAAGACCTGGAGGGAATTTCTCTTATGGTCAGAATTCAAATCCCTCTTGGTGGCCCCCAAACAATTGGAATAATAATCAATGGGCGACACCTTGGCCTCAAGCACCACCTAATTGGGGAGCTTACCCTTGGGGACCACCTGAATGGGAAAATCAATCCTGGGGAAACGACCAATGGCCAAACTCAACTGTTGGCAAGAGACACTGCAAAAATACTTTGGTGTTGTCATTGATGGCAACCCTAGTCGATGATTGGATCTGCATGTCATCATTTTCTCCTACCGACAAACAGATTGAGGATAGTCAGGAAGAACATAACATCCAATAGTTTTGTGTTCTTCGATTCTCATACAGGTTTTCTGTTGTTATTTTGAGTTGTGGATCTTATGGGAGGTTAATCAATGTATTTCTTGTGTTGTCCAAAATTCTCAGTTCCTCGTATCAAGTTGTGTGTAAGTCTGGAGATCTGGTTCAATATCTTTTGTTCATCAGTGTTTTGTGGCCGACCCAAATGATTTTAAGTGTCGCGGATATTCGAGGAGTGTTTACTCAAATGTTTTTGTGTTTGATCATCTTGATTTGGGTTTGAGCTAAGTTGTGACCGACCGTTGTGGATGCAAATTGAATATTATTCATGATTTGAGCCGACAGTTGTAAATATTCTTAAGTTTTATTGAAGCTAACAAGTTGCAATTAAATTATTAGTCGCGGATATGTATAAATGTTCAATTATATCATTTTGTATATGTGTGTAAGGTGTTTCAATGTGTGTTGTGAATATCAGAGGGCGCTTGAGTGATTTATGCACAGTTTCACTTGTGCATTAAAGATTTTGTGGTGCGAGTTAGAGCAGAGCAGAGCAAAAGTGCAGAACCAGTCAGAAGGACATAAGATAAACTACTGAGCCTAATCGGAACTATGATCAAGCATTTGTGGATGCTACTCTTTCAGTTCATTCTCTTAGATCTAATCCAAATCTCTGTAAGGTAGTGTGCCTTTCTATTTTGAGCAGTGAGCCTGAATGCAAGTGCATTCCCATATTGTAAACTTCTTTTTGAGTATACTCAGATCATATTGTGGATTGGCCATCCACCGTGGTTTTTCCCCTAATAGGGTTTCCACATAAAAATCCTTGTGTTATGGTGTTGTGGTTGTTTTCTTTTTTTTTCTGCATATTTCTCTTGGTTGAATGTTTTAAGTGGGTTAAAGATAAGAATAATAAAGTTAATTTTTGTAGAACATTGATTCACCGCCACCTCTCAGTGTTGCTTGTTTCCAACAATTGGTATCAGAGCTAGTTCCTCAAAAGAAGTCTAACGACTCTGGGAGATATTGGAAAGTGTTTTCAATGGATACAAGAAGTCTTCAAGAACAACTTTTGGTGGCCCTAGATGATCTTGACCAATCAAAATATGAGAATCGGGAATTGTAGGAAAATCTTGAGAATGCAGAGAAATTCATTTAGTCATTGAAAGACAAAATCAATGAATCAAGGAAGAAAAGAAAGGAATTGTGTGATCAGCTTAAGTAGAAGAATAGAAGCATGGAAGATGAACAACTGAGTCATGCCTTGAAGGAGAAAAAAGAAGAAAGTGAAAATTTTTCTAGAGAAAATGCTGCCCTGAAGCATGAGATGAAATCTATCATGATGAAAATGACCAAGGAAATTGAAGATAGAAAGAAGAATGAAGAAAAGCTTGCCCAATCCTTGAAAGAAAAAATTGAAGAATGCAACCGACTGGACAATGAATTGGAACAATCTAAAAATGATGAGGAAGTGCTTGAAAAACAACTTGATGATCTTACAAATGAACTTACTGCTGCAAATGAGTACAAGGAGAAATTCAAAGCAAGCTCAACCAAGCTTGATGAACTGATTAAAGGTCAGAGGAATGATGGTGACAAGCGAGGTCTTGGCTATGAAGAAGGAGAAAGTTCTGGATTTGGACAAAGGAATTCTAGACAAGGAAGATTCAAGCAAGGAAATAAGATGAATGGAGCTAGAAGGAATCCAGTAAGAAAACCAAATGCTCAAAGATTCAATGGTTACTATTTTGTTTGCAGTAAATTTGATCATATGGCTTCTTAGTGTAGAAGTAGGATGAATCCAAGAGGACCATCATTCTCAGGTCAGTGCTTTAATTGTAATAAGTTTGGTCATAAGTCAAGTGAATGTAGAATTGTGATGAACAACTTTCATAGAGATGTCAGATGCTATGCATGCAATAGACTTGGGCATATTTCTAACCAATGCAGATCAAGGAAAAATCAGTGGAACAATAGGTTTGGATAGAGAAATGTTGTGTTACAACTGTAACAAATTTGGCCACACTGCTAGATTCTGTTGGAGCAGAAGAGGTCCAGTAAAACAAAACATGCAACAAGATGTTAAGGGAAAAGGTAAAGTCACTACTGATGTGATCAAGAGGAAAATTTAGAAGAAATGGGTGAAGAAGGATCCCTGTGTTGAAGGAAATGTGCCCGCACCAGAATATGCTTCTTGTAATTCCTCCAGGAATTACTTTTATGCCTTTGGCCTAGGGGGAGCTATCAAGAAAATCTCTTACACCCTACTGATAACTAACACTGGAATGTGGATAAGTCTAGTAAGTGCATAGATGCCTTTTAGATGTTGCTCAACCAATTGGAGATAGTATCATATAGTATTGGAGATATGTAGAAGAACTATCTGTCTCAGTGCATAGAAATAGGGTAACCAGATGAATTAGGGTAAAATAATTTATTGTGACAAAAAGGGTTAGTTGTGCAAATGATAAAAAGTAATTTTTATCTTTCATTTGTCACTTTGAATTTTAGAGAAAATAAATTTGTAGAGCCCTAGAGTGAAGTTTGCTGAGTTGTGGCGAGATTCAAGTGTGAAGAAGATTCAACGATCAAAACTCCAATCTGACCAAAAGGTATTTATCGAAAAAACTAGTGAATTTGTGAATTGGTAAAAATGGCCACTCCATTGGTAGTTAAAGTCAAGGATATACCCTGTCCAAAGTTCAAGTGGCATCCTTATAAGTCTGTTGAGACCGAGCCCCTAGGTTTGTTTTTGTTTGTACCATACAAAGTCTTGCACATTGAAGACATTAGGGCTTATATACATGCCAATATTGAAGAGTTAGGGAGCTCTCAAATGCTGAATTTGTATTCCAACCATATAATTGGAGAAGACTTCACTGTTAAGCCAAAATACAAAACCCTAGAAGTGAAAAAGTTTACATAGTTTGTGAAATTCCCCATATTTGAGGAAAGTGAATGGGTGCGATATATTTTAAGCAGAGTTCATGACGAGTTCATGTGGTTGAATATACCTTTTAAGATTAAAAAAGAGGCTATAAGCGTAGTCATAGGTCTAAATTCCTCCGATGGACTGCCAGTTTTGAAATCTGTAAAGAATCAAAAGGTTACTGATGCAATAGGTGCACAATTTGATGGAAGGGTAATGACAATCAAAGACATTGCTAAAGTGGACATGAAATTTGCATCAATGGTCATTGGCTACAAAGTCTACCACTCCAGTCAGGATAATTCAGTATCTAGTATGACCATTTATGTAGCCTAACAAATGGTAAAAGAAAATGCAAATTATGAATTCTGTGAGCTGCTCATAAGTTAGCTGATGGAGAATTTGGGTAAGATTAAGAAGGACAAAAAAAACTCTTTTAAATATGGTAATTTGTTGTTGTGTTTGTTCTTTTATTTCATGAGTGAGGTTCTAGGTGTTGGGAAAGTTCATTGGAAAAGTAATCAGCCTGTAGTTGTGCAAATAAGAGATATATTGTTTGGAAGTGGTGATCGTTAGAATCGAAAAACTACCCTCTAGGGGTACTTCAGAATTTTTTAGAATATGATGCATGCCAGAGAAAGAATACCTACCTCAATTGTAGAAAATTACAAAGATACAATCTGTTTCATGGTAGATATTGATCAATGAATTATGGAAGCCATTGATCCCAAGACGATATGAATTATGCCTATGGGATATGAAGTAGATGAGAACATCTTGAAGGTGTATGCAGAACATTTGTTGAGCATGCCTCTAGATCCAACAGAAGAAATTTTTTGATCTTATGCAGAAAAGAGCATGCAAGTCCATGATCAATTACAAAAGCCAAAGATAGTTAGAAGAGTAAGGAAAGAAGTAGAAGTGTTTGTAGAAAACATGGGAATACCTGTAGAAAAAATGAAACAGGACAGAAGAAAGAGAGATGAAGCTGAAGCAAGAAAAGAGTCAGCAAGAACCGAATCTGCTAGTCCAATAGGATTCTGTACCCGTACTAGATCAACAAGGAGTTTCCCATTTGCTCGTGCAACCAAGCCAATTCCTGTGCAAACTCAAGATAGGGGTTCTAGTAAGAGGAAGAAGAACAAGAGCTCAAGAACCTATGAAGCCATCTCAAAAAGTGAGGAGACTAAGACAGATGAAGTTGTGAAAGAAATGAAAAGGAAATCTTCCGGTGAGGAAGACAAGGAAAAGAAGAAGGAAAAAATATACATACTAGGTATGACAGTTGAAGAAGTTGAGAATGCTATTGTCAAGGATGGAAATCTCAAGCCCCTCTGTGAATGGTATGAAAAGTTTGATGAATCAGGTCAAAGAATTTTTGAAGAGGCAATAATAAAACATCTGAATATTTTAAACAAAGTTCTTGTTGAAATTATGTTTGGTTTACCTAAGAGTCTATATGATGTTTTGGAGTTGAGAAGAGTAAATGCGAGGAAAAAAGAAGAACATATGAGAAAGATAATTCTTGTAGACTTGTGTTCAGAAATGTCTATTGAGGAGATGAACTCACTCTTGGAAAAAGCCAAGAGGGAATTCAAAAGAAAAATAAGGGTGAACAAACTTATGATAAGTGAACTGGTGTTGTTGCTGATGAAACTAAGAAAATTTTGGAAGCATTTCTGTCAAGAAACAAGATCAATGTTGAAGAAGTGAATGCTGAAGATGTTGTATCTAATCCGACAAATGAGGAGGTGAATGAAGATACTGAGGATAATCAGATTCCTCCTTATCTAGATAACACCGAAGCACCTATAAAAACTGAAGTTCCTAAGTTTGTATTAGCTAAAGAAAAGGATATACCAAATAAAGAAGTTGAAGCTCCTAAAAGAAATCAAGAAACAATTTTTGTAGAACCAAAAGTTGAAGAAGAAGAAAAGGTCCAAGTTAAGGAAATCCCAGTGGAAGCAAGAGACACTGCCAAGGCAGTAAAGGAATCTTTGGTGGATCAACAAGAAGAATTTTATCCTGAATTGGTTGAAGGCCCAATCAATCTATCCACCTTGTCCCCAATTTAGATAATGAAGGTTGCATCAATTGCAAAAGCTAAGGCCAGTGAGAAGATTCTGAAGTCTCACATTGAGGACAACGAATTATTAAGTCTTGCATCTGGAGTTCTAGAGAAAATTAAATGTCAACTCATGTTAAAGATCCATCCAGTTCCTCTTCCGGTGAACTGAAGAAGCTCATAAATTTTGTAAGTACTCATTTTGGGTCTCTTGAAAAATCGGCCATGGTTAAAGTACAAAAGGAGTTTGATGGAAAAAGATTTAGTTGGTTAAAAGAAGTGATTGCTAAGGATAAAACTCTATTAGCCACTTGTATGAAGAATATTCAAGATTCTATATTTGAAGGTGGAAAGGCCTATATGTCATATTTGATTTTGTCCAAATTCACTGAAGACAATGAGAAGAAGGTGAAGGATCTTGAAAAACAATTGGCTACCATTTCTAATGCTTTTGATCTGCTAGCTGACAATATTGGTGAGAAAGAAGGTCAAGTAATATCTCTGCTTGAAAAAATAAGGAGTTTGAAGCATGAAAATGATAGGATTGTAGGAAGAGCAAGTAAGCTTAGAGGACTAATTGGTCCAAAGATTGAAATAATGGTGAATGCACTAAAGGAAGCCAAAAATGCTATGGCAGTTAGTGACCCAATGAATCTTGATACTGCAGAAGCTCAATCTTATTTCGTTTGTGGTCACATAACAATTCTAGAGAGTTTCAAAAGGGTTTGAGACACAAATTTGTGTAAGTAACGAGTTCATGCCTGTACAGTTTTGAAATTTTGTTCCCCTAATTTTCCATTGATGTCAAAGGGGGAGAGTTGTATAGTGAAAAAAGCATATTTGTCTTAGGGGGAGTTGCATTTCTAAGCTGAGATTGAAGATTCTTTTTGAAGTTTTGTAGTGGTAGTGTGATTCATGTTGGTATTGATTTGACACTTAGTCATTTTTCACTAATTGTTGCCATCAATGCCAAAGGGGGAGATTGTTGGAAAGAGACACTGTAAATATACTTTGGTGTTGTCATTGATGGAAAATATACTTAGATCATATTGTGGATTGGCCATCCACCATAGTTTTTCCCCTAAACAGGGTTTCCATGTAAAAATCCTTGTGTTATGGTGTTGTGGTTGTTTGCTTTATGTTTATGCATATTTCTCTTGGTTGAATGTTTTAAGTGGGTTAAATATTAGAATAATAAAGTTAATTTTTGCAGAACAATGATTCACCCCCCCTCTCAGTGTTGCTTGTTTCCAACATCAACAACAATGGTATCCTCAAAATCCTTCTCCTTACAGGAATCAACCTCAAAATTAGTTTTACAATAGGCCTAGGAGGATACCTAATCTGCAACAGAACCTTTTACCAGCCCCTCAAAACCCTCAACAAAATGAGCAGGTTAACCAACCATAACTTCCAACACAACTTGTCCCTAATCCAAATAATAATCGTCAAAATACCCTAGTGTATTCTACAGAATAGGAAAATGTGACTCGACTTAATGCTATCCATTGTGGAAACCTACAGTTAAGGTTAGGAAAGCACTCCAGTAGCCTACTATAGTCGAGATCCTGGACGAGCCAATTAAAGAATCTACTGAAATGACTAAGACATATTCCACACTTTAGAGAAAAACCTAATGAGTAATCGAGACAAGACCCTTCCACAATCTTCATCTAGAACTTCTGAGTTACCTTAAAGGGAGGATGGTCAACATCCAACTGATCTTTTAAAGGACTCTACCTTGAAAGAGAAAACTCAAGGACCTTTTTTAGAGTGTCTCAAACCAACCACCTTGAATAACCCTTTGAAAATGACATCATCCACTGAAACCGCACTGATAAAAGAGATTAAACAACTTCAAATCTGGGTTCCTTTGTTACAAGTGATTAAAGATATTCTTGAACTAAACCAACTAATTAAATATCTGTGCATCAAAATGCCAGGAAGAAAACCAAAACAAATTAATATTGTTCACATAAACAGATATCTAGTTGAACTTTTGGCTAGAAAAACCATAGCTCTGAAATATGATGACCCAGGTAGTCCACTTATAATAGTGACAATCGACAAGGTAGCAATACCTAATGCACTTGTGGACCTAGGATCAACCGTTAATGTAATGACAGTCCATGTTATGGAAAATTTGGGAATCACTGATTTATGTCCCACAACTACAGTGTTACAGATGGCGAATCAATCCATAGCTATTCCCAAAGGTGTCATAGAAAATGTTCTTATTAAGGTTGACGGTTGGGAATATCCAATAAACTTCCAAATAATCCGGTCCATTACATCGAAGGATAGCTATCCGATAATTCTAGGAAGACCGTGGCTAGCTACAGTTGCAGCCAAGATTGACTACAAAGATAGAGGAATGACCATTTCACATGGTTCCAATAGCAAAAAATTATTCCTATATCCCCTCGCTAAACTTGATAAACATAACAAAGTTTGGGTTGATGAACCAGATGGTCCCAACGAACAAGAGAATCTAGCCTCACTTGCTATGGTAGTCATTAAACAACATGGTGAAGAGTTGGAAGATGAATTGGAAAACAATATGGAAAATATTACCGTAGACTCAAGTGATGAAGAAATGTTAGATGTAGAAGAAATTCTAGGGCAACCAATCAACGTTGATCACATTGAATTTGATTACACCAGATTCATGGGGTTACCTTGTCCCCTGGCTAATATCATTCCAAAAATGGATCACTTCTTCGAAGATATTTCTAGAATCCATAGAACCATACTGCATAGCTGTCCTCTCAACACTTTGAATAAAGAAGCTTATACTGTCACCTCCAACCATCCAGGGGTCAAAACTATCATGTTATTACCAAGAAAAACTTTGAACATCAATAGTTGGTTGACAGAGATGAAGAGCACAATTTTTTTGATGTTTTGGTGAATAGATCTAAAGCTTTTGCTTTGGATTATATAGACATGAGAGGAATACACCAAAGTGTTTTTACCCATCACATCTATACTAAGGATGTTAGAATTGTTCGTCAACCACAACAAAGACTCAATCTTGCCTTGAAAGACATTGTTAAAACAAAAATTGAGAAACTCCTACAGGTAGGATTCATCTATCCCATTTTTGATAACAAATGGGTTTTTCCTTTGGTAGTTGTCCCAAAGAAAAATGGAAAGTGGAGAATGTGTGTTGAATATAGGGAACTCAACAAAGCTACCCATAGAGATTACTTCCCTCTACTGTTTGTAGACCAAGTCTTGGATAATTTGGTTGGAAGCAAGTATTTCTCATTCCTAGATGGATTCAATGGATATAACCAAATACAAGTAGTCGTGGAAGACCAATGCAAAACAACTTTTAATTTCCCTTGGGGAACATTCGCATATCATGTCCTTCCCTTTGAGCTATGCAATGCTCTTGCAACATTTTAGAGAGCTATCATGGCAATATTCGTTGAGCTAGTGAATGACTATGTGGAAGTCTACATGGATGACTTCACTGTGTATGGGTAAACTTTTGATGAAGGCCTTCAAAATTTGGACAAAGTATTGAAGCGATGTGAGGACCATCGACTATCCTCGAGTCATGGAAAATTCCTAATGGTAGAACAAGGGATAGTGTTGGGACACCACATTTCAGCTGAAGGGATAAATGTTCATCCTAAGAAAATTGAGGTAATACAACAACTTGTGACTTCGAAAAACCAAACTGAAATTAGAAGTTTCTTAGGACATGCTAGATACTACTAGAGATTCATATAAAATTTCAGCAATAGTGCAACCCCTATGTTTTCCCTCCAAAAGAATGTATATTTTGTCTGGACAACAGAGTGTCAATCATCATTTGAGATCATTAAGGAGAAACTCATCTCTTCTCCTGTCTTACGTGGACCTAATTGGAACCTTCCATTCCATATTTATGCAGATGCTTCTGATCATGCTATTGGAGCGATTTTAGGTCAAGAAGATGAGAATGGGGGAAAGTATGCTATCTATTTCATTAGTAAGAATTTGACTCCCACTGAATGAAATTACTCCACCACAGAGAAATAATTTTTAGCTGTAGTACATGCAATCAAGAAATTTTGACATTACATCACAGGGTACAAAGTAACTCTGTTCATAGACCATTCAACCATCAAGTACCCAATGAACAAACCTGTAGTAAATGAAAGGATGACCATGTGGTTATTGCTTCTACAAGAATTCAATATGACCATTATTGACGAACTTGGAAAGCTCAATGTAGTTGCAAATTTCCTATCCCGAATTAAACAAGACAATGGAGATTGTGCTCCTATGCAAGATGAATTTCTAGATGAAAATTTGTTTTCCATCTCCATTAAAACTCCTTGGTTTGCTGACATTGCCAACTACTTGGCCACTTCAGAGTTGCCACTAGATTTTATGTCAAAATAGAAGAAACACATCACTCAAGAAAATGCTCTGTTCAAATAAATTAATGGAATATTATTTTGATGTGGTCTTGATATGGTTTTACAACGTTGTGTTAGGGCAGATGAAACATATACATCCTTAGAGCTTACCATGATGACCCCTTTGGAGGCCATTATTCTGCCAAGAGGACATCCCATAAGATTTTGGGTGCAAGATATTATTGGCCCTCTATGCATAAAGATGTAAAAAATTATGTTCATCACTGTGATGAATGCCAAAGAGTAGGGAGACCCATTGCATCCAATGAAATGCCTTTGCAACCCCAGGTAGTTCTTGAACCATTTGAAAAGTGGGGATTGAATTTTATCAGTCCTATAGACCCCCCTTCACAAGGGAAAGAGTATATTTTGGTCTATACCGACTATATGACCAAGTGGGCATAAGTTCAAGCTCTAAGAGTTGCTAGGGAAGAACAAGTAGCCGACTTCTTATATAACAAGATTTTTCTCAGATTTGGAGCCCCTAGAACGATTGTCATAGATTAAGGACCCCAATTTATGTCCAAAGCTATGTTAGCCTTCACTGATCATTTCCAAGTAAGCCATAAGAAGTCATCACCCTATCACCCACAAGCAAATGGTCAAGTAGAAGTCACTAACAGGGAGTTTGAAAATATTCTAACAAAAATAGTTTCATCAAGGAGAAAAGACTGGGCCAGAAAATTACCTAAAGTCATTTGGGCTTATAATACAACTTGGAAATCAACCACTAGTCTCAGTCCATACAAGTTAGTTTTTGGGAAGAAACCCCTTCTACCCATTGAATTTGAACTTCAAACCTTGAGAACAACAATGGAGTTAGGCTTAGATCTCAAACGAGCCCAGGTTGAAAGAGTCCTACAACTTAGTGAATTAGATGAAATCCATTTAGATGTTGTCCACCAAACTGAGATAGTTCAACAACAATTTAAGGACTGGCATGATAAACACATAAAGGAAAGAGAGTTCCATAATGGGGATTGGGCACTTTTATTCGATTCTCAATATAAATATCATCAAGGGAAATTGAGGACTCATTAGCTGGATCCATATAAATTTTTTGAAGTATTTCCAAACAAAGCAGTGCAACTCAAGCCCATTGATAGTGATACTCGAACTCTCCTAGTCAATGGTCATCGATTATGCATGTACCACAAACCTGTCAATAAAGAGGAATTTACGAGAATGGTAGAAATGTAAGGAGAAATCCAATCCATTGACTCTGCTATGGCAGAGCCAATGTAGTTTTCATATTCTGAGTCACAATCCTAAAAAAAATAAAGGAAAAAAAAACAAAACTACTTTGCATGTGTATGTATTTGTAATTACTTCAGGGAATTTCTTTTGAATTTTTCATCTTTTAGACTTGGCTAAATTTTGTTTCTGTCTTGTAGGACATCATGTTTAATCAAATACAAATTATGGAGCACCTTGCTATGATGCTCCAAAACTTGGATGCTCAACTAGTGCCATTTCCTGTTTTATTCTTGTAGTCTGGTGCATCTTTCAACAATGCTCCAGAAAGTATAAAGTCCAAAGTCCTTCATTTTGCTTCCTTCTTCTGGCAACATCTTTTGATGATGCTCTAAAAATTTTCTTGCTGCATTCTAGTTGCATCTTTCAAGGATGCTCCAAAATTTTGTTGCTTCTTCCTTTCGACATCTTTCGGTGATGCTCCAAAAATTTTGCTTCTTCCTTCCAGCGGCATCTTTTGGCAATGCTCCAGAAATTTTGTTGCTACTTCCAACGACATCTTCTAGCGATGCTCTGAAACTTTGTTGTTGCATTTTGATGACATCTTTCAGTGATGCTTCAAAATTTTCTTCTCCACTTCCGCTACATCTCCCAACAATGCTCTAGAATTTTGCCACTTCACTTTTTCATCCTGGGCGCATCTTTCAACGATGCTCCAAAATTTTTGTTCTTCATCTTAGCCACATCTTCTAGTGATGCTTTGGAATTTTGTAAATTCCCTTCCTCTCCAAACGCTCAGATATTTCCAGCGTCATACACATGCTCATTATTAAATTTTTCCATCACCGTTGAAATCCATGCCCTACATTTCCATCTTTTATCATAATAAATCAAAATTATTATGGCTACTTTCCATCATAATAATTACAACATTAATTAGCCATCCCATCTTTATTCATAATAAATTCATCACCACCCTTGCCATTCCATTCGATTATACTATTACGTCAACAAAGGTAAGCGATTTTCAAATCGATGATGAGATGTAAGGTATGTACAACTTTTACTTTAAGTAGGTAATTATTGTGTATAAAAATAAATAAATTGGCATGTACCACCACCCTTTCCAAAATTAGTAAATTGTGCAGATTGAACTCTCACTTAAGATACGACAATTTGTGCGCTCTTTTCCATACAAAGTAATGATTTCAGTACAACGAAGCCAAATGACATAATTAATTCTTGTCAAAGTGTGAGTGGTTGAAGAATTTACATTTTCTTTAATTTGCATCACAGTTTCATTTAAACAATTTTTCACCTTTTGAATGCCACGACATTCAACGAAAATTGAGCGAAATTACAAGAAAGGGACAACATAGGAGGAGCCAAGTGGAAATCAGAGCCAACTTTTGTAGACAAGTTATTGGCACTAAGTAAAATTTCAGAATTGTCTCAGAGGGTTGGGTGGATGGAGTTTATGAAGAAGTTTGAAGGGCACAATGAGCAGCTGGTAAAAGAATTTGCAGAGAAATTACAATGAGTCAATAGTGCATGGGAGGAAATTTAAGGTAAGCCCTCGAGTCATTTCCTGTTTATCTGGTAGTAGAAATGAGGGTGTAAATTTATCAAAAACTACAAATATTTCCTATCAGAAAATGGTAGAGATTTTTAGTAGGGAAGGGGAACCCCGACCTTTATTAGTTGTAAATACCAAAAGGAAAAAAAAAGGGTTTGAAAGAATGTCCATTCCAGAGCCTTAGAGAACAACAGTTGCTTAAATAATCAAATATTTCACATGTGAAGGGTAATGTGCCATAATAGTTGGTCCCCCCTTTCGATTATTGACTCATTTGCACCATGGCACCAAAAACCCTCAATTCAGAGTCAACCTTCCTGATTTTCTTTGTGATTCTATTGTTAATATGATTGAAAATTTTAAAATTGGGTCGGGTCCATTAACACATCACAACCTCATACATTTAATTTGTAAATATCATTTCTTGAAGAAAGGAAGAATGAAACATAAATGGCAAAAAATTCTTCAGAAATTTGAGAACCTTGTGCCCACAAGACATTTAGAGGAAGGAGAGTCATCTAGTTTGGTGGCTCAAAATTTTGAAGAACCTTCTTCTGAACCTAAAAATGCCGAAGGGGCTCCTGACAATGAGGCATTAGAAAATCCAATAAACCCTTCAGAACCTTAGGAAAGACTAAGTCCACAAAATGTATCAGAGGCTCTAAAAAAATAAGAGGATATGGACCTAGAAAAGTCAGAAGATGAGAATTCTCGTCCTTGTAAAAAGGGAAGGGGACCTAAAATAGAAGAACACAGGCCTTCCCCTTTGAGAAGAAGCAAGAGATTGTCTTCTGAGATTAGTTTACCATGGATTACGATCAACCACATGTCCCTAAAAAGAAATGACATAATAGGTAGCCCCAAGAAACTGTAGCACAATTCTGTGAAAAATAGATCCATCTATGTGTAGAAACAACCCAACTAGGTGAATTTGGAAATGAAAATGTCTCACTTGAGACAAGACAAGAAGAAATGAGAGAAAAACTTCCACATGTTGTAATTATTGAGGATGAGCCTCTGGTATCATTTTCTCCTTTTCACCAACCAATGGAAACACAAGAAGGTGATATGACTCACCTAAGTGAAAATTTGTTTCCCCCAATTCCCAGTGATGCAGAACTAGACCCACTAGAGGTACATGATATAGAAAATGTGATTGATGATAATGCAAAAGCTTCTATTTCTCCTCTCCATTCTAATGTATAAATTGAAAGTTTTGATAACATAAAAACAAAATTACATGAGTTGAAAACAAAAAATGTTCAGTTAAAATTCAGCTTGGAGAAAAATGAAGAACAAGTCAATTAGCAACAGAAGAAAATAGATGTACAAACTGCAGTTTTGAAGAAAAGAGATCAATAAATCACAACTTTGAAGGCTCAATTGGAGCATAACGATAAAATTATTGGAGATTTACAATTTTAGGTGCAACAATGGAATGAGGAAGGAAACAATATTTGATAATTGTTTCTAAAAAAGACAAACAAATTAAAGGATTAACTGATAATCTAGTGCAATCTCTCCAAGCATTTGTAGAAAAATAAGAAAAACAAAAGGATAAACTCAATGGAGCTTTGAGTAAAACTATTGAACTAGAACAAGATTTGCGAGAAATTAAGATAAAGATAAAAATGGAATGGAAGGAAATACATACTGAGCCAACCAAAATGGAGTGGTTTCAAGTCCACATTCCCCCAATTTTGACAAAATGGATGGAAAGATGTTATTTCCTGAAACAAGTAGGGGCAGAGAATGCTAGACTTAAGAAGGAAATAGTTTTGTTAAAAGAATCATATGATAGGCTTTATCAAGCTAAAACAGATGCATGCCAAATTGGGGAGTTATTATAAGCCTATAGGAAATCATCCAAATTGTATTCTATGTTTCTAAATGAGCAATTGTTAAGATGGAAATTATTGAGAATTTCTTGCAATCTGCCTCATGATCTAGATGATGAGGAATTTTTAAAAGCATTTAAAGAGGAAACACCTGCTCAACAAAACTTACTGTGTGAATTCTTTGTACATAATTTGTTTATAGAAAGACATGCTGATTTCTTTGTCAACCTCTTTGTTGGGGAAGTACAACTTAGAACATTCATGTCCACTATGCAAAATCAAACTCAGTGGTAGGAAAGGACCAAAGAGTATTTGTAGGTAGAAAGGACTGTGGGACTTTAGATGAGATACCCTAATAGGAAACCCTTTTCCTTTAAAGCTCGATTCTAAGGCATGAAGAGGTATGAAGCTATGAGAAACAAGTATAATGATAATCTTTGGATTTTTTATGAGAATTTCAAAGTTTAGGGGCCAAGATTGATAGAAAAAGTATGGAGTTCCTGTGAGGAGTGGTACACTCCTCTGCCGATGTATCTTAAAAGGAGGGAGGTGATTTCACCTACCAATATAAGGTGGTCCTACAGGAGGGCCGAGGCATTAGCAGAGACACTACAATAGCTTAAAACCAAATGGATAGGAATGAGGTATAGACCTCCATTGCTTCTTTAGCCACCCCCTATAGTACTTGTCATTATAGAGCAAAATCTTGAGGACTTGTATTAATGGAAAGTAAGGGTTAGATATAATAAGGGTTTTCTTAAGAGTCCCGGTGATTGGGATAGAGAAGCAGAGGATCCATATGACCTCAATTCCAAATACGATGAACTAAATAGGAATAGGGATGTGGAAAGGTAGAGGACACAGTAGAGAGCAGGAGGGCCTGCTCAGGATTAGGAAGGGGAGAGTGATGAGGTATAAATAACCTCATAATTATAATAAGTTAAAAACCCTTTGTTGTTCTTACCAATCACTTTAGCCCTGCCAATTGCTTATTTTTAGGATTAATAATTGCTTACTTTTTTTGTAAAAAAGATGTATAAATCGTTATTTCCTAAAATGATTGAAATTAGCCGACACTAATATAATGGTATAGTTTTAAGTTATTGTATAGGACATTATGCACAACCAAGTGGAATTTAAGCAGACTTCAAGTAGTTGAAGATAGAGCGCTGAAAGACCAGGTGTCAGAAATTCAGGAGTGCATAGTGGAACAAGTCCTTTTAATGCTTTATGTTTAATTTTTGTTTAAAAAATTTATGGCTCCATTCTGAGCCTTTAATATGTTTTATGTTATGGACCTCAATCAGTTGGTTAGTTGAAATTCTATTAAAAGACTTTTTCAATGACGATCTTCCACCATCTGAAATTTAGGATTTTGTTAGTAGTTCAATATATATATGTTATCGCCAAAAACAATGATATGGTGATACTGTTATGATGTTATGATGAACACTATCCAACTATGTCTTTGTGTTACACTTTTATATGAATAAATAAATATTTCCAATCCTATTTTGAGTTAATAATTCTAAGTAATGGAAGTATCATGGATGGATTCATTTTGAAGATGCGAAAGTACATGTGATATGAGTTAAGCATAGGAACAGCCAAGAGTTAGCCACTCAAGGGATCTTGTAGATTAGATAGATAAGTATTTTCATTTTCAATGTTACCTTTATTTTGTACATGATAAATGTGGATGAATGCTATTTTTGTGTGTTGAGCTCTATCAATTATTCCTGTAGGTCGTAGTTCAAGTTTGCAATCTTTTAGTTCTGTTTATTTGAAATTTTGGAGCACCCACTTTTGTCGTTAGTTACAAATTGTCAAGTTTTCTTTCTGTCAGTAGTTAGTTGTTTTCATTTAAATTTTCCAGTTTTACTACAAGTGTTTCTTCTTAGATAATTTATATGCTTTCTAGTTTAATTGTCTCATGCTCTCTAGCTTAAACAAATTCATGCTTTCCAGTTTAATTGCTTTCTAGTTAAATTTTTGTTTATAACCATTTCAAGAACTCAAAAAATCTAAGAGAGATATCCAAGGTGTCCCCTATTGCGTACAACCTTCAAACATTACCCGATCGATATAATTGATACATTTTCAACTAAAGTGATAGGACCTCATGACAACTTTTCAAGACTCTAAAAGATAGTAACATTTTTTAAGTGAAAGGTATTAGAGCTTAGGAAGAAGAGTTGAAGGGGAATGAATACCAATGGATGGGATGAATGAGGAATTACAAAAGTTTGATGGATGTAAAGGACTTATAATTTTATGACTTTCAATCTTTAGGTCTTGGGAATAAAAAAACATCACATGGCAAAGGAATGGCATCAGGGGGCAATAAACTCTAAAACTCTAACAAAAGGAAATTAGAGGGAAAATCAAACATTCAATGAAAGGCATGCCAAGGATGACAATTTTGATAGGGATGCCAAGATCTAAACCTCTGACAAAACACTTAGAGAAATTTTGACAAAGACTTAAGCAGGTTGT
Organism: Sequoia sempervirens; assembly: GCA_007258455.2. NCBI lineage: Eukaryota > Viridiplantae > Streptophyta > Pinopsida > Cupressales > Cupressaceae > Sequoia > Sequoia sempervirens. The sequence continues at coordinate 98,240,213 of VDFB02086081.1, read as the reverse complement.
TGGGATCAATAGGGAAGGTATGAAGGTATGGACAACCCCAAAAGTTTGAAAGGACAAAAACAATATCTAACACCAAGGAAATAACTAGAAACAACCCATACTTAGGCTTTTTAATATTTTTCTATCTTTTGACAACTAGAGGACCCATTTAAGGCATCTTAGATCAATTGTAAACAATGGGTCAAATGCACAACATGGAAGTCAAAAGATCATAAGGTTTTTAGATAAACACCTATATGATGGCAAGGGCCAGTGAGGCATAAAATGATAACATTTTGGTGAGATCCATAGCATGACTTCTTGCTAATCATGAATGCAACCTTATTATCCATTGGGGATAGAGTCATTGTAATCCTTACAAACTAACTTAAAAGATAAAATTATAATTGAAACATTACATGACTAGCCTCAAAATAGAATAAAAATTACTCAAAGCATAAGAAATATATAGAAGGTGAAATGCACAAATAACACCTGAAAAAATAGGACAACTAGAGTCATACATTGTCCCAATGAGAATTCATACATTGTCTTCATCATGAATGAAAAACTCATATCCAACCTCGCTAATCTCAAGAGATTAGAAAACTAGCATACCTCATTATTACATGTACTAAAGAAAATTTCATTAGCACAAATCTTAGAATGGATGAGAAACTCTAGGTGAAGAAATAAATTCTTCAAATTGTCTCATTGTTTCAATTTCTTGTTGGTAACAAACCATGATGCATTTGCTACAAAAATCATACATGTGGCACAATTCTTCTTCCATGTGCACTGCTACAAGAACATTATTTTTCACAACTTCATCTTCATGTATAGTTTTTCCTATGTTATCCTCAAGCATAAACATTATCTATAGCTTCAAAATTGGAAAAAAAGAGGATAAAGTAAGGTAAACCATCAAATCAAAAAATACTTTCTTGTTTACCACTTTCATCACAAACTTGTGTATGCTATATATAATCAACCCCATAAGTTGATTCATCTTAATATTCCATGTTGTATACACTTTCTCCCTTGTCCATACTACTACAAAAAATATTGGGGTCATACTTCTCATCACTTTAAACTAGAAATCGTCACAAATTTCATCATTGTTACCATCCACAAATGATTGATCTAGCTGAAGGTAGATGCAAACATTGTCATCTTCATTTGTACTACTACCATATAGTGCACCAACACCTTCCTCTACCCATCTACTAACACAACCATCACTAGATATTGTGCTCAAATTACATGCTATACCCATGCCTTCACTATCCAAAACAACCTATTCATTACCAACAACCATATCATAAAAATCATTTTCATGCCAATTCATTAGAATAAATTCACCATGTGCCTACTCTTTCCTTAGTACCCCTTTTTGATCTAACTCAACTTATTGTTCTAGAAGTGTTGAGTCACTTTGAACCATTAGAACTTGATTGAGAATTCTATTTTGGCATGAATTTTGGTTATGAGGTTGATTACATGGGTAACACCATTCATGGTCCTAAACTAAGTTTTTTTGCACTAGAACAATAGCTTTGTAAGAGGTTGTGATAGTTGGGTTTAAGGTATTCAAAGTATTGGAATAGATCATTTGACATTTTCCTTGAATATTTCCTTGATAAGGCTTCTTATTGGGATGATATGCTTGATTAAAAGGTTGTAAGATCTATTGTGGTGGGCTTGTTTCCTTTTTAAAGATATTCATTCCAAATGCTTTGTGATGCAGAACTAGGAGGATTCAACAAAACATATCACAAACCTTCAACAATAATTCAAAGCAATTTTTGTATAACACATGCTATTAGGCATTCTATATCACATTGGAAACATAGTCATGGCAGCCCACAATTTAATGCAATGAACAGTCATTAATAACTTCTACAAAAAAAATAATGAATCCAATCGCTCCAGTGAGATTGAAGAAAAAATAGTTATAAACTTTTCCTCAAATTTTTATGAAGATCCAATGGTAGAAATGAAAGTGATTGCATTTTTACCAAAATTGCAAACCCTAGGTAGGGTTCAGACTTTCCCTCACAAAAAATGGTCATAACTTATTCAAATATTAATGAAATTTGATGAGACTTGAAGCAAATGAAAGTAGATTCACATGGAAAAAAAATAAAATTGTTTTCAGATCCAAAATATAGACTTTACAATTCGTACCATCACATTTTTCAGACTATAAATTCTGTACAATATTGTTAGAATAGGCAGTCTCACCAAAATAGTCATATCTTCCACAAAACTCAATAAAATTCAACGAGACAAAAATAATTGGAAACTAAAAACATAGATCTTTCTATAAATATATGATACTCCATTATTTGAGTCCATACCAAGCCGTACAAATCACAACTTCAGCCTAGAAACAATGTAAAAATCAGAAAATGCACACAAAACTTGAGGTTGCCATTCATCAAACTTAAAAAACTAATGTCTCCAACCCCCAATTCGAGTTTTTGAGGGTGTATTTATACATTTTCAACCAAAACCAACCATTTTCAACTAGCTTTTGATTAGTTTGTTGACAAAACACTTTAATGACACTTTTTGACAAGTTGCTTGACAACTTTCTTGAACAACTTTTACAATTTTTACAATATAGAACAACTTTAAAAATTATTTGAAAAATGACTTAAAATATGACTTCCTAAGACTCAAACACCTGTAGAATGTTTTGATAAACCTTATTATAAGGCTCAATACACAAAATAGAGAAACTATTTACAAATGGCCTCATGGAGGCAAGAAATCAAACAGGTGCTCTTGCACCACTTTGTAATAGGGTTTTTACTTCATATGGTGTTGGAAGTAGTAATAGGAGGGGTTGGTTGGGTAGTTGAGCTATAAGAATAGGTGCCAAACTTGGTTGAGTAAGTGGAAATTTAGGAAGCAAAGGTATTAGAGGTTTTGGAGCTATCTTCCCAACTTGTATTAGGCAGTTTTCAACCCTTATGATTGTGTCATAAGAATTAGGCAAGTTTATTCCCCCCAATGGCACATATCATGACAACCACATCACATTTAAAACCCTCAAGTAGTATAAGAATGCATGGTTTGGTGAAGGCTTGAATAATGATAAAATTCTATCCTAGGTTTTTGGAGCCTAAGATTAAATTCTCTCATGAATTCATGAGTGGCTCTCTTGATAGCAGTTAACTGTTCCACTAGAGATAAACGGTCACTCTTATCTTCAAATTATTCATAAATATTCTCATCTAACTTGAATCCCAATTATATATTGAATTTGACAGCAACCTCCAATACAATTGTAATGCCTTACCTTTTAGGGAAATGACAAGGAGTCTAGCAACTAAATTATCATTTGTAATATTGTGGACTACACATATATAGGTAATGTCCTAGATGTGTTTTATGGGAGTAGTAGCATTCTCACTAGCGAATTAAGGTATAATTTTTAGGGCTAATACTAGAATGTCATCATGATTAGCAATGAAAAGAGGACTTCCTCCATTGAAAGTGACAAAGAAATTGATTCCTTAGAATATACATAGAAGGGGTATATAATAGTCTTATGTTTGGCTAGGAGAACCTGCTAGGAGTAGGCATAGATTGTACTCTTGGATGGGTTCTTGAATATGGTGAGGGTTTCCCATTGTACTTTTTATTTTTTGATGAAGATAAAGGCAATTCCAATAAATCAGAACACTTACCTTTATAGGATGATCTTGTTTGTATATGTGTAATGAATAATCAACATTGGCTTGAAACCAAGAGACTTTAGACTTGCTGGGTGCTTGCAAAATGTGTCCAATGACTAAAAATTTCTAATAGTATCATTATTTTTCTCAACTAAATGATGTAAGGCTCATTAAACCTATCCCACTAGTCGTACTAGAAAATTCTTGTCACCTAAACTTGCACCCTTATTAAACTTGGTTTAATAATTTTAGAGCCATAATAAGAATGATCTCTCAAGTGTGGGACCTTGCTAAACTTGATAGCAAACTTCTATAGAAGGTTGGTTCCTTTTTAAGTCTAACTGAAAGTGTTGATCCAACTCAACATAGATTAAAAATAGTGCCTACTCCTACCCTAACACTTCACATGGAGAAGGAGAAGGAAAACAACTAAAAGGGAAAGATGGTGCACCAAGAATTAATACACTCCAAATTTCCTTGAAAGCACAAGACAATCTTTAGAATTAATAATGGATCACACAACTTCTATTATAACATTGTTAAGAGGTAAAATATAAAGAGAATACAATTGCAAGAAGAAGTAATATGTCTATAATCAAATTGAAATCAACTAAAAGATACCAGAACCCACATAATACAACTCAAACTTAGAAAATACACAATATAAAGCCATAGGAGGCAAAACATCACTCATTTTTATTGATTGTAAGGATTAGTCATACATTTTTGATTCAAAAAAAGAAAATCTATTATACATAAGTTTTTTCTATTCTATTTTATTTGTTGGAGCTAAGAACTAATTGTTGAATGAGAACTCTTGGATCCTTTTATTATAACATTGGATTTATAACATTGAATTAATAATGGATCACACAACTTCTATTATAACATTGTTAAGAGGTAAAATATAAAGAGAATACAATTGCAAGAAGAAGTAATATGTCTATAATCAACTTGAAATCGACTAAAAGATACCAGAACCCACATAATACAACCCAAACTTAGAAAAAACACAATATAAAGCCATAGGAGGCAAAACATAACTCATTTTTATTGATTGTAAGGATTAGTCATACATTTTTGCTTCAAGAAAAGAAAAATCTATTATACATAAGTTTTTTCTATTCTATTTTATTTGTTGGAGCTAAGAACTAATTGTTGAATGAGAACTCATGGAGAACAAAAAAACCATAATAAATTCTATGAATCACCATGAGTTGCTACAAAGAATACCCACAACCTAGCCATACTTTTTATTAGATCCCTCTATAGAATAATGCCCCTTCGAGATTTTATTTGATCATCTAGTAATGTGGAAATAACATCCTTTGTACCTTTTCCATACCTATGAGTATTCATGGTTTATGTCTAGTTGACTGCAAGGACTAAACAATCATCCAAGAAATCTACTAAAATAGTGGCTTGGGGATGGCAATATTAATCATTGGACTCTTTAATAATATTTGTGATATGGGCTAATGATGCAGAGCGAGGAAGGCCAAATCCTTCATTCAATTACATTCGAGCACCAAACTCAACCAATTCTTGCTTATTCATCCTTCTTTGACTCATCATTTTCTTCACAAAACACTTAGTTCCACAAGCTACAAAACACCCAAAATTGCAATCAGGGAACTCCAAACTCTTATTGAACCCTCAAACCACTTTGAACCTCATAAAAATGACTGATTCAAGCCAAATAAAGTTTCCTCAAACACTGAACTCACACTTTTCCAAATACCCACTCATAAAAGGCTTGTTTGCTTGTAGCATTCCGCAATGACAAAATGCGCATAATTCTCCCACTAGTCTGAATCTCCAAAAACTGCCATTCCAAGGACCCATTAAGGCCTACTTAAACATATCAAGAAATCAAATATACTTGTTTTGTAAAGTACCCCTCTAAAACTGACTGTCCCGCAACAACTAGGCCGAATTAGGCCACATTAACAAAGCAACTTGGTGAAACTTCCCTCACAAACCACTAAACCTTATTCAAATGTTCTTCCCAGACCCCTAATGGTCTGAATCAACAATTTCTTCCAACAAAAAAACTCACTAATGCATATATAAACTTATTACACTAGAAACAAATGCTACAACTGACTCTTTAACTAACTGACCCTTCATCTTCCTATTTTGCACTTTTACGATATGACAACATTTCACAAGATTGATAATTTTTTGCAATATTTGACATATGACTCAAAAATTACCACCTAGGCCTCAAAACCGACACAAACAAGTTCAACATGGTCTATTAGACCTTATTACATGATTAAAACACCAGACTTAAACCAAAATGCCAAAGTTGCCTCATGGAGGCATATAATCCATCAGGTGCTCTTGCACCAGCTAAGCACCACTTTTCTCTTATGAATCCTTTCCAACTTGCATAAAGAATTTTTGGGTATCATTAAATCATATTTGGTAGTTGGAAGGCATTATATATGCATTAATGGTCTTTCTAGGTCATCTTGGGGGTAGGTAGGAGATTTAGAATTTGAACTTGAAAAAGTTCCAGGTTTTGGTATACTAGGGAAGGAAGGTTTGATAAGCATGTTGAGAAGACCAAGCCTAAAATCATGAAAAAGAATATTGTGTCATAATATTGAGATCAAAGAGTTAGGGGTGATAGAGAAGTAATGCCAAAGGATATGTGAGATGTGAAGGCCAACAAGGGAACCTAAATGAAAGAAAGACTTCTGATATGTTAGGATGAGAGTTTTTGGGTTGGTGGAAATGAGGTACTTGATTAAAGAAAGGCCAAAAGTCCAACTCTAAAATACTTCATAACTTTTTTGAAGTGCAAGGTATTAGAACTTGGGAAGTGGAGATGAAGGGGAATAGATATCAAGGGATGGGATGAATGAGGAAGTTTGAAAGTTCGATGGATGTAAAGGACTTAAAATTTTTATGACTTTTGGGATTCGGGGTCGAGAATAACAAATACCACATGCCAAATGAATGACATTGGGGGATGGGAAATTTTGAAAATATATCAAACAAGATTTAAGAGGGGAAAAACCAAATTTTGGGGAAAGACATGCCAAGGATGACAAGTTTGATGAGGATGTCAGGATTTAAAACTCTGACAAAACACTTGGATGAAATTCAACAAAGACTTATGTGGGTTATCGAGATTGGTAGGTAAGGTATCAAGGTATGGACAACCTTGAAAGTTTGAAAGGTTGGTAAGAACACTTAACAAGTTAAGGAAATCACTAGAAACAACCCTAACTTAGACTTTTTAATCTTTTGACACCTAGATATCTCATATCTACTATAACCAATGGGTCAAATGCACAACATGGAAGTCACAAACTCATGAGATTTTTAGATAAATACCTAGATGATGGCAAGGAAGGGCCAATCAAGCATAAAATGAAATGTTGCAAGCAACTAAGATCTCTTGCACAACAAATAGGATGTTATGCAACAACTACAATCTTCTTGTGCAATAACTAACATCTTATGTAGCAACTAAAACCTACTAAGATCTCTTGAATAACAACCAAGATGTTATGCAACAATTATGATTTTCTTTTGCAACAACCACAATCTTCTTGTGTAGCAACTAAAACTTGTAGTAGTTAAATAAACACATGTAGAAAATTTGTTGACGCTTATAGCATTGCTATAAGTGAACCAAACCATGGTACTAGTGTGCTTCTAGCCTTCCATAAAGGTGCTTGCCTAGGAAACACACAATATGTAAACTTATCAATAAATTTTTTGGATCACTTAAATACCAAAACACATCAACTGATTGCGCAAAATATATGCCAAGTTAGTTCATGACATGAAGGAAATGGAGGGAGTTGAATTTTTTTGAAATTTAGAGGGTCAATTTCACATGGCACAAGGCCACTCATGTATACTACAAGGTTGACCTAGAAAATAAAAGTGCTAATATCAAGATGACAAGTCAATGTATAGGAGTAAGTATATAAATACACATAATAAATGATTTATATATAAGAATATATACAAATAGTGATAATATAAAATCAAATCTATGAAAATTTGTCAATAGAAATGAATAAAGAATAAAAAAACGAACCCAACTTTATACAAAATTGAATATCATTCACAATTAAACATTCCATCAAATAGATTAAAACTAAATGAAAATTGACATAACTAAAATAAAATAACCTAAACACACTATAAAAAATCATCCCTTAACAAAAGTTCTCCACATAAAAGAATTTTCTGTACAACAAGAGCAAGAAACAGAAACCTAAATTGCATGGGTAATTCTTGGTCTCATAACTGCACTTGTTCTTATTTGCAACATTACTGCGTTATAGTTCGTCGATAAATAATCTAATTAATAATTTAAATAAAATAGCCCCACTGAATTATTTTAGTGAATACCTCTTGAGAGCTGCTGAAAATTTTTGAATCAAAATTAATCATCTTTTTTCGTATCACTGCATTATTGACTTGCTTAAATGATTTGTTCATAAATATACTAAGCAGCTTGAGTTTTGATTTTATTTTAGTTTTTAGTTATATAAGGTGAAGGATACGATAGAAGAATACAAAACTTAGGTTAAAAGCTTAGTCTCTAATGGTCTACAGTGCCAAGAGATAAAAAGACTTAGTTGCTCTATGTTTCTTTCTCATAAATAATGAAGTTAAAGAAATATACTTGGATTCAGACCACCTCATTCCCATGGAGCTTTCTACGTACAATTGCTGGAGGGCCATCAATACTGATGCTTCTGAAAGCTTTGCACTGCATTTTAATGGACACAATGCAACGTTATGTCCCACCCCCTCCAAGGAACAAAATGTTTATAATTAACAGATGTTAAAAACAATTTTAATGGGCAAAATGGTTATTTAAGGAACACTTCAAATAGATTGGAATGAAATTTTAATAACATCCATGAGACCAAACAATCTGAAGGATCAAAGATGCCTCAGCAAGTTATTACATGCAATGCAATGGGTACAGTACACTAGTCATTGCGATAGTGCCATACCTTCACATTTAATGATTTGAGAAGATAGGCTTTTTACACAGCAGTTGCATTTGGGTTGAAGATACCAGACATTTGGCCCTACAAGTACTGGCCATCTGCTTTACAGATGGAAATTGATGCCATCGTATCTATGCAAGCAACAGTCATCAGTAGTATTACTGTTATCATAAATGAGCAGTTTCTAAATGCGTTGACCTCTAACAATCATAACACCAGGAGCCTTATAATGACACAATACAATAACTTACGTCCTATTTATACACAATAAAAGTGGAGAAACTTGCTCATCCCTAGCAGAGAAACTGTAAATGAACAGATGAATAAGTTTTAAAGATTGATTTTTTTTGGGTCACGTAACAAAAAAGAAGCAAACAACCCATTTTTTCCTCCATATAAAATTCAGCATGAATTAAATTTGGTGTAAAATGCTAAGCATATCACTATCTACTTCTTCATGGAAATGAACAGATTGGATTAGAAGCAGTTGCGAAACTTACCTGGCTTTGTATATAACGTCATCTCGCTTGTAGAGTATCATTCATATTTTCTGAATCGGTATAATGATTCACTATTAAAAAATTAACTTTGGTAGATCTGCAAAGAAGAGGTGATTGATTCAAACCCAACCGAGCTGTGGCTAACCCTAAAAAACCTTTGAAATTTCAATTAAAATATGCAGAACCCATTTGGCCCGAGTAAAACAGACCAATAGATTCATCTGACCTTATACTCTGTACCACACAGACTTATCAAAAGGACGTCTTCCACAGCTTACTTGGCATGTCAGCCCGCCTCCATAAAATTGCCTTGCTATTGTTAAGCGCGTATGGAGGTGGACAGAATGCCAAGAGGCTTTAGAAGAAGTATTTTAACAAGGAGGTGTGGAGGGGAAAAGTTCTCCATCACTGCAAAGCAAAGCACAACAAAACTCTTCCTAAAACCCATCAAAGATAAAACCAAATCGAAGAGCATATGTAGTGGGGAAAGGCCTGCGCAGAGCAATATAAATAGAAGAAGATAAAAAGTTTACAACACGTCACATGACTAGAAAACGAGAGAGGTTTTTGATGGGTACGCTGCACGCATGCTGTCCGAAACATGAAAACAACTGTAAAGAGATGTGCAATCAAGACTCTTCTTCTCCCTCATTAATTACTGTGCTTCCTCGTTGCTGCTGCCGCTTTAGTTTCTTCTATCACACCCGACCTCCCAATTTGACGCTTATTTATGGCCGTCATTTTATTTTATTTTGTACATCAAATTTGATATAAACCCTATGGTAGGAGGGTATAATTAATTTTTTAATGAAAACAGTTAGATTATATAAATGTCAACATCTTTTTTTTTATGTAAGTTATATATAAATCAGAAGTCATTTTTTCTTAAACAGTCATGTGTAAGTATACATATAAATCAGAAGTCGTTCTTCCATTGATCAGTCATGTATAGAGCATTCCATCCATCGAAGCCATCGATTGTCAATGACAATCGAATTCAAATGTACCTGAGATTTACATTTTGGTGGATGGTTTTCTTATAACATACTATCATCCTTACCAATTGTACTCGATCAATTTGAATTATAACGCTTTGATAAACTTAAATAATGTAAAAAAATAGATCTCAGGTTAAAAGAAAGAAAACGCTTACTGTATTCAGCTACTTATTGGATTGTTCTAACACATACAGAGCCGTCAATTTTAAATTGGCGAGGAGAGTTCCCTTATTTTCGTCTCTTCGTTTGCAGTGCAATTTATTGAAAAGGAAAAGAGAGGCAGGGTGACTTGTGGGTTGTAGCATTGGAAATTGGAGTGAAGCGGAAGGCCCACAGTCCTGTATGTAACGTTGCATTTTTCTTGTTGAATGGAAAAAGTAGTTGAGGAGTAATTAGCATTCTACTTTAATTATGGGCAAAACATAGCTCTTACAGATGTTTGAGTGAATATGATTTTCGTTCCGTCACCTGTCATTATAAGCGCCCATGTGCATGCTAGATGCAAAATAATTAGGCTAATTATCACAAGTTGGGTAGTTGAGCTAGACGGGAGTGGGGTTTGGCATCATGGGCACTAACAATTAGCTGTTTTCTGAAATTGTGATATAATTTTTATTTTTTATGAATGATTTTATGTTAAATTTAGACCATTTCAAATTTTATGTACTAGGAGTACAAGTTTAAGTTGTTATCTATTTGATAAGAGTCAAGGATCAAGGGACATTCATTCCACCAAAGTCGTCTAAGTTGTGATCTCAACTTCACCTCTTATGGTGTTGAAAGCCTTGCACTCAATAAGACTTGATCTCTCTAATGCGCTCATTTAGAACTATTCAACTTAACCAACAAACCAAGGGCCCTTTGATGATTATGATACAATTTTGAAAAAAGAACTTGTATGGTAAAACCTTCAATTATCCTTTTTACAACAAAACACAAATCATTCCAAATGTAGTCATGTGTCAAAGCTAGTCATACAAGGAGAAATCAAGAAGTTGTATTCTTAAAAGATAGATTTTATTAAGTGCAGGGGATGAAAGTATATACTATATATTTATTTTATTTTTGGATGACATTTTATATTTGATGTCATAAATATATTGTTTGGTATAAAATTTGACTTATTTAACATATAGATCAGCAATCACCTTTAAACTTACTAGTTGCATGTCACTTCAATCATTACACATCAACCACACATATTGTCATCTTATGTTTGATGTCATAAATATATTGTTTGGTATTAAATTTGACTTATTTAACATTTAGACCAACAATCACCTTTAAATTTACTAGTTGCATGTCACTTCAATCATTACACATCAACCACACAGACGTCTTAATCCTTGTTCTTAGTATTTTCCACATCAAACTATGTAATGTGAGGTGGCCAAGTCCTTGGATGGATTATATAATGCAAATTAATTCACCTTTTTCAAATTTGAAATTTCCTAATTCCAAAGAGCCTTTCTTGGCATGTGACTATTCTCCCACCAACCCATGCATCAAAATTCTCTAGTTGTGTGACCAAGAAAATTTAATTAAGGAGTTGTTTTAGGGCACTAGGATCATGGATTGTTAGAAAAAAATATTCATAGAAAAACTCTATTATAGTTACATTAATCTCACTCTCAATAGATATAACATTCTTAGTAATTTCATATACATCAACATTTTCAAATTTTCTTAGCATTTTTTAATCTTTGTATATTGGCCAGGGGCTTGACTACTATCAAAGAATTTATTAGTCTTCCCTCCTCCCTAAAGTAGGCCCCACTATGTGTTTTAGAGCAATCCCTTACTCAACAAATAGGTACAAAGGAGGAAAACATGTTTTAAATTCTCATTTCATTAAATTTAGATAAAACATTAAAATAGTCTAGACTCTAATAATAGCATTATGGTATTTAAATTGAGAATATTAGATTCTGATTTATTATCCTTTTTATAAATGTATCTATTGTGGTTCTATATACAAGATCCCATCTCAAGGACTATATATGAACTTGAAAAACTAGTACATAATGCGTAGCTAGAAAACACTAAAGAAACAACAACAATATGAACAATATAAACTCCATACTTCATAAGCCAAAACCAAAGATAACTAGATAAAAAAACCTACACTTAGTACTATCAACCAATTTTACAACCACCACAATCCAAATGTTTGTGGTTCCACCTATCAAAAACATGATTGTAATATCTAGTCTATAGAACATAACTAGCTCAACTTTAATCAACATAAGTTGCTCTCCAACATGTGCAATATCATGAAATTTAAGATCATGCAATTTTGAATGTCATGGAATAAACTTAGTTAACAAACCATGATTCATATGAGGCATAGTGTAAGCACTTGTAATTCCCAACAATACTTTATAGACTGGAACAACTATATGTCTCATAATTGTATTTGTATCTTCTACATATTTTTGCATCATGCATCAAATAGTATCCCCATCTCCTTTATATCCATGTGTAGTTGTTGTAACTAGTACTCCATTTCTTCAAATATCATGGGCCCTTTTTCTAATTTTATTCCATCTTGTCCCAAAGTTAATCTAGTGTCTGCAAAGCATCCACCTCCTTCAACTGCTTTGGAAGTAAAATATCTATAATAGTCTCATAGAATTTTATTATGCACCATTTCATGCATATTATCTTTCAATTCCTCTTAAATGGTCACATGAGACCGAGGTGAGTGTATATCTTCTATACTTACAAGTTCTAGATGTTGCAAGGTGTACACCCTTGGTCTCCTTGTGTTGTGTAGCACAACGGTCAAGTTCATGACATGGCTTAACTGCCTCTCATGGATTCATTAACTTTGGTGGTTGTATCCGGCATTAACCGGTCGATCTTTTGGTTCAACAACAACTATCTTACAACAATTGGTATAAGAGCCTAGTTCATGAGTTCAAATCCCTCACTTGCATTGGGAGGGATTGTTGCAAGGTGTGCACCCTTGATCTCCTTGTGTTGTGCAACACAACGCTTGAGTTCGTGACATGGCTTAACCGCCTCTCGTGGATTCATTAACTTTGGTGGTTGTATCAGGCATTAATAGGTTGATCTTTTGGTGCAATAGCAACCGTCTTTACAACACTAGAATCACATGTACTATGCACAAATTCACAACTAAGGAGTAGTTAAAATGTTCCTAAGCTTACCATTTAGCACCTATCCCTACCTTAACAAGTCCCTCTACTTTTCCCTACTCACCATGAAAACACATAAAACAATAATTTATAATAAATCCAACCTAAAACTATCACATTCATAATAATAAAAAATGATCTTGTCATAAAAAATATAACTTACTAGTCTTTCCATGATTATCTGTGCATTCATATCACATCATAATAATTATCTAGCAAGTGAAGAGGATTTGATAGATATTCCTTTGTTATCAACATGTACATATCACACCTAGACATGCAAAGTCCTTGCCTTCAATGACCACATCATTCTCCTACCATCATACAAATCTCATTTGTAATATTCACTCTTTAATACATAATGACTATATCCCTTTACATTTTTCATTAATAACTTCATTCAAACTCTCACAATCACTAGGATTAGTCCTTTGAAGTAATGAGAAAATTATTTGAGAAGATCTGTGATTTTCCAAGAGATCCACTACTTGATTTTGTTCTCTCTTACAATGTAAAATCAATAGGAGTCCAACTTTGTTGCCCCCAACAAGAATTCTAACAACATCAATTTTAATATTCAATTCAAATAAGAACCAAGTGGTTGAGTCCATTCATTATAATTTGTGAGTACCCTTCAAATTCACTTTCATTGTACCTCGTTCTTATAGTAGGTTGCAATTATAATAGAAGGCTAACCATTCAAGCATATTAATGGTGATACTATAGAAAAATTCAAAACCACCTAGTAAAAATGAGCATATATAAATCTCTAATCCAAATCCAGCACCTATCAAACCTAGATTACCCTATTTTACCCCATCAAAGTTTAATTTAACACCTTTAGATGGGTATTTCCATATATTTGCCTCTCTATATATTCTTATCTATCCACCCTTAAATGAGATAATTAATTATTGCTATTGGTTCTTGATATGTGTGATATATATAATTTCAATAATTCAATATTGATTTTTAATAAGGTAGATATTGGTTTTTAATTTATCTAATTTTAATTTTTCTACAAGATAAATTCAAATACCTTCAATTATTAAATTTTAAGATGTTTTTCATTACATATAATCATTTTTTTAATTGATTATTCTTGTGACATTCTTTAAATAATGTTAAATCATTGTTTATTGTAGTTATAAAGATTAATAAGTTATATACTTTTTTAATCATGATTTTTTTATATGCAATACAAAAAAATAAAATAATAAAATAATATTTCACTTAACATAAACAATATTCAAATATAATTTATTATTATTTATCATTCATTAAACATTAATAGATTAACAAAATGTAAATTTAAAACATATAAAATCATATAATTCTAATCATGTTAAATTGAAAGTAAACAACATTACAATGATGATCCATTTTATTTAATAAAAAACATTACAATAATGATAATTATTGTAGTGAGAGTTTCCACATCTATGTTATACCCACATCTTGGGTGAGGATAATTTTCATATATGATTTTTATAGTATCACCACTTTCATCTTGATTAAGAAGGTAATTTGTTATTTAGACAAGTTTTTAGTATACCATAATACTTTGAAAAATAAAATGAATGAGTTAAAAATCAAATTAAGAAAATAATTCAACTCTTATTAAGTTTTGAAATTAAAAAAAAAAATTAAATTAATATTATTAATATTATTATCTTGCTTATTATTAATTTAATTTGAAAAGTTTATTTATTATTTATACAGTGGTAAATTAATAAGATAAACACATTTAACATTTATAATAAATAATAATAATAATAATGTGATCTACTAAACATTATAAAAATTAAACTCTAAGATGTGGTATGCAAATTTTGTTCACAAAATATTAAACATGGAAAACAATTGCATGTTTTCATAAATAATTTTTATTTATTTATTTTAGCAAATAAAAAATCCCTTTTCATTCATAATTGTTACTAGAAACATCCATTTTTTGTTTC
Organism: Sequoia sempervirens; assembly: GCA_007258455.2. NCBI lineage: Eukaryota > Viridiplantae > Streptophyta > Pinopsida > Cupressales > Cupressaceae > Sequoia > Sequoia sempervirens. The sequence continues at coordinate 98,224,937 of VDFB02086081.1, read as the reverse complement.
TAAAACCTACATGTCAACAATCACAATCTCATCTATGCTTGCCATTTTTAGAAACAATTAATTTTTTCCCTATTTTTTATGAACTAATTTTTTGCATCATAATTTTTATATTAAAATAGATTAAAATGTAGAGTTTAAAAAATGTAAATAGAAAGGTTTGAAATTCCCATTATGGCTAGTGAGAAGTCTCTTAATACAATTTGTTGTTATATAAACTACACAACTTCTTGTCTCTCCCACATTTTTCACTTTCTCACTAAATTTTTCTTGCAAAATTTCCTTGGACCTCTAGATCACCACTCAAATGTCTCATCTTGATGTCCTTTCACATTGAATCCTCACAAAGGTTCATGATGCCTTTTTCCTCTTACATTTCTTCTTGTGAAAAGTTCATTTTGACCTTTGAAAATCCTATTTTCAACCCAAACATATTCTTCCCATGACTAGTCCCATAATAAAATCTCACATTCCTCATTATAACCTCCCAACCTACATTGAACTTTTGCATATTCTCCTATTTGCCTCAAATACTCTCCTAAACTTCCCAAGATGTCATTAATAATCAAATTTGACCCTACAACTACTCCAAGAAGATTCTTCTTTATGAAAAAACTATTTTCCATATCAAGAGTGTGAATTTTATTGCAAATTCAATAGTAGAAGAAGAATATTTTCAACTTGCCATTAACATGATAGTTTATTTACAATTCTGAATGGTCCTCACACCCGATCTAGATCTTTGATTTCATAGGTTTCATGGATTTATACCTTATCTTTTGTGTTGAGGTCACAATATCTTATTCTAAACTAATTTTCTACAAGAAAATAAGGAAAAGGATATCTAATTTGATATATAACCCATAGCGTCGTTAATATATTGATAATGGATGTGATTAAATGGGGAAGGATCTCAAGATTCACTAAGTGTCGGTGGACCTCTTTGAGATTTGATTTGTGTACTAAGGCATATGATTGATGATTTCAAAGGCAAGGTTTTAGATATGTAACCATGTGAAGATGATGCAAGTAGGCATGGATAACCTATGTAGTTGCAAATGATCCTAATTCCTCTTCCAAGATTGTATGATGGTATGGAAAGAAATTCTGAGTGTATTGAAATGATAAATATGAAACTGAGAGTAAAGAAATGAAAATATTTTAGTCAAAAATTAAATAATAAATTCAATAGAGCATGTGCACAAACAAAGTAAATCAAATGAAATAAGTCAATCAAATTATACCTCCATAAAGTGTCTCAATCTAACTCCATTACTTGTGTGATAATGATGTAAAATAATTGATGTGGATTTCTCTTCAAACATAAGCATAACATGTAATAGAATTTAATGGACATGGGTGGGTGCAAAAAGATGGGGGGCCAAAACGGGGTCTTAAGTGACCACTTTTTTTTTGAAATAAGGAAAGACCGACCTTGGATGACAAATTGAAGATAGTTACACTTAAAATTTTAAGATGCAATAAAAACAAGAGTCATAACTTGCTCTAAATATACTTTCTAAACTACTATTTTTTTAAATGGTAGAGATTAAGGGGTTTAAAAATGGGGGCCACACAAATTGGTCCTATTTTTTTCAAAAAAAATAACATAGCGTCTGGGGTGGCCCCCTAAAATGTTCATTTTTTTAGTATTTCAAAAATTGCTTTGATGAGAAATTAGCTAACACCGTGTAGTTTATCCCTAATTTTTCTACTAATTTTTAATGAATATATGATTTTTTACTCATTTTCAAAGTGGACACATCTTAAAAAACATAAATTTGAGCATACTCCCCCCTAATTTTTTTGAAAACAAATCAAAAATCAAAAGTTTTATTTTTTGAATGTGTAGAATGAAGTCTAGTTTCTAAAAATGTAATTTATTTGAAATTTCGATGAATGCTTAAAAATAAAGTGAAAAATACCAAACATTGGTTTTTGACAAAAAATAGAAACACTAACAAATAAAACTAAAGATGAAAACCTTAACATACTCAAAATGTGAAAAAAATTGCATGGTTAGATAGCTAAGAGAGAGCTTAACATGGTTATAATGCACTTGTGTTATGTCTTGCATTGAAAAAATTTCTTTCTTTTTTTCTTTCTCTTTCTCTTTCTCCTTCTTTATCAGTGAAATTATATACACGGAATAAATATTTACATATGGACATTTACTTTCTTATACTTTAAGTTGACATTTACATATGGACATTTACTTTGTTATACTTTAAGTTATATTTCATGTATATAGTTTCAGGATGTTTGAGAGTGGTTTTGGATCTCTAGGAGTTATAATGCAAATTCTAGTTTTTGAAAGATCATATAATTTTTTAGACTTAGTCAAATTTTAGTAATCAACATGTCAAATTTCAATAATTAGGAGGTCAAATTTTAGTAATTAGAAAGTTGTATAATCTTTCTCTCTCTATCTCACTCATTTTTTATTCCTTATGCTTTAGACCTCTCTCTCTCTCTCACTATCTTCATCTCTCTCTCTCTCTCTCCCTACCTTTCCCTCCTTCTCTCCTTCTCTATCTCCCATATTCCTCTCTTTACCTACCTCTCCCTCCATCACTCCCTACCACTCTCTCTGTTGCTCTCTCTCACCTCTCTGTCCCTCCCTACATCCCCCTCCATCTCTCCTTCCCTATCTACCTCTCCCTCCATATATCCTTCCCTCTCTACTTCTCACTATCTCCCCTCTCCCTCTATCACTCCATACCACTATCTCTACCTACCTATCTCTACAACTCTCTATCTCACCTCTCTATCCATCCCTATGTCTTCCTTGCTCCCTCATTATCTCTTTATCTCCCTCTATCTCTCCTCTCCCTCTACCTATCTCTCCCTCCCTCCCTCTCTTTCTTTCTCTCTTTGTTTCTTTCTATCTCACCTTTGTCTCCCTCCCTACCACTCCTTATTAGAATAAAGTAAGGCTCATTAAACTTGTCCCACCAGGCATACCAAAAATGTTGTCATGGCTAGTGGGCAAGTCTTGCACTACCCATTAGACTTATCATAGAGTTGTCATGGTTTTGGAGAACTTACCTAAAAGACAAGATGCACTAGAGAACACACCAAATCCTTTAGTAGGTGATGTAAATCTCATGAAACTTTATCCCATCGGGCATGCCAAAAATTATTGTCATATGAAATCACACCCTACTGAACATGGGGTTCAACATTTCAATGACACAATGGAACTGACCTCAAGGTGTGGAACCTTGTAGATGAGGTCAAATATTTTGAGAATGTTGGGTTCCTCTTCTAACCTAATTGCAGATGTGTTGTTCCAACCTAGCACATGGAATCCTACCACTAACCCTACTATAACAAATCATAGGGTAAAATGGGGGAGAAAGAATGCATCAATGGGAAAGGGAGGTGATACACCAAGCTAGAAATGTTTCTTCTTGCTCAAGACTGCACAAAGCATTAATAAAAATATCATAAGGACTTACACAGTTCCCTATTTTACCAACTTCTAGAGGAAAATATGGAGGTTATGGTTTAGCAAGATGCTGGAAGGAAAGGAAGACATTCACAAACAACACTTGTAAACCTAGTTAATACGACATGCATGCATTTAAGATAACAAAATAAAATTCAGACACAAAGGTAAAGGGAATACACAAAATTTCTAAAAGAGGGAAGAGGTAAAACTGGTGATTTTCATTAATATAGAGGCATAGAAGCCAATTTTATAGTTGCAACATGCAAGAGTTGCAATGTCTACCACAAAAAACCCTAGGGAGATCCCAGAAGAAGAACCCTTTACAATGAGCACAAGGTTTCCCTTTATACAAGATAGAAAGCCAAAAAATGTGTCCAAGAAGAGTGGCCAACACTTCAAACCCCACCATTCCTTCACATTGATTATCATGTGGGTATGTGCATTGAAGGATGGAGATTTTTTGAGAAATCTGTGATCTAGGTATGGAACATCAGTAGAAGGGACACCTATAGGAAATAAATGAAGCATAATTGCCACAAATACTCTCCAAAACCACACACAAAGCATTAAATTCCCTCTCCAATGCCTTATAAACAAGGATTAGACTTTTAAGGAGAGTCATTAGGAATTAATGGTGTTTGTGGCCAAAAAACATGTCATTCAAAGGTATCCCCCAAAGTTTCAAGCTTGAAACAAACACTACACTGGGAATTAAATGGTTTGCCCCTCCAAAAAGGCATTTTCATCAGATGTTGTGCATTAGGCCTACAAAGGAATGCTTGTTAAAGGCCGAAGAGAAGAATGCCACGATCCCAAAAATATGAAGAGAAACCTTGTCAGACATCGGGCATTAGGTCTACTGCATATCGCATACCACGTAAGAAGAATGTTGAAGCCGTGATCCTCAAAAGATCACCTATCAGATGTCGGGCATTAGGCCTAATGTTTTTTGGAAGAAGGAAATGAAGAATGCAAAAACATTTGATGGTTGTTGAAAAGGTTGGAAGATTGTGGAGGAAAGAGAAATTTCAGGAGTCAGGGATTGATAAGAAGCTTTATGTATTATCAAAAAATGTGATAAAGGATATGAGGGAGACTCGATTATCGAAGACCCAAGGTAAGCCATAGGAGATCAAGGGTTGGGAGGAAACCTTAATTTTTATCATAAAGGTAAGATAAAATTTAAGAGGAAGGCCTAATCATCGAAAGTTGAAATGAGACATTGGGGACCAGGGATTAGGAATAATAATTAATGCTTAAGATGGAAAGATGGTAAGAGGTAAGGAGAAAAGTCGATCCCCAAAGTCCAAAAATTTAAGACAACTATATTTTGAAAGATTCATCAAGACTTCAGTGATCGGGGGAGGAATTATGGCTTATGAAAGGGTAGAAATAAGAGTTAAGAGTTAAGGTTGGTGGATGAAACTTGAAACACTTGGGAAATCAATAGAAAGAAGGGGAAAAAGAGATAGAAGATTAGGAGTGATAGGGAAGGCATGTGGGTATGCAGACAAGTGAAACCCTAAAATTTTGAAACTTTGACAATTAGCCATTTTTGGATTTTTGGTATAGCTCATGCAAGATGGCCCATATAAGATCTCTTTGATCAATTTCATTGATGGTTCATATAAGGTGGCATAAAATGACAACAATCTCAAGGAAGCAAATGGGTGGGTATTACATCCTCCCCCACTAATAGTATTCTTACTCCTTGAAGCTTGCAAAAAAAAAGAATAAATCACATGTGGTACTTGATCCTTCAAATACAACTGATCTCACAAGATCAACCCTTTAGATTCTCACCAAGTGTGGGCCTCCGACACATGACACACACATATCTAAAGGTGCACAAGCTAATTGAACACTAGCCACTAGGTATGCAACCACCTTAGAGATCACAACACTCTATCCTCTGACTTCTACTACAATTGAGGAAAAGATCTAACCACATGGTCTACTCAATACAAGAAAACAAGACTACTACCACTACTCGGTGTTAAAAGGTACAAGACAACTGAGAGGGGGGGTGAATCATTTGTCACCAAATTCAATCACAAGATTTTAAACACTTATCAACTTCACAACCACACTAATATGTTATTAAGTATGAACATGTAATGCAGATAATAGAAAGCAAAATCAACACAATGAACACCAGATTTTACGTGGAAAACCTAATAGGGGAAAAACCACAGTGAGGGTTAACTCACAATATAAAGTAGTAACAAACCGAATATATAAGGCTCACTGCCCAGAGTAGGACTCACTGTATGGATACAAAAGATCACTGCTTACACAAGGAGGCTCACTGCCTACAAAATAATTAAAAAACAAAATTGGCTTCACAACTGAAATGAACTGATGAGAGTGCACCTAACAAGTGCTAATACAGTTCCAGTGATGCTCAATAGACTGAATTAACACACTTCATCATTTTCACACTTCTTCATATTCACATCAATGTCATTCCTCGCTCTCTTTCATTCTTACAACAATCTTAAAAATTGTTTGACATATATATCTGACCTATTCATAAGCATCAATTAGGTCGGCCTAATTAGATGTAACCCTTGTTCATTAAAATATATCAACTGTTGGCTTCAAGCATTCACAAAATCTTCTAAAAGATAATTCAACCATTCAATACGCAACATCATGTCAGGATGGACCTAAGATAGGTCATACATATATCCGTATAACAAAATTAATTCACCATACCGCCAAATATCCATGAAGTCAACCAGAGATAGGCCTAATAGCAAAATGCAATCAACAGAATAATGTTGATACACCATACGCGCATTTGAGCATGAGAGATTTCAAACATACATGCTTTCCATATCCATAAACTAGTTCCCAAAACTTAAAGAAACAACTACCAACTGCAGAGGATTGCAGATCAAAATACCAGAGGATATAAATTGGATACTGGTTCAGATACCAAACCAAAATATTGGATCAAACAATAACTTAGTCTTGCAGTCAACAACCCATATAACATGGTGACATCAATGACAACACAAAACTATATAGTAGTCCATTCTTCTTCATTCTTCCAACAATCTACCCCTTTGTCATTGGTGGCAACATGTGCCACAATATTCTCTCTTCCTATCACCAGTATTCTTCACATGACTCTCTCCCCCTTTGACATCAATGGAAAAGGGCAACCAAAAATAGGATGTAAACATATGTACATGATAATATTGTATATACATAGAAATTCCAAATCCCCATTTCAAACATTCAAGTGAAAATGACACTTTTTACATGAAAGATTTTCTTGTACTTGTCTCTTATAATTGGAATAATCCTTTTCCAAGCAAGCATAGCTGAATTCATTCTTGCACTCATACCATCTAATAAAGACAACTGCGTAAAAGAGGATGTCTAGTCCGAAGACAGACATCGTTGTTCACATTCTTCTACATCAGAGAGTATTTTGGAGAGATGATCTAACCGAACCTCAACAATTTCTTTAACCAGCTAGAAGGTTCTAACCAAGTCTTCTCTTTGCCTCTGAGCAATCAATAATTCCACTTGCAATTCACCAACTCTTATTCTCTATTTTCCATTCTTGACTTTAAAGAAATAAAAACTCTTTCCAATACAATTCATCTAAGATTCAATGGATTCAATTTTGCTTCTAAAATTGTCAACAGCTGCCGACCACCGAAGACAATACCTATAGATGTCAGATGCTTCTTTGATGCATTCTCTTGTCTCATTAATATGTTTAGATAACACTTGTTTGGCTTTTACACATCTCCTTTCAATCATTGCTTCGAACTTATGACCTTCAGGTCCTTCCAACAATGTTCTTTCTTCAATAACCTCTACTAGATCATTCGGTAAGGAGTCTGACACATCTGAAACTGAAATACCCTTATTGAGAAAATAATCAACCAACACATCATCAATCTTAAGTCTTTAAATTGGAGAGCATGCACTCTAGATTTCACCTATCTTCTTCATATCACCCTTATCCAACATCATTTGTATATCTTCTAGATCAAAGGAGTTAGACCCAGACATAAATTCTTCTTCATTCTTCTCTTCTTCCAAGATAGTAATAACATCTTTTGTAATAGATTTTCTCCTTTTAGATTCCAAAGAGGATTCACCAATGACAACTTCCAATTCTTTCTTATTGGAGGAGGAGCCCACTTCAAACTGACTAGGCACTAACATACCAGAGCACAAATTCATCTTCAAGGATGCAAAATAAGTTCTGCAAACACTTACATTTTCCTCCATCAATTCCAAATGATTGTAAACTTGTTTTCCGACAAGAATACTGGATTCCCACTCAACATTCTCTTTTCTTGGTAGCGAGCTCAAAAAGTAAAATTTCAAACATATGAGCAAAGACCTAAACTGAAAAGGATAGCCCTAGACCAAGGACATTCTGACATTCTCAAATAGGTTTTCTAGTAATAAGCTACAAAAATCAAACTACTTGTTTTCTTTAACCATCATGTGTGCAAGATATACAACAATAGCCAAAGTCAAACCTTCACGAGTTCTGAAATAGATTATATAAGAAATATTGTATGCAACATATCTTATAGCAGAATCCACAATAGTATTTATCAATAGAACTCGAGGGTCTTTGTCAATACCAGTAAGTTCCTCCACATCTCTGTATTTTACAGTTTTCTTCCTAGGGAGGTCCCCAACACTGCATAAACCAATAATCATTTCAATTGCTTCCTTCGTGACTAGGTAGGGTTTTTCCAACATAATGCTTTCATTCTTAAATTGACTTAACAAGAATAAGATAGATTCTTTATCCGTAAACCAGGGAAATTCTCCCCATAAATCCATACCTAGGGTTTTTATGTTCTGCAATTCATTTGTCTTCAACCCCAGTTCCATTTCCTTCATCTTCCTATGATTGAATTAATCCAATTCAACACTCTTCATCTTCAGTGGAATATTGCTACTCGATCCTCTGTCCATCGTCATGTTTATCTTTCTTGAATTCGTTATTGTTCAATCGAAACTTCTTCCTTTTTCCTTCTTCCCCTTTGTAAATTGATAAATAATTCTTGATTATCTGTAATAATTCCTTTAGATTGCCTTAAAATTGTTTCAAATCACTCTGAGATCACTTCAGGATTGCTCCAATTCATTTTCCAAATTCTTCAAGTGCACAAGTGATAAAAAAGACATGAATTTTACTTTATACACCATCAGTTTTGCCCTAATTTGCATTAAATACGACAAATTTAAAAAAGATGATAAAACCCTTGTTTCTCTGCACTGCAAACCCTAAATTAGTTCGCAAAAAAAAATTCTTGTAATTTTTCTTCCGATTTCTTTTCCATAACCTCTGTTTACTCATCCTTTACAATATATCCTCGTGCAAACATCTAACACGTCATTCATTCAAGGGGTTTGTACAATTTTCTATTAATGCTCCACCTAAGACTATGCTAGGTCTAATTCCTAGAGGAATTGTCTGTATCAGATGAGGGCATAGACACATCAGTTGTCTTTGGCTCTTCTTCTTTCTTCCTCCATATCTTATTCATCTCTTCCCTCACCTCATCTTTGTCAATTTTCTTCATTGGCTCGTTCTTCTCAACTAGAGTATACTGCTTTCCCTTCTTACTTCTACAAAATTTTGAGATATGTCAGGGTTTATTGCAATTGTAGCAGACAACACTTTTATGATTTATCTGACCTCCATTAACCCTTGATCTACATTGATTTTCTCTGTGTCCAATTTTTTTACAAGCATAGCAGTATCCATTAAAGGATTGATTCATTCTGCCTCCATTAAACCTATTCATCATCACTTGACTACTCATTCTCACATGAGATCTACATTCAGTGGCTTTATGTCCAAATTTATTGCATGAAAAACATTGACCAGAGAAGGAACTAGGAAACTGATTCATTTTGCAAGTCTGCACTAAGTTTCCTTGTGACCAAATTTGTTACATTAAAAATAGACACCATTAAAAGAGGGATACCTTTGAGTATTAGGCTGTTTCACAGGCAGTCTTCTAGCAAAGTTTCTTGAATTTCCTTTTTCCTTCACTTTTATTGAGTCTTCTGATTATCCTTTGAATTTTCACCTATTTCATTTACCAAGCCACCTTTATCTTTACTTGGTTTATGTCTTGCAATCAACTCATCAAGCTTGTCAGAGCTAGATTTGAAATTGTTCTCACAAAGTTTTTCTTTTTCTAGTTCTACTTTCAGATTCACCACCTCTTGTTCAAGTCTAGTGCACTCATCAGACTTGTTCTGCACCATTGTATTCAGACATTCTTTAATTCTCTTCTTTTCTTCAACTAGCACTTTCAATCTGATGATCTCTTGTTTCAATTGTTCACTCACTTCTCCATGTCTCTCTTTGAATCTATTCAATTGCTCTTTCAATTTACGGACACATTCATTTGCATCTTCAAGATTTTCTTTCAAATCTTTGTTTTCATTTTCAGCTTTATCAAGATCTTCAAGTGCAACCTAGAGTTCTTTATGATCATCCATTTGATTAACCTTCAGGATCCTCCTTAAGTGGTTAAGCTCTTCACCAAGGAACCAAAGCTCTAATACCAATTGTTAAAAGGTGTAAGACAACTGAGAGGGGGGGTGAATTAGTTGTCACCAAATTCAATCACAAAATTTCAAACACTTATCAACTTCACAACCACACTAATCTATTATTAAGTATGAAAATGTAATGCAGATAACATAAAGCAAAATCAACACAATGAACACCAGATTTTACGTGGAAAACCCAATAAGGGAAAAACCATGGTGAGGGTTAACTTACAATATAAAGTAGTAACAAACTAAATATATATGACTCACTTCCTAGAGTAGGACTCACTGTTTGGATACAAAAGCTCATTGCTTACATAAGGAGGCTCACTGCCTACACAAGGAGGCTCACTCCCTACAAAAAATTTACAATTTTTTTTGGCTTCACAGCCGAAATGAACTAATTAGAGTGCACCTAACAAGTGTTGATACAATTCCAGTGATGCTCAATAGACCAACTTAACACACTTCATCATTTTTTGCACTTCTTCACATTCACATCAATATCATTCCTTTCTCTCTTCCATTCTTACTCACAACAATCTTCAAAACTGTCTGACATATATATTTGACCTATTCACAAGCATCAATTAGGTCAACCTAATTAGATGCAACCCTTGTTCATTAAAAGATATCAACTGTCGGCTTCAAGCATTCACAAAATCTTCCAAAAGGCAATTCAACCATTCAATACACAACATCATGTCGGCATGGACCTAAGATAGGTCACACATATATTCGCATAACAAAATTAATTCACCATACTACCAAATATCCATGAAGTCGGCTAGAGATAGGCCTAATAGAAAAATGCAATCAATAGAATAATGTTGATACACCATACGAGAATTTGAGCATGAGAGATTTCAAACATACATGCTTTCCATATCCATAAACTAATTCCCAAAACCACAAGCAACAACTATCAACCGCAGAGGATTACAAATCAAAATACCAGAGGATATAAATTAGATACTGGTTCAAATATCAGACAAAAATACCAGATCAAACAATAACTTAGTCTTGCAATCAATAACCCATAGAACATGGTGACATCAATGACAACACAAAACTGTATGGTAGGCCATTCTTCTTCATTCTTCCAACACTTGGAACTCCATCTAGCCACTTACTCAACCAAGGAAATGCACACAACCCTAAAAATATTTGTTCTTTACAAGACTAATGAACACAAGGTTGCACTTTCTATGGTCTCTCCTAAGACCAAGACCTTAATCCTCAAAGTCACCAATTAAAATATTGATAAAATCATCCCTTAAGGCTAGAGACAACATCACATCACCTCCACACTCACCAAAAGAATGTCTCATTTCTAGCCATGGGCTCACTCCATGAGTCCTTCCTCAAGTACCACTCCAAAAAAGTAAAGATTTCCTTAACACACTAACTTATCAACACACAACTAGGAACAACTTAAGGGTTCTTAGAGGGAAGAATCTAGGAAATAACATCTTTAAAATAATAATCACTCCCACAAGTGAGGCTTAGAAAACCCAAAGATTGCAATGAAACATCTAAGGAGGAGACCAAACAAAAAAACATAAGAGAAAAAATATAATCTACACCACAAAAATGCTCAACTATGACCAATATAAATGTTAAATAACCAAACCGATCATTAAACCATGATCAATAATGGAACAAAGAACCACTATGATGCTCAAAACAATATTCTCAAAATAGAATACACCAAATAGCCAATTCTTCATACAATAACTACATTCCTTCTAGCATGTTCGAGTTAGGTGATTATTTCTTAATTTATATTAATATGAACAAATTTTAAAATAAATTAAAATATAAGAGATGTCATATTGTTCAAAGAGTACTTGAGAGTGGTTTGGAACCCATGATTGATTTTCTCACATTAGTGCAATTCATTGATCTAGTCCTTACATGTGACAAATCATATGACCCTAAATATATAAAACAAAAATTAGTTGATGACAATATTATAACTTGGTTAGACAAGGATTTAATTAATACTACTTTCAGGATACCCCAAATAGAAGAATATGTTGAGTTCACAAACCATAAGACAAAGTGGGAAAACCATAAGACAATATTTACATGGGAAAACCCTTTCGGGAAAAACCCATACTCCAAATCACACAGTGCATCTTGTATTATCAACAACAATGTCAGTTACAATTTAATCACAAGAGCAATGCTCAAGAATCTTCACACTATGGCAAGAATCTGGAGTAATTATGGCAGCATAACAATATGTAAGCTTCTTCAAACCTATCACTATCAAATGCACTAAGTCCCAGTATTTATAACCTCTCAACATGAAACAAGGCACCCAAAAATTACCATAACCAATTCCCATGCCCAAGGTGTGAACATGATTTCATTATGACATGTCATAATCAAAACTCATAATTATGACAATCTTCCATAATCAGCCCTTGTCCATGAAATTAGCCACTGCTACACATGTAATGAGCCTGGATGCATGCAAATACCTTGCATGTGTAGGTGCCCTCATCACATGGGTTTCGCCTATCATAGTTAACTAGAAATCTATCATCCTTGACTCTTCCACTGTATAATCAGTCATAAAATGACATATCAAGCTTTCTCATAGACCGTTACATAGTAACTTATGACAAATTCCACCAATTTAGGCACAAATCTAGGTCCTCCAAAGTGGACGCATACCTCCACTAATTTAGCTTACAAATTGTACATGTCACTTGCCATTTAGGATTCCACATCACCGATAGGTCCCACAAAGTGACATCAATTTGGATAGGAAATTAAACATTATAATATAAATACATCACAAAATAATAAATAATTGCTAGGACTCAAAGGTTGAGACACCCTAATCCCAACATTCTCCCACTTTTCAAAGACCTGTCAAGAGTCATATGAAATTATCTACTCGAGGCCACAAGGCCCATGGAATCAGAACACCATATGAACTTCTTTGTGCTCATTGGTTTCGTTAGTGCATCTACAACATTTTCCAAAGTTTCAAACTTCTCCAAGTTCACCTTTCCATCTTCTACCATATCATGAACAAAATGATACTAGACATCAATGTTCTTTTTTTTGGAATGGAAGGTAGGATTCTTTGCTAAAAAATGGCACTCTGACTATCACAATAAATAATAATTTATCTTGTAGTTGTCATGTACTCTGCTTCTGTCATGGAAAAAGTGACTATAGGTTGTCGCTTACTCAGCCAATTGATAACACCACCAAACATCATAAACACATAACCACCAGTGGATCTTTACTATCAATGTCACCTAACCAATCAAAATCCACATATCCACAAATACTCACTGAATGCTGAGGTCCAGTAGGATAACCATGAAAGCACAAGGCATACTCAAAAGTACCTTGCAAGTACTTGAAGACTCTCTTGACTACATCCCAATGTACTTTTCCAGGATTAGCCATAAACCAACTAAGGACTCCCACTTCTTGGGAAATGTTTGGCCTTGTATAGACCATAACATACATTAAACTACCAAAAAAACCTGCATATGATACTCTAGTCATGTCCTCCATCTCAATAGGAGATTTTGGAAAATCATTCACATAAAGCTTCGTCTCTTGCATCACAGGAACAACTAATTTTTTGCAATATGCCATGTTGAATCTCTCCAACACTGATTTCACATACTTGCTCTAGCTTAACCAAAGCTTTTTGTTAGCTTTGTCTCTTGTGATCTCCATCCCCATAATATACCTATCTACACCTAGATATTTCATCTCAAATTGAATTGACAATTGAGACTTCAAATCTGAAATCATACTTTTACTATTCCTAAAAAACAACATATCATCTACTTATAAAACAATAATGAGAATGTGACCATTTTCAGATCTATAAAAACATAATGGTCAGATCTAGATCTCAAAAATCCTAATGAAAACACATAGGTATCGAACGTCTGGCACCACATTATAGGAGATGTTTTTCAAACCATATAGAGACTTCTTAAAATTTCAAACTAGATTTTCTTTACCTTTGACAACAAAATTATCTAGATATGACATGTAAATCTCTTCCTCCAAATCACCATGAGGGAATGTTGTCTTCACATCCATCTATTCCACATACAAATCATATGCTACTACAAGTGATAATAGGAACCAAATAGATGTCAACTTTGCAACAGGAGAGAATATTTTACCATAGTCAATTCCCTCCACCTAAGAATACCCCTTAGTGACCAACCATGCCTTGTGCTTCTCAACACTGCCATCAGGACCAAACTTATTCTTGAACACCCATTTACAACCAATAGGTTTACATATGTCAAGTAAGGGTACCAGATTCCAAGTCTTGTTTTTCTTCAAGGAAACCATCTCCTCATCCATGGCTTTCATCCAAGAATCTACATCACTCATACCCATAGCCTCTCTAATAGTCCTAGGCTCATCAGTGTTGGCAATCAAAGAAAAAATGCAACTAGAATCCAATAATGAATAACCAAACCTTTCTGGTTGCTGCCTAACATGCGTAGACCTCCTCAATTATTGAGGTTGAGGTTCTTCTTCTTCTTCAAAACTTTCATAGTTGCTCGAGCTCTCCTCATTGTCAGTTCCAATAGGAGTGTGTAGTTCACCTTTCATTGGAGTGGGTGGAACCTGAACTACCTCATTCTTCTCTTTCTCCTCTTTCTTTGGCTACATCTCAATAGTGGAAGGTTTCATCTCTCTTAAAATCGCACTTCTTCTATACAAAACCTTCTGGGCCTCTAGATCCCAAAGCTTGTACCCCTTCACAACAATACCATAGCCGATGAAGATACACTTAACTGCCTTGTTCTCCAACTTAGACCTCTTCTCAATCAGAACATGAGCGTAAGCTTGACAACCAAATACTTAGATATGTATTAATTAAGTATTTTTACCAGACCATGCCTCCATGGGTGTCTTAACAAGTGTCGATGTAGGAGATCTGTTGATCAGATAACATGCAATGGCTACCGCTTCATCCTAAAACTTCTGCTCAAGGATAGCACCATTGATAATACTCCTAGCCCTCTCCATCAACGTCTTGTTCATCCTCTCTACAATCCCATGTTTGTTGTGGGGTGTATGGATTTGTCTTATGTCTCTCAATATCGTGTTCTTTATAGAACTTATCGAACTCTGTCGAACAAAACTCACTGCCATTGTCAGTCCTCAAACATTTAACCTTTCTACTAGTCTGATTTTCTAACAAGGCTTTAAACTCCTTAAACCAACTAAAGACTTCAATTTTACTTCTGAAAAATAAACGAATTCCCTTCAACTGTAATCATCTATGAAAGAAAAATATACAAATTTTGACAACAAAGGAATATTCACTAGACCAAACACATTTGCATGAATATGGTCCAAAACCCAAGAAGACTTATGAGAACTATAGTAGAAAGAAACACAGTGCTATTTTCCATAAACACAATGTTCGCAAAAGTTGAACTTGAGATTACAATCATTAATTCCTTCAACAAGGCTCTTATTTTTCAGGGCTCTAAGACCCTTCTCATTGATGTGACCAATTCGTTGGTGACATAGCATTGTCTTCTCTACAGGAAGCTTCATCTCCAATGAATGAGAACCCTTAGGTACCCAAAATTCATGACCATTAGATGTAGATGCAACATACTTCTTTGCACAATCTGACGATGAGGATGAAGAATCCAAAGGTCTCTTCTTCGGTGTATTAGAAGAACTATTGCACTCAACCATGCATGCATCCATCTTGTACAAGGTTCCAATTCGAACACCCTTAGCCAACACGATAGATCCTCTTGTCATCTTACATCCTCCACCAGAGAAAACAACTTGCACTCCCACATCATTCAATTTACTCACAGAAAGTAGGTTTCATGCCAAACCTAGGATATGCAAGACACCATCAATCCCCTTCACTCTTCCATGAGGGAATCTAATTTTGGCTCTTCCATGACCAACAATCTTTAGGTGAGAGTCATCACCCAAATACACCTTCCCACCATCATATTATTCATACTTTAAAAATCAACCTTTGTGAGAGGTCATGTGGAAAGAAGCACCTGAGTCTATTAACCACACGTATTTTGATGCATGGGTTGCCAAGGGTATGACAAAGAAATCTGTGTCATCCTAAGAGGATTTTTCAGATTTGAAATTGAAGAAATTATTTTTTCCTTTCTTCTTCTTCTCTTCCTTACTCTCTTTTCTAATATGACCAATTTTTCCATAGTTCCAACACTTCACCTTGGACTTGCCAGGAGACTTAGATCTCCCTAAAGATTTTGAATTTGATTTATTGTCCTTCTTTTTTCCTTTCTCCTTCAATATACAATGAACAACAAGGGCCTCCTTAGCCATCTTGAAAGAATTTCTCTGCATCTCTTTAAATAACAATGAAGACACCACCTCATCCATCTTGAAACTGGTGGTTGTGCTTCCAATAGCCATTGCAAGGTGGTCCCATGAGTCTAGCAATGAACACAACAAGAGCATACAATGATCATATTGTCAATCTTATCTCCAACAAAACCCAATTGAGCTATCAACATGTTGAATGTGTTTAGGTGATCTGCCATGGATCCCCCATCTTCTATCTTCAAAGAGTATAATTATTTCTTAGGAACAACTTGTTTACCAAGGATTTAGCTTGATAAACATCTCCAAGTTTCTTCTAAAGGTGTTTTGTAGTTTTCTCCTCATGAATGTTCAGGAGGAAAAAATCAACCAAACAAAGTCTAATTAGACCCTTGGCTTTCCTATCCATAAGATTCCAATCTGCCTAGGTTGTTGTAGCTGGTTTGGTTTCATATATCTCTATCTACGAGCATATCCTCCATTTTCATTTTCCAAAGTTCAAAGTTTCCACTGTTAAACTTCTCCATCTTGATTCTTCTAGATGTGCTTTCCATATTTTTCTTGCAACAAGTTCATGAAATACCCTTCTACAAAATTCCCACTGAAACAAAGATCAACTCAAAAAACCCTTCAAACCCAAAAAAAAAATCAAATCTGGCTAGGCTCTCATACCAATTGAAAGGAAGACGAGTATGCGAAAGTAGGTTCCTACACTAATCTAAGTAGGGGAGAGTTACAAAAATATTTTTAACAACTTTTACAGTTATAGTATCAAAAGATGTACATTCAAAAAATAAACAACATGAACAACAATGCAAACCATAAGATAGTATTTACGTGGGAAAACCTTTTTAGGAAAAAACCCACACTCCAAATCACACGACTCAAATTTTATTATCAACAACAATGTTAGTTACAATACAATCTCAAGAGCAATGCCCAAGAATCTTCACACTATTACAAGAATCTGGAGTAATTTCGGTAGCGTAACAACATGTAAGCTTCTTCAAACCTGCCACCATCAAAATGCACTAAGTTTGCAAGTATTTATAACCTCTCAACACGAAAAAAGGTACCCAAAACTTTCCATAACCAATTCCCATGCCCAATGTGTGAACATGAGTTCATTATGACATGTCATAATCAAAACTCATAATTATGACAATTTTCTATAATCAGTCCCTATTCCATAAAATTAGCCATTGTTGCACATGCAACGAGCTTGCATGCATGCAAATACCTTGCATGTGTAGGCGCCCTCATCACATGGGTCCCACTTGTCATAGCTAACTATAAATATGTCATTCTTGACACTTCCACCATCATAATCAGTCATAAATTGACATAGCAAGTTGTCAATCCCATTACATAGTAACTTATGAAAAATGCCACCAATTAAGGCACAAATCTAGGTCCTCCAAAGTGGACACATACCTCCACTAATTTATCTTATAAATTGTACATGTCACTTGCCATGTAGGATGCCACATCTCCAGCAGGTCCCATAAAGTGACATCAATCTAGGTAGGAAATTAAACATTATAATATAAATAAATACATACAAAATAATAAATGAATGTTAGGACTCAAAGGTTGAGACACCCTAATCTGAACTTCTTTGTCTTTAGAGGAGGTATCCTTGTCTTTGGATTGTGTTTTACAATAATTTCTAGGAGATTCTTGATTGTCTTCTTCGACAATGTGGCCTATAATGCCTATTTGGAGTGCAACATCTTTTGGCATCGACATGGAGAACTTGAGCATTCTTCAGATACATCTCACATAATATTTCGTCCCACATCTTCCTTTAGGAATGGGAATACATCCTGCATGTACCATCTTGGTCTTGTTTCTTCCCAAGGGGAGGAACATTGTTTGATGGTCATGGATCATCTTCAACATTCATTATTGGACATCTACCATCTTTGCAAGAGAATCTATATTGAGGGGGAATACATGGTCTCTCTTCTTCTCTCTTATAGGGGGACCTTTTCCTCTAATGGGGTTTTGTCCTTCTCATGCATCATTGAACGCATTTTTTTTCTCTCTTTTGGGAGGTGATTTTCCCACTGGGTTTTCTCCTTTTCTTTGTTTGTGATCTTCAAGATTGCATTTGCATATGTACATGGGTACTTAAGATGACATCATAGCCAAGAACCATCTTTGTGTCATTTTCATAATTACTCCCTAATTTTTCCTTAAGGGGGGTGTTGGTGTAATAGGTGTTTTACCTATCTAGGTCCTATTTACATTGTTAAGTCCACTTAGGTCCTATTTTCTTTTTCTAGAAGTCTTAGTTGTCTAGATAAGATCTTATCATATCTTATCTAGTTGGATTTTATTTAATGCTTGTGTCCTAGGTCATTTAATGTTGAGTCATGCCATTTAATTATGACACACTCATTTAATGTTGGTACATCATCACACCTTGCCTATATAAGCAATGCATCATATGTACATTATATCAACTATGAATAACAATCAAGTTCATTCTAGTAATCTTGCATCCAAAATCATAGCATGATATTTCTGCCATCTCTCTTGTGGAAGTTATTTTTTCTTGCAAGTGATCCTGGGGTGTTGAGGAGCTCACTATAAACTCCTACAGATTCCAACAAAAAGAAGATTCAGGTAGATCCTTGTGGGGGAGAAAGCACTCATATGATAAAAACCTCAAACTTCAATTTTAAAAACAAATGAATCCATCCCTCGTATTGCACAACAGATTGATGGTGTGCCCTATGACTCTACTATGCCTAATTTAGTTTCTCTTACCTCCTTTTCCACCTCCACAACAAAAAACTTTGGAATTCAATTTTCCTCTTGTTGCGCTATTCATATTCTTGATTCCTTCACCACATAGGTCCTATTTTTGAACCTTGATGCAAATCCTATTACAGATTCCCAACTAATTCTTTCTCCCAATAATATAATTGTTGTAATAAGTTCCTAGATATTTACTTATAATCCTCCCTCCCCTTGAAATCAATAATTAGTATCTAAAAGAGGAAAATTACTAGAGTGATTTCACCAAGGTTTGATATTGTCAATAGCTTGATTCAAATTAATTTGATGCCTAAGAAGGTTAAGATTACATTAATAGTAAAGATAAACAATGTATCTAACACACAATATGTTGATATTGTGGAGCCCTTAAATGAAAAGAATAGAAGAGGAAAATTAGACAAGGGAGTAGCTAGAAGAATAATAGATTCTAACCTCATATATAAAATCAATTGTTTATGAGAAAGTATCTATGACTCCTATTAAATGAAACATTGCAACTTCTTCTAGTGGAAACATCAACAAGGATATTATCACTAAAAGTTAAAATTTTAAAACTGTAAGATCATTCTAGATGGATTGGAATTAATTGAAGAAGCTATAAAAAAATATCTAGTAATAAAAAACAATAAGAATAAAGTTGATAGTGAAATAAAATTTATCAAGAAAGATGAAACTCTGTGGCATAATGTAATAATTTAATATATTCAAGAAATTTCCATGGGAGATGGGAACTTGCTATTTGCAGAATAAGTTGTCTTAAAAGTAGAAAATATTTCACAACTTTGGTTAAAAAGTGTAGACTAGAACTTATCAATCTTAAGTACCACACGTCAAGAGTATAACAAATTGAAAAAACTATGTGATGAGGTAAAATCCAAAATTCAAGTTAATTTTGCATTGATTAATTCTAAACTTTTAAAGGAGGATGAGACTAGGCCCCTAAATATTGTTGATATAAAAATAGATTTTTAAAAGATAATCACAAAAGAATCATTTAGCAAAGAAAATTTTGACTTCGAATCCATGGAGAAATTAAGCACCATTGTTTCTTCCCTTATTTAATATCACAAAGATCTCACCAAATTCCTCAAGATGATCGTAGAGGTAGATGAGTTAATGAGCACTTGGAAAACCTATTTGACAAATGTTGTTGTTCCTAACAAAAACATGTTGGTTCAAGTTATGCACTAATTTAGGATTTATAAATCAAGACAACAACAAGACATTCTGAGAAGTCAAAGATCTGATAGATTTTCCTCTCTTTGATAAAGTCTAATTTTATTTAGCAAGACTTTATTTTAATTATTTTTGACATAATTATTTCTTAATCATGAATTTAAAAAATATTTAAAAATATCTTTGTTAAGATCAGTTATGAATTGGTTTCAAGTTAGTTTGAAAGAAGGATGCTATAAATATATGTTATTTCCAATGGAAAGGGGATTTTTCCTCCTTGTAAAAATATTGAATAGATAATATAGGGATTTATTTTATACTCCAATATTCAAAGAAATAAAGAATATTGCTAAAATTTGTGTCAATATTGTTCTTTGTTAATTGCATATTTTTGATTAATTAAGTTGGGAAAGGGTCTCAACACTTATAGAGCAAAGAATCCATTAAAACATCAGAAAGACCAAAAAACACTTATACAACACAAAGACAACCAAAAATAAGCCATCGACACACCCACTAAGAGAGAAAATGAACACACAAAAAAAATAGTGGAGAAAACACTAGAGCAACACAAACCCAAACAACTAAATCTTATGATTGGAAACCAAGTTTTCCCAATTAGTGGTCAATGAATTCGTATTTTTGTCCCAATCCACAATGCTAAGAGACTTATGTTCATCATCTTCCTCTTTTTCTTTTTTTATTCTTTTTCCTCCTCATTTTTTCACTTTTTCAATTATTTTTGCAATGTTTTTCCATTTTAACTAGTATGTTCTAATATAGCTTCATAGTATCATGCATTTTGTCCCATCGATCACAATAGTTATCACAAAATATATATTTCCTTTATTCCAAGTAGGCCACTCTAACTTTGAGATCCTCAACTATGGTGTAGAATTCATCAAAAGTAGCAAGTCCCATATCATCCCTCTTCAAATAGTCTTTATCAATCTCCTCAGACCCCACCTATAACTCATATTTCTCTTCTTCCTCATTTTGAATATTATCAAAAGAAGCAAGTCCCATGCCATCCCTATTCATACAGTCATAATCAAACTCCTCATACCCTAGACCTTTATCTCATCTTTCTCTTCTTCCTTGTTTTGAACAAGATTGGTAAAAAAACCATACTCTTTAGAATCATTTTCCTGGCCTTCCTTCTTACACTCTTGATTATGAGATTCAAAGGTAATATCTTGCATTAAATTCTTACTAACCCTACCCTCGGCCTTGATTTCACTACCTCTAGCCCCTTTATCATGCACAGTTGCCTAGCAAGTCTAGAAGATCTTCTTCCACCACTAGTTGCATTACCTCAAACTTCTTTTGAAAGTATAATCTCTTTAAAGTTTAAGGGTTCATAATCCTTGCCCTCTTCAAGTTCTTCTTCCCGAATTTTACATTTACCCACTTTTTTGGGAGTGTTAGACACAAACCCCAGCTCGTCCCCTTCCAAATTGAGGGAGAGGGATATTTTCTCTAGGGAAGAGGATTTTTTTTAAATGTTAGAGATTTTGTTAAAGGGAAGAGTGGGTTGGAAACCCAGTCCTCAATATTTGACTATTTTTTAACAAAGGTATGTTTATTTTTACCTTTTTCCTTTACAACCATAGTTTAGAGCCTTGGGAGATTTCATCGGTGTTCAAAATATGAGTGTCCTTAGAATCGGGCCCCTTTTTCATTTTACCTTCTCGTGTTTCAAGTTCTTAGAAAATAGGGAGCCCACAAGTAGAAAAGTGGTAAGGTAGAGATTATATTGGTACAGAGCATAAATCAAACCCCAATGGAGGGGGGCGAGGCAACTTTCTTAATACACTTCTCCATGGAGGATAACAAATATAACAAGAAGCTAACCCTATTACCCTGCTTTGGATGGTCTAGGAGAGGGAAATGGTACCCATAAACAGTTAAAAAGATACCCTCAAGAGTAAAATATGCTATAAGGTGGAAATATACCAAGGCCCTTGGAGAAGGAAGTTTTAATTTTTCATATTCATTTTGGTGTCGCACAACAACTTCTTCATATTCTAAAAAAGCCTCAATAAATTGTGTTTATATTTTTCAAACCTCAAGACCTTCCTCCCATCCCATCCCAAATTAGGCTAGTAGATTTCCCTATCATTTCCTTTGTAACAATGAAGCTAACCTCTCCAATAATGACCTTTCTATTGGACCAAGAGTCAAAAAAATAGAATAGACAGATTATCATCATGCCCCTTCATCGCTTGGAAGTAGGAAGTTAACCCACCTTGTTCAAAATATTTCCATATCTCCTCATTATTCTATAGATTAACATAATTCATTGACTCTATTCTTAGCCTTTGTCATCCCATTTTCTCCTAATACTTTTGAGTTTTGGGCTTAGGAAAATTAACAAGGGCCCACAAAAAATTTAGTGCTGACCTTTGTAATTTCTAAGTAGAGAATCAATGAAGATGGAAATGTTGAATATAGTGTTGACTCAATACTTCTTACTCATAACCTTCATGCAATGATTTTCCTTGATCAACAATGTTAGGGCTTAACATGAACAAGTAATATTTTCCACACTTTTATTATTATTTTCAAAACACAAGCAACGTTTGGTATTTTAGAGGCCTTCAAATTGACGGCTCTTCTCTTGTCAATATTACAAATGTACTTTTGCTTCATTATTAATAGTAACACCTATTGTAGAACGAAGGTCTTTTAAATCATGACAATATTTCCAATCTTCTTGTGTAATTCCAGTTAGCTATCTAATTAGCAACTTTATTTCCCTCTTGATAAATATGGTTTATACTATAATGTTTAAGGAGAATTAATGAGTTCCTTGTATCCTCAATATAAATTTGACAGCTTCCAAGGGGGGTTTTTAGCACCTTTTATCAAGTCAAGGATGACCTTAGAGTTTCCTTCAATTTCAATATTTTGTATACCCAAGTGTAAAGCTTGTTTAAATCCCCACCATAGGGAAATAATCTCTACTTCATTATTGGTTTTAGTGCCAATATATTTTACATATCCCTCCACTTGTTAAAATATTGTCATTGATGTCAAAGGCGTATGAATGATTGACAAGGTAGTTGTCATTGATGTCAAAGTGGATAGATAAGATTGTTGGAAATGTCAAAAAGAAAAAAGAAGTAATTTGTCAAAGACCAAAGACCAGTAATCATATATTCAATAGAAAGTAATAAAAAAGCACACGAGACTTCCAAAGATGTCATAGAATAGATAAGATAATATCAACAAAATTATGTGAGAAAAGGTTGATGTGGAATTGGCCACACAAGCTAGAAGATAATAAGAGGTGGACAATAACGTAATGCTGACCGTTTGCCTAGAATTATGGAAGTCAAAACATCTTCAATGGAGAATGCCAATTATATGTATTCACAGCCATTACAACATGGATATTATGGCACAGATTATGCAAATGGTGAAAGACATTTGTTATATCTCAATTTGAATTACTATGTGTATCTGTTATTAGTGCTCACATTTGAAAATACTTATGGCCAACTCCTTAGAAAGGAATTGCTTTTTTTGGAAGATTAAAAATAAGTTCAAGATTAATCTAAAGAGGATCGTTGCCCCTTGAATAGTCGCCACATTGCATGAAGTCATCCTTTTTGCAAGAGACGACACATCTTTTGAGAAATTGCAACTTTTGGATATGGTATAAAAGAAGATTAAATGGTGAATGGAATCATAAGAAATATAACGATAATTATTCCAATTTGAGCAAACGAAGAGAAAAAAAATGGAGGATTTTAGTGTGAAGATGATAAATTTTATATAAGCATATTTGTGAAGGAAGGAATATATGGTGTATCATCTAAATGCAGATATAAGAAAGTTTTACAAGAAGATTTAGTGCAGATTTACCAGCAAACTTGAGATATTTTATGAAGAAGAATTTATGAAAAAAATAAATGTCATGGAGTGAATCAATAATGTAATGTAAAAGAGTTATGAATGATATATATGTGGAAAGAAAATGCAAGCATATGTGATCATGGAAGTACATTTATGTTACACTTAATGAGAAGTGAGATGTGAAGAGCAAGAAGGGGAATTGAAGTGGATATTGAGTAGTGGAAGCAAGTGTCAACGATGTGTAGATATTTTAAGAATTATTGCAGACTTGGAGCAGATATTTTAAGGTGATTATTTCAAATCTAAAGAAGATAATTATTGAAGATTTAGAACATAAGTTGTAACAAATTTGTGAAGGAAAGTATATTTATTGAAAAGATTGAATTGCTCATCATCCATTGAAAAAGCAACATTTATAAGGTGGAACATTTTTTGGAAGTTGGTACTTCCTAAATTTTGGTGTCTCTAGGAGATTAGTGCCTACAAATTAAAATGATTGGTGTCTCTTACTAAGTTGTTGCTCAGTTGTGGGGATTGGTGTCTCTAGTGGGTTGGTGCCTACAAATCATATAAGAGGGGATTGGTGTCTCCTGTAGGTTGGTGCCTACGAATTTTGTAAAAGATTTTTATATAAGCAATATTTTTTTATGGTTTTCTCTCGTAAGGGTTTCCATGTAAATAGTGTGTTCCTCTTGTGTTGCATAATTGTTAGATCTTATGTGAATAATATTGTGCAATTGATATTATTGTGGTTGTTAGTTTAAAAGGTAAAAGATTATATTATTCTTATTCACCCACCTCTCAGTATAAGTGTGTGCTCAGCACCACCAAGTTGCCTTTATCATTTTAGATCATTCCTCCAGAGGTAGCAACACTTAGATAACCTTTAGCACATCCATTAAATTTTAAATTAAATTAACCTTAGCTAGGCATTTCAATTTTTTTTTTTCTAGCAAGAACCTTATGGAAATCAATATTATCCAAGGGCTTTGTGATGTCCCAATTTTTACTAACTCTTATCTCTTGACCAATCAAGAGCTTTTTAAGTTTATCTATGGCAGAAAAATTCATATTTTCACGGATAACATTACATGCTATCATAGCCATATTCTTAGCTCCTCTAATAGAATCCATGAGAGTATTAATGCTTATTTCTTTCCAAATTGACCTAGTGACATGAGGAGGGGTCAGATTCCAGAGTTCCTTTATAATAGGAATTTTAAAAGGACAGTTATAGTTCCAACTTAGCATAAACGTCTCAAGATTATCAAGCATAATCTAATTAACCTCAAATGTAGAGAAGATAGTTTCCCAAACTTCCTTAACAAATATATAGTGGAAAAATAAGTGACTAATAGTATCTTCATTAACCAAACATAAATGGCATCTATTAGGTAATTGGAATCCCCTTTTGATGAGGTTATCTTGAGTAAGGGTTTTAATTGTGAGTTAATGTCCACTAGTTGAAAGGATCATATGGACCATTAGACACCATTGAATAAGTCAAAGCCATAGAGTACTTTCCTAATGAGTGAGGAGTCAAATTAACTTCATCACACCTTAAAGGATTGAAGAACTTTAATCTCTCAAGATATTGTGGGAAGTCACCAATTAAGTTTTGGACCCCCAACAAATGATAAAAGAACACATTAAAGTTCTTCCAATTGAAAGTTTCACCTTGGAGTCACATAATCTTAGATTCTAGAACCTAATATCTAAGTCATAGCTTGCTTGAGTCTTTAAAATTGATGATGAGTACTAAGAGGGGAGCTTGCCAGCCATGTGTCTTCCCAAAAATTAATTATCCTTCCATTCTTGGTTTTCCAATAGGTGTCCTCTTTAAAAATACCTCTAGTCTTCAACATATTATTTCATATTAAAATTTTTGGAAATGCTTTTCTTCGATTATTGTAGTCTAGTCCTTGTTTCTTTCATTAAGTTCCATCCAATCTTGACCACCATAACTATTAAATTGTTGGATGTTTTTTATTCCCAAAACCCAATTCCTTTTACTTTAGCACACTTATCCCAACCAACCAAGGTTGACCTTTTCTTATCCTCTATTCTTATTGAAAGGAATTTTTTGAATCTACTTCATCCTTTCAACCATGTATTTAGAAACTTTGAACAAGGATAGATAGTAAATTGGTATATTTTGCAAGGAATCCTTCAATATTTGATACTTCCCACCAAGGCTCAAGATTTTACATTTCCAACCTAGGTGATCACACAATACTGGTTTATAATTTTTGGCCAAATTGGACATTGAACTTATTTTTTCTAACCAAATCTTCACTTTCGGGCACCTATAGCGGCTAAACCGTGAGGAATTTGAAGATTATGCAAACTAGTGATTTGTGAAATTTTGTCTATAGATTCTAAATATATTTTTTTCAAAATTTTTGGAATCAGATTGCACTTCTTTTTCCATCTCCTTCGAAAACTAGTTTTTTTTAGTAAACACCATTTTAAGGAGTGATGCTCACCGTATACAACATAATTTTTTTTCCATGAAGGATAAAATTCTATTTTTTTGAATTTAGATTTGTAACTACAACATCTAGTGCTTCCAATTGGTTTCATAGTGTTTTATTGAATATTTTTTCCTTAATCAAGTTTCAAAGTCAAACCAATTACAATTCAGACATAACTGTATACAACATAACATTTTTTTGTATGTATCAATTTTTTGTTGGATCAAGGACATCAATATCTAGTGCACTAATATTTTTCAATTTTTTTTTGATAATATGCTATTTTTCCACATGTGCAGAATGGAGAGCTTGATTTTCGGTGAAAAACCTATGTTTAATCAAACTAAAAAAATAAATACATAATAAAACCAAAACATATTAAAATTATATTCATTGGATAGCTTGTTTCGAGGACTACCATCATCTAGTTGGGTCTGTGAAGTCTCCTCCATTTTCATCCTCAAATCGAGCTTCAAAGGGAAAAATTATGGAGTTTTTTGTTGCCAAAGGGGGAGAAGGGGGGAAATGGGGGGTTTGAGCGAACCCTGGTTCAAGTGAACCCCCCTTGGAGGTTCGCTTGAACTAGGGTTTTCTTGAACCAAGGTTCGCTTGAGCCAGGGTTCACTTGAACCAAGGTTCGCTTGAACTAGGGTTCGAGCGAACCCCCTTTCCACAACCCTTTCCTTTTCTTTTTTTCTCGGGAAATGTGGGACCCAACATTTAATGTGTTCGCTTGAAGGGGGGTTCTAGCGAACCCCCTTTAGGTTCGCTCAAACCAAATGTTCGTTCGAACCCCCAAAAACCAATTTTTTTTGCAAATTTCCTTCCTCAATGGAATTGTAAACTAGTTTTGTGGGTTAACCCACCTGAGAGTTTTTTGTATTCTTTAAATGATGTTCCAAAATTTAATGGTGATTTTATTAGTAGTGAGAGGGAGGCCAAGATAGGTAGTTGGGAGAGCAACTCTAAAATACCGAATGATCTTAGTAATCTTATATTAAATATTATTATGAGTGTTGAAAAAATAGAGGACACTCTTCTCAATAATTTATGACTTGGCCCAAGACTTCAACATAATTATTAATGGTTTCCAAAACTTAGCTCCTTTATTCAAAGAAGTACCAAAAAAAATAGTGTCATAAATAAATTATTGGTGGGAAGGAGGAAGAGAAGAAGCAGGTTTCATACCGATAAGATATTTAGCCTCAATCATCCTGAAGAAGTTTCTTACAAGGACTATAACCAATAAGATAAAAAGACGAGAAATAAGGTTCCCATGTCACAAACCCTAGAAACTATTGAAAAATCCCTTGGGATTTCATTAACAATCACCAATAATTTAGGAGTAATCACACAACCCTTGAATAAATTGGAAAATTCTAACTTAGAATCCAATTTTTTTAGAACAGAAAGGGCTTAGGATGTTCTATCATAAGCCTTAGAGATTTCAAGTTTATGATTCATACCATCCTTTTTAATGTTATCCATAGAATGGTTAATTTCATGGGTTTTAGAGAAACATCCATAATTTGACAACCAAGAACTAAGCCTTTTTATGTTGATATATCATCTTATGAAGAAGGGGTTTAATTTTATACATCACTAGCTTTGAAAAGATCTTATAAATGGTATTATATAGGTTGATAAGCCTAAACTCATCCATCTTAATCACTTCTCCTTTATTAGGAACAAACACAAGGAAGGTGTTCTTAAGTTGTTTTAGAATTATAGATGGCTTGAAGAAACATCTAGCCACAACAATGATATTGGCTCCCATAATATCTCAAAACTCTTGGAAGAAAAGGATGAAACCTATCTAGGCCTAGATCCTTGTAGGATCCAAATGAGAAGGCAACTAACCTAACTTCATCTTTAATATTTCTTTGATCATATCCTTATTATCAACATCTGATAGAATAGGAGGAATGACACCCAACATACTAGAGAGAAGTGTAGGATTATGTTGGTGTTCTTGAAGGAGAATTTTGAAATAGTTGGCAATAGAACCAAGTTGATCATCTAAGGTGAAGAGATTTTCATCATCATCCTCCAATTAGATAATAGTGTTCCTTTTGTATGACCTAAAAATCTGATTACAAATATAAATAATAGTCAAACAATAATAAGTTTCACAATCAAATTCAAACACACTAATGAAGAAAATTGAAAGAAGATCAAACAACAAATGTATACCTTAAACATGTGAGATCTTCAAATTGAGCTCCATTGTTCTCCTCTATTTCACCCTTGGAGAAATAGTGTTGAATCTTTGCTCTTAGATTTATAATAAGCACAATAACAATAAAGCATTGTTGCAATTTGAGCATAAGTTCATTGCATGATCTGAGATGGTGAATGAATGATAGGATGATTTGATTTATAGATTTTTGTTGACACCGATCAACGATTAAGATTAGAGAAAAGAATGAAAAAGATTAATGGTGGAGGATTGATGAGAGGATTTGATTGCTTGTTAATCGGCTACATGATTTTAGATAATTGATTTCATTCTTCAATCAAGAGGATTGATTGAAGTGTTAAGTGAGACTAATAGGTTGTTGACAAGATTGATTGATTAGTTAATTGTTTTGATAGCTCTTAGTAGACTTGAAATGAGTGGGAGTGAAACACGATTGATGGATTAGTGAACTGATTAGATTGATCGATGGATTGAGAGTAAGTCTTAGTCAAGAGGTGGGGTGGAAATGCATGAAAATTAATAGTTAATTATTAATAATATGTGCAAAATGGATTAAATGAATAAAATAAAAAAATATTTATTTTGGAGAATGGCTAAATTAAATAATCGAATAATTATTTAATTTTGAGAATTGGGAAATTAATTAAATAATAGCAAATTATTTAGTTAATGAGAGAATAATTAGTAAATTAATTAAATAAATTAAAGTTATTTAATTAATAGAGGAAATTTAATGAAATAAGATAATTTAATTAAATAATGATATTATTTAATTAAATGCAGAAGATGGATTGATGATACCTAATGATGGAAAATGATGATGTTTTGGATGAAATATGTCAATCAAATTTAGGTGTCTACATTTTGTCCCTCTTTGAGACAATGCATTTTTATAGTGTTGTTTCAAAGAAAGTGTGAAAGAATTTGTGATGAAATGCCCTAGTTTTCCCAGTGAATACAGAAATGGAGGTAAGATACCCCCTTGGGAGTTTGATAGAAAAAATAATTTTTTGGGTCAAACTCTCTAAAAGGAGTGGATATGGCAGAATGGATGAAGAAATGGTAAATTAGCAAAAGAAAAGTTATGTGGATGAAATGATAGAGTTGTAGAGGAATGTGGGAAAGGAAATGGGTTAGTGTGTGGTCATTTGGATTGAGGTATGGTGCGCTAGCTAATGTAGGTTTTTGTACTTTCCTTGTCAATTTTGTGATTTATGCATGATTTAGTTAGAGTTTTAGGTGAGGATTTTGAGAAAACTTGTGCAAACCCTAGATTTGCTATTGCAAGCTAGATGCACACATTTGCATCTAAAGTTGTGCATTTACATCTAAAGTGGTGCAATTACATCTAAAGTTGTGCATTTGCATCTTAAGTGGTGCAATTGCATCTAAAGTTGCACATTTGCATCTAAAGTGGAGCAAATGCTAATGTGAGAAAATAAGCAAAAAAATGGCACAATTGTCCATTGATGAAATTCGGTGGAGAAAATGCTAACATGAATGTGTATAACAATATGGTGCAATTGTCACCAAAATGGTGCAATTGTTGGATTCATGGGCACAACTGACCATCTATAATGGTGCAATTGTTGAGTTGGTGGGTGCATTTGACCATAGAATGGCACAAATACTTAGTAGATGGGCGTAAATGATGGATTGGTGGGTGAAAATTATGGTTTAGAGGGGCATTAAGTGCTATGAAGGCACAAATTTGAATGAGGTTTGTTAAGTGGATAGGTATGGTGATAGGGAGGGTGAAATCAATAGGGGCGGGTAGGTTGAGAAAGTTTGTCAGATGAATAGGTTGAATAGGTATGATTAGGTAGGTTGAAATTGAAATTGAGGGGTAAAAGCATATATGTTCATGGATGGGTTAAAGGGTCAACGACTAGGTGAATGGTTAGGATGGAGGATGGAGAATATAATAGTGAACATGATGTCAATGTGTATGAATATGGCTCATGAAAGAGGTAGATTATGGGAATTGTGGCAAAAATGCTTATGGTTAGAATGAATGTTAGTATGGTAGAAGAAAGGAAGGAAATTGTTCATGATTGATCAGTGTCACACAATATAATGTACGATGAATGAAAATGAAATAGATGGATATGAGATGGGTGGAAATAGATTGATGTATATGGTTATTGATAGATAGTGTTCTTTCTATTTGTGATTTTTTATCATCATAGAGCTTATTATGGAAAATGAATATATGTACACCAAGTTGAGACAAACCTTGGTGACTTTGGTATCCCTTGCATGGACTTTGACTCTACAAACAAGAAGGATTGTCCTCATTCATACTAGACATAATAGAACCTTGTTGGAATATGTGAGGGAAATGATCTTAAAGCATGATAGCCCTAATGCAAAAAGGTATGAAATGACCTTGTATGCACAAGACGATTGTTAATGCTAGAAGGCATTCCCACACACACAAGGAACATACATGCCTCAGTAATGTGATGAGAACATTCCAAAAACATGACATAAAAAAATAATGACCTTTCCCCATTCTTGCTCCTCTAATCACTTTGAGATATCCTCAAGGAACATTAGAATAGGACAATAAGATAAATCAAGTAATAAAAAGACTCCAAGCACCAAACAAATCAACAACTATCAGGTTTTCTCGCCAAGAGATATGTGCTCAAGATGGAAAAATTCCCATTGTAGGAAGGATGCATCTGTAAGGCATGATTGGTTGGATAAGATGTTTTAAGCTGATTTGGCAATAGATCAAATAGGTTGTAGATATTTTAACATGAGTCATTAATTGTGATTGTTTCATGAAAGCTCGATGTCTTCAAGTATTGCATAGTTTGTTCTTGCTTGAATTTCATGTCCAAGCAATGTCGTAGATTATGCAATATTTTTGGAATTTTGGATTTTTTTTTTTTTGGATTTTTGGGATTATTTGATTTTTTTGGATTTTTTGGATTATTTGATTTTTTAACTTTTAATGATGATGATATGGATGAATGACGAAGATATCAATGTGTGGGGATATCAAAGACCTTTCGAGATCTTGTCACTAGCCAAGCTAAAGCTGATTGATTTGATTGATTGATTGATGATAGGATAATGTTGTTGAGATAGGAACAATGCAAAGATAGTGTTGTTATGATAGGAACAACAAGATGATTGGGAAGGATACATACCAACGATGATTGATTGGGTAATATAGATCAATATTTGTATCCAAGATCAGAATGAAATATGTTAGATGCTTTGATAACCCATTGGAGTGTAGGTGCTCAACGATTGATAGGGATTGTTTAGATTAATGTTGATGGAGGATATTTCTTCATGAGATGGTGGAACATGCTCTAAATTTTCTTTAGATTTTTAGGATATTTGATTTTTTTGTGATTTTTCCTAGATCACCAAGTGAGCTAGAAGGCATATATCAAGATGCTTTCCATTGTAGGATGTAATCACTTGCCCCTGGTGTCCATCAATGTATGGGACACTATGAGTGGATGAATGGACTAGTGTGATGGAACTAGATACACGAAGGATGGGGAGGATATGTATCATGCAATTAGATTTATGATAAGGGATTTCACCTCCAAGGACTATCTTGTAATAGGATAACATATTTGACCCAACCTGAATGTTTGGATAGTGCTATGTACGTGATGGTATGACATAGGATAGTATATGGTCAAGGAAATGACTATGTCAAGATTTTTCCAAAAGCATGCTTTGAATTGTATGCCCCTAGTATTTATCAAGATCAAGGTGGATAGGGAAGATGGATGAAAATGAAATGGATTGGATGGATAGTGGTGTATGAGATAAATTTCTCCAAACCAGATTGGTAGACATACATAATCAATTTTGCACATGGCACTTGTTTACTAGGTTTTCATCATGGTACTTGTCCAAAGCACCATAAGAATGGTTTTCACTATTGGACGGATTATTTTATTATTTTATTTTATTTATTTGTTTGTGAACGATCACAAATTATGTTGGACCACCTAGTGTTGTTGCTGGAGATGTTGTTGTCATCATGTTCCAATAATATCCTGCCTTATGGGGTTGATTTTCCAAGATAAGAGCACTTTCATATATACCATGGATGTTATTGTGATCCTTGTTAATACTAGAGTTTACTTTATCTAAATGTGCACACCATGATATAGTACCATTAGAGTCCTTATGATAAAGTGTTGTTGCCAGAACACGGTAAATGTGGGTTTTGGATTTTTTAGATTTCAAGTGAGATGATGGATTTTGATGGGGGATATGAGATGTGGATGAATTATCTAGTAGTTTTGATGTAGGATTTTTTATTTTCCAAACTTTGGATTGCGAATGATGGAGTGCGGATGTGGGATTTTGGGTTTGTTAGGGACCAACAATTTTATACACCTTGTGTGTTGGTATTGAAGATTGTTTTGAAGAAGGTAGACACTTTTGAGCGATGGAAATCCTTTCTTGAGATGACTCCCTAATTTCATTGAATTTTAAATTTGGATTCAAATTTGATGGTTTGAATGATCCAAATTTCTTTGGGATCCATTTTCACTTTATGTGTCCAATTTGATTTTTTTATTTATTAGCTTCAATGGCTTGAATTTGATCATTTTCTTTGTAAATATTTTTGTCTTATTGGTCCACATTAGTGGATGGAAGGATTTTTCAATGATGATCTATGATGTGGATTGAATGAGTGTTGGAAATAACCATATGGGAAGGACTATTCATGGGCCCTACTTTGATGTTTTCCTCATATGAAGTTGCCCCCAGTATCATGGAGGTACCAATGACATCCTTAGATTTCTTGATTGATGAATAACCCAATCCTTGATATTTAGGATTGTTAAACAACTATACTAGCTCTAGAATACCTTGTCCATGTAGGCCTAAACCTTTTCCTTTATACTACATGCTTTGAAATATTTTGATTGCAATAGGATATGTGTTGTTCTGGTAACAAGATGCTAATTCTTATTTGTGTTATTGAGAATCATCAATGGTAGTTATCTCCTTATCAGTAAGGAAAATAAATTTGATAAAAGCAAGTGATTGAAATTGATAATATATTGTTGCTTTATCTTCCTTCATGTTTGTTACTTGATCATTATGCAAGATGTCTCGAGGAAGTCCTATAGATTTAGCTATAAATTTGTCATCTATGTGTCCAGTGGAAGCAAGTTTCTCATCTAAGGAAGTGGAGGCTGTTGGTATATGGATGGGATCAATTTCAATTTTGGAATAATGGATGGCATGGAAAGGGATAATGGGGTCTTGATAAATAATAGGATGAGATTCAAATGTTTAGATAACTTGATCTTGATTTATTTTAGGGATTTCTTCTTGATGCTTTTGATTATATTCTTGACATAGATAAGGTTCTACTAATATGGTATGAATAAAGGGCACTTGTGTAGTCTCAACATGTTGGCATGGTGATAATTGATTTTTAATAGGAACCACTAGAGTGGTAATGATGGGCGATATGATGGATGATGGTTTTTGGTCCAAGATATCTTGATTATGGGTTGGATTGGCATCAAATAGTGGATTATCTATTGTAGATAGCCCTTGGGGAAATTTTGAAAAGTGATATTATTGGATGAGTCGATTGATGGGGATAATATGGATTGATGTTGTGAATGTGCAGAGAATGAAGGAATGGGAGGAGAGATGGAGGCTTCTATTAGGGATGCTTCTTCAAGACAACCTATCATGAAGTCAAATAATGTATATGTTATTACCATTGCTAGATATGGGTGAATAGTTTTGATCCTGCTCGAGAAAAGTGTCTTGATATATACCTAGTTTCTCACTAAACGAGCCATGGATATTCTTAATGTGACTATTTTGTGATGAATATTCAGGATGATCTTCAATAGTAATATCTCCTCTAGATCAATGAGATCTTGAATAAGATTTTTTAATTTATAAAAACCTTGAGTGGTATGTCCCTTTGCTCTATGATATTCACAAAAAATTATGTCCCTCCATCATATAGGTTTAACCTGGGGTTCATATTGACAAATTTCTAGAAGTGTTATCATCATGGATTGAACCAATTTCTTTAGAGCTAATTTCATGGGTTCTCCTAATGGAGTGTACTTACATCGAGGAGTATTTTTTTGTTGTGGGGATCCTCTTTGTCGATTGTCTAGTATGGTTAATGGGGTTTGATTAGTGGGTGGTATTTTTCAGGATTATTTTTGGTTGAGCATTTAAATCCATCATAGCATCTACCACACCATCATTGATCACATTTTTTTTCTTTGACCAAAACGAGGATTTGTCAGTAGAGGTTTTTTGGTTAACTTTGTTATCCTTAAATATTTTTGAAAGTCATTTTGTTATTAGGGTTTTTCAATGGTTAGTCCTTTCTCTATGTTTTCATTGAATGTGTTAGAGAATTGGAATTTGAGATAGAACCCTATTTCAGTGTTCAAGTTTTTTCAACGAAGATTTCCACCAATTGCTTTTCACTTATATGTGAGGAAATTTACTGGCAAGGCTTCTCCATTTTTGCAAGGAGGAAAAATTATCTCTATTGTTTTGTTTATTAGTACATAAGTCTTTTATGGATATTTTTGTTCCAAGTTGTATGAGAAGTGTGTTATGAATTTCTCACCTAATTCATTAAAAAAATTATGCTAGGAGGTAATCATGAGAACAATTCCATAACTTGTCCTCCTAAGCTCCTAAGGAAGAGACACATTAGATAAGTGTCATTATACATCACCTCTAGACAAGAAACATGAAATTCTTTTATATGCTCGACGAGGTACCCTTTTCCTTTATATTTATCAAACTTGGGTATTTCAAAATTTCTTGGCAAAGGAGGATAGGTATCGTCCTATTGAACATGCATGGACATATGTCTTCAAGTGTATAGGTTTTCTTTGTTGACCTCATACTCATATTTGAATTTTTTTTGTTGCAAATTTTGTATTTGGATAGCCAAGTCATTTGTTTGTGTGAGAACTTGCATGTTATTAGGATCATAGGTGAATGTAGGATGTGTAGATGAATATCCTTGGGGAAAGTTCATTGATGATGGATTTTGGTGAATGTATGAAGGATTTTGGGGAATGTATGTTTGAGTTGTGGGTTTGAAGTTAGCATGAGGGTTGGATGCTATGAATTGTTTTTGAGGATTCATGGTGGTGTGGTGTTGTGAAGTCATAGTGTTTTGATGGATGTGTTGGTGTGCATTAGGGATGATAGTATGTTGAGGTTGTGATGTGTAAGTATAGGTGTTGGATGTAAGTTGTTGGGAAATGTGATATGATTATATGGAATGGCATGTTGGGATGATGTTTTGGTTGTTGTGTGTGTAATGTGTGGTGGTTGAGATGAGTTGGAAATGATAGAATTGTTAGGTGTGGTGTTATAAAGTGGATTGGTCATTTGTAGGGTATATGTTGGAGTTTGGGTGTGTGGGGGAGGCATTGACACTTGTGTAAAATTAGTTGGTATGAAGTTTTGTGGGATAGTGGATGTTATTTATTGAGATGGGTTTGAATTGGTGGTAGGTAGGGAAAAAGAGTTTACGTGGGGTTAGATGTGTTGTTTATTAATAGGTGGTATGATAGTTTTGTTTTGTGATGTCATGGAAGGTGGTATTATGTTAGAGTTGTTTTGGGATATCATGTTAAGTTTGTTTGTGGGAGGGATGGTAGCATTATGCATTTTTGGTATGATGTCATTAGAACTGGTTTCCCCTAAGGTTGATGGTTGAGTATTATTAGGGATGTATTTTATGAGGGTGGTATCAAATGTTGTGAGTAACATGGCACCATGTTGTGAAAGTTGCAGGAAATATCGATCTTGATCTATGGCAATTAGGGCATCAACTAGTCTCATGGAATTTTTATCTTGTTGTGCCTCAAATAATTCCTCGGGTGTTATTTCTTTGACTCCACTAATATTTGGACTATGATTAGGGATCAATGGAGATGGGGTTTAAAAACCCCTTGAAAAAAATGTGGGTATTTCTCCTTGTGGATAATGATATTTGAATTATGAACTAGACTTTTGAGTTCAAATTCAAAGGATAAAAGGGGTGGAATAGTCTAACTTAGAAGTAGCTAAATCTTCTAATCTATTCTACCCATAGATAGGCTAGTTTGATTCTTTGACTTGGATAAGGAAAAATTCCAAGCTAAATACCAAACTAGGGATAATGGGGGATATCAAAGATTTAGATAACTGTAATGGGTATGATTTGAATGTGTGGATGATTACATACTTTTCCTAAGTTCAAGTCTATGTGTGATCAAATATTGTGGATGAAGGTCCAATGGAATATGTTCAAATCTTAGTTTTTCTTATATTGTGATAATCAATTCTATGTCTATAGGTCTATTTGGTAATACTAGAGGATTTGGAAGCAGCAAAAAACCCTAATGACAGAGTAATTATGCCACAAGAGGGATCAATTGCATCAGTGACAAATTCAATAATGAGATTTTGGTTTTTAGTGAATGATAGTAAATTGGTGGAAAAATCTAGTATTTCAATCACCTTTTGTAAGCCATTCAACCATTGGTTCTGGCTTCCAAAATATCTCTTCTTTTATCAAATTTTTGTGCCAATCTTCTCTAAGGTTTTTCTCTTGCTGGAAAATCTTCCAAGCATTGATACCCCGATCCAGTTTTTCTTGAACCGCTTTTATCCTTCTTGAAATATTGTCCTTTTGATTGAACACATTTCCAAAATTTAATGTATTCAAAAAATTTCTTTGACATACTTTAATATTTGTGCAAGGTAGAAAACATTGGTGTCTTTGATAGGGATTTTCCACCAATCTTGCAACTAGTTCTTGAAGTCGAGATGAAAGGCCTGCATTATTTAATATTTAAAGGGTGAGCTCCTTCCTTGTTATGAATAAACCAAATGAAGATAAGAGGATTATGGTTTGAACCCAATCTAGGGATAGTAGAAAGGTGGAGATTATAAATAGTATTCCATGAGTTAGAGATAAGAACTTTATCCAACTTTACCTTAATAAGATTTCTCTACATCCTTTTATTGGACTAGGTAAAGGCACCACTTCGCTCAACATCATCAAGACCAGTTTCAATCAGAAAATCAATAAAATCAACCATATTGTTTGAGTAATATTCAAAACCCCCAAGATTTTATGATGGATATAAATGAGTATTAAAGTTTTCATCTAGAATTCTTCTATGATTAGTTAATTTATTGATAGTATCATTAAGATTCTCCCATAGTTTTTTCTAGTTGCTTTAGAGTTGGCGACATAGATGTTTTCTAGGACTTAGGATTCCTTAGTCATGATGTGAGTGAATTAATTAACTAGGCTATTGAGGATTTAATAATTTTCCCATTTAATATTGAAAGGGTTCAACATAGTGGTAATGCCTCTTGAAGCCCCCTCGACGAGGCTAATTGATAAGAAATAAACAAGTTCCAATACCAATTATTGGAAATTTAATCTCTATCCAAATATGATTTCAATGGATGAGATAAAAGAGTTGCAATAAAACAACATAAAAATCTAAAACTTATATATAGATATGAAAACTAAGTTTCCTTAATATGGAGTTACCATGATTATATCCATATTCTTTACAATGCAAAAAATCAACCAACATAACCTGTTTATAAACACTACCGTATATGAACTTATAACAACAATATATAAAGAATAACATCACCATAAGATAACAGAAATGAGGCAAAAATCAACAACATAAGAGCATCACATAACACAGGATTTATTGGAGAAACCCTTGTGAGAAAATTCCACCAAGAAGAGAGGCAAAGTATGATTTATCTTCAAACAAATGAGAGTAGAACTCAATCACTTACATTCTCCTCTTTTCCTCCAACATGGAAGCACTTGTGCACCTATGAACAACCTCTTTATGCCTCAACCTATCCTTGTCCCTACAAAAAAACTCTGTATTCATTTGTTGCTCATATGTTCTACATCCAAGAGGTTGAATTTATAGACTTGTGAAGGAATCTAATGTACCAAACATTATTCCCAAAGATGATCCTTTATTCCAAACTTCCCCAAATTCCCACTTCGGGATGCAAAGGACACCGATTTTGGCTCCAATAATTTTCCTCCAACTTGGGTGCCCAAACATGGAAGATAAACATTACATTAAATACAATAAATGATGGAATACCAAGAGACCCTGATTTTGGCTCCAATAATTTTCCTCCAACTTGGGCACCCAAACATGGAAGATAAACATTACATTAAATGCAATAAATGATGGAATACCAAGAGACACCCATTGCCTCATTCCAAGCACCCACTTGGAGAATCCCAACAGCCACTCATTTATATTTTTCCTAATCTTTTATTATCTCATACTATGTGTCAACATGTGGGAAAATATTAAATATTTATGCTCACAAGTCACGTTTATTGCAGCTAGTGGAACCCATCACCCCTTATGCATGTAATAAAAACAATGGCGAGAACTAATATTACAAAATATTTTCCAATACACCCTAAGTTCCTAGAGACACTTTTCAAGGATGTTTGAACCATGACATATGATTTACAAGGTAGATGACACCTTAATCCTAACATTCTCCCACTTCACATCAACATTGTAAATACACCCATAGGAATTAAAAACAAGGGAAGAACATGTCCCTTAGCTAATCATGTACTATCTAAATATTTACCATGCTTTCATGCTCCAACAAGATACATGCAAAACCCACCATGATAACCGTCATCAAGCCAAAAAATCATTCACATCCTCCAACATGCCACCTATGAAGGAAAAAGGAACATGTCAAGGTGAAACACATCAACTATCACTGAAACCTGCACCAATAGTTAAATGAACACAAGAATGAAATTGTAATGATATCAAAGGCTTTGAGTAGATGCCTTACTCATACCAATTGGAATAGAAACCACAACAAATTGTAACTCATCCAAACTAATCATACCTCAAACTAGGGTATAAAAATCATAGATAGAACTTCATGCCACCAACATACAACTCAAAATATACAATCAAGTCTTTGTATATCCATCCTCCTATCTCAATGTAACACAAGGCTAACCAAATTTTTTTGCATTAACACTAAAACAATCTTGTGGATATAGACAATCCACATCTAATTCATCCCACTGCAAGAAAGTAGGTAGCTAATCCACAACCTACATAACTCGTAGATCCAAAACTGGTGAAACATCCAAACTCATCATCACATCAGTAATTAGCAAACCAAGATATCAAAGAGAATAACCAAATATATATCCAAAAACTCCCACCACATGAGCAATGCCAAATTTGAAAATAGATCAAATCAAACCAAGTCTATCTTTATAGTACTTCACATAGAGGTTGTGGCTAACTCCTCTATTAGATAGTGTAAAGAAAACATACAATGATATGAAAATCTGAAAAATAAATATTTTGCAATACCTCTCACCACTAGTCTCCATAGCTCTCCCAAGTTCTTCACACTCAACCATGTGAAACCAAACATCCAAGAAGAATACCATGACCAAGATATAACCTACAAATAAAAACCTTATACTTGTTCCACACTAACATGTACCAAGTTGTGTAAAGTAAGATATCCTTCATCATTCCCATACTAAAAGGATATCAACATCTTAACATTCAAATCAAATGAAAACATGGAAAAAATAGATGTAAACCTCTCATACCAAAGGAAGATCAAACCAACCAATCATTATTACTACAAAAGGAATTTCCCAAAGCCATAAAACATTTCTTGTACCTCTCCAAACAAGTCCTTATAACTAAATCCATAGCTCAAGACCAAAACAAAGAGAACAATGGAAATCCATAAGCCACACATCTTCTTCTTAAAAACTTATTCAGAACTTCTATATTCAAAACTAAATCATATAAGAAGATAAGATACAAAAAAAAGAATGCATCTGATAATCAAGTAGGCAATACCTCTCATATCATTCACCTATCGAGTAGACCAAGAATGGGACACAAGATTGTCCTATGCACACAACACCAATAAATGGCAATCTTCTCTTCAAGTCCATAATGGATTCACATTCTTAACCAAGTGTAGGATCCTTGGTCTTTCGATTGAAACCCTCATCAAAGAGTATCCATATCAATATACGATCCCATAAATAAGAGATCTCTTAGCCTCACCCAAGTCTCTCTAGTCTCAATGAGCATCCACCAATCAATCCATGCCAATTTCAAATGTAACTCTACAAAATCATGAAGCTCCAAGAAAATGATTAATACTCAAAACCAAAGAGAAAAAACAAGACCATTGTCAAAGTTCCAACTATAGAATTAAGAACATATCATGATATCATGATTTAACATCCCCTCCTAGGAGATCACATTAAAATAATCACCCATCATTAAATGATGAATCAACATCAATTCCAAAACTCCCACTGAACTATGTAACCAAGATCTCTAGGCATAATGATAACCATCTCCTAATTGATGATCCTCCATGGCCTCAACACAATCAAAGAACTCAATACGATGAACTCCCAAAAGGTAAAGTCTAACTGCAATCTCCAAATTAACAAGATATAATCGCTACACATCATTTGTCAAAAGAACCAAAGATGTCATTAAAATCTCACTATAATCTAAGTGCATAATACAAGAGCTCCTTATGACACCAACAACTATTACAAAATACCATCCATCTTCTAATCAAAGATTATCCATGGCTCACTACAGATTGTAGCAACAACTTAGAACCAAAATCTTGAAACAAAGAAGATAGAACACATTATGTAGTTGCATAAAGATCCTACATAAAGTAATACTGAGTTTACATGGCATCATGACCAATATCATTGTCAACACTCTAATCAAAATGAATAAAGCTTTCCATGCACCATAAACTACTACTATAAATTCAAATGAACGACTATATCAAGTAATCCCAATAACCATCACTCACAATAATAAGCATACCAATGTAATAATGGTGACCAAGAATATGGACTACCAAAAAAAATCCACATCAGACAATTTTACAAGACCTACACATATAAAACATCTCAAAGGATAAATGCATAATCAATGCTCCAATCTCAAATAACTAAAAAGGATTCAACCTCACAAATTAGTATTATACAAAAAGGATAATTCAGGTATAGCATCTAGCTTTCCAAGACTCAAACACCAAGATCAACACTAGATTTGATTTTCCAAACAAACCCACATAGAAGTAACCACATATCAATAAGAACCCTCCAAGCAACCATGCAAACATGTAACTATCTTCATCTAGAACACCATGAATACAATATTATCATAGGTCTACATACCACATATTTTAGTTAACATGTAAAACATGTAAAACCATCTCTATAAATATTAAATCCATTTAAACATCTAGACATTCACATCAAATGTGTCATCTGAATAATGGAATAAGCATAGATCTATAAACCTGCACTTGAAAACAAGAGTAAACTACAACCCAATAGGAAAACCAAGTTTTCTAGAAGCTTATAACATATGAAACATATCAAATCCACAACTCACAAAGAGGTTAGTAGAATATCTTTCAGTTCTTTCATGTAACCAAGGGCTAAAGCCATGAAGCCAACATAAGCACTCCATTTTGTAGTCCAAATTGAGGGTGTTTCTCCATGTGACCAAGATGTCTCTACCCATCTAGCATGAACACCTTCTCATTGCACATGAACACAAGGTAAAGGAACAAAACCACCAAACAAGAGGATACACACATATTGTTAAACAAGAGATCTAAGTTACCAAAACATAACCAACTCCATAAAGATCCATAATCATAAGTTTCCAATGACCAATATAGATCACATTGAAAATATCCATGGCTTCCAATCTCACAAGTCTGCAAAAAAAATGTTAACTCACAAAAAATTCATTGCAGCTCCACAAGCCTTCTAGAAACCTTCAATTCCTTCTAACAAATTCCCACAAGCTTTCCAAGCTAAGAAATCAAAAAGAAGGAATACCCTGAAACTAGTTCATCTTAAGCTTTGATACCAAATGATGAGAAATAAATAGGTTCTAATACCAATTGTTGGAAATTCAATCTCTATCCAAATATGACTTCAATAGATGAGATACAAGGGTTGGAATACAACAACATGAAAATCTAAAACTTATATGCAAATCTGAAAAATGAAGTTTCCTTAATATGGAATTACCATGATTAGATTTGTCTTCTTTATGATGTCAAAAATCAACCAACATAACCTATTTATAAACACTAATTTATGTGAACTTATAACAACAATATATAAAGAATAACATTACCATAAGATAGCAGAAATGTGGCACAAATCAGCAACATAAGAGAATCACATAACACAAGACTTACATGGAGAAACCCTTGTGGGAAAAAACTCCACCAAGAAGAGATGAAAAGTATACATTATCTTTAAACAAATAAGATTAAAATACAATCACTTTCATTCCCCTATTTTCCTCCAACATGGGAGAACCTGTGAACAACCTCCTTATGCCTCAACATTTCCTTATTCCTACAATGAAAATCTACATTCAATTATTGCTCATATTTTCTACATCCAAGAGGTTGAATTTATAGACTTGTGAAGGTATCTAATGCACCAAACATGGGCACCCAAAGATGACCCTTCATTCCAAACATCCCCAACCCTTGGATTTTCACCTTGGGATGTGAAAGGATATTGGTTTTGGCTCCAATACTTTCCCTTCAACTTGGGATCCTAGACATGGAAGATAAACATTACATTTAATACAATAAATGATAGAATGTCAAGAGACACTCGTTGCCTCATTTCAAGCACCCACTTGGTGAATCCCAATAGTCACTCATTTATCTATTCCCTTATCTTTTATTATTCCATTCTAGGCATCCACATGTGGGGAAACAATATTAAATATTTATGTTCATAAGTCACCTTTACCACTACTAGTGGAACCCATCACCCCTTATGATTGTAATACAAACAATGGTGAGAACTAATATTACAAAATATTTTCCCAATACACCCTAAGTGTCTAAAGACACTTTCTAGGGATGCTGAAATCATGACATATGATTTACAAGGTAGATGGCACCTTAATTCTAACACTAATAGTATAATCTTCCCCAAACCAAACCTTGTTTGAAATTTGGAAAACACACTGAGTCTAGCATTTGTCTTTTGAGTGAGAAATATATCAGCATTGTTGTCAAGAATGTAAGATTTTAAATTGAACTA
>VDFB02086081.1:98012515-98180798 GCA_007258455.2 Sequoia sempervirens | reverse complement strand
ACCATCAGCCTTGGCAAGACTAAAGGCCTAAAAATTAAACTGTGAGGTATATGAATGGGTAGAGTTTTTGCAAAGTTATACCTTTGTTTTGAAACATAAGAGTGGAAAGTCAAATAGGGTTGCAGATGCCTTAAGTAGGAGGCATACATTGATGACAAAGATGCAGATTGAAGTGGTTGGGTTCAATGAACTCAAGACACTGTATGCAGAAGATCCTCATTTTGCAGAGGCTTGGAAAGC
This sequence comes from Sequoia sempervirens, assembly GCA_007258455.2. Taxonomy (NCBI): domain Eukaryota; kingdom Viridiplantae; phylum Streptophyta; class Pinopsida; order Cupressales; family Cupressaceae; genus Sequoia; species Sequoia sempervirens. The sequence continues at coordinate 98,180,558 of VDFB02086081.1, read as the reverse complement.
TTGCAAGGAACCTGTTATAGTGGATGGGACAAGGTGACTAGATTTCATAATCTAGGATGGCATGTTATTTAAGGGAAGTCAATTGTGTATCCCGAGAAGTTCCATGAGGGAGAACCTGATAAAGGAGAAGCATAGTGGAGGAATGATAGGACATTTTGGTTGGAATAAGACCATTGCCATTATCAGTGAGCATTATTATTGGCCTCAGTTGTCAGAGAATGTGAAGAAGTTTGTACAAAGCTACAGAGTATGTCAGATGGATAAAGGAGTGAGCTAGAATATAGGATTATATCAGCCCTTACTTGTACCAGAGAGGCCATGGGAGGATATAAGTATGGACTTTGTTCTTGGTTTGCCAAGGACACAACGAGGGAATGATTTAGTCTTTGTGGTGGTTGATAGGTTTTTGAATATGGCACGTTTCATTCCATGTCAGAAGACCCATGATGCAGTCCATATTGCTGACTTGTTCTTCAAAGAGGTGGTGAGGCTACATGGTCTACCAAAGAGTATTGTTTCAGATCGTGACACCAAATTTGTTGGGTACTTTTGGAGGACCTTGTGGAAGAAGCTGAAGACAGAGTTGAAGTTTAGTTCTGCACACCATCCACAAACAGATGGGCAGAGAGAGGTTGTTAACAAGAGTCTGGGTAACCTATTGAGATGTTTGGTAGGAGATAAACCCAAGGGATGGGACTTGATCTTACCCCAGGCAAAATTTTCTTACAACAATTCTGTCAATAGAAGTACTAGTAGATCACCATTCCAGATTGTGTATGGAGGTAGCCTTAGAACAGCTCTAGAATTGAGGAAGATGGACCACGAGAAGAAAATAAGTGCTAAAGCCAAAGATTTTTTAGAACACATCAAGGATATACATGAGAAGGTAAGAGAACATATTAACAAGATGAATATGTAGTATAAGGCTAAGGTAGATTAGAAGCAGAGGTATAAGGAGTTTCAAATTGGTGATGAAGTGATGGTCCACTTGAGGAAAGAAAGGTTTCCAATGGGAACATATAACAAATTGAATATGAAGAAGTTCGGTCCCTATAAAATTTTAAAGAATCATGATTCAGGGGATGCATATGAGGTAGAGTTGCTAGATGGATTCAACATTTCCCCTATGTTCAACATTTTAGATTTGATAGAGTATCATGAAGGTGGCGCAGAGGAAGTACCAACAATGGAATAGTGTGGGATTCCAGCATCTACTTCAAAAAAGCATGAGATTGAGGAAATCTTGGATAGTCATGTGGGAAGGAGTACCAGAAATAGGTAGTATAAAAAATATCTGGTGAAATGGAGAGGAAGGCCTATGGAAGATTCATCCTGGCTATCTAAGGTAGTGGTTGACTATTTGGATTTTCCTCAACCATCTAAGATGTGACGGGGTCACTTCTCAAATTACCCTGGGTGTCTGATGTAGGAGCATCCAGTGGTGTAAGGGAAATCTTGCATCACCCAAAAATAGTTAAATTTTAAGTTTATCATTTTTCAGATGTTTTTACATTTTTGGATACCCTTTTCATCATAATGAAATTCCCAATTTACGGTTTTTATTTTCTATTCCTGGGTTGAAAGATATTGCAATTTTAGTTTCTCAGATTTACACCTAAAAATCTTCCGAGTTGGATTTGAGGCACTTAGAGCTTCTGGAATGAACCTAAAACTTTCCAAAATTTGTGTAATAGATTTTTAGCACGTTCTTGACTTCGAGACCTTTCCAACGGTTCAAACGGTTCGTGAATCGGAGCCCTAGATCAAAAGTTATGGCCCTAGGAAGTTGGTGCACTTTCTAGAAGATACAATTGCAAATGTTCTTTTGAAATTTGAACTTCAAGTTGTAATTTTTGGTGCCAAACCACCTAAACTCAAATTTTAATGTTGTTTTGTCTCCAAACTAAAGAAGAGCTCTATTAATGGGCGGGTTTTTAGTATTTTTGGGCAACTTTTGGGGACAAGCTCGCATATTGCGAAAGGGTGATTATGTAGCTTTCTGTAACTTGCATGCGTTGTAAAAATTGGGGATTTGAGATCCTCTGCATGTAAGAAGTTCCATTTTATGAATAATAAAATTATTCTCTTGTTTGTGGGTTATTTTCTGTGTCTCGGGTTGTGCCCTCATCAAAATGGTGGGTTTTTTCACTTGAAAATAGAGTTTTTACCCTAGGGTTTGCAAAGATATCTAAGATACCAGAAGTTTCTTTGTTTTCTAAGCATATTGTGGCCTAAATAAAGGTGTCTGAGGTGGTGGCAGAGTCTAAAAGGTTGTGAAAGTGCTACATCTAATTAACCCTCAAGAATTACACTAAAAATAAGGGTTTTCTGATTTGATGGTTACAAGTCCATACAAATGGAATCCAATTGCATAATCTTTATTTTATTGGAAATTTATTTGCTTCCCGAAGGTGTCAGGGGTCTATGTGGTGTTTGAAGGTATGTTGCTTTGCATTTTTGGGCTAATTGAGTAGCCTTTTCAAGGGTGAATGTATAGGAAGTCAACACTGGTCCAAAGGAGTCTATGTAATTTCTCATATATGTTGTGTAACTTGGATATGGGTGTTTGAATCAGTCATGTGTTGGTCTGGTGTTTTGGAAAATTGTGGAGTAATTGGACAAAAACTAGTTTCTCACTATTACAAGGGTTTAAGGGGGTTAAAGAAGGAAATGTGTATTTAGTTGCTTGTCAAGTTTTAAGGGAGTTTTGGAATGTCCAAAGAGGTTAAAATAATCTTGTTAGATGCCTCAAATAGGAAAGTTGCAAAGAGTTTGTGATTGTGCCCTTGTCTCTACATCAATTTTTCACCTAATTTCACTCAGTCCAATGTAGCTCGGAGTGATTCGGTGTCTTTGGTTGCAAAAGAGGACCATCCATAGTGTACACGTACCCATATAGATGTGATAGAAAAATCCATTTGGTTGTACGAGTTGTGGAATAAAAGTTGCACCACTTTGCAACTTTACACTGCTTGCATCTGGCAACTTTTCCCTCCTCTGAAAAGTCATCACCATAGGAAAACGCCTCTAAGATAGCAAAAACCAAGAGATATTTTTGTAGATGGTCCCAACACTATCCCATAGCCTTAGACGGAGAGTCTGTAAGCATCATGGTCTCTAAGAAATAGCCCTTCAAAGATTGCTGCCTTTTAGCACTTTAGACTCTTAAGGGAAATCGCCAGTCCAATGTAGCTCAGAGTGATTCAACATATTGGGTGCAAAAGAGGACCATCCATAGCATACACGTACCCATACAAACGTGTTGGAACAATCCATTTGGTTGTACGAGTTGTAGAATGAAAGTTGCACCACTTTTCAACTTTACAATACTTGCATCTGACAACTTTTCCCTCCACTGAAAAGTAATCACCACAAGAAAGCACCTTCGAGATAGAAAAAACTAAGAGAGGTTTTTAGAAATGGTCTGATACAATCCCATAGCCTTGAATGGAGAGTTTGTAAGCCTCACGGTCTTCGAGAAATAGCCCTTCAAAGATTGCTACCTTTTAGCACTTTGGACTCTTAAGGGAAATTGTCGGTCCAATGTAGCTCAAAGTGATTCGGTGTATTTGGGTGAAAAAGAGGACCATCCCTAGTGTAAAAATACCCATGTGGATGTGTTGGAATAGTACGTTTGGTTGTACAAGTTGCGGAATGAAAGTTGCACCACTTTGCAACTTTACACTGCTTGCATCTAACAACTTTTCCCTCCACTAAAAAGTCATCACCATAGGAAAATGCCTCTGAGATAGAAAAAATTGAGAGAGGTTTTTGTAGATGGTCCCAACACAATCCTATAGCCTCAAATAGAGAGTCTTTAAGCATCATGGTCTCCGAGAAATAGCCCTTCAAAGATTGCTGCCTTTGAGCACTTTGGACTCTTCAGGGAAATCGTCGGTCCAATGTAGCTCAGAGTGATTCAGCGTATTTGGGTACAAAAGAGGACCATCCCTAGCATAAACGTATGTATTCAGACATGTTGGAATAGTCTATTTGGTCGTACGAGTTGCGGAATGAAAGTTGCACCACTTTGCAACTTTACACTACTTGCATCTGGCAACTTTTCCCTCCACTGAAAAGTCATCACCACAGGAAAACGCCTTCTAGATAGAAAAAATTGAGAGAGGTTTTTGTAGATGGTCCCAACACGATCCCATATCCTTAGAAAAAGAGTCTGTAAGCATCATGGTCTCTGAGAAATAGCCCTTCAAAGATTGCTTCCTTTTAGCACTTTGGACTCTTAAGGGAAATTGCCAGTCCAATGTAGCTCAGAGTGATTTGGCGTATTTGGGTGAAAAAGAGGACTATCCCTAATGTAAATGTACCCATCCAGACATGTTGAAATAATCTATTTGGTTTTATGATTTGAGGAATGAAAGTTGCACCACTTTGCAACTTTACACTGCTTGCATCTGACAACTTTTCTTTCCACTGAAACGTCATCACCACAGGAAAACACCCCCGAGATAGAAAAAATTGAGAGAAGGTTTTGTAGATGGTCCCAACACGATCCCATAGCCTTGGATGAAGAGTCTGTAAGCATCACGGTCTCCGAGAAATATCCCTTCAAAGATTGCTTCCTTTTAGCACTTTGGAATCTTAAGGGAGACTACTGGGTAGCATAGTTAACTTCTTCACAAACTTGGTTTGAAGTAATTTCATTCTTTTTTGTGCATTTAAAATGGAGTTTTAAGCCTTCCATGCTAAAAGTGACTTCTAAATAAATTCAAAGAACTTAACTACCTCATTCTTATTCATTTGTTTTGTAAACAAGCATTTTCATTCCAAGAGGTTGAGCTTTCATTTTTGCTTGTTGGATTGAAAGCAGACCATGACACAACTTTCTTTTTTCAAAAATTGTTTAGAATCATTGAACTAAGAATTTATCACACATCTATAGAGAAACATAGGAGTACTACAAAATAAAACACATTACACTTCGGTTCTCATTGACTTGATGTACTCTCCAACATCTCTCTTCTCTAAAAGCAACCTCTAAATCACTTCAAACACCTTAACTAACCAAAAGCGACCATAAAAGAGACCTCTAAATCACTTCAAACACCTTAACTACCTCATTCTTATTCATTTGTTTTGCAAACAAGTATTTCATTCCAAAAGGCTAAGTTTTCATTTTTTCATTCGAAGAAAAATCTTCCTATGCCACTGTTACACTGCACAGGTAAACCAAGTTTTGTATTGTGGACCTATATTAAGCTACCACTCTCAAGAACAATGTAAAAATGATACAAAATAACATTTGAGACTGCAAGAAGACATCAAAATGGCTAGTGTACTAAAAAAATTTATATGATTTTTGAAGAATGCTGATAACTCTACTCAGTTGTCTTGTTTTTTCAATATCATACAAATTGAACCCTGGCATAAATAGACTCTATATATCAAGCTACAACAATTCAAGTTTTAATGACATATATTTATCATGCATGTTTTAAATGACATTCAAGTTTATGGTGGTTTTTTTGTTTATATGATGTTATGTGATATTCTAATCATAATTCATGCTTCTAGGTTGCACATATATATATATAATTTTTACATGTTTTCTCCATTTTTTGACCCCTACACCACAAGTAAATTACTGCATAGCATGTGGAATGAGGGGCCAGCAGGCCTGAGACCCCTTTAAAGTTTTTTTGAGTTCATTTAAAATGAAGTTTTAAGCCTTGCACCCTAAAAATGACCTCTAAATAACTTCAAACACCTTAACTACCTCATTCTTATTCATTTGTTTTGCAAACAAGAATTTTCATTCCAAGAGGTTGAGGTTTCATTTTTTCTTGTTGGATTGAATGTGGACTGTGACACAACTTTCTGTTTTCAAAAATTGTTCAACATCATTGAACTAAGAATTTATCACATATTTGCAGAGAAATAGAGGAGTACTACAAACTAAAACACATTACACTTCAGTTCTCACTAACTTGATGTACTCTCCAACATCTCTCTTCTCTCATGTGGAGAGTTAGAACTGCTTGGCCATGCCTTTGCATCATTAGGGAAGTTTTTCTCTTTTTGACAATGTCAAAAGCATGGCTGCATACAGATTAGGAAAAATACCTTTGCTTTTAGATTAGCAATGCATGGAATATTCAAAAAGTATCCTTGATATTACAAAAAGGTATGTGTTTATACACTTCAAACGTGAAATCACTCTCAAGACCAATGTACCAATGATACAAAATAACATTTGAGACTGTAAGAAGACATCAAAATGGCTAGAGTACTAAAATAATTCTTATGACTTCTGAAGAATGCTGATAACTCTACTCAGTTGGCTTCTTTTTTCAATATCATACAAATTGAACCCTGACATCAATCGACTATGTATATCAAGCTACCACAATTCAATTTTCAATGATGAATATTTATCATGCATGTTTTAAATGGCATTCAATTTTATAGTGGTTTTTTTGTTTATATGATGTTATGTGATATTCTAATCGTAATTCATGCTTCTAGGCTATATATATATTATTTTTACATGTTTTCTCCATTGTTCGGGCCCTACACTGCAAGTAAATGGCTGCATATCATGTGGAATGAGGGGGCAGTAGGCCTGAGACCCCTTTAAAGTTTGTTTGAGTGCTTTCTTTTCATTTTTTGTGAGTTTTGTGCCAAGTTTCCTCAAATAAATGTGGTCTCATAGAATTCCATGACAAGCTAATACAATTGATAGCTACTCCTAGTTATTAGTTATGTAATGTGAAGTAATTGCATAACTACTTAGGTTGACTTTGTAAAAACTATATATTGTTATTGAAATTTTTTCATCTATCAACATCTATTTGTTACTTATGCAATGTGAAATAATGCTTTGAGTTTGAAAGATGTGAAATGCAATGTAATCAGCACTATGAATATAAACTACATAATATTTAACCATTCTTTTTATGCTATTGTACATTGATATTTAACCATTGCTCACTTGATTAAATTTTCAAAGAGTTTAATCATGCACATGAGGAGGAAATTAAATTTTGATTGTCAACTTCTATATATCAAATTATCTAATAATCAATTGTATGTCCATATACAAAAATGACATCAACACCAACTCAAACAAAGTTTTATAATATGTGGCATATGCCATCTTAGTATCTATTCAAATTTTACATGCCAAAATGTCTATCTCATCCTAAACTATTGGTGGATCATCAAAATGGAGCCTCTTTGAAGCACTCATTGGCTCTGAAGGTAGTTGCACAAGAGAAAGTCAAACCACAATTAAGATTAGTTATACTATATAATTTAAAATCAAATAATTAACATAAAAATAATTTACATTGAATTATAATTGAAATCTTGATTACCTGAAATATACATCTCTTCGAAGGGTCAGGATTCCTAGAATATACCCTTCTCAGAGAACCAACCAACCAACTTTTGTAACGTCAATATATATATATGTGAACAAAAACATCAAATTCATCCAAGTTAGCATAGAATTGCTAGTAATAAGAACATATTTACCAAGCACAAAATAAAATAAAAACACACCTCTTTAGGCTGATCTTTTTCTTTATCTCCTTTAGGTGTTTCGACACATCCTCCTTGAGGTGTTTCAACACCTCCTCCTTCAGGTGTTCGAATACATACTCCTTTAGGTATTGTGAAACTTTTCAACAATGATGTATAGCTCACAACCGCTTGTACATAAAAATGACAAGTACATATGAAACTATGAATCTATGTCAATGTATGCATAATCAATAAAAGATTTTATAAATCTTAATTCAATCAAATTTGATTTCAATTACCTTTCCCTTATCTAACATTGTTCCTCCATAGTTTGGAGATCATCGCACCTCACTCACACTAGGTGTTTCCTACAAGCAGAGAATAAGATAAACATATAAGTTAATATATAATTTCATTAGTGACAATTCAAATGAAAAGTAAGTATACAGTAAAAAAATGTAAATGAGTGAGTGCAAAAATACATATTGTGTGCATGTCAAATGAAATGGCCCTAAGGGTGCTATTAGTCACCTGTGTGAGCTCCTCCTTAGACATTAACTGTTAAATAGACCATGTAAATAAATATTAGTACTTGATACTATCTCTTATTAATATTAATTTTAAAAAAAATGCAAGTTATGAATTTACACCTTAAATGTTACCTGTGTAACTATTCCAATGTCCACCTTTCTAGTAGGAGAGGACTCTATAGGGTGTGCTCCACTCCCCTGCATGTGATCTGATATAATCTCCACATCTTGGATGTCATAATCAAAAGTGTCTAATGGATGCTCAACAGGCTGTACAATAGGACCCAAGCATATCTATTGGCACGTATTGAAAATATGTGGCACACAAATATGTGGACCCAAGGAGGATGATGCAACAACACTGGATCCATCACCAACACCACCAGAATGTGGCTGAGCTACTAAAGAAGCATGGGAAACCAAAAGACCACTCAAAGAGTGAATTGTTAGAGTAAAGGTTTTAACTTAAATATGTTAATTAAGTTACCTTTATTCCTCTCTTAAGATTTCACTTTAGTTTGCATATTGTGACATTTAATAATTATATTAATTATTAAATGTCTACCTATTAGGGTTTCTTTAGGGTTTCACAATATCCTTTTATAAAGATTGATCATTGTATTTTATACACTCTCTGATTAATGCATTTTCAGCTTTCAGAGCACCTTTTCCTTTTATCTAGAATGTCTTCCTTCTATGATAGGTTATTTGCATGCAAGTGATCTTCGGGGTTTGTGAGGTTGGCTTTCTCAACTTCAACATGGTATCAGAGCTCCAAATCTATGACTGCCTATTCATTTTGTAAAGATTTAAGCTTACAGAGTTTTTTTTTCTGTGCAAGGGTTTCACTCCTGGTACTTTTTGCTAGATCAAAGGGGTTTTCCATCATTTTTTGAGAAATTTTGACCTTGATCTCTCAAAAATTGCATGCCAGTACAAAACGAACCTCATGGGTGCATTGAGAAGGCCCAAAAACCCCTATTTTCATATAAAATATGATAGGGTTTGCTGAAAATTGATTTTTTAGTGTTTTTGGAGAATCTTAAAACAATTGCAGAAAAATCCGTATGATTGTTCAGATCCATGTGGATGCCTCGATTTTTGTGTCATTTTTTGGTGTCTACATTAATATTGAGCTGCCTCAATTTTCATGCCATTTTGCATCGATTTTTGGTCCCCTTTTGATTTATGTGTTACCTCGATTTTCATGCCATGAAGGTACAGTTGAATATTTTATTAATTTTTTAATCTTCAAATTAACAAAATGTTTGGTTTAAAGCCTAAATGAGAATATTTAGTAAAATGGTCATATTTTGAGCATACGGTGTTAGTTGTTTGAAAACAAGATAGCGTCAAAAAGTTGGTTCCGGTACCGATCTGGTGGTATAGGTGTGGTTTTTGGAGTTTTTCTGTTTTGATGGTTTTTTCCTCAGTCAAAGTTAGAACATGTTTTTTGCACTCCCAGGGGTGTAACTTTTGCATATGAACTTCATTTTACGGAAACGAATAGGCATCAGAAAGCTTGTTCAATGCTCTACACAATGATCAGACTTATTTTCCTAGATTCTACCCCAAGTATATTTTATTTAGCATTTTGTGTTTTCATAGTTTGCTTAATTACTTGGACGTTTTGGCACTTGGGAACCTCCTGTTTGTGTCATTAGGCTCTATTTCATTTGATCTACATGTTGTAAGGTTTTTTTTCTTAGATTTTTTTATTTAAAGAGTTATCATGGGTTTTTCTACTCACCCCTTCAGTTGTAATTCTAAAATGGGATAATTATGAGTCATGGACAAAGGGCATACTTACACATTGTAGATGGGTTAATATTTTTCCTTATTTGTATGGTCTCATATTTGAACCTGCCACTTCAAAGGGAAAAATAGCTTGGGATATCATTAGAGATCACATAGTAGGACTTATATTGTGTAGTGTTGATAATGACACTGTGTGGGCTATATCAGACATTGATTATCCCCACCCACTTTGGACACATCTTTGGGAGATCTATGGAGACCCCAATCTCTCTCCATTCCTAGAGGATCCTACTTTAGATTGTCTTTTATCCATTGCTTGGAGAGATAATATTCCCTTTGATCATGATACTTTAGAGGAGCTTGAGTATTTAGACACCCTTACATGTTTTGATGGATCAGAGGCTTGTCTGACAGTTCCTACTCTTCAGACTGAGATTATACATGTATCATCTGTTGTTCTTGATTACATCAATATCGCCACATTGGCCCCTATGGATTCAGTTTAGCATCATGACCATCTTGGTCATTCATTATTTGCTACATAATAGGATTCTTATCTTGCAAACACATTCTTGTTTGTTGAGTCCCACACTGCAAATCTTGAGGATTATTTTGAGGACATTCATCTCCTCTACCTTGAAAGTCAAGTTATCACTATACGCCCACCATTATCTATGCATTCAAAGGTTGCATTTTAGGATTCTCCACATCAGTTTAGATTTGGCATCATTTGTTTTAGTTTAGATAGAGTGATTGTTCAACATCCTATCATGGTACACATCTTGAGACAGATTGGTTCATCACTCTTCACAAGGTTTCTTCGACATCATCCTTTGGATCCATTTCTTCCCAAGGGGAGGAATATTATCTATCGCTTAAGGATCTCTTTTTGGATTCTACATCTGGCATCTACCATTGCGACATGAGTTTCTTCATTGTGGGGGGGCCTTCTTGTCTCTTTATATCTCTCCTATGGAGACTATTGTATATGTGCTTATATGATAGAAGTTGTCTATGGGGGGTATCATGTAATCCACCTCCTATCCTTCTTTCATTAGTGCATTTCATTCTTTTCTTTTCTCTCTTTTGGAGGGGGGTTTTGTTCCCATGAGGTTTTCTCCCTTTCTCCACTTTACAGAGATTTGGTTGTATTCAGGTACCTGATCAGGCCTAGTTTCCAGGACCCTTGTTTGATTTCATGCATTGTAGTTACCTTTGCTTTCTTGCACATGTTTGTAGTTGCACTCTTGCTCATCTTAAGGGGGGTGTTAGAGTAAAGGTAGTAACTTAATTATGTTAATTAAGTTACCTTTATTTCTCTCTTAAGATTTCACTTTAGTTTTCATATTGTGAAATTTAATAATTATATTAATTATTAAATGTCTACCTATTAGGGTTTCTTTAGGGTTGCACAATCTCCTTTTATAAGGATTGATCATTGTATTTTATACACTCTTTGATTGATACATTTTCAGCTTTCAGAGCACCTTTGCCTTTTGTCTAGAATGTCTTCTTTCTGTGATAGGTTATTTGCATGCAGGTGATCTTCAAGGTCTGTGAGGTTGGTTGTCTCAACTTCAACATGAATGGCCTAGATAGTCTGTGTGGCTGCATCCTTTGTAATATTTGGATGTTGTACTAGAGGTGGCGGAGGAAGGGGAGGAGCGAGAACATGTGGGTGCCTGACTACTATAACTACCCCTGGCCTATCCTGGGGCATACCTCCACCAATGCCTTGAAAGGGTTTAATGTCAAAGTGATTGACATGATTCCCTAACAAAAACTTAGCATATAATTTTTTAATAAAGTAAAAAGGTACATCAAGATTATTGTTGGGTGGTTTATCAAAAACCATACACCAACGATCCCAAAACTTATCTACTCTGCCCCTATGCATGCACCATTTTATAGAAAGTTTTGGTTTGTTAACATTAACTAGAAAACCAGTGTTGGGGATAATAAATAAAGAGGCTATTTGGGATTTTGTTATTTGGATATTTTTCACATCATCATAAGACAATCCACATGCATAATATTCCCTCATGGTTTCTCACCATGAATGAAAGGCATTATGTTGGGTGGAGAGGGTTTCTACATTTGTAATTATTCCTGTCAATGTGGTTGAAACATGAGATAATCGAGGGATTTTCTTATAAACATCACAAATTCCCCTCAATTGCTCCAATTTTTCACCAATTAAGTCTTCAATTGATGGCTGCGGAGGTGGTGGAGCATTTGGCATTTTTGCATTTTCATTCTCAACTGGTGGAATTTGTGCATTCTCATTCTCAGCAGCCATAATGCCTGATTAAAGTTAAAAAATAATTAATCTAATTAAAATTAGACAATATAAATGAAAATATTATAAAAATACCCTAGTTTTTGAAAAAAATCCAAAAAAAACCTTACTTTTTAACAAAAATATATAAAATTCTCTATTTTTTAATACAAATACATAAGCAACACTATTTTTAGATCAAAATCCATAAAAAACATTCATTTTTTTATCAAAATCCATTCTAAACTCAATTTTTTCATAAAAATTCAATCAAAAACTCTATTTTAAAAAAAAATCCACAAAAAACTAATTAAAATTATCCAAATCTAATTCAAAATTGAATCAAAGAAAATAAATATCTAAAATCTTACCTTTTCAAATCAGATATTGGTGAAATCGGATATCTGTTACGCGAAGAACCTCCTCACTGTGCGCCCACGGGTTGTTTGACTGTCAAATGATTTTAAAACAATCATAAATTTGTATATATATACTTTTTACAAACTGGATATCCGATTTGGATTGGATATCCTATTTGGATAAGATATTTGATATGGAAAACTAGGATTGGTGTTTTCTTTAGTGGTGTGTATTAATACCCAAGCCAAAAAAAAGTCAACACAATATTTTTGTGATTTTGGGTCAATGAAAGATGTGTTTTTTTTCTCATTTCCAGTTTTTGGCCCACCATGATCTTGCACATACCCCACTCTCTTTGTGTCATTCTTCTAGTTCTATGTGTATTTGGGGAATGATGATAGTTTCAAGCTCTTTCATTAAAACATTGCAACAACGAACATACTGACCCCAAATTCATAGATCCCTTTTATGTTTGGTGTGATTTCTTTTCTGGGGGGAAATCCCCTTTCTTTTTCTTTCATTTTCCTTGACATAACACAACCTAACTTTGAAACATATGACTTGGCATAAAAATTTTCAAGTTGGCTCTTGTGTCTTGTTTTCTTTTTGCTTTTCTTTTCTTCTCTACTTTCAAGTAATTGCTCATAGAAAAATGTGTAGCAATTCCTTTAAAGTGGGGGCCATAAATTACCATAATTCATTTGCATTCTTGGTTCCTAGTGTAGCCTTGTCGTTTGTGTGACACATTTGTTACTTTGTGGATGACATTGGGTGTGATGTCTTTCATAAGTGTGATCTATCTTAGCATATTGATTTCCTCTTGGTTTGATGTGACACACTGCATCCCCTAAGTTTTTATTATACTATTATTTGATTGGTCCTCTCTTGGAGACATTAGACACAATCTTCCCTAAGTGATTGACCTTGCATAAACTTAACAAGACTCCTTTGAACATATTTTTCATTTTTCCACCTTGCATAACATAACTTGCATGATTGTGGTACCTTTGTCTTTTCATTCATAAGCATTTATCTTTGTGGTGCCTTGTTAAAGTTATCAATGGGCATAACTTTAACATGGTTGAGTGGGAAGCCCACCTATCGGCATAACCTATCGGCATGACTTTTCCCCTAGCCACTTTTGTGTTTTTGTGAGTGCATACCAACTAGCGTATGTTTCTTAGATTTTTGGGACTTTTCACCCCATAGACAAGTAGTTATGTGGCCCCAAAGTGAGTACAATTGGGCTTTCTCACCCGATGGACTGTCCTGTGTTTTGTCACCCCAGAGTTAGTACACATTCTCTTTTAGCCTAGATCTTATCCACAACTAGTTGAATTAGTGATTGAAGCTTCATTAAATTCATTTCAAACACTTGTGTGTTCCTTTGTTCTTATGTTTAGTTTTCCATGGGATCTTCATCCTGGGGGCTTGATCATCTCTCTTGATTGTTGTATTCCATCTTGCTAATGTAAGTGCATTTGAACCCTCCTCTTAATGTTCATGGCTACTTTAGTGTGAGTTTTATGTAGGATCATCCTCTCACTAAAGTGGAGGCTAAATGTGCCATAGAAAAATGGCCCCTTGTCATTTTCATGGCCTTTTAGGTCATGTTTCATGGTATTTGATATGTTTTGCTTTGATTTTATGTTGCAACATGGCTTGAACATACATATTTAGGTGCTAAAATTGAAATAATGATGTCATGTGAAGGTGTTGTGAAGTGTTGTAAGACATTTCTACATTCTTCTAGACTCTATTCATTACAATTTGCCTAAAAATCACCTTTTTACACATCATCAAGTCCTATTTTGAAGTGTTTTAAAGTCTTGTATTTCAAGATTTCACACTTTCATAGGCACAACCTCACTATTTATCTCTTCTTATGACTTAATTGACCCCTTTATGCCCTCATATGCTTTAATTAAGTGTATTTTTGGATATTATCCTCACAAACAACATTAAATGAAACTTAATTCCCGACACTTTTTTTAGGTCCTAGGTAGGACCCATTCACCATTGGTGGTGAATGAGTCCTCCTTGGCCCCAAATTCAAAATATTTTAAATTTGTTTTTAGGATTTTATTAAAATTCACTTGATGTCGGGTTGTGATGAGGTATGAATGGGAAAATACAACACAAGATTGTATAAATAGGCATTTTTCATCTCATTTTATATCTCGTACAATCTCATTCATTCAAGAAACCTCATACAAGAATTCAAGCATCTTACAACATCTTTTCAAGCAACATTCAAGCAATTTGAAGCATCCATTGGCATTACTTTAGACTTGCATTATCAAGAGATCGGTGAGTTAATAGAATTTTCATGTTGTTAGTTTATCTTTCCCTTAAATTTCATTATTCTATTAAGGGTTTGATTACTTCAAGTGGGGTTTGACTAAGGAAAACCCCTATTTTATAACCCTCATCTATTTTTCCCTCTTGCATGTGTGTTTGCAGACTTAGGTATGCAAATTTATCAAGTATTTATGTGTTGAAAATTGGAAAGAAAATTCAAATAGGTGTTTCAAGTCAATGTAAGTATATTTCAAGCTTGAAGAGAGTTTTTTGTCCGTTTCTTGCAAAATTGACTTCAACAACCCGACAGGTAGACATTTCCAGATCTGGTGTTGCATGTTAGAATCCAAGATCACCTGCATGCGAGATGGATACCTGTCACATGAAAAAGATATGAAGAACCAAAAAAGATGTTGTCTGTAAACCTCTCTGTAAAAATGCATTAAGAGAATCAATTATTACATAGAGATCAATCCTTATGAAGGAGATCAAGAAACCCTAAAAAGGAAATCCTAAATGAAACCCTAGTGTGCACACTTAATAATTAATAATTAATTATTAATGTTCCTAAGTTTAGCTTAAGTAATAAAGAGGAATAAGTGACTTAATTAATTAATCAATGTGATGTAATTAATTAAGCATAATAACTTATTACTCTAACACCTTAAGATGAACTTAGGAAGAAGCTAAAACACTAGAATAAGATGCATGTAAGCAAAGATGGGTCCCAACAACTAGGCACGATCAGGTACCCATTTACAAATGCAAGATGAGTAAGAGAAGGAAAAACCCAGTGGGACAAACCCCTTACAATGAGATAACATGCTGCAAAGAAGCACTAGAAGAACTCTGTAGAGTAACACTGGAACTTGATATAGGAAAGCAAGGAAATATTCTTCTGTATACAACTGAAACCGGATGAGAGTCACTGATTGACTCAAGGAATCATGATAAAGCAACAGAAAACCCGATGCCATGGAACACTCGAAAACTCCAAACTGGAACAACTCTAGAATCTATGAAGCAACAAGCAATTATTAAATGATGTATTACTGAAAATGAAGTGCAAAGATGCAAGATGCACTCTCCCAACTGCCAAAATATCCAAGTAATCACCAAACAACCCATCGGGCCAAATCTGGACTAATTGATAAACTTGGGACAGATACAAAAAAATTGCATGGACAACAACATAGAGCTCCTCAATACCTTTCCAACACCGCAAAAATCGGAGATCGTGGCAAAAAGTTATGAGCTCGGAAGTCCAAAAAATATTTAACTTCAAACAGCAATAAATGCAGAAAAATAGTAAAATACTATAAAATAAAATGCACCAAATGAAAGTGCTCGGAACCAGCTTTCCAGTGATATCTCGTTTGCCCGATTTCGATACCGTATGCCCAAGTTATGGCCAAAAGAAAAAAATTGCTCTTTTAGGGCCTTTTAGGGCAAACTAGGGTTAGGAGGGGCAGAAGGAGACCCACATCTGACCCGATGGCGTCCAGTGAACCACCCAAGAGAGAAAAATTTGTGAGCCATCGCCACGTCACCAAAAAATGGCTACAAATGAAAAAAAAATTTAGCACTTAATTAGTGCATGTGACCCTTGGTTTAGTCTGGTCTCTTCGGTGGGCTGGGGAAGCCTGATTATAAGACTTATGTGGAGGATATATATGAGCCCTCAGTGATGCAGCGGAGAAATTGTGAGGAGCCCGGTTCTCCATGGCCGACCCACTTGTCTTTGGAGGAGCCCGGCCGGCCCAGGCTAGTCAGCCAGTCGCGGGAGGTGGCCCGGCCGCCCGTGGCCTCCCTCTGACCATTGCTGCCGAATTAAGCCCTTGGCGTGAAAGCGCCTACTCTATCTTGGGCGGTGCACAAAAAAACTAAAAAATTTCAATTTTTTTAATTTTTTTTTGAAATTTTTCAAAGAAAGTGCTTCGATCTGCATGCTGGGGAGGCCGTACGGCCCCCCAAACAAAATTTTTTTGCCTCCCGGATCAACTGCACCAAAATGGATAATTTGATAGGTGTTTCTAGGGTTTTGGGACGCTGCGAACACGATGTCGATGTCTGTTTGAGCCAATTGTGTCCTGAAAAAATGGCTACCCTGAGATCTTGCAGAAAAGATGCCTGTGGAAACCCTTGCACTTGAAACTCACAAAGAGGCCATATCTTCAGATCACGAACAAGCAGCTGTAGGTCTGGAGCTCTGATACCATGTTAGAATCCAATATCACCTACATGCAAGATGGATACCTGTCACATGCAAAAGATATGAAGAACCAAAAAAGATGTTCTCTGTAAACCTCTCTGTAAAAATGCATTAAGAGAATCAATTATTACATAGAGATCAATCCTTATGAAGGAGATCAAGAAACCCTAAAAAGGAAATCCTAAATGAAACCCTAGTGTGCACACTTAATAATTAATAATTAATTATTAATGTATTGCCTAAACAACTTAAGTAATAAAGAGGAATAAGTGACTTAATTAATTAATCAATGTGATGTAATTAATTAAGCATAATAACTTATTACTCTAACACGCCCCCTTAAGATGAACTTAGGAAGAAGCTAAAACACTAGAATAAGATGCATGTAAGCAAAGATGGGTCCCGAAAACTAGGCTTGATCAGGTACCCATTTACAAATGCAAGAATGAGTAAGAGAAGGAAAAACCCAGTGGGACAAAACCCCCCTTACAATGAGATAACATGCTGCAAAGAAGCACTGGAAGAACTCTGTAGAGTAACACTGAAACTTGATATAGGCAAGCAAGGAAATATTCTTCTGTATACTACTGAAACTGGATTAGAGTCACTGATTGACTCAAGGAATCATGATAAAGCAACAGAAAACCCGATGCCATGGAACACTCGAAAACTCCAAACTGGAACAACTCTGGAATCTATGAAGCAACAAGCAATTATTAAATGATGTATTACTGAAAATGAAGTGCAAAGATGCAAGATGCACTCTCCCAACTGCCAAAATATCCAAGTAATCACCAAACAACCCATCGGGCCAAATCTGGACTAACTGATAAACCTGGGATAGATACAAAAAAATTGCATGGACAGTAACATAGAGCTCCTCAATACCTTTCCAACACCGCAAACGAGGCAAAAATCGGAGATCGTGGCAAAAAGTTATGAGCTCGGAAGTCCAAAAAAAACATCTGACTTCAAACAGCAATAAATGTAGAAAAACAATAAAATACTATAAAATAAAATGCACCAAATGAAAGTGCTCAGAACCAGCTTTCCGGCGATATCTCGTTTGCCCGATTTCGATACTGTATGCCCAAGTTATGGCCAAAAGAAAAAAATTTCTCTTTTAGGGCAAACTAGGGTTAGGAGGGGCAAGGAGGGGCCGTACGGCCGATGACGTCAGCGAGTCACAGGAAAAAAATTGGCCAGGCATAAAAGTGTTGCATAAAAAAATGCATTGCAAAATGAAAAAAAAAAGAAATTGTGCCAGTGGGTACATGTGACCCATTGAGTGCAACGAGATATAGCCGATTGGCACGGTGGAGCCCTGGTCCCCCATAAGGACCACGCTAGAGGATATGAAACCCCTCGAGAGTTTGGAGAACAGTGGGAGCCGATTCCCCTCCATATGGTGCCTTGTCTTGGAGGGGCCCGGCCCGGCCGGACTAGTCGGCGGTCTGCGAGGAGGTGGCAGCCGCCTGGTGGCACGCCACCTCTGAGGTAACCGCCCGAATTGGCCTTGGCCCAGTGGCCCTTTACCTTCGCGGGCGGTGCACAAAAAAACTAAAAAAATTCAAATTTTTAAATTTTTTTTTGAAATTTTTCAAAGAAAGTGCCTCAATCTGCGTGCTGGGGAGGTCGTACAGCCCCCCAAACAAATTTTTTTTGCCTCCCAGATCAACTGCACCAAAATGGATAATTTGATAGGCATTTCTAGGGTTTTGGGACGTTGCGAACACGATGGTGACGTCCGTTTGAGCCCATTGTGTCTCGAAAAAATGGCTACCCTGAGATCTTGCAGAAAAGATGCCTGTGGAAACCCTTGCACTTGAAACTCACAAAGAGGCCATATCTTCAGATCACGAACAAGCAGCTATAGGTCTAGAGCTCTGATACCATGTTAGATTCCAAGATCACCTGCATGCAAGATGGATACCTGTCACATGCAAAAGATATGAAGAACCGAAAAAGATGTTCTCTATAAACCTCTCTGTAAAAATGCATTAAGAGAATCAATTATTACATAGAGATCAATCCTTATGAAGGAGATCAAGAAACTCTAAAAGGAAATCCTAAATGAAACCCTAGTGTGCACACTTAATAATTAATAATTAATTATTGATGTGCCTAAGTTTAGCTTAAGTAATAAAGAGGAATAAGTGACTTAATTAATTAATCAATGTGATGTAATTAATTAAGCATAATAACTTATTACTCTAACATTGCAAAGTTGTCCTCTAATTTTCTAGAAGTTTGGGAGAGGACTGATTCACAACCAATGGTGAATGAGTCCCACCTTAGGATTGAAAATATGATTTTTGTCAGATTTTGGATCTTGACTGTCAGAAACCAGTTCAAGACACTGTTTTACTAGGAGGACTAATTCGCCACCCTGGGCGAATGAGTCCCACTATGAAAAATCAATAATTTTGATCAAGATCCAGAACATTCTAGAAAAATCACAATTCATCTAGGTGCACTTAGATTCATCCCTATACTTTCTATTTTGCATTATTTCTTAATTTACATAATTGTTTGCATATCACAATGTGTTTTCAAACATAGCTTAAATTGCACTTTTGCATTGATTTTCATTCATTTAGATAATTCAATTGCATTTATTTTACTTCATTTAGGCATAAAAAGATCACACATAACATTAATTGAATGAACCCCATGCATTTTTGGGTCCTATCTCTCTCCTTTTAGGTGAAAAACCTAGAAGAGCTAGAGTTGTCCATAGTGACCCAAAAATCTATAGTTTAGGGATATGGAATCCCAAGATTCTCACAAGAATAAGGAGAGGGAGATAAAATTTCAAGGCTTAAGGAAGCCAAAGATAGAGAGCAATCTAGAGTTGCAAGAGCCAAGAGTGTTGCAAAGAGTGCTATAAGAGCTTGAGAGATTTGCAAAGAGAGATGCCAAGAGAGCTTGAAAGTGTTGTAGAAGAATGTTGTAACAAACAAGAGAGTTGTGCTTGAAAGATCAAGATGGGAGAGTGCCAAGATGGAGAAGAATAGGAGAAGTTAGGAGTGAAGCTAGAAGTTAGAGAGACAAATGAATTGAAACAATGGCATTTAATGAGGGAAAAGAAGATTATCCAGCTGTTACAAGGCATCCTGAGTAGTTACCACCAAAAAAAGGTGAGGACAAGTGGAAAACATGCCCAAATGCAACTATTTGAATGTTGAAATGTCATAGGATGCTAGCATTGTCTGAAAACGTATGTGTGGCACACTAGTGTCTAGATACATCACGCTACAAAACAACAAGAACGGGAAAAGTGCAAGATTTGATGCAAAGTTGGCACACGAGGGTAGCTACTAAAAAGGGGTACTAGAGCATCCTGACAATGGAAAAAGGCTGATGTAAGGTCTCAAATGAGCCTACAAAAATGCTAGGGGAGTGGACACTAAAGTAGATACAAGAATGAATGTGAAATTGCAAGTGATACAATTTTACAACATTATAGGTATAAAGGTCAATAAGGGGATCATATTGGATTTTTTGAGTAATAGTAGGATCTTGAAGATTGGGTCATCTTGGATACCATGATCACAAATAGGATATGGATAAAATATTGAGTTGACATGGATATCATGATTATTAGAAGGGATTCATGGATGGACTTGGGGATAAAATCATGATCAAAGTCTAAAGTATCATGGATGCTATAAATAGGATCTTGGTCAAACATTTGATTAACATAGATGTCATAAATATGATTTTATCAAGGCTCATATTATATTGGATTGTTATATGCACATTAAAAATGAGAGGGGGATGAATACCTTGTACATTAAAACATTTAATCCCTCATTAACTTACAAACCGTTATCAAACTTTAAACTATCATTAAGTATTAGTATAATGTAAATGTTATGAAATAACTTGCACAATAGAAGAATATGATATAAAATATGCTGCAAATACTTGATAATAACTGAGAATAACAAGCCACTTCGAGGGGGAAAACCTCCAAATATCTCTAATGAGAACACACTTCACAACTTGATAATGAAATAAGACTCACAACCTCCTATATATACCTATTTATGCCAAGGATATCACCTAGGAGACTTAGACACACCTATATAAGACTTAGGCCGACCTAAACAACTAAATAACAATATACTAATGATAATATGACTTAATAGAGAGTTAAGATAGCCACAAGCCGACTATTCATAACCCGATGTACCATAATATTAAGGGCGTACCATGCCCCCTTCTTCAAAGAAGCATTGTCCTCAATGCTAATCAAGTTTGGAAACTTTTGAATGAACTCCTCATCTTCCCATGGCATCTTCAACTGGTAACTTCTTCCATTGGATGAGATACTCAGTGATAGTTCTATTCCTCAACTTCTATGCGTGTTTGGCGAATGCACTCTGGTTCCAAAATGATTCTTCCTTCTTCATCCAACTTGGGAAGTGTTGTTTGAGTGGGAATATTATGCCCAATTACCTTCTTCAAACAGGAAACATGAAAAACTAGATGTATCTTTGTTGTTGGTGGCAACTCAAGCTTGTAGGCAACACTACCAATCTTCGATGATTTGGTATGGACCATACTTTGGAGACAACTTATTATTCTTTCTTTGCTGCTTTAGTGAGATTTTATTCTGCAATTTGAAGACCCAATCCCCAACTTCAAAACTTCTTTCACTACGATGTTGGTCTGCCTGTTGTTTCATTCGATTTTGTGCCATGGCTAAATTCTCCTTGAGTCCTGAAAGTACTTGTTGTTGATGAAACAAGTGGTCTTCTACTACTTGAACTCTTGGGGACACCTTAATTGATGATGTGATGGAAGGAGGATGATATCCATAAAGTGCCTAAAATGGAGACATTTTTGATGAGCTATGAAAAGAAGTGTTATACCACCATTCTGCAAGTGGTAGCCAATCTACCCACTGGGACTATTTCTCTGAAGTGAAACAACGTAGATATCCTTCCAAACACTTATTAACAACCTCTATTTGCCCATCTGATTGAGGGTGGTATGAAGAGCTAAGAGCCAATTGAGTACCCAAACATGAGAATAAATCTTTCCAAAAGTGACTAGTGAAGATAGGATATAACGATCACTAACAATAGCTTTAGGTGTACCATGTAGCTTTTGGATATTCTCCAAAAAAGCTTTAGCCACTGCACTTGCTATAAAATGATGTGCTAATGCAATGAAATGTGCATATTTAGTGAGCCGATCAACTACCACCATGATGACATTATGACCTTTAGATTTGGGAATCCCTGTGATGAAGTCCATGGATATCTCTTCCCAACGCTGGCTAGGAATAGATAAGGGTTGCAAGAGACCTAGTGTCTTAATTGTCTCCCCTTTATGCCTTTGACACACCAAACATTCAACCACAAATTTTTGAACATCACCCTTTAGCCCTTCCCAAAAGAAATCTTGCTTGACTCGATGATATGTCTTCAAAAATCCTGAATGACCACCCACTGGAGACTCATGCAACTCTATGAGAATCTTGATTTTAAGGTTGGAATTCTTGTAGAGATACAAATTCTCTTTATACCAAAGAGTATCTCCCTTCCAACAAAACTTATCTGAACTACTAGGATCACTTTTTAATTGCTTGATGAGATTACTTGTCGCAACATTGTTTTGCCACTCTTCTTTGGCTTCCTCCACCCAATTTTCTTGTAATATTGAAAGGGCACACAATAAGGCTTCATCTTTCTCATCCTTCCTTGATAGTGCATCTGCGACAATATTTTCTTTCCCTTTCTTATATACAATCTCAAAATCATATCCTAACATCTTAGTGACCCATTTTTGTTGCTCTTCAAAAGATAGTCATTGTTCCAAAAAATATTTTAGGCTATCATGATCTGTCTTAACCTTGAAATGTCTACCCAATAGATAAGGCCGCCATTGTTTCACTGCATGGAGTATTGCTAGCATTTCCTTCTCATAAATAGGTTTTAGTAGATTTTTACCTTTTAATTGACGACTCTCAAAAGAAATTGGTCGACCTTCTTGCATGAGCACTGCTCCTATCCCATTTCCAAAAGCATCACATTCCACAATGAATTCCTTGGTGAAGTCAGGAGTGGCAAGTACTGGAGTTGTACACATAGCCTCCTTCAAACTCTCAAATGTTGTATTGGCAAACTCATTCCAATGAAAATAATCTTTCTTCAATAGAGTGGTGAGAGGTGCCGCTATACTACCATAATTCTTCACAAATATTCTATAGTACCCTATCAATCCCAAGAATCCTCTCAGTTTCTTAATGGCTTTTGGAATAGGCCATTCCATGATAGCCTTAATTTTGTTAGGGTCCACCTTTACTCCTTCATGTGAAACTATGTGTCCCAAATACTCCACCTCTATAAGACCAAAAGCACACTTGGATGGATTAGCATAGAGTTTATCATCTTCAAGTATTTGTAATGCTTGGTCCACATGTTGCAAATGTTCTTCCCAAGTCTTGCTGTAAATCAATATATCATCAAAGAATACTAACACAAACTTTCTCAAGAACTTCTTAAAAATGGAATTCATCAAACTTTGGAATGTAGGTGGTGCATTGGTAAGACCAAATGGCATCACCAAAAATTCATAATGACCCTCATGAGTCTGAAATGATGTCTTACAAATATCTTTCCTCCTTAATCCTAATTTGGTGATAACCAAATCTAAGATCTAACTTGGTAAAAAACATAGCTCCATTTAATTCATCTAGCAAATCATCAATGATTAGAATTGGAAACTTATCTTTAATGGTGTACATGTTGAGCACTCTATAATCTAGACATATGCGCCAAGTATCATCCTTCATGCGTACCACCCACCGGCAAGGAGTAAGCACTTTGGCTATGCCTGATGATTCCTACCTATAGCATCTCTTCAACAATTTTTTCTATCTCACTCTTTTGTATGTGTGGATACCTATAAGGCCTGATGTTCGGTGGTTGGCTCCTTGGGACTAACTGGATGGCATGATCATCATCCCTCTTAGGAGGAAGTCCTTTAGGCATATCTCCAAGAACAACTGAGTGACGATCAATTATAGCTTGCAAATCTAGATGAGTAGGAGTAATAGATTGAGAGACTTCTAATGAACATAGTTGGGCCACAAATCCATCCACTCCTTTCTTAAGCAACTTTTGCATTTGATGAGAGCTTACCATTTGTGGAGATTTTTCCTTCAACCCCCTTAGCTCTACTAGCCTTCCTTCTGATTGAAATCTCATGAATTGTTCTTGGAAGTTCATCTCAATTGTTCCTAATGTAGTAAGCCATTGTACTCCCAAAACAATATCTGTTGCACCCATGGATATCACATACATTGGGGTATCAAGTTGATAATCTCCCATGAATAATTTAATGCTATGACACCCCAGAACAACTAACTGTACCACCATCTACAATCAAAACTTGAAACTATGGAGCTGGATATATGAAACAATTTAGATGAGTAGCTAACTTTTTGTTGATGAAATTATGAGTACTACTTGAGTCGATCAACACTGTTACCTTCTACTTCTTTAGGAACCCCACCACCTTGAGAGTTTGTGGAGCACTAAAACCTAAGAGATCTTGACAAGAAATGATTGGTTGAGAATCATGTGATTCCTCATTTGACTCCCTTTCATCTTCTATTATGAGTTCCTCCTCTTCTTCCTCATTGGGACCTTCAATATAAAACAATTTCTTTTCACTACATTTATGTCCTCTACTGTATTTGCTATCACAATTGAAACAAAAGCCTTTTGCTCTTTTCTCCTCAATTTGTTGTGGATTCAACTTAGTAGGTTGTGTTGAATATCCTTTCTCTCTTGTCACATTAGCCCCTTGCTTTTTAGGAATCAAATATTTCTCCTCTACCCTGCATGCTAAGATAAAAGACTCATTTATGGAACTAGGGATAAACATGCGTACCTCATGTTGAATGTGATCCTTGAGATCACCCAAGAATAAGTCATTCAAGTTTTCCTCCGTAATTGAATCCACCCTTAAGGATAGATTTTGGAATTGCTGAATATAATCCTTAACTGATCCTGTTTGTTGAAGTTTAGCTAGCTAGCTGAAGAAGTTTTCTGTGACGTTATTGCTATATTGTGCTTGGAGTTCCTCTATAAAAATTGACCATGAGATGGTGAGCCCCTTTTTACCTTGATGAGTGCAAAGCCAACGATACCAAATGAATTGATCTGGTTCTCAAAGCCATCGTGACCTTTGGTCCATTTGGGATTTGGTGTACTTCAAAAAAATTCTCTATTTGGTTTATCCATGTTAGAGGATCCTTACCATCAAACTTGTGCATATCCACCTTTGGAAATAAATTCCTAGATCCCATAGGAGTACTAAAGTTTCTGTTAGTAGTAGCTGACCTAGAATTTTCACCTTGGCCGCTTGAGAACTCCTTTCTTGATTCAACTATGTAGGTGCTTAACATGTTTGGCATGTCCGACATATCTCCTCTTAGGTCACACATATCCATCTTAATTGAGGAAATTTATTCCTTGACCTTATTTATTTCTTCATTATGAGTAATATCCTCGATTGTTTCGCCATCCTTATCAGGAGTCTTCGCCGGAGTGACAACATTCTTTTTACCCCTTGTTGCAAGCCCTGTCATGATGGAAACTACTAATATTGAAATAAATCACACAAATGAAACTTAGATTCTCTCAAATTTTTACTGTAATCTCCTTTATTATGTATTCAAAAACCCAATAAAAATTAGACTCGAATTCAACAATATGTGTGAGATATGTAGATTCCAAAAAAATAGTGTAGAAACCCTAATTCTGCAATAATTCGCTTAATTCTACTCCAATTATTTTTAAATCTAGCCTATAGCTTCTTCAATATGTTCTTCAAAATCCCTTTAAAAATTAGAAAAAAAGTCACCAAAATCTGAAAGATATGCTCTTCCCAAAATTGCCTTCAAAATTGAGAAAAACCTTGCCTCTATGGTGCCAAGATCATGCTCTGATACCACTTGTTATGAAATAACTTGCACAATAGAAGAATATGATATAAAGTATGCTGCAAATACTTGATAATAACTGAGAATAACAAGCCACTTCGAGGGGGAAAACCTCCAAATATCTCTAATGAGAACATACTTCACAACTTGATAATGAAATAAGACTCACAACCTCCTATATATACCTATTTATGCCAAGGATATCACCTAGGCCAACTTAGACACACCTTAAACATGTGAAACAACAATGCAAACACAACTATACAAAATTGAACTCTAGATTTATGTGGAAAAACATGAGGGAAAAACCATGGTGAGGATTAGCTCACATATATAAGAATAACAACACTAAGTATAATCAGACTCACAACCAAGGGCTCACTACCCATAAAAGAAGAAAGGCTCACTACCCAAAAGAAAGAAGAATCTAAAAAAATATTCCAAATATATTCACTATCTCAAAACAAAAGGAAAATTCACCACTACAAATTTGCATCATCCACAACCTTTGGCTCACTACCTCTAGCAACTTCAATCACACTAAAAATGTAGTCATCTTCTATTCACTACATCTGAAGTAATAGGAATTTAAGCTTGCACTTAGATCACCACATTTGATCACATTTGTATCATTCACCACTTACGCATCTCCAATAACTCACCTTGAATTTATACCATCCAAAACCTCAATGAAGCATATGCAACTAAAACATCCAACACCAAATATGTTGGCACCAAACACTTATATGGTGGAAAGAAGTGAAGGTACACCATGCCAAGGGTTGACAAGGACTCAAATCTATATCAACACACTACTCATCACATGCATGGATAATAAACACCTACCACAATTAGCACTAGCATGTTAGGTCAGCCAAACCTACACTAAAACTAACAAGCAACCACATACATGACTCTCTAGGTCTAAAAAAACCACACAAACCACATGGAAACAATCCAAAATGTTCCAAAATATTCCACATCATCATAATATACAACACTAATGTCACAACCACCTGAAACTAAAGAACACATTCATGCTATGCAAATAGACACATTGCAATACAACATAACATGAATCCAAGCTTGCATAGAAAATCATATCTCAACACATAAAGATAAAGTAGATATGGACATTATAAGAATGTTACAAAATACACAAGACAAGAAACAACAATGCAGATAAACATAGAGAAATGTCATTTCTCCTAGACAACCTTCTATATAGATAGTAACACTGTCAAACAAAACTTTCTCTACCACACAATATAGAACCTAAAATTATAGATATAACACCTTTGAACAACTCTGATCATCATATCCAAACTTCATAAGCATATCTTCAACCATGAAGAAATATTAAACACAACACGAAGCACACCTCTATCACACTACACACTCTTTTATTCAAATTATCTCAAAAGCACTTAGAAACCAACTGAACCGGTATATATCAACAACACCATAAACATTTCCTTATCACAACCACACAACATCTACAAAATTTCCTCACAAACATGACCACAACATGATTGCACTTAGAGAGTTGACATCAAACTGCAATATAGATTACTTGACATAGTGCAACACTTCTTCAAAAATTCCAACAATGTCCATATTGTTAACATCAATGACCAACTAGATTGACATAAATGAAAATACCAACAACATACTTGCAACAATATCCCCCTTTTCATTGATGACAACACTAGCTCTTTGAAAAACCATCAGTAAAATAAATAACAAAAGAAAATTCTACAAAAGAAACTCCTACATCAAGCAACACTCTCCCTTATTGGGGCATCTCTTACACTTGTTTTCCTTTACCTCTTTACTTCATACACCATTCTCTCCCCCATTCCATTCTCTCTGAATTCATCACTTTCTCTCCCACTATATAAGGATTTCTTGAACCATTACTTTCCCCTTGTGTTTTCTAGATCATTCTCTCCCCCTTTGACATCAATGGAAAAGGGAAACATTTTTCCATTCAACAACACTTGTACACTTCTCTTTAGGAAACACCAACAAGCAAGTGCTCTCTCTCCAATACTCTTATCTAAACAATTATCACTACTACACACAATGCAATCTACTTTTATTATTCTCCCTTAGGGACACTAGATATTCTCTACCTAACTGCATCAATAGAAAACCACACCACTACCTTCTCACCTTGAGAGGTATCCTTCATTAGTCCAGGACCAAAAATTTATCTTGAAATTCTTCCCTAGAGAGATGCACCACTTATGAATATAGATGAAAGAAGGAGATACAATAACCCCTAGCTTCTATTGGAGATACTCAAATTTATCTTTAGGAAGAGCCTTTATAGAAATATCTACAACTTGATCCTTTGTAGACACATACTCTAGCTTCACCTAACTCTCTACAAATTTCTCCCTCAGAAAGCGATACTAGATAGAGATATGTTTTTTTCTTGAATGCATTACCAGGTTCCCTGAAATATTAAAAACACGTGTATTGTCACATAATATAGAAATAGGTTCATCATATGATACTCTGATATCCTTCAATTTTTGGTTCATCCATAAAACTTGTGTACACCATGATGTTGTAATATATTTTTCCTCTATAGTAGATATAATAGTCCTCAATCATTGATTTGTACTTTCTTTGATTTGTATTAGGAGATTCACCATTCTTGGTCAACTTACAACCAATAACCATAGGATTACACACTCATTTAGAACCATCCATTCCAAAATTCTTCAACAGTTCCTTCACATACTTTGACTATGAAATGAAAATACCTTTTTATGATTGACTAATTTGTAATACAAGGAAGACATTCATCTCTCCACACATCGACATCTCAAAATATTTTTGCATCTCATCTCCAAAAATTTTACACATTCCTTAATTTCCTCCAAAGATTATATCATCAATATACACTACCATAATTAGGATTTTTTCTCCTTTAACCTTGAAGTAAAGGTTGTTGGAATGTGATGCTATTGATTGTTGTCATTAATGGTTGTCATTGATGTCAACATATCTTGGTTGATTGTTTCTAATGCTTTGGTGATTTGGATTGGCATGCTCTAGATGTTGTGCTATGATGATCTATCTTTGGTCGTGCTTGTCATGGTCCCATTCATTTTGCAATATAATGAGACACACTCTTATGGGTATAGATCGATCTAGAAATTGGTTAATGTTTTCTAGAACATTGTTTGCATTGTAACGTGTATATTCTATTTCCAGATATCATGGTAGCATCTTGATTTGAGTGAGGAGGTTCTATTTGGTCCACGTTTCATTCCTCTCCACTGTGGGAATGTTTTCTAGTTCAACCTAATTCAAATTGTGTTTGGCTGACTTAGGAAATTATGAAGACATTATGTTTGGCCAACTTAGGAGTTTATGGAAGCATGGAATGGTATAAGAAAAAGTTTATTTTGTTTAATGAAAGAAAGTGTGATGAATGTGAATATACAAAAATTGTGAGTTATGTGAAAGTATATGACCAAAGGCAACAAATAGTGAGATTCTATTTGGTGTCATTATTTGTGATAGTTGTTTTAGTAGTGGATTCCCTTTCATCATTCTTCTGGCAGTGAATCATTTTTTGTAGGCAGTGAGCCTTTATCTTTTGGCAGTGAGCCTTACCTATAGTGAGAAACTTGGAAGTTATCCCTTTGTAAAAATAACCTTAACCAATGTTTTATAATTGAGAATTAGCATTCTCCATGTTTTTTCCCTTCTTGGGTTTCCACGTAAATTTTGGTGTTCATTGTGCATGGTGTTGTTGTGTGCTGCGATGTTCATATTTGTCAGATTACTTTATGATTGATTTAAGTTTTCTCCATATTAATTAAAGTCAAGAAAATTATTTTATAATAACTGATTCACCCCCTCTTAGTTATCTGGATTTTTCTACAATTAGTATCAGAGCTTTGGTTACTCAAAGAAGAGCTTAACCACTTGGGGTAGATCCAATGGAACAAAAACTAGCAATTCGTGTGTTTGATGGATCTGAATACAACTTCTGGAAATTGTAAATGAGAGGTCATCAGATCTCTCTAGGCTATAAGATTTGGAAGGAAGTTGAGAAAAAATATGTTGAACTGACAGCTAGTCCTAGTTCTGCAGATGAGATTTCAGCCTATGAAGAGAATGAAAAGGAAAGGTATGCAATCTTTAGTGCTTTGTCTAAGACTAAGTTAACAAAAGATATTTCATTGGGCACCACTTATGAAGTTTGGGAAAATTTGAAAGAATTCTATGAAGGAAATGATAGAGTCAAGTTATCAAAGAGGTTGATAGCTAAGCACAAATACAAAAATTGGAGGATGGAAGAAGGTGAGGATATAGCAAGCTACTTTTAGAGAGTTGAAAGTATAGTAAATGAAGTAAAAAATCAAGGAGGCACTCTAATAGATGAATATGTAATGGAAAATATTCTGATGACCCTATTGGAGTGCTATAGTGACAAGATATCACATATTGAGGAAGTTTACGATCCAAAGAAATTCACTAGAGAGCAACTATTTGGCACCTGTACCGCATTTGAGATGAGGAAATTTGGAAAAGAAAAGGAGAAATGTGAAATGGACTTCAAAGCCACAAAGATAGAGGAAGATCTGGATGATGAAAGTTTAGATGAGTTGGAAGCAAACTTCACAAGGAAACTAAAGAAAGGTACCAGAAAATACAAAGTTATGCTACCTCTTAAATGCTTTAGATGTAGAAAGATTGGTCATTTAGCAACTAAGTGTCCAGAAAAGGGAACAAGGAAATTTTTTAAAAACATCAATAAGAAGGCCTATTATATTAATGAGGATGCCTACATCTCAGATGGTGAATCAAATCATGAGGATTGTTTGGTTTTGGTGGAAAAGGATGAAACTAGATTTGATATCCCTAATATTTGTCCAAAATCTAATCATAACACTAAAGCTACATTATTTGTTAAAATAAATAGAGATGAATGGCTGATTGATAGTGTATGTATGTTCGAATCATCTAACTGATGATAACAACAAGTTTATGAAGCTTGATAAATATGATGGAGGTTCTATTAGATTTGGAAATGATAAAACAACATAGATTGTTGGAATTGGTTCTATTACATTTGATAGAAAGCATAACACTGACACTATTTACTATGTGAAGGGTTTATATCATAATATTTTGAGTGTTGGATAGATGTGCAAAAATGACTATAATTTGGTGTTTTAGGATGATGGTTGTGAGATCCAAAACTGTTATTGTAGTTGGAAAAAGAACACATGGGAATATGTATCAACTAGAAGGAGCTAAAAAGATATGCTTATTTTCTCAGTCCAATGATAGCTGGCTCTAGCATCAGAGGATGTGTCACATCAACTTCAACAATTTGATAAGGATAATTTCAACAAGAGTAATAAGATATTTTCCATGATTGTCCAAACCAAAAAACACTATCTTCAAAGGATTTCAAGAAGGAAAGAAGACCAGAGAAACATTCCGAAGAAAAGAAGAATCATCTACCAGTTTTTTAGACCTTCTACACATTGACCTATGTGGTCTAACCAAAAAAAGAAGCTTACATGGTGAGAGATATTTCATGCTTTTAATAGATGATTATTCCATATTAACTTGGGTTGCATTCATAAGAGAAAAATCAAAGGCTTTAGAAAAATTCAAGATTTTCAAGGCAAGAGTTGAGAATCAAGTTGATAGAATAATCAAGTGTTTAAGATCTGACAGAGGATGAGAGTTTACTTCTAATGAATTCAACAAATTATGTGAAAAACGTGACAATAAAATATAACTATCTAACCCTAGAACACCACAACATAATGGTGTAGTGGAAAGAATGAACGAGATAGTTCAAGAAGTAGCTAGAAAAATGATCAATGAAGTAGGTTTAGCATAGGTCTACTAGAGAGAAGCAATACATACATCTGTTTAAATTCTTAATAGAATACTGTTCTGGAAGAAATATGGAAAGACATCATATGATCTGTGGAATGGAAGAGCTCCCACAATAAAGTACTTCAAAATTTTTGGAATTAAATTCTACATACAGAGAGATGAGGAAAATCTTGGAAAGTTTAACAAATAAGCAGATGAGGGAATATTATTGGGTTACTTTACAAGAAGCAAAGCGTACTGGTGTTACAACAAGAGATTGAACAAGATAGTTAAATTGCGAATGTGAAAGTAGATGAATATGTTCAAAGAAATCCTGAAAATCATATTGAATATGAATTAGATGAATTAGAAGAAAAAGAAGAAAAGGATAAGAAAGAAGAAGAATAAATACAAGTGGCTCCAACAACTACAACTAAAACCCCAAAGTATGTATAGAAAAATAACTCAGAAAACTAGATTATTGGAGATAAGAATAAGGGAATCATCACAAGAAGAAAAGTTGTTCAAGAGAAAGTATTATTGTTTCTACTCTCAAAAACTAAACAAAAGGTTTTGGAAGAAGCATGCAATGATTAGAGTTGGGTGAAGGAAATAAAAGAAGAGCTTAATCAGATAGAGAAAAATCATACTTGGGAACTTGTGCCCAAATCAGTAGACAAAAATGTAATTGGAACAAAGTGGGTATTCCGAAACAAGCTAGACAAAAACGAAAAGGTAATGAGAAATAAAGAAAGATTGGTTTGAAAAAGGTTAGACTCAGGTCAAAGGTATTGAATTTGAAGAAACATATCCCCCTATTGCCCAGATGGAAGTAATCTGGATATTCCTAGCTTTTGCAACTTTTAATGATTTCAAAGTCTATCAAATGGATGTAAAATATGCATTGTTGAATGGAGAACTAAAGGAAGAAGTCTACATTGAGAAACTAGAGGGATTCAAGTCTGAAAGTGACCTCGATGTTGTTTGTAGGTTTAAGAAAGCTTTATATGGGTTGAAGTAGGAACCTAGAGCCTGGTATGGTAGATTAGATAAGTATTTGGTTAGACAAGGATTTCAGAAGGGATCTACTAATAGTAATTTATACTACAGTATTCCATTACATCAAATGTTGATTGTTGTGGTTTATGTTGATGACATAATATTTGGAGGAAATGATGATATATGCAAAAAAATTGTAGATGAAATGAAAAAGGAATTTGAAATGTCGATGATAGGTGAGTTAAATTTCTTCCTTACACTAACAAGTAAATCAAAACAACAAAGGAATATTCTTTTCTCAGTTCAGGTATACCAAAGAATTATTGAAGAAGTTTGGGTTGGAGTACTCCAAACCAGTTTTTACACCTATTGTTACCGGATGAAAATTAGCAAAAGAAGATGATTCACCTAAAGATGACACAAGCATGTACATTTCAATGATTGGAGGATTGTTATATTTGACTACTATCAGACTAGACATTATGTATGTTGTTTGTTTAGCAGCTAGATTTTAGCAAGAGCCAAAGGAATCACATGTTGCAGTAAAAAGGATCTTTATGTATTTGAAGGGCATAAAGATATGGGGTTATGGTATCCAAACAACTCATATTTCACCTTGAAAACTTATACTGATGTTGATTGGGCCAGATGTGTTGATAACAGGTGGATCACAAGTGGTGGAGCTTATTTTCTTGGCTCCTAGTTGGTTGCTTGGTCAAGCAAGAAATAAGATTCTATGTCTTTATCTAGTACTGAAGCTAAATACATTGTAAGATCCTCATATTCCCTTTAGGTACTATAGATGAAACAAACATTGAAGGACATTGGCATATCATTTTATGAACTAATCTCAATTATGTGTGATAATACCAATGCAATAAATATTTCTAAGAATCCGGTACAACACTCCATAATGAAACATATAGATCCATTAAATATCATTTCTTGAGAG
Organism: Sequoia sempervirens; assembly: GCA_007258455.2. NCBI lineage: Eukaryota > Viridiplantae > Streptophyta > Pinopsida > Cupressales > Cupressaceae > Sequoia > Sequoia sempervirens. Next base: position 98,146,859 of record VDFB02086081.1, on the reverse strand, counting down.
AGAAGGTATTGGAAAATGAGGTAAAACTTGAATATGTACCTACAAAAGAGTAGATTGTAGATATTTTCACAAAACCATTGAGAAAAGATACTTTTGAGTATTTCCGATAGAAGTTGGGGGTTTTTCTCCCTCCTAATCTACAATAATGTGCACCAGGGTGTGCATTGGTCCAACATATTACATGTTCACTCTTATCTGGATCAATTTTGGGAGGCTTCCTCATAGGGGGAGTGGAGTAAGTTTTTCAGGGGGAGTTTTTTCCCTTTGTCCTTGATGTCAAAGGGGGAGAAGAAAAGAAGACAAGAAGATGTTGATATTTGAGTTGTTTGGTTTGTTGTTGATGAATGTTTCTATGAATGACAAGGGAGAGATTGTTGGAATGTGATGTTGTTGATTGTTGTCATTAATGGTTGACATTGATGTCAACATATCTTGGTTGATTGATTCTAATGCTTTGGTGATCCAGATTGGTGTGATCTAGATGTTGTGCTATGATTATCTATCTTTGGTCATGATTTTTATGGTCCCATTCATTTTGCAACATAATGAGACACACTCTTATGGTTCTGGACCAATCTGGAAATTGGTTAATGTGTTCCATTACATTATTTGCACTGTAACATGTATATTCTATTTCTGGATATCATAGTAGCACGTTGATTTGAGTGAGGAGGTTCTTTTTGGTCCATGTTTCATTCCTCTCTATCATGAGAATTTTTTGTGGTGACCTAATTTAAATTGTGTTTGGCCGACTTAGGAAATTATGAACACATTGTGTTTGGTCGACTTAGGATTTTATGGAAGCATGGAATGGTATAGGTAAAATTTGATTTTGTTCGATGAAATCAAGTATGATGAATTGAAAAATCCATACATTGTGAAGTATGTGAAATTATATGATTGGAGGTAGTAGATAGTGAGATTCTATCCAGTGTCATTGTTGGTGACAGTTATTTCAGTGGTGGATTCCCTTTCATCATTCTTCTGATAGTGAGCCATTTTCTTTAGGTAGTTAGCATTTCTCTTTTGGTAGTGATCCTTTTTATCTTTGGTTGTAATATTCGGGTAGTAGCCCACTGGTAGTGAGCCTTACTTGCAATAAGAAACTTGGTAGTGATCCCTTTGTAAAAATCACCTTAACTGGTGTTTTATAATTGAGAATTAGCATTCTTCATGTTTTTTCCCTTCTTGGGTTTCCACATAAATTTTGGTGTTCATTGTGCATGGTATTGTGTGCTTTCATGTTCATATCTATGAGATTATATTCTTATTAATTTAAGTTTTCTCTAAATTAATTAAAGTCAATAAAATTGTTTTATAATAACTGATTCACCCCCCTCTTAGTTATCCAGACTGTTCTACAAAATTTTCTATCTGCAATACCTTTTCTAACTCCTTTCTGCAACGAGTACTTATCAAACCTTGCATACCAAGCCCTAGGAGCCTGTTTGAGCCCATACAATACCTTCCTCAACCTACAGACCATATCAACATCATCTAATAAGTGAAAACCTTCTGCTTGTTCAATTCACACCTCTTCTTCTAACTCACCATTCAAGAATGTAGGCTTGACATCCATATAATATACCATGAAGTCTTTATGTGATACAAAAGCCAAAAACATTAAAAAATGGATTTCATCCTTGCCACTGGAGAAAAAGTCTATTCAAAATCTATTCGTTCTACTTGTGAGTAGCCCTTACACACAAGTCTAGCCATATTTCTATCATCTTTTCCATCCTCATTCAACTTGTTCCTGAAATCCACTTAGTTCCTATCACATGCTTATTTTTCTATCTTGGGACCAATTCCCAAGTTCGATTCTTCTTAATCTATTCCAAATCTTCTTTCATAGGATTGATCTAATTCTCATCTTTTCATTCCTTAGATTTTTAGGTTCTACTTATGAAAGTAAAAAAAAGTTTACATGTTCCTCTATCATAACAACCCTTATTCTTGTCAACACACCTTTTCTCTTATCTCAAATTATTCAGAGGATTTTCGTCAAATTTTGAAATTCTCCATTTTCTCCTGTTTTGGTATAATTAGAAAGTTATCAGGATCCTGACTCCAACATAACTCAAACGAAGTCAAATGGAGTCCCAGAGCTCAAGATATATGGTCAAAATTTTGGTCAGCTCTTAGAACCAGGCCAAAAAAAAAGGAAAAAAAATTAAAGCCATCAAAATGGGCCAAAGTTAGTACCATTATGAAGTTCTCATCATCACGATTTCGGCAGAGTTTGTTTCACAGAAAATGAAGTCCGTATGGCAAAGTTATGGAAGGTCAAATATTGGGTCAACCCAATGATGTCAGTGCCCAGCTAGCCCAATGACCAATCAGCCCTTGACATATGGAAATACCTCATCCCTCCATGTGGAAAAAATTATTTTGGAAAAAAAATTAAAAATCAAATTAAAAAAATATATATATAAAAAAATATTTTAAAAGATATTGAAGATGGGCCCCACCCATCCATAGGGGGTGGCCAACATTAAGTGGGGTGCCACCCTTGGTATGGGGGGTGACCCACTTTTGAAGGGGAACACATCCCCCTTTTTTAGGGGAAAGGATAAAGGGAGGAGAGTGTGGTGGGACCACCACCCCCCATAAAATACCTATAAATCCTCTTTAAACTTAGACTTATTTTTTCTATTTCAAGCCTAAAAATTAGGCAATTTTTATGATTTGAAACCATAAAAATACTAAACCCTTTTTTAAGAGAATATTAGGAATATTATTCCTAAATTAAGGAGCCTATTCAAACTACATAAAAAATATCTCCAAATTAATAGGGAATAAATCCCTTTGTAACCATTCAAATGGAAAAAAGAAATTATAATGAGGGGATATTATCCTTTCGAGAATCATAAGAAGGGGATATTATTGGAATTTTCTCTATGTAAGGGAGATTGGGTAGTTAATTGGTTTTACACCAATTTTTGCAAAAAAATGTAATATAAAATGGGGTAGAATAGGGAGTGTGAGGTCAAGTGATTTTGGAAGAATTTTGCAAGAGTGAGAGATTATTTTCCTTGGAGAAATTATTGTAATTTCGTGCTTGTGGAAGCTTGATTTCACACACTTTGGAGGTGCAATTTGAAGATTTCTTGTATACCAAGGGGATATTTTTCTGATGAATATAACCAAATTTCTAGAGGAATAATTGGATCGGTCCACTCATTAGAGAGGGGCCTGGAGAAGTAGTCGTTTTGAATGATGAACTCCGTTATCAATTTCATTTGCACTCTCATTCTCTCTCTCATTTTTTTCTTTCTTTAATCTCTTTGTAATTTCATTAATTTAATTTTGTTAAGTGTTGAGTTTTAATTAAGTACTTTTGGTTTGTAATTGTTAACATAAGCATTCAAATCAACTATCATAGATCCATAAATTAGATCATCAAAATTCAAAATATTTTAAATTTTCTTTCAAGTTTTTATTTAAAATGACCTTATGTCAGCCTGTGATGAGGTATCATCAAGTTATTAAGGCACAAACATGTATAAATATGTGTTTTTCTCCTCATTTTACATCTCCTAACTCATTCAAGAAATCTTTTTATTCACTAAGTATTCAATTAGCATTTGAGCACTTTACATCTTTCAATCAAGCATCAATCAAGTATCAAGAGAAGCCATTAATATATCTTCAGAGTTATTCAACAAGGGTTTGGTAATTTGATAGCATTTTCATGTTATTTTCTTATCATTCTCTTCCATTTCATCATTTTATTGAGGGTTTGACTACCAAAGTGGGATTTGACCAAGGCAAATCCCTAAAACCTAATCCTTAACCATTTTCTCCCTTCTGCATGTATTTTTGCAAACTTGTGTATGCATATTTTCAAGCATTTAGGTGTTGAAAAGTGGAAAATAATTCAACAAAGTGTTTCAAGTCAACTACAACCTATTTCATGCTTGGAGAAGACATTTTGTTTGGTTTATGTAGATTTGACTTTGTCAACCCGACAAGCAGAAAATCTTAGATCTGGTGCTATAGGATTGGTCCCTGATTTCACAAATTTTTTGGAGTGGACTGATTCACCATCAGTAGTGAATGAGTCCCACCTTAAGGCTATAAATCTAGATTTTTTCAGATTTTAGATCTCAACACTCAAAAACTAGTTTCCAAAAGTTTTCATCAAAAGTAGGACTGATTCACCATTGGTGGCGAATGAGTCCCACTAGTATTTTTAGTGATTTTTATCATCATTCAGAACACTCTAGAACCTTCATCAGATTTCCAAGTGCACTTTGATTCAACCTTCTTCATTTCTATTTTACATTTGTTCATGTTTAATTCATTTTTTCAAATCACATTGTGTTTTCCAACATTGCATAATTCTTAGGTCTTGCATTCACAATTAGCCCATTACATTACATAGTTGCATTTAGATCTTCTCATTTAGTCTTAATTGCATCATACACATCTTAATTTGAGTGAACTAGTTAGATTTTGTGTGTGGTTCATCTCCCTCCTTTTAGGTGAAACATCTTAAGAGTGCAAGAGTAGCCTATAAGCCCCATACCCAAAAATCTATGGTTCATGATATATGATTTCTTATATTGTGGAATTTTTTTGGTGTAACAACTTTAAAAAGATGGGATGTTGATAAAAAGTTGTGTAGAGATAATTTTTCCCATAAGTTGAAAAGATAATTGTAGAAGCATGGACAAATGCAATGTGTGGAATCGACTATGGTTATTGTAGTCAAGTGTATGTAAGAATTTTCTTGAAGTTTCCACTGGGATTTTCGTCAGCCCATTTGTGAATTATATTTGTTGGCGTTAGAGATGTTCTGGCTGGGGGGGACTTAATTGATTTTATTTTTTTATGGTGACACAAAACTTGGTAATTACATGGGTTGGTGGTGGTGGAGTTGGTTTCCTTGATCAGTGGAAGATGAATGGTTGTGTATAGTATATAGTAACAAAAATAAGTGCTATTCTAATACCTCTCATATAATTAATCTATTTTTCTTGAATATATATATGTGTATATGTATCTATCTATGTTTGGAAGCATTGATTTTCACATACAGTTGGATTCCTTTTCCTAGTGTTTTTTTTGCTACAATAACTTTTTAAAATAGAGAATGTTGATAAAGAATTGAGGAAGATGGAATTTATCTATAATGTTGATAAATATAGGAAAAGGAGAATATATAGAAGGTCTTGTTTCAAAGCAGAAGTAATTCTGTAGATGAAATACACAAATATCATTAAAAGGAATGAATTAAACAAATAGCAAAGGTTTTTCTTCAAAGAATACAATGTATACAAATAACATTATAAACATACTTGATTTTGGTATGTACTGGAACATATCTAGCCATGTAGAAAGAAAAGGGGTGAATGTATAACTTTGGTATGTACTGGAGGATATCTATCCCTATAGAAAGACAAGGGGTGAATGTATAAGTTAGTAAAATATAAATTTATAAAACAAACCTTGATTATGGTTACAACTATGGTTGTATTTTAGGCACAAATTGTTCCATAGATGGCCTTCATATCTCCTTTTCCATCTATGCTTGCATTGAGGCCAACATCATATTACTGCAAAGCAACATTTTATTTGAATCTATCAAAATATATATTTACAGTGGTTAGATGTGTATGGAATGAAAAAAAAATAGTATAAAAACAATCTACAACAACAATAGGGGGAGGAGATAGTGCAGATTGTAGAACACAACACTTGTTAAACCATCCAACCTTCCAACTAGTAGAGGTGCATGGTAGGTTTTTAACATTCTATACCTATTGAGCGAGGAAAAAAACTCCACCACCGCCAACCCATGTAGTCAACAATGTCCACCGTTGTGAACAGGCCCGTGCAAGCCCTCACAAATTGCAAAGAGTGTTATCATATATTAAGCAAAAAATCCAATGTACAAAAGACTATATAGCTTAAAAGAGAATTCTATAGATCAACATTATACATATACATATACATATACATATATATATATATACACACACATATATATACATATACATATACATACACATACACATACATATACATATTCATATACATATACATATGGGTATGTGTAGGGTATGTGGCTGACGACTTTTTTTTTAACCCAAAATTGATGAAATAAAAAGGGTTTTAAACAAGATTCTCAACTTTCCACCAATATAAATTATGCTTTACTTTGAATTTAATAAATAATTATTATTCATTTTCTATTTGAATTACAACTAAAGTCCTGATTGATAGGCTGATTGAAAAACATCTATAGCTTTCAAATGGTATCACATTATTTGAATCCAAAACATGTGTCACATTCTATGCTTCGCATACTATAGGATTAAAAAAATGAATTTCATGAAGTTTTGACCAAGTTAAGGTCATCAGACATATGCGTTTTAATATTTTTAAAAAGTTGTAATAAAAAATTTATAATTAATAATTTACTTGGAAAAAATTACAAAAATATGCATCACATTGGGACATGAGTCCTCTACTTATATCTAAAATCTTATAAAAAAATATTATCATTTTATTGTGGTTAGGGTGGTCAGACAAACACCTACTTATTTTTTCCCTGAAATTTAAGTACTATTGCATTGAAATTTCAAATTTTCACCAAATAGATTTAAAAAAAAAATAAACTGAGTAGTTTAGAAACTACATACAATTTACTACACATTCTATTCTTATATATTTTTGAAATAATATAGATAACTTATTCAGATTTTTATGTCAAGTTGCCTAACTTTGATTTTTCTAAATTCTCATCACCACTTAAAGTCCTGGTTTTTCCATGATGATCCCACACATACCCAAATAGATATACATATACATATATGTATTTACATACACATACATATACATATACATATACATATACATAAACATATACATATACAAATACATATACATAAACATATACATATACATATACATATACATATACATATACATATACATATACATATACATATACATATACATATACATATACATATACATATACTTAGTGGTCTCCATTTACTGCTTGTAGTTATCTCTATGCATAATTGGTGTTATAATCATTACCATATGAGCAATTTCAGTTAAATATTCTTTCTTTCATAAAAAAAATATGGTAGGGTTAGTAATTTTTTCACCTCTTCTATTCTGCATGTACTTTCCACCAAATATTATAGAGAAATAGAGAACACTTGCACAGGGTTTTTAATGATGGCGTGGAGCTTACCTCTTCAACAAAGGGTGTTACTAAATGTTGCTTATTGGTCACTAAGGATTGCAAAAAAATTATGAATTTAGAATTGAGAAGGCAACGGTTACATAGTAGTTGTTTTACAGTTTCCCTATTTGTCTATAATATTTAGTGTCAAATAATATAGCTTGAAGTTTGAATTGACAAGTGAACTGTTATATAGATTGGTTTAGGAACGATATAATTTTATCTTTGTCTTACTTTATATTTATTATACCTGGATGCACATTTATATTTTACCTTTTTGCTAGGCTAATCAATCAATTGGTAGACTATTATTTAATTATTTTAAGATACATATGCATATAAATACATAGAAGAATTGAAGTTGTAGATTAAATAGTATTTATGAAAAATATGGAAGATTAAAGGATTTTCCTCTTTTAAAGAGTTATTAGTCATGTCTTTAATTACTAATATTCAATAAAAAAGTATTATTTTAAAAAACATCATTCCATAACTTTAGGTATGGGATATTTTTCCCAATGCTTATGTGACAATAGATAATTTATTAATTACTTTGATGTAATTTATTATCATTTTTTTATTTGAATATTAGTTATGATCATCAAAGTAATTACACATACGTATAACCAAATATATATGTATCCATGTGGATATAAATGTATATATATGGATGATCACAAGAGAAATAACATGGTTTGAATATTGTAATATATAAATATATATATATATATACAAGTATTATACAGATTTCTTCGTTAACCATTTTTAGTATTTGACTATTTTTATATGTTTTCCATTGAAGATAATATTTCTATTCAATTATTACAAAGGGAAGAAGTGAATTTAGAATACATATAGAAGAACTAAAAATTCCACCATATAATAGGAATGAAGAATCATAGTGATAGTGCGGACTAAAAACAATCTAGGCACCATGTTAAAATCAAAAGGATGGGACATCAATCAATGTGAAAATATATATATGCAAACATAAGAATAAATTATGTTCATATTTGTAAAAAAAAGTCTTTGAATCCCATAGTGAGCATTAAAAAGGCAAGACTAGGAGAAATTTTGGAAATTGCAAAAGAGCAGTCAAAGCGTAGGTTCACTAGTGGAGCTTTTTTCTGGAGCAGTAAAAGTAATGGTTTACACTCTACTTTGAAATAATTTTTTGTTTCTTTCACAATTGTTGTTTTAAGCCGGTCCTCAAAATTGTAAGTATCTGATTTGATCAAGAAAGTAAAGATGTATGGTTTACAAACAAGGCCTTTAATAATAGCAACGAGATTTGTTGTAGACTCAGAGATGTCCTGTAACATGTAGAGGTCTTTTGCTGGAATTTGTAGTAAACTAGTGGCAACTTCATCAAAAGCAATAGACCAAAGGCTGGTTGAATGGTCTTGCAACATTAATTGTAGAAGATAGTGATAGTTGCATTCCTCAATTTCAATATGGAAATGATCAAAAAACCAAACATTGACATGAGAGCGTGTACATTTTCTTTTGCATTCTTTCCCATTAACCAACAATGGGCAAGCAGGATAACAAAAAGACTCAGTTTTTACAATTTGAATGGTTGTTTTAAAAATGGCTTCAATAGTTTTTGGAAAGCCAAGGAAGTTGTTCAAGATGAATGCAATATTAACTCTATCATTTGAAGGATGCAACCTATGAGGTGCAAAAGAAGATGAAACCATTTGTTTTACTTTGATTAGGCCCTTGGATCTAAGAGTGTTTTCCTAAAGAATATAAGGGTTAATGACAAGGACTGTTGTTGTTGATGTGTTGATAAATTTACACAACCACCCTACAAAAAAACTATGACTATATCACCAGAAAGATACATCCACTCCAAGGCATCACCTTTTTCTTGCCAACTTGGGCCCCACAAATTAACATCAATGAAATAAGTAGAAATATCATATAGTTTAATAGTTTGTCAGATGGTTTTAGTTCCATTTTTCCTGTGAATAGTTGATATGTACCCAACATGGTCTGCAATTCCAATAATATCAACCAAGATATTATCACTATATTGCTTATGTCACTAATTGACACAAAATTAGAGGTTTTTTCTGGCATGGAAATCTCATCTTCACACTGTTTAATTGTTGATTTTTCATACAAAACAATTTTAAGGTTACTATTTAATTTATTGAATTTTTTATTTGCTTCCTTTATTAATCCTCTTGATATTAAATAAGTTGTACCCACCTCAACTTGGCCTTCACCTCTTTGTTTGTGGAAATGGTACATCTCTCTAATATGTGTTACATGTAATTTCACTATCAAAACATTTTGATAAATGTTCAAAGCTTTAATAGGGCTAACATTTGCAGAGCTATTTTGTTTTTTAGGAGATAATTACAAACCAAATTTATGGGTCTATTTAGAAGGAGAAGGAAAGATTGACCCCACCATTTTCTCTTCTTGCTACTTGAATAGATACCTAGGGGTCCCAATGATTTGACAATCAGACATAATCACAACTAAGCTAAATATGATTAAGGCCCTAGAAAAAAATCAAAACAATATATTCAAGAGATTATATTAGGCACATACGAAGGAGAAAGAGAATTTTTAAAAATAGACAAAAAACAATGTAGCCCACCTTGAATCTTGGACATTACTACAGACGTAGTCTATTAAACATATAAGGGACCCTATTTTCAAGGCACCTAAAAACAACAAATCATTGCATTAGGAAGGCAGGGTTCCTATTTGCATATGTTTTCCATCAGACAAGACAACCTTGTATCTCTCAACCTACCCTTCATCACTGCCAATTTTTTTTAAGGACAAAAGCTGAAGGACCCAAGAGGGAATGACATGTCCAACATTGATAGAAAAAATTGCAAATTAAGTCAAAGTTGGTTGTTTATTTGCAGCCTATAAAGACAAGTTAAATCAAGGAAAATGCACATCATAACATCAAATGGATAAAATGAGTAAGGAAAAAAAAGCTTCCAAGAGATATTTTTACGTGTTCTTAAAGATCAATGTATATGTACTTCCACATCTATATGCTTTACTAGGGCCAGCCATTTGTGTATATACCTAAAGGCCAATAAAATTGGAGACATAAATAGTAAAGCGTATGTGGTGTATCTTTTTTTATTTGAGAATCCTAAAATTAAAGGAACTGAAAGACAATGTTCAAGTTTATTATAGGAGAGGAAGGAAACAATAACAACAAATTTGTAGTAGGTATAAGGAAAAAGAAATACAAACTTACAGAATCAAGATCTGGAGGCTGGTAGATGGTACCCTCAAAGTTGGACTCTGTAGCAGGGCCTATCAGAGGTGTCACCAAATTAATCACCAAATCAATTGTGGAGGGCTTTGGAGATCCATCCACAAAGTCCAATATCGTAGACATAGTTTTGGGACCTTTTAGAGGGAGGAAAGGTTCCAATTATAGCTGACTCATTGGCACCTCTATTTCACAATAAAAATAAAAGATTAATGTATTACAACATCCAATGGCAATTGGTATACAACTTAGAAATATTGATAATCTAGCAACCATTTTACTATTTTGATTAAATGAAAATGGTTAGAACCATTCAACTTTTAATATTGTCAAAACAATAGGAGATACAACAAAAACAATAGGAATAATAAATGCAAATGTATATATGCCTATATGAATTTGTTTATTTTTTACGTTGCTTATATATGTATGCATGCAAGTTTTTACTATATCTCTATAAATACCTATATGCAAACATTTCTATATGTTGCTACCTATTGCCTTAATCTTTTTTAATGCAAAAAATAGAATATACAACAAAAAGAATCAAAATGATTAAGTACATATATGCATTGAATTTTCCCTTTGTCTACATATTTTTAAAAACACATATAACTAGATATATATCCATATGTACTTTCAGTGGGGGGGTTTCTAGGGGTTGTTTATAACAACATGGAGTTTCCTAATTATGTGGTTTGGTGGTCATGGAGTTGGTTGCCTCAATACAAAAAAGAAAAATGGTAAATGTTTTCTCATGTGAGGGTTAATGCATCTTGGCGTTGTTGCACCATGGCACTAGAGGAAGTAAATGCAATATTCAATGTTGCAGTATAGGAAAGTATACTCCAAAATGTGGGAGAAAATATTGCTATTAAGTTGCATTGTCAAAAGAGGCATTGTGGTCCTTTGATATTTTTTACTCTTTCTAAATCAAAGTCTACATAAATAGGAATAAAGATACCATACACATCTATTTCGATATACATCTATATATATATATATTACTCTTGGATTGTCAAACAAGTCACAATAGTCTTGGTCTGTATACATGGATATATATATATCTACGTATATGTACATTTTTAAATATATATATATATATATATATATATATATATATATATATATATGTAAAAGCTACAACCAGCCCAAAGATACAAATCAATGCCATGATTGCAGTTAGTATCAGTCTGCAAAATTTTAGAATTTACAAGAACTATACCACAAAAATATACACTTTGTTACAGGGAGCTTGAAATAGATGAGGTAAAAAAAATGTAATGAAAAATATTGATACAAGACAAACAATCTATGTGAGAGTTGGCTTGTCAATTCTAAATTCAAACTACATCATCTGGAACTAAAAACTATAGAAAAATAAGTAAATTATCAAATAACTATTAGGAATATATGTAAGAACCACAAGAAAATTATTATAAATGATGAAAAAGTCAACTTTAAAATATGGAGTATAGAAAAGGAAAACTATGATAATGAATAGCTTGCTATGGGGAACTGAGAAAAACAATATCATGAAGAACACTTTGCTATCATGAACTTCAAATAGTTGAGTAAAAAATAACATCATGAAACATATTGGTAGAAGACATATACCATGTTCCATCCAAACAAAATAACCACAACAAAATTTTCAGAATTTTAAAAATTAAAAACAACCCTTGTTATAAGAACAATAGAATAATCTATTACAAGAAGATTCAAACAAATGAGTGGAAAAGAATATCGTGAAACATATTGATACTCAAACATATGAGGGAAACAAATGAGGGGAAAAGAACATCATGAAATATATTGATTCAAGACAACAAATTTATGTAACAGTTGCCTTGTCAATTCTAAATTCATATTTTTTTTGCAATCCTTATTGACCAATGAGAACTAGAAACATCCTTTTGTTGAAGATGTAAGCTCCATGTTTTCATTAAAAAACCCAGGAAATCTTTCTCTATTTCTCTATAATATTCAGTGCCAAGTAATGTAGCTCGAATTCCCAATTAACTGTGTGGCCTTATAGCCACTTTGCACAAATTATTGCTACCCATTGTGTTTACAAGTTCTATTTAATGTGGGTTTTCCACCAAAGAATGCAACTCAAATTTTCAATTCGGAAGTCAACTCTTACATACATTGTTTGACTTGTATGAACAGGAAAATAACATATGATGAAATAGTCAACTTTAAAATATGGAGTATAGAAAAGGGAAACTATGATAATGAGCAACTTGCTATGGGGAACTAAGGAAAACAATATCATGAAGAACACTTTGTTATCACATGCTTCAAATAGTTGAGTAAAAAAACACATCATGAAATTGTTGCCAACACAAGGGTAGAAAACTGGGAGTGGGAGGGGTGAATCAATTGTCACAAAAATTATACAAATTAAACTTATTCTCAGATCTTATAAATAAACATGAAAGAATAAACCATCACCATATCGGAAATACACCTAACACCAAGATTTTTTTATGTGGAAACCCTGTTAGGGGAAAAACCATAATGGAGGTTAGTTCACAAGATTATACCCTGTTAAAAGTACAAAATAAATATGAATGGGAATGCACATGCATTTAGGCACACTGCCTAGAGCACACTACTCAAATACAAAGAGGATTACTTCCCAAAGGTAGACACACTGTCTTACAAAAAAAATTAGATTACATCCAAATTTTGAACTGAGAAAATAGCATCTGTTAATGCCTGATTACAGTTCCGGTTAAGCATATAAACATCTACTCACTCTTCTTCACACTTAACTTCTTCCTTCGAAAGATTAGAACATTATTCACACACAACACGCGCACACTTCACATACCACTTCACTCACCATATGTCCAAAAGGCATAACAAATCGATCATATATATCTGCAACAAATAATAACATCAACTACATGTCGGCCCAACAAAATATTAAAAATGTGTACAAACTATCAGCCAAAATCATAAGCAATTTTCAATGTTAATCAAACAATGTTGGCCACAACATAACAAGGATCCAAAATAATATTGTCAAATTTGGAACACCTTCAAAAATTATGCCATGTAGATCCACAACACACTACAATCACCCTATCAGCCATGAACATGAAAATCATGAACACACAAAAGAAAATCACCAATCGTGAGCACAACGATCAATGCAAATGTACAACACAAATAGAGCACGATCTAGAAACATAAAAAAGCATCATGAAACACCACAGAAGCATCCAAAACAACTTGGATTACTAGAATCACATCATCTTCTTTCAGGAACACCAACTAGAACAACTGAACAACTAACAAAACACAGATACTCATAACTCGATCAAATATTCATGCGGATCTCTGAAACTTCACATGGATAAACTAGATATACTTGACAACAAACCATTTAATCCACAACCTCTTATGATAAATATACTGAGCTATCCATGATGTTGGCTAAATAGAACTTCATTTCACCATCAACAACTTGCAACTTATTTGATTACAATTTTCTCAATATCCTCAACATATACAACCTTAAAGAAATTAATGCTAATAGTGTTGACATCAATGAAAACCACAATATCCAATAATCTCCCCCTTTGGAATTGATGGAAACACATGATATGAAAAACACCATCAACACAACTATCTCTTAGCACTTTCCCCCCTTAGATTTTGACTCTTCTCCCTAGATAATTCACAATTTTTCACATAACTCTTCTCCCCCTTTGACATCAATGACAAAGATACACATTATTTTTCTCCATAGAATCTCTGAGCACATTTTTGAACATCTGACTACTCCCCCTGAGTAGCAACCACCTCAACATCAATCCAGATCAAGATATGACTATGAAATGTACAGACTAATGCAAGTCAATGCACCTTAATTATGATTAGGAGGGGTAATCACCACTAACTTCCCTCTGAGATGCTCAAAAGTATCCTTAGGAAAATTCTTAGTAAAGATATCTGCAATCTGTTCCTTAGTGGGCACATACTTCAATTTGACTTCCTTCTCACTCACCTTCGCTCTCAAAAAGTGAAACTTGATAGATATATTCTTGGTTTTTGAATGCAACAACGAATTATTAGAAATGTTAATTGCACTTGAATTATCATATAATATAGCAATAGATTCATCATACACAACTTTGATATCTTTCAACATCTACTTCATCCATAATACTTGAGTACAATTATTAGTAGCAACAATGTATTTTTCCTCTGCAGTAGATAAAGAAATGGCATTCTGCTTCTTAGTTAACCATGAAATCAACTTCTTTCCCATGAAAAATACACCACCACTAGTAATTTTTCTGTCATCCACACCTCATGCCCAATCAACATCAGTAAAGGCACTCAAAGTAAGGTAATCTTCTTTAGGATACCATAAGCCAAAATCAACTATCCCCTTCAAGTATCTGAAAATCCTCTTCACATCTGTCACATGAGATTCATTAGGATCAGCTTGAAATCTTGCAACAATGCATATGAAATTCATGATATGGGTATGTGTATGATCATGATGGGCCAAAAAGTGGCAATATGATGGGTATGTGGCTGATGAATTTTTTCTTACCCAAAATTGATGAAATGAAAAAGGTTTTTAGAGGATATTCTCAACTTTCCACCAATATAAATTATTCTTTACTTTGAATTTAATAAGTAATTATTATTCATTTTCTATTCAAATTATGACTAAAGTCCTAATTGATAGGCTGATCGAAAAACATTTATAGCTTTCAAATGGTATCACATTTTTTGAATCCAAAACATGTGTCACATTCTATGCTTTGCATACTATAGGATTATAAAAATAAAAATTGAATTTCATGAAGTTTTGACCTAGTTAAGGTGGTCAGACATACGAGTTTTTTATATTTTTTAAAATTTGTAATAAGAAATTCATAATTAATTATTTACTTGGAAAAAAATTACAAAAAATATGCGTCACATAGGGACATGAGTCCTCTACTTATATCTAAAATTATCTAAAATCTTATAAAAAAATATTATCATTTCATTGTGGTTAGGGTGATTAGAAAGACACCTACTTCTTATTTTTTCCCTAAAATTTAAGTACTACTGCATTGAAATTTCAAATTTTCACCAAATAGATTTAAAAAATAAATAAAAATAACCTAGTAGTTTAGAAACTACATTCAATTTTCTCCAGATTCTATTCTTACATATTTTTGAAATAATATAGATAACTTATTCAAATTTTTACGTCAAGTTTCCTAACTCTGATTTTTTGAATTTTTGCCACTTAATGGCCTATTTTTTCCATGATGATTCTGCACATACCGATATCAGGTCTAGTTTGAGTCAAATAGAGCAATCCACCAATCATGGATCTGTATCTAGTCTATTTTTCCTTAGGAGAATCATCATCTTGTGTTAGCTTGCATCCAGTTATCATAGGTGTACCAACTGGCTTTGAATCTTCCATACCAAACTAATTTAGCAATTCTTTCACATACTTGGACTGAGATATAAAGATCCCTTTATCTCGTTGAGTAATTTGCAATCCAAAAAGTAATTTCATTTCTCCAATCATAAACATCTCAAACTCACTCTACATCTCATTAGAAAAATTCATTCACAAACTATCATCTCCTCCAAAAATGATATCAACAAAGACTTCAACAATAAAATCTTTACCATGATCAATCTTGAAATATAGATTATTATCAGCAATACCCTTATTAAATCCAATCTTCAACAAATACTTTTCCAATCTGGCATACCATGTTCTTGGTGCTTGCTTAAGTCCATACAATGCTTTCTTCAACCGAAAAACCATATCTCCCTAATCAGTCAATTGAAATCCATTAGGTTGTTCAATATACACTTCTTCTTCCATTTCACCATTTAGAAATGCTAAATTGACATCCATCTAATAAACCTTGAAGCTTTGGTAAGAAATATAAGCAAGAAATAGTATAAAAGCTTCAATCTTAGCAATAAGGGAAAAAGTTTCTTCAAAGTCAATTCCTTCCATTTGAGAGTATCCTTTAAACATAAGTCTTGCTTTGTTTCTAACAACTTCACCTTGCTCATTCAGTTTGTACTGAAAGACCCATTTAGTTCCAATTACATTTTTGTCTTTAGGTCTAGGAACAAGAATCCATGTATCATTCTTCTCAATTTGCAGTAGTTCTTCTTTAATTGCTTCCATCCAATTTTCATCTTTGCATGCTTCATTGACACTATTAGGACCAATCTTTGATATCAAACAATATTCTTTTGCAATTATTCTCCTAGTTTGAACAAATTTTTTCTTATCACCTATAATCTAATATTCTAAATGATTTATTCTTACATACCTTGAAGTCTTAGGATGTTCTTGAATTTTAGGCTCTTGTGATCTCACTTCTACACTTTCACTAGTTTATTCCTCTTGATTTTGCTGATTCACTAGAATGATCTGAACTTGATTTGAAGTCTAAACTTTCTTTCCTTTATGTAAACTATTATTCTAATCATCTAAATCATATCCATAGGTTCTGGATGGTCTAACTGTGTCTTCATCAACCTTTACATTAGCACTTTCAACAACTTTCCTTAATCTCTTATTGTAGCATCGATAGGATTTACTTTTAGTAGAATAACCAAGAAAGATTCCTTCATCACTTCTAGCATCAAAATTTCCTATATCTTCATGTCTTTTGATATAGAATTTACTCCCAAAGATTTTAAAATATCTAACAATAGGCTTATGACCAAACCATAGCTCAAAAGGAGTCTTACCGATATCACCTTTAACATGTACCTAGTTGAGAGTGTAAGAATCAATACTCACAACTTCTCTCTAGTAGATATGCAGAACATTTCCTTCCAACATCATAGTTCTAGAAGCATCTTGAATTGTCCTGTTCTTCCTTTCCACAACTCCATTTTGCTTAGGTGTCTGTGAGGAAAATAATTTTCTCTTTATTCCATGCTCTTCACAAAAATAATTTAACTCTCCAGAAGTGAATTCACCACCTCTATCCAATCTCAGACGTTTAATCTTCAAACCAATCTCTATCTCAACTATAGCCTTAAAGATCTTGAATTTTTCTAGAGCTTCAAATTTTTCCCTTAAGAAAGTAACCCACATCAATCTAGAATAATCATCGATAAGTAACATGAAATATCTTTCTCCCTATAAAATTCTAACTCTAGAAGGACCACATAGATCAGTATGCACAAGCTCAAACATTTCATTTGAACAATATTGTTTACTTTGAAATGAAATTATAGTTTGCTTCCCTAACTGACATTCCTTGCATATGGTATTAGTAGGTTTTATCAACTTAGGAAGATCTCTCACTACCTGAGTAGAACTTATCTTTATAATATTGTCAAAGTTTAAATGACACAATCTCCTATGCCATAAAAAACTTTCATCAACTTGAGCAATCATAAAAATTTTACTAGCATCACTTAGGTGAAAGATATTACCTTTTGTCTTTGTATCAGATGCAATCATTTTTTTGGAAATCCCCAATATTCTACACTTTCCATCCTTGAATTGAAGATTGTATGCCTTTTCAACCATCTATCCAACACTTCAAAGATTATTCTTCAAACCTTCCACATATAGAACATCATCAGTATATGCTTACCATCAAGAGAAATGGATCCTCTGCCATAGATTACACCAACTTTATCATTACCAAATCTTAAAACACCACCATCATACTTTTCCAAGCTCACAAATTTAATTTTATCACCTATCATGTGATGAGAACATCCACTTTCAATCACCCATTCATCCTTTTCTTCAATTCTGGCAGCTAGAGCTTTCTCCACATTCATGCAACTACCAGATTTAGTAGGTACTGGATCATTTTCCTTGATAGTAATAAATAACCATTCATATTCACTTACATTCCCTTTTTCAAATTCACCATCTATCACACTTTCATCAATAGAATAATAAGAATTTCTTTGGAATCCAGGCTTGTTAGGTTTTGGCTTAGGAACTATTTCTGAACACCTTGAGGAAAAATGACCTATCTTATTGCAAGAAAAACATTTAAGAGGAAATTTCCCTTTATACATACCTTCTCCTCTTGATACTCTTTTGACAATAAGTGCTTCAAGCTCATCTATTTTTCTCTCTTCTTCTTCAATCTCTCTCATTTCCTGCTCATACTTGGACAAGTTTCTAGAAGAACTTTCTCCCTGATCATATCTTTGCTTATCTTTTCCGATGATAGTAGCTTTGAATGTAGATTTTGTCTTAGGAAGAGAGTCACCAAACTCACTTAACTCAAAAGTAGCAAGCTTACCAATCAACATGTCTCTGGTTACATTTGTCACATTCTGGATCTCAATAGCAACATCTTTGTGTTTGTATACAACAAGCAAGGATCTAAGCACTTTAGCAACAATCTCTAATTCTTCCAGTTTTCCACCACCACATTTGATATTACACACAAGTTCATTCACTCTCTGCATAAAAGAAGTGATGTTATCACCTTCACCCATTTTCAACGTTTCATATTTCCCCTTCAGACTTTGCAGCTTAGAAATATTTACATTGGCATCACCTTCATACAAACTTTCCAAATTTTTCTAGATCTCATAAGCAGTCTTCAATTCCATCACATTTGTCATCTCGGAATCAGTCATAGCACTCAATAATGCTTCCTTAGTGTTATGCATGTTTTGCACACACGCCTCACTATAGGCAGGGACCCCCCCTTTTTTTCTCGCTCCCGACAGGCTGCTTTTCACCTGTCTTATTTTGCGTGCCCCATTTTCCAAGCCCAAATTGGTTATGTGCCTTCAAATGATGAAATCCCCTACCCAAATTCACCTACTTGGGGTATTCAAATCTGTGGAGAAATGAGGTCCACCATCCCCTTTTCTACCTTTATCTTGTTCTTATTATTTGGAAACATCCATGGACCCTTGTTGCTACTATTTCCACAATTTTTGAATTTGTGGGCAACGTTTTTTGGATATGTGATGTGTTTGAAGTGCGTAAATGAATTACCAGGGTTTCATCAATGTTTTGTTAAGTTTTGATGGTTTCGAAACTTTCCCTCTGGAATTCCTTGGCTATTTGGAAACACTCGTGGACCCCCATCACTCCTGTTTCCACATTTTTGACTTTGGGGGCAACTTTTTTTGGATCTAGGATGTGTTTGAAGTTCATAAATGAACTGCCAAGGTTTCATCAACATTCTATTAAGTTTTGATGGTTTCAAAACTTTCCCTTTGGAATTCCCTTTCTCCATGGCTATTTGGAAACATATGCGGACCCCGACACTCCCGTTTCCACATTTTTAACTTTGGGGGCAACCTTTTTTGGATCTAGGATGTGTTTGAAGTGTGTAAATGAATTGCCAAGGTTTCATCAAAGTTTGGTTAAGTTTTGGTGGTTTTGGAGCTTCATCCCCCTTTTGCTATTTTGGAACATCCATGGAGCCTCTATGGCTCGGCCTCCGGAGCCCAGCCTATTCGTGGCTATTTCCAGGACTCCACCTCTCCATGGCCATTTTGAACATTCATCAGCCCCCGACGACCCGACCTCCAAAGCCTAACCCCTCCATGGTCGTTTCTGGGACTCCACCCCTCCGTGGCCGTTTTGAACATTTGTTGGCCCCTGGCGACCCGGCCCCTTTGTGGCCATTTCCAGGACTCTACCTCTCCATGGCCATTTTGAACATCTGTTAGCCCCCAGCGACCAGGCCTCTGGAGCCTGGCCCCTCCATGGCCGTTTCTGGGACTCCGCCCCTTCGTGGCCATTTTGAACATCCGACGGCCCCCAGTGATCGGGCCTCTAGAGCCCGGCCCCTCCATGGCCATTTCTGGGACTCTGCCTCTCTGTGGCCATTTTGAACATCCGTCGGCCCTCGGCAACCTAACCTCTGCAGCCCGACCCCTCTATGGCCGTTTCTAGGACTCCGCCCCTCCATGGCTGTTTTGAACATCTGTTGGCCCCCAGTGACTTGGCCTCTAGAGCCCAGCCCCTTCATGCTCGTTTTCGAGACTCCATCCCTTCGTGGCCATTTTGAACATTTTTAGACCCCCGTCGGTCTAGTTTCCACATTATGTTTAGATTATGGATGTGCAGTCCTTGAAGCTGCAGTCTTCAATGGAGGACCTTTAAGCCAGGAAAGATAATCAACCACAAAGAAAGTGTTGCAAGTATGGAATGCTTGATTAAAGATTCTATTGATATGATGAAAAAGATTGATATCAATTGATATATTACAAATAAACAAGATGCTTGATTATATAGGCAATAGGTAAACCCTAATATGCATGAGATGTTGCCATGTGTCTTGATCTAACAACATGTGACAACATGTGAACCCTATCTAGATGATCATTAAATGAGGAGATAAGTTCTAGAAGGACAACTCATTTTCTAGAAGGAATCTTATCCCACCAAACAAGGAAGGGAATATTATCCCATTTATTAAATGATGTATCTAATAATGCAACCTAGGACTTAATTAATTAAATGCAAGACCTAAGTTAACTTATGCTAGTGTAATAATTAATTAATTACACCAACACCCCCCATAAGTGCAACTTAGGGAGGAAAATGCAATGATTATGCAAGATGATGATGATGATGGGTCCTGACTATGAGGCCATGTTAGGTACCCATGTACATGAAGATGCAAAAAATCTCCCACAATTGGAGAAAAGGGGAAAACCCAGTAGGAACAAAACCCCTCTCCAAGAAAGGAGATGAAAATGCAGAAATGTGAGATAGGATGGGAAGGATGGAGGACTCCCAAATACCCCCAAGTACACCATCTATCACATGGATACAATACAATCAATTCCCCCCATAGGAGGGAAAGAGAGAGACTATATAGCCCCCCAAAAGATGATAGCACCTACAAAAAAGGGTAAGTGTCTAAAGATAGAACAAGATCCAATGTCGACAAACAACTTGTCTCCCTTTCGAAAGAAACAAAACCAATTGCAAGTGGAGAGATGCTTCCCATTCCGGATAGGAATTGAAGGAAGGAAGGATGAAGGTGGATGTTGATGATGTCTCTGAACTCTTCTCAAATGTCTCCTTGCCTGATGATGATGCCACAATCAATGAAGAGGGTGACAAACCAGGACGATGCAGAAAATGATGTTGAACAATAGCCAAAGATGGTTATATGATGAATGTGATGGAGACATGATAGTCCCCCCTGAATGAAGTTTCTTCAAAACCACTAAAATAAGTCTGAAGAAAATCTAATGGTGGATGTCGAAGAAACCTCAAGTCTTGAATGGAATGACAAGGAAGAAGTCTCGGATATGAAATATCTGAATAGAGGAGTGATACCCCCTCAAGAATGTTCTCCAAACCTGTGGAAGTAGCTAAGTCAATGATGCCTAAAACAAAGCCATCCTGTGATGCCAAGTCTGAAAAATTGAATGTGTCCTGATGGATGATGATGGTGGAAGCCTCAATCAATGAATCTGGACAAGGAATCATTGAATGTGAAGGGATACCAACTGTCTCTGATGAAGAAGAAGCACCAAAAGGAACCTTGTCAACCTCTTCAAAAATATCAAGGCAATCAACCTCCTGCACAACAATATCATTATGGGGTACTTGATCTAAAGCATGAAATTCTGAATCATGACCAACGGGGAATGGTGGAGTATTTGAATGTCCATAGATATCCCAAAGCTTAATCCAAAGGATATGAGGACAATCACAATGATCAATAACATTCAAAACATCAAAATCAACTTGCATCTCAATGATCTCCAAAACAATGTACTTGCTGCAACTCCAAGCAATTTCATGAATACCTTCACTTGGATGGGGAACTATACCAAACAGATGAGGCAATAGATCAAGTGACAGAAGATGGTGGCAGATCCCATCTCGCCATTGTGAATAGTTATCCATGTGCAACATAACCAAAGGAGAAGAAGAATATGCAAGTCCCATAATGAAATTTCTCCACAAAAACCAAATACACTAACCTTCAACAACAAATAAAGACTTCCAAATATGATGTATAATTGAAGTGATGCAACCTGGATCAAAAAATATTTTCCCAAGCTTCAGGATAACTAGGTTATTTATCAAAGGCACCAAATTGAAAAAAATATCATGCAAGAGTACCTGGATATGAAATTGATCAAGGGATAGACTAATGAAAAAGAGCTCTGAATCACCTTCCTGATGGCACTGGAATCACTAAAATCCGACAAACGGTTGAGAAGATATGCAACTCTAACTCCAAATTAGGGTTTTGTCTTCAGTTGGATGTTGAATTTTCTACAAGAATTTTTTTGCAAAACTGATGTCACCACTGGAAAGTATGCGAAATTCCCTTTTTGATGGTATATCATTTACCAAATTTTGATATCCTAGGTGAAAGTTGTGATCAAATGAAAAAATGCCTATTGGAGGCACTCTGTAGGCTAAACAGGTGCAAAATTCTAGCCCCTTGGGTGCTGGTACCTAGTCGGTGATGTGACCACAACTGTTGAGCTGGCAAAAAAGAGGGGCTACCGAGCGGAGCGGCGGCTAGGCAGAGAAGGGTGGTGTTGGGGCGGCACCACTAGTGGAGCGGAGCCGGTGGTCGGGACCAAGAATGGAACAGCCAGAAAATGAAACACCGGTGAAAGAACAGATCACGGTGGGTGGTGGAGACAGGTCATCAGCGATTGGTGTTGGCCGGCGGTAACCTACACTGACAATAAGATGCATGGGCTGGTGAGAGTGACAACCCATCAAATCAATGAGCTAGTATGTACTTCCCACTACAGCCGACAAACAAAAAAAAATTTGTAGACCAAAAGATATCCTCGAAAAAAATATATAAATTTTTGAATATTGCTTATGAGAAATTCAAAAATTGAAGATCGATAAATATATTTAATCCCCCAAAAAAATGTCGGTTAATGTAAATATGCCCGCTAATTATCGACGGATGAATAAAATAAGCCCGCAGAAAAAAATAATAGGATGCCGACCACAAATTAATAATGGAGGTCGATCAAATTTTTTTTTCAAACTATAGAAAATATATTTTTTTGCCAAACAAAAGATATAAACGCCCGATTTTTCCTGAAATGAAAAATGGCCTGCTTATAAAAAAATTTTGCCTCAGAGGACAACTGACCAGGATGATTTTTTGCTACAAATTGTATGGATAGTATGATTGTTTTTGCAAACCCTAAAAATACCTCCAATGGCTCTCGGGATGATGTATCTGATTTTGATGAATGGGCAGGTGATCCTAGGGTTTCGAGGCCTTCTGAAGACAATGGCGAGCTTGGAACTGACTCAATTTGCTTCAGAAATCAGCTTGGTCACCGAGTGGAAACAAGTAGCCTGCAATGGAAACCTTCAGCCTACGGAGAATCTCGCACACCAACTTTCTTGATCGAGGGTTGACATTTCACTGGATAAGCTCTAATACCATGTTGAGATTATGGATGCACAGTCCTTAAAGTTGTAGTCTTCGATGGAGGACCTTTAACCCAGGAAAGATAATCAACCACAAAGAAAGTGTTGCAACTATGGAATGCTTGATTAAAGATTCTATTGATATGATGAAAAAGATTGATATTGATTGATATATTACAAATGAACAAGATGCCTAATTATATAGGCAATAGGTAAACCCTAATATGCATGAGATGTTGCCATGTGTCTTGATCTAACATGTGACAACATGTGAACCCTATCTAGATGATCATTAAATGAGGAGATAAGTTCTAAAAGGACAACTCATCTTCTAGAAGGAATCTTATCCCACCAAACAAGGAAGGGAATATTATCCTATTTATTAAATGATTTATCTAATAATGCAACCTAGGACATAATTAATTAAATGCAAGACCTAAGTTAACTTATGCTGGTGTAATAATTAATTAATTACACCAACACATTATTGATTTTGAGGCTAACATTTTGGTGGATTTGGGATGTGTTTGAGGTCCCTAAGTGAACTACCAAGGTTTCGTCAACGTTCGGTTAAGTTTCGGTGGTTCCGGAGCTTCATCCCTCTTTGCTTGTTTTGGAAACATCCATGGACCCCTACCGGTCTAGTTTCCACATTTTTGACTTTTGGGCCAACTTTTTGGTGGATTTGGGATGTGTTTGAGGTCCCTAAGTGAACTACCAAGGTTTCATCAATGTTCGGTTAAGTTTCAGTGGTTCTAGAGCTTTGTCCCTCTCTGGCTATTTTGGAAACATCTGTTGACCCTTGCCAGTCCGGTTTCCAAATTTTTGACTTTGGGGCCAACTTTTTGGTGGATTTTGGATGTGTTTGTGGTGCCTAAGTGAACTGCCAAGGTTTTGTCAACGTTCAGTTAAGTTTTGGTGGTTCTAGAGCTTTGTCCCTCTTTCGCGATTTTGGAACATCTGCGGAGCCCCAATGGCCTGGATTAATGTTTATGGTCCAAATGAGCTCCAAATATGAATATTATGAACTTTTGATGATGCATTGATGGATCTAGAAAGGATTTTGCAAGATTTGACTAACGCTCTCCTTAATTTATGTATGAAAGCACTTACAACGTTTCATGTACACAGGATTCAAGGAGCCTATTGCACGTCTGTTAGGAGACCCATTGAGAAAGCTGAACAAGGAAAGCACAGAGCTCCTGTCACCATTCATTTCATGTTTGCCTCTCCCCCTAGCACCCACCAATAGGGTCAGTGTTAGAAGGGGGACTATGCCAAGGATGTCAATGAAAAAAATGCAATGCAAGGGAGTGGCCTTGAAGAGTGCATAAGTTAGTTGTCTGCTCGAATAAGGGGCAACCAATCCATTGATTCCAATCGTTGATGAGCTCATTGTTGTGCAGTTTTGCACACACGCCCCACTGGGAGTAGAGACCCTCTTTTCAGGATGTCTTTTGACCTTTGGTTTTATTGGATTTATCTTTTGAGGTCTTGAGATGTTGGTCTTACTGGCTTTGGTCTTGCCTTGAGGCTTAAATTGGTTAAAGTTAGGTTTTAGTGAAAATCCAGGTTTTGACCTGAATCCAGGATTTTCCAGCTCTGGCAAATTTTCCCGGGCCTTGGTTCATCATCCGTTTACTGCTAAATTTTCTGAATTCGGGTTTTTGCTTGACTCCAAGATTTTCTGGTTCTAGCGGATTTTCTCGGACTGTGTCAAAATCTGAAACTTCGTTAAAATCCTAGTTTATGTCGGATCCATAGAATTCGTGTTCATTCGGATTTTTCGTGTGTCTTGGTTTTTTCCAAAATTCCGTCTTGGGCTCGGGTTTTCGGATTTTTCTGACATGTCTTGTCGCTCATTAATGCTCAAAGTACCTTTTCTCAGACGTGAGTATGGATGGATTTAAGGTCTTTTGGGCATCATTTTGATTTCATTATTCACTTTTTTTCTGCTTTGGTGTCTGAGTTCATTCTTCATTCAAGCTTCGATCATTGATTTTGAGCTGCTTGCATCAGGATTGGTTGAGTGTTGATCAAGGTTTTCATTGCTAGGGCACACTCGTTTTGTAGTCGCTTCCTCGAGTTCAAGTTTCATCTGGACTAATCCATGGTAAGTCATTGCTAAGCATTATGATTGAATCTTTATAAGTCGATTGGTAGCCGTTCTAGGTTGGTCTTTGCTTGGTCATGATTTTGTATTTATCAAACTAGGGTTAGACTTAACTCCTCACCAAAACTTTATCGCTCGTGCTTGTGTTTATCCATTAAATGGCAGGTGTGTGAGTATGGATGGTGTTATGGGTCAGATTTTTCCCCCAAGTGCATAATTTTTTATATCCGGTGAGGTTAGGGTTTTCGGTGCTTTGCTCAGATTTTGTTAGGCTTGATGAATTTGTTGTGATTTTCATATCTTGTGCCCAGATTAAAATAGCCCCTACCTTGGGAAGCCCTGGATTTCTTTAGATTGATCTTCACAGATAGTATTTTAAACCCCGAGCTTACCCTAGTTTTCATGGCGGAGGGTTTATTCGTCAAAATTAGGGCATCATTGTTTCGCCCTGAAGATTAGTCATTTGAAAGCTTTGGAAATTTGAATTCATGTGCATTTGAGGTCTTGCTTATTGGCATTGATTTTGAGACCATTTGAATCTCAAATAGCAAGGTTTTGCATGATCATTCAGTCGATGGTTCAAGTGTTAACATTTGTCGGGTTTTCGAGGTGTCCGCGGAAGTCCTGCGCACCCAGATTTTCCTGGTTTCGGCTAATTTCGTGGAGTATAGCAAATTCTGGAGCCCCAAACTATCTACGGAAATCCATCCTATCTGGACTTTTTTGGTTATCCTACCTAGTTTCATTTCTTTCGATTTCCCGAAGTTAGGGGTAATGGAGTAAATGCTAAATGCTAATTTCTTGTTGCTAATGGATGAATTTCATGATAATCTTATAACCTTATGTCTGTACTAACAATTTACTCGGTGAATGATGTCTTGGCAACAAGAATCCGTCTGGGTCAGATTTCTCTGAATTCTGCCTTGACCAGATTTTCCTGGTTTACCTTGTTTTCCCAGATTGCTTTATTTTTCTATATTTTTGAAGATTGATGATTTGTGATGGATCTTAATTGATTTATATGATTTTATGCTAACTTTTCGATTGGAATATGTATGATAATTGGATACTCTTGACATTTTGTTGTGAATGTAGGCTGAATCAAGCAAGGCTGCTGCACGAAAATCTAAAGGAGATATGGAGGGGTCCTCCATTTCAGAAGCAGAAAGATTAAGATTGGATACCAAGAGTCATTTGCCAGATAGAAAGATATCTTATGTGTGGTCTGAGGTCTCAAACACCAATGTTGGAGCATGGTGATATGAGGAATTCAAAGAAAGAATGACTCAGAAGGATCTATCGGTCTTGAGACAAGGAATGATGAAGTCTGAACTAGTTCATGTGGCAGGGTTCCCTCCTGCAATCCAATGCTATGAGTTAATACTAGAGTGTGCCCAACAGTATGACTTCGACACACAAAGGGTTGTCAGTATCGAAGGAAGAGTTTTAGAGAATTTTAATCTTGTTTCTATTGCCCAAGCCTTTGACATGCCAGATTTTCCTTCTGTGTGTGCCTTGAACATGGACTTGGCAAAAACATGTTATGAGAATGAGCCCACCAAAGCTCAGCAGATGATTAATTCTTGGTTGGAGAAGCCAAAGTCACACTATTCCAAACTGCCCAAGTAGTTGCACAGGGTTAAATTTAGATCAGATATATATAATGCAATCAAATTTCTGAGTAGAGTGGTAGGATTGAAGAGTGCTAGAGTGTTGGAGAGTTGGATGGTCCATGTGATCAATAAAATTGAACAGGGAACTAATTACCATTGGGCAGGACTTATTAGCACTATGATTGATAGACAGCTAAGGGATGTCCTAGAAACCAAGAAGTTCACCATGTCTTCTTATGTGATGTATGTGTTGGCTAGATTCTACCCATACAGGGGTTTGAATCCACAGGGAACATTTGGATAGGATGTAATTTATAATATTTACCTGAAATTGGACCTAGGACACAGGGATTACAGAAGAGCCAATGATGCATTCACAATGTATATCACTAGGCTACTTCAAAATGCCGAGCATGTGAGATTTTCCGATGGAGCAAAGGAGTTGATAAAGGGATATGGAGCTTGGTTCATTCAGTTTCCCACTTTCTCCTACATCAGAATCGACGGATCTCAAATTTCCCCATACAAGTTGCCTATGTATCCTACTGATCATATTGTGTTATTAGAGGTTATAAGACAAATATGTGACTTTGATGCAATTGTCAAGAAAGGAAAGCATAAAACAGGTTTTGGTGGGGATTTTCCTCTCAAAATTGGTATAAGTGAGGTTTCTCCAACAATTCAATCAGCACATGTAGCAGGGGATGAATTAGCTACTTATGGTTTCTGCTTCCACTCCAATAGAGCAAACTTTGATATCATCGGGGAAGCACAAAAAAAGGCCACCAAAGAGTACCGTCACAAGGATGACCTAGAAGATTACTAGGCAAATATCAAAGATGATTTTGAGGTGAGGAAGAAAAGGTACTCAAGGCTTCCTGTTGATGTGGTTAAGTTGTACAATGTTAAGTTGATTCCCGACCAGCTAGAAGATGATGGAAACCTGGTGCAAGATCATGCATATGAGTCCGTTAAGGATAGACCAATTGGGGAGATAAACTAGAATGAAGATGAGGTAACTAAGTTGGAAGACCTGATGGGATCAGTTATGAAATTTACTACTTCATGGTTAAAACATAAATTTTGGGAGTTGGAAAGTGAGAAGGTACCCTGTACCTTTAATTTAATGGGGAATCTCAATCCTATGTCTACTTCTGAAGAATCCAGAGAAGGTTACCCCAAAGGGAAAACTAAAGGGAGCAGACCCTTCAAAATAAAAATCAGAGGCCCAAAAGAAAGTGAGCTAGAACTAAAAAGAAAACCAAAAGGGAAGAAAAGAAGCTGAACTTTAAAAATAGGCAAGTATTCTGAAGAAGAGGAATTTGAAAAAGCAGAAGAAGAAGATGCTCCTCCTCAGCCAAAGAAGACAAGAACAACTAGGGTTTCAAAGAGAAAAGGTCAAGAGGCTTCCAAAGATGAGACTCTGGTTGTTGATGTGGAGAGTTTAGGGGAAAAGACTAAGGTTTAATCAAGAAGATCAAGGACCCCATCCCCTAAGGAGGCTATGCAAAAGATGGATCCTCTTCTAGAGACACCCATTGTTGAGCAACCTAGGGCTACTTCTCCTTCGCCAAGCATACTTGAGCAATAGACAACTCATCAAGAGCAAGAGACTAGTGGAGAAATAGAGCCATTCAAGGAAGGAGAACTCTTTGGTGCGGTAGCTGAGCTCGAAGTTGAAGAGGTAGAAAAACACCCTTCTCCACTAGTACAATATAAAGATTCTCCAACAAGCAACAAAGGCAATGGATCACCTGAAAAGGAGAATATTCCCGTTAGAACCCCATTGCCCGTGCAAGAAGAAGAGATTGAAGTAGGTGATCAAGGTGAGCAGTATCCTGGAAAAGAAAAGGATGAAACAACAAAACAACATGAAGAGGCCAAAGTAGAAGAAATCTGGGTGGATCCTGCTGTCCTGGATTGGCTGGAAAAAGAGATTACAAGAAAGAAACAAGTTGTTATTGAGGACACCCCTCTAGATTGGGATGAGATGCTGTCCAAGATGGGCAAAGGTAAGAAGAAGAAGGAATCTAAAGTAGTTTCAAGGATAGAAAGAGATGAAGCGAATAACAGGGTCATTCACATTGCCACCCCTGCTGCGGATAAAACTAAAGAAGAGGTCACTGGTAAGGATTACAATGTGTAGACTTTTAACCTTGGACCAACATCTATGGAACAAGATATTGAAGAGTATGAAGGGTCGAGTGCAGTAATAATTGGGAGGCTAAGGAAAGAGACTTAGTCAAAACATGAGCTTAAAAGGGAAAATGAGAGGCTTAGGAGGTGCTTGGAGGATGTAATGAAACCTCTGTAATCTCTTCTCCCATCTTCCTCTGCTACTCCTGGTTTCTTTCCCAAGGAAACCATTTATGAAATTGAAAGGATGAAAACCTTTGCCTAAACTGTAATCGATTGGTTGAAGGATGTGCAAGTGAAAGGAGATAATGCAATTAAGGAGGTCCTTTCAGTTGGGAAGGATGTAGTCAGAGCCAAAGACCTTCTTGAGCATGTGCTATCTCAAGACAAGGAGGATATTGATCTTCTATTGCAGAAATCCAAAGTGATTATGGGGTATGGTAAAGATCAGTTGGCTACAGATGGAGCCCTTCCTTCCTTCAAACTTAATGAACCTTGGGAATGGTTCGAGGCCTTACAAATTTGTTAGAAAGCCATCAGAAAGATCCATAAATGAAAGAAACAAATAGATGGTGATATAACTAGAGTTTATGATGGATGCATTTCATTTTTTGAGATTATGACTGGCAGGAGGAAAATTGCTCCTAAATATCTAAGCCTAGAACAGTTAAGGGAATGGTGGCATGATGTTTATGCTCCTGACTCTAAAAATGTAATAACAGGACACCAGCTGGATGATGCAGCAACCTACTTGGCAGTGATGGATAAGTATCAGGCTCACAAAGATGATTGGAATAAAATTGTCAAACAGTGAAAAGAGGAGATTGGTGCCATTGAATGTCGGCTTAGGGTTTTTCCTTTGCCACCTTTTTCCAAGTTGGACAAATTATATTTGAAAGTTTAGGATTAGAACAAGGATAAGGGAGGTGGTAATTAATGCCAATTTTGAGATTTGTGCTTCCCTATTATTATGGGGCATGTGTTGATCCAGGCTACATTGGGGAATATGTCTAGGCCAACCTTAATGATGTATCGACATTTAATGTGTGCCTTATTTTGGAATTCCTAAGGCTAACTTGTTTTGGCTGTTTTATTTTGTAAATGTTTGGTTGGGTCGACATGTCTTGAGAATTTGCTATAAAGGGCATTCTTGCCTCATTGTAAGAGAGCTAGAAAAAGATATAGAGACAAGTTAGATCAAAAGAGTTAGGGAATTTTGTAGTAGGGATAATAGTCAATTTCTTGAAGCAAATATTGTAACAGAACAGTGGAATTGGTGCAGCATTTTGATGATCTAATACAATTGAATACATTGTGGTTTTCTTGGTGAAATCTCTTGTGTTAGTTTATCTTGAATGGTTCTTGTTGTTTCATCTTTCAAATTGCTTGAAGATTTAGGGTTTTAGTGTTCAGAATTAGATTAGTTTGGTGAATGGTGTTCATGATTTCATATTTGGAATGTTTGTAGCAATCTCTAGTCTATACTCCTTGTAACTATCTGATTGTAGTAGGTTGATAAAGTCAACCTGGACCATATATTTATATGTGCTTAGTTCGATTGTGGATGAATATCTATGATTTGAAAATTTATATACCTTAGAAGATTGCACCGTTCTTTTGATATCGCATTTTGGGTTAAGCAATAGTTGGTTATTTGAGGTTGGTCCATTCTAGATATCTGTCATTTGCATTGTTCATTCTAGAAATAGTTTAGATCTTATCATATCTTCGTACCCTTATCTTTTGCTGTTTCTTTATCATCTAGTTAGGTTTAGGAATTAAGATTATTATCTAATAAATTGGAAAGATACAGTTTGCTTGTAGTAAGGTCCGATTGTGATTACCAACATTTGACATATTAGTTGAGTTGTTTATGGATCATCATGACATGACACCCGAGAGACCTTAGGGTGATTTTCAGTAATTTATTGTTGAAAATAACCTTTCAAGAGAGATAGAATATTGAATTTTGTCTACGTTGTTGTTATGCAAAAAATACCATCAACAAATTGGCACTAGGAGGGCCTGAATGAGCACACTGGATCGTTTCTTGAATGCCATCTCTCCTGAAAGATATAGGAGAAACACCAAATCTACCACAAGAGAGGAAGATTTACAGGAATTACAATTCCCCACTAGGTCAAGAAGGACTCAAGAAAGGGGTGAACCATCATCACCCATCTCTTCACCAGCATCATCCACATCTTCACATCCCAAGGTTGAGGATATACCCATCCCTGAGGCAGTTCCCATTCAACAACCTATCGTTAACCAACCGCAACCACCGCCCCCACTTTTACCAATGGCTTTCCTTGCTAATAATCCATCTCCCTTGTTCTTCCATGCCTACAATGTTATGCCGAAAAACCTTGAGCACTTCTGTTCAAAATTCCACGTTAAAGACCCAAACAAGACTGTAGAAGAACACAAGGATTTTCCAAACCCATCTCAAAGACAGAGGGATTGTTCATGAGGATGTTTCCTGTAGGTGGTTTCCTTATTCACTAGGAGAAGAGGCCTTTTACTAGTACAATCATCTCCCTGCTGGTTCAATTCTCAATTGGGATGATCTTGAAACTGCCTTTTTACAAAAATTACAAATATCTATCAGTGCCAATGAATTATATTTGCAATTCACCAAAGTAAAGAGAGAGGTTAATGAACCAATATCCGGTTTCAATAATAGGTTCCACCGTGCATACACCAGACTTCAAGACCCATATATTTTAGATAATAATACAGCCCTAGGAGTCTATTATGAAGCCCTGGACAACCTTACAACAACCTTTCTGAAGTGGAGACCCAATCCTCCAGCTACCCTAACTGATGCTTATACAAAAGCTGTTAAGCTTAGCATAGATTTGAGACAACACTTGACTGGACCATTGCCTTCTTTAGGACCAGTTGTACATCCCAACCAGGTTCAGGTAGTGAATCATGCACTTGATAATCATACTCGAATCATGAATCATGTACCTCAGTTACCTTTGGTACCACACCTTGGTCATCCCATGAGTCAGGTCTCTCCTATGATGAACTTTCTTCAACAGCAGGTTAACCAGCTTATGTATCAGCCACAGCCGAATATTTTCCCTTCCTATTTGCAGAATTCTGAGGTGTTGCATCAGTCTATGAGATCTACTACAATGCCTACCCCTCCTCAGAGTAATCCAAACCAGATCCCTTATCGAGATCCAAATAGGGAGAGGATTGATGAAATGGTTGAGCAGATAAAGAAGCTAAATCTGGAGGTGTCCTACCTAAGAAATCAAAATAGCCAATTACAAGCTACCTAGAAGAGTATGCAGTCCAATCAAAATAGAGAGTTTCCGCAAGGGCAAAATTTTGATAGAGGACAGTGTAACGAAAGAGGATTCCACAATGACAGGGGATATAATTAGGATAGGGGTTACAACAATGATAGGGGGTTCAATAACAATAGGAGACAAAATTTTGAAAGAGGACAAGGTAGTGGATTACGATTTGATAAGAGGCAATCACAAGGATAGAGTAGGACATGGAATACAGGACCTAATAATGGAGGAGTCCCCACCCCATTGGATCAACAAGCTAATCAAATTGTCAACCAATCCACAAATCAACCAGTCAGTCAAGAAAAGCCTCCCAGTGGTGTATATTTGGCTAAAGCAGCCTTATCAGGATGGTGTAGGCTCCATAAGACAATCCAACATTCAGAGTTAGAATGTCCAGAATTCCAAACTTACGCCTCCATTTTCTAGTATGAGGTAGAAAATAATGCAAATGGGTAGGAGATTGTTCCCTCCACCCCTTATGACTCTCTCGTCCTGGTGTTAAATCAGCCTCCCTTCCCAACAAGTAAGGAAAATGTACCAGAAGAGGAACCTAATTCTCAAGAAGAAAGGGCAGATCAAATCTGCAATGGAGATGAGGTTGCTCGATTATTCAATGAGGAAGCAATGAATGACAATGGTCCCCTCGATTAGGAAGAAACTTATGTTGAAGAAGTACAGATGTTCCAGAGTCAGGGTAAATGATATGATTTGAGAGATATGCCTCATAGGCGCCCACAGGCTGGGGGACCTTTCACCACCTCCATTCCTCCTAACAACTTCTGTACCCCTCCAGATTCTAATGCTAGAAATAATCTATTTTATCTACATGTTTCCAAGCAATACCTTTCAAAGGAAAGACAAGCTCAAACTAACTTATAAAAGAAAAAGGCTGTTCAAGCAGGCAAAGACAAGGTGGAGGAGCCTTCTAGGGAAGTCTCCACTGATATGAGCGAGGAGCAGATGGCTTCATATGTTACTGAGGAGTTCAAGAAATTAAAGGTAAATCTTTCAGCATTTGAGTTATTGAGGTTCCCTGCAATTAGTAAGGTAGTTCTAGGTACTTATGTTGCACACCCAATGTCATTGAATAAACCTTTGGGTGAGGATGTCAGCAAAATTTCTAGTTCTCAGCCTGTGAAGACACAAAGCCAAGCCCATAGTTGGACTAACTTGTCCCCTGGAGATAAAGGAAAAGAAAAGGACAAGACTCAAGTGGCCTAGGTAGATACTCAACCAACTTTGTTTCAGGGGAAGACAAAAACCCCACCATTTCTAATTTCTGTGCACATATTCGGTAAGAATCTACATAATTGTTTACTAGATTCTGGTGCTTCCACCAATGTAATGCCATTTGGATTTTGTAGAGCTTTGGGGATCACACCTGTTGACTCTCAGAAGAAGGTAACTCAGTTGGATAGAATTGAAGTAAATGTGGTGGGAGAATTAAATATGATTCATATGCAGATAGCTTCTGACCCAAGGATTCAACAAGTTATCAATATTCAGGTAGTTGATATCCCTGATGCGTATGGTTTGATTCTAGGAAGAGATTTTACTAAGGCTTTGAATGGATATGTGTCTACTGACCACTCCCACATGTGGCTTCCCTAGAAAGGAGTGCCAAATCATGTCAGAATTGAGAGAGAACCAAGAATGAAATACATGATTATGGAGTACCAAAATACTTCGACAGAAGTTTTGATATCAGAAGTAGGAATGGGAAATTATATGCTATCAACTCGGTATGAGGAGTCAAACTCAGAAGAGGTATTGATGTTACATACGATGCCTATTGATACAGAGACAAAATCTAGCCACATTGCTGCTTCAACATAATCAATGGAGGAAGAAGAAGAATCTGAAGATAATCAGATCAGCCTATTAGACAGTTTCTAGGAATTCATCAAGTAGTGTGCTGAAAATCAAATCCACCTAGGTAGAAGGACAAGCTTTAAGGAATTACTCTTACCAAATTGGTGTAGAGTTCATAATGCTTCCTATTTAGAGTTGGAGTGTTGCTTATGCCAGACAGTAGTAGAACAAGTATAGAAATGCCTAAATCCAACTCAAGCAGCTAAGACAGAGGTGTAAAACTCTCAAGAAGGATATAAAGAAGGATATAAAAACAAGAAATTAGTATTGTCTGAGGAATCCTCTAGCACTGATAAGCCGAAAGATATGATAAAAAGGACTACCACTGCTGAATGCTGGACTCTTAGATTTGATGGATCCAAATCCAAACATGGAGCTGGGGCAGGGTTCGAGTTGATCAGTCCAAAAGGTAAAAATTTCTTTGCGGCCCATAGACTTCAATTTCACTACACTAATAATGTAGCAGAGTATGAAGCGTTAATTCATAGACTTCTCATGGCACTTAAGAAAAATGTTAAAATTCTACAAGTTTTTGGTGATTCTGAGTTAGTAATTAAGCAAGTAAGGAAACAATATTCATGAAATGATAGGAGAATGACTAATTATAGGCATAGAGTGTGGGACCTCATTGAGGGATTTGATGCTTTCAATATCCAACTGATACCACGGTAGAAGAATCAAACTGCAAACTCTCTGGCTTAGACAGCAAGTACCCTGCAGCCTTTATCTTTGTCAGGATTGAAGAAATTCACTATAGAATTGACTCCCATGCCATCAGTCCCAAACAATGTTACTAATTTTCAGGTGTTTGAAGATGATAAACATATTCTAGATTTTATCACAAATACAGACGTTTTTGCTTCCCAAATCATCGATGAAGTGGAACCCCAGGAAGAAGAACTAGACTTAGAAGGTGTGATGAATCTGAAGTCTAATACTATTCCAAGGGGAATGGTATAGTTGGAACGAATTTTTGATATGGATAAGATTAGAGATCAGGAACAAGATTCCAAGAAAGAGTCAATCAATGGACAGTGTGACACTCACAATTTGGGAACTGAGGACAACGCTAAGAATATTTTCATTGGTAAAGTATGCACTCCAGAAGAAAGACAAGGGATAATTGAAGCCTTACACAGCTTTCCAGATATAGTAGCCTAGAGTTATGAGGACTTGAAGACTTATGATACATCAATCATAACTCATACTATACCCCTGAAGCTGGATGCCAAACCTTTCAGGTAGAGACAGAGACCTATTAACGCATTGTTGGAACCACTCATATAGAAAGAAGTTTAGAAGTTGTTGTTTGCCAAAATTATATTTCCTATTAGGCATTCAACATGGGTAGAAAACCTGGTTCCAGTAAGGAAAAAGAATGGAGAAATTAGGCTCTATGTTGATTTCAGGAATTTAAACAGATCGTCAAAATAGGACAATTATCTGGTTCCTTCATTGGATGAAGTACTTCAAGTGGTTAATGGATCTCGGATGATGTCCTTTCTGGATGGTTATTCAGGGTACAATCAAATAATGGTTTAGTATGAAGACAGGCACAAGACTACTTTTACAACTAAATGGGGTACCTTCGCCTACAGGAGAATGCCTTTTGGACTCATTAATGCAGGGGCTACATTTCAAAGGGCTATGGACATTACCTTTCAGGACATGATAGGAAAGTGCATCATTATTTACATGGATGACCTAACCATTTTTTCAAAAAATAGAAGGGATCACATCTCAGATTTGCGCAAAGTGTTTCAAAAGTGCAGGGAATTTGACATATCCTTGAATCCTAAAAAATGTATTTTCGGAGTAACAAAAGGAAAGTTGCTCAGACATGTCATATCAGAAGAGGGAATTGCTATTGATCCAGAAAGAGTGGAGGCTATATTGAAGATTCAGCCACCTGCTAGCAAAAAGGAGATGAAGTCCTTCTTTGGAAAGATCAACTTCGTCAGAAAATTTATCACTGGATTTGCTGAAATTGTTAAACCACTGAATGCAATGCTGAAATAGGATGCTAAGATCGAATGGACTATGGAAGCGAATGAAGCATTTGTAGAAATAAAAAGAGCCATTGTTGATGCTCCAGTATTGCTAAGTCCTAATTATAGTAAACCCTTTTACATCTATTCATTTGCTTCAGAGCATTCATGTGCTGGAATGTTAACTCAAAAGTCCGATGAGGGAAATGAGCATCCTATTGCTTTTATGAGTGCACCATTAAAAGATGCTAAATTGAAATATCCAAGTGTGGAAAAGCAGGCATATGCCCTAGTTAGAGTGGTAAAGAAATTCAGACATTATATCCTTAGGAATAAGGTGTATGCCATTGTCCCAGATTTTGTAGTCAAGTTATTTTTGATGCAAAATGAATTAGGTGAGCGTAGAGCTAAATGGGTGACAATGCTACAAGAGTATGATATTGAGATCCAACCCATGAAGCTAGTAAGAGGGCAAGGACTTACTCAGACTATGGCTGAAATAGGTCCTGAACTGACTATTTAGAATTATAATGTCGAAGAGGTTTCTCCAAACGGTTGGTATGATGATATAGTTTATTACTTGTTGAACCAATGATCTCCATGTCATCTTAATGTTGTACAGAGGAGAGTTCTACGGTTAAAGAGTGATGGTTTCATGTTAAAAGGAGCTATTCTGTACAAGAAAAATCATGAAAGAATTTATTTGAGATGTCTCAGGAAATAGGAAGCTGAAAGAGTGATGAACAAATTTCATGAAAAATATGGCACTAGCCATGGTTGTACAATTGCCACCGCAAATCATATTTTGAGGGCAGGATATTACTGGCCCACATTGTTCAAAGACATCCACCATCATGTTAGGACCTGTCACACCTGCTAGACCGCAACAACAAGGGAAAGGTATGCGGCGCTTCCACTCCAATCGGTCACTGAGGTAAGGCTTTTTGCTCAGTGGGGTATGGATTTGATAGGCCCCATCAACCCACCATCTTCTACAGGACACAGGTACATTCTCACTATTACTGATTATTTCACAAGATGGACTAAAGCTTTTTCTTGTAGGCAATGTACATCTGAGGTAGTGATTGATTTCTTAGAGTCTACTATTTTTAATCGATTTGGATGCCCTATTGTTGTTGTCTATGATAACGGTCCTTCTTTTGCATCTTTAAAATTTTCAAATTGGGATTTTGATCATAGCATTATTGTGAAGTTTGTGTCTAATTATTATCCTCAGGGTAATGGCTTAGCAGTGTCCTCTAATAAAAACTTATTGACTGTCATCTGCAAGCTGCTAGAAAGGAATCCAAAAGACTGGCATACACAGCTTTGGTTTGCCCTCTGGGCAGATCATACAAGACTTAAGTCATCCATCGAAACATCTCCTTATCACTTAGTATATGGTCTGGAGCTAGTATTCCCTATTCAACTCAAGATCCCAACTAT
Organism: Sequoia sempervirens; assembly: GCA_007258455.2. Lineage (NCBI taxonomy): Eukaryota > Viridiplantae > Streptophyta > Pinopsida > Cupressales > Cupressaceae > Sequoia > Sequoia sempervirens. The sequence goes on along the minus strand of VDFB02086081.1, from coordinate 98,108,533 downwards.
ACAGTTTGTAAATGAGTTTTATGATGAGGGGGACATAAGGGAGGCTAGGTTGATAGAACTACTTCACCTTGGGGAGAAATGAGACAATGCCCTAGAGAAATTTTCCAAACATTAGGGGGTAGTCAAGAGGTGGTTTGACAGGAGGGCTAAAGTCAAGGCCTTTAGGGATTTTGACCTTGTCCTATACTGGGATAAACCTCATGATCGAAAAGGGGACCATGGGAAGTTTGATAAACTATGGCTTGGCCCATATCAGATTGCTAAAATACTTAGAGATAATGCCTTCCATCTGAGGACTCTCACGGGAGAAGAAATTCCACTACCTATCAATGGGCAGTATTTGAAACATTATTTCTAGTCCTGAGCTATTTTTAGCTCCCTGCTTTGTATATAGTTAGTTTAGGTTGCTCTTTGTTTATTTTGTTTGGTTAGAATAGGTTTTGTTTGGTTGGTTTGTTTTGGTTTGCGTTGATCTTGCTCTGGGTTCCTTCTCTTTTGGGGATCCCTGGTGGCATTTGTATGATAGTGGTGACAAAGTAGGTCTGATTTTCTTGGTATTTCTCTTACAAACTCCAATCATCCTTCCAGGACATCATGGTACGAATTCTCTACCCAATGTCACTTATCCTTGTGCTAAGGCAAAGGGTTTTCTAGTCAGTTTGAACAGGAAAATATTAGGGTCTCATACTTTCAATTATTAAAGATACCTGAAGTTGCAAAAGGTCCTTATGAGGTTTGAATAGGTGAAAAATCCTTTTTCTGCTCTAGTGCCACTATGGTTCTCATCCCTGAGTGTGAACTTCATTGTTCATAGGTTGAAGTAGAAGCAGTGAAAAGATAAGTAGTATCAAAAAAAAAAAAGAGGATATACATATTGAAACTTAAAAGGTTTAAATTCAACTCATCAGGGGAATTTGGATATCTCTACCAGGGCTATAGACGCCTAGCTGGCAGTAGAGCTATGTTTAGGAGGATCATAGTGATAACCTCATTGGGGTTATGGATGCTTGAATCGTAGCGAGACTCTATCCAGGTTACTTTTAGAGTATGAATCTTTATGTAGCTTGTTCATACCAAGTTTGGTTCTTGTTGCAACTAAAGGAGGATAATGAATGCATATGCACACACTTTGACCCTGGTATAGGAAAGTTTGGATGACTAGGGGCTTCTATATTTTAACATGGAGGTGGTGGAACAATAGGTGAGTTGAAACCATAAGTTCTGGGTTCTTGATTCCAGTTTGTTATCGAAATGCTTAGGAGCATTTCCCCAGTAGAGTTGCCATTTGTTGTGCAACTTTGCACACACGCCCCACTGGGAGTAGGGACCCTCTTTTCAGGATGTCTTTTGACCTTTGGTTTTATTGGATTTGTCTTTTGAGGTCTTGAGATGTTGGTCTTACTGACTTTGATCTTGCCTTGAGGCTTGAATTGGTTAAAGTTAGGTTTAAGTGAAAATATGGGTTTTGACCTAAATCCGAGATTTTCCAGCTCTAGTGGATTTTCCCGGGCCTTGGTTCATCGTCTGTTTACTGCTGAATTTTCCGAATCCAAGTTTCTGCTTGACTCTGAGATTTTCCAGTTCTGGCGAATTTTCCTGAACTGCATCAAAATCCTGAACTTCGTTAAAATCCCAGTTTATGCCGGATCCACAGAATTCGTGTTCATTCGGATTTTCCATGTGTCTTGGTTTTTTCTGAAATTTTGTCCTAGGCTCGGGTTATCAGATTTTTCTAACATGTCTTGTCGCTCATTAATGCTCAAAGTACCTTTGCTCAGATGTGAGTATGGATGGATTTAAGGTCTTTTTGGAATCATTTTGATTTCATTATTCACTTGTTTTCTGCTTTGGCATCTGAGTTCATTCTTCATTCAAGCTTTGATCATTGATTTTGAGCTGCTTGTGTGAGGATTGTTTGAGCACTGATCAAGGTTTTCATTGCTAGGGCACACTCTTTTTGTAGTCACTTCCTCGAGTTCAAGTTTCATCTAGACTAATCCATGGTAAGTCTTCGCTGACCCCTCCCTTTGTTTGCATTATGATTGAATCTTTCTAAGTAGGTTGGTAGCCGTTCTAGGTCGGCCTTTGCTTGGTCACAATTTTGTATTTATCAAACTAGGGTTAGACTTAACTCCTCACCAAAAATTTATCGCCTGTGCTTGTGTTTATCCATTAAATGGCCAGTGTGTGAGTATGGATGGTGTTATAGGTCAGATTTTTCCCCCAAGTGCGTAATTTGTTATATCCGGCGAGGTTAGGCTTTTCGGTGCTTTGCCCAAATTTTGTTAGGCTTGATGAATTTGTTGCGATTTGCATATCTTGCACCTAGATTAAAATAGCCCCTACCTTGGGAAGTGCCAGAGTGTTTAGATTGATCTTCACGGATAGTATTTTAAACCCTGAGCTTACCCTAGTTTTCATGGCAGAGGGTTTAGTCATCAAAATTAGGGCATCATTGTTTCGCCCTGAAGATTAGTCATTTGAAGGATTTGGAAATTTGAATTCGTGTGCATTTGAGGTCTTGCTTATTGGTGTTGATTTTGAGACCATTTGAATCTCAAATAGCAAGGTTTTGCATGATCATTCAGTCGATGGTTCATGTGTTAACATTCGTCGGGTTTTCCAGGTGTCCGCAGAAGTCCTGCATACTCGAATTTTCCCAGTTTCGGCCAATTCCGCGGAGTGTAGCGAATTTCGGAGCCCCAAACTATTCGCAGAAATCTGTCCTATCTAGACTTTTCTGGTTATCTTGCCTGGTTTCATTTCTTTCGATTTGCTGAAGTTAGGGGTAATGGAGTAAATGCTAAATGCTGATTTCTTGTTGCTAATGGATGAATTTCATGATAATCTTATAACCTTCTGTCCGTACTAACAATTTATTTGGCAAATGATGTCTTGGCAGAAAGAATCCGTTTGGGTTGGATTTCTCTAAATTTCGCCTTGACCAGATTTTCCCAGTTTACCTTGTTTTCCCAGATTGCTTTATTTTTTTGGATTTTCAAAGATTGATGATTTGTGATGGATCTTAATTGCTTTATATGATTTTATAATAACCTTTGGATTGGAATATGTACGATAATTGGATACTAATGACGTTCTGTTGTGAATGCAGGCTAAATCAAGCAAGGCTGCTATAGGAAAATTTAAAGGAGATACAGAGGGTTCCTCCATTTCAGAAGCAGAAAGATTAAGATTGGATACCAAGAGTTAGCTGCCAGACAACAAGATATCTTCTGTGTGGTCTGAGGTCTTAGACACCAATGTTGGAGCATGGAAATATGAGGAATTTAAAGAAAGAATGACTCATAAGGATCTGTCGGTCCTAAGACAAGGAATGATGAAGTCTGGACTAGTTCATGTGGCAGGGTTCCCTCCTGCAATCCAATGCTATGAGTTAATACTAGAGTGTGCCCGACAATATGACTTTGACACACAAAGGGTTGTCAGTACCGAATCAAGAGTCTTAGCGAATTTTAATCCTGTTTTTATTGCCCAAGCCTTTGACATGCCGGATTTTCCTTATGTGTGTGCCTTGAATATGGACTTGGCAAAAACATATTATGATAATGAGCCCACCAAAGCTCAGCAGATGATTAATTCCTTGTTGGAGAAGCCAAAGTCACACTATTCCAAACTGCTCAAGTAGTTGCACAGGGTTAAATTCAGATCAGATATATATGATGCGATCACATTTCTGAGCAAAGTGGCAGGTTTGAAGAGTGTTGGAGTGTTGGAGAGTTGGATGGTCCATGTGATCAATAAAATTGAATAGGGAACTAATTACCATTGGGCAGGACTTATTAGCACTATGATTGATAAACAGCTGAGGGATGTCCTAGAAACCAAGAAGTTCACCATGTCTTCTTATGTGATGTATGTGTTGGCTAGATTCTACCCATACAGGGGTTTGAATCCACATGGAACATTTGGATAGGATGTAATTTATAATATTTACCTGGAATTGGACCTAGGACAGAGGGATTATAGAAGAGCCAATGATGCATTCACAATGTATATCACTAGGCTACTTCAAAATGTGGAGCATCAGAGATTTTTCGATGGAGCAAAGGAGTTGATAAAGGGATATGGAGCTTGGTTCATTCAGTTTCCCACTTTCTCCTACATCAGAATCGACGGATGTCAAACTGCCCCATACAAGTTGCCTAGGTATCCTACTTATCATATTGTGTTATTAGAGGTTATAAGAAAAATATGTGACTTTGATACAATTGTCAAGAAAGAAAAGCATAAAACAGGTTTTGGTGGGGATTTTCCTCTCAAAATTGGTATAAGTGGGGTTTGTCCATCAATTCAATCAGCACATGCAGCAGGGGATGAATTAGCTACTTATGGTTTCTCCTTCCACTCCAAGAGGGCAAACTTTGATATCACTGGGGAAGCACAGAAAAAGGCCACCAAAGAGTACCGTCACAAGGATTACCTAGAAGATTACTGGGAAAATATCAAAGATGATTTTGAGGCGAGGAAGAAAAGGTACTCAAGGCTTCTTGTTGATGTGATTAGGTTGTACAACGTTAAGTTGATTCCTGACCAGCTAGAGGATAATGGAAACCTGGTGCAAGATCATGCATATGAGTCTGTTAAGGACAGATCAATTGGGGAGATGAACTGGAATGAAGATGAGGTAACTAAGTTGGAAGACCTGATGGGATCAGTTATGAAATTTACTACTTCATGGTTAAAACATAAAGTTTGGGAGTTGGAAAGTGAGAAGGTACCCTGTACCTTTAATTTAATGGGGAATCTCAATCCTATGTCTACTTCAGAAGAATCCAGAGAGGATGACCCCAAAGGGAAAACTAAAGGGAGCTCACCCTTCAAAATAAAAATCAGAGGCCCTAAAGAAAGTGAGCCAGAACTAAAAAGAAAACCAAAAGGGAAGAAAAGAAGCTGAACTTTAAAAATAGGCAAGTTTTCTGAAGAAGAGGAATTTGAAAAAGTAGAAGAAGAAGATGCTCCTCCTTAGCCAAAGAAGACAAGAACAACTAGGATTTCAAGGGGAAAAGGTCAAGAGGCTTCCAAAGATGAGACTCTGGTTGTTGATGTGGAGAGTTCAAGGGAAAAGACTAAGGTTTATTCAAGAAGATCAAGGACCCCATCCCCTAAGGAGGCTATGCAAAAGATGGATCCTCTTCCAGAGACACCCGTTGTGGAGAAACCTAGGGATACTTCTCCTTCACCAAGCATACTTGAGCAACAGACAGCTCATCAAGAGCAAGAGACTAGTGGAGAAATAGAGCCATTCAAGGAAGGAGAACTCTTTGGTGCGGTAGCTGAGCTTGAAGTTGAAGAGGTAGAAAAACACCCTTCTCCACTAGTACAATATGAAGATTCTCCAACAAGTAGCAAAGGAAATGGATCACCTGAAAAGGAGAATATTCCCGTTAGAACCCCATTGCCGGTGCAAGAAGAAGAGATTGAAGTAGGTGATCAAGGTGAGCAATATCCTTGAAAAGAAAAGGATGAAACAACAAAACAACATGAAGAGGCCAAAATAGAAGAAATTTGGGTGGATCCTTCTATCCCGGATTGGCTAGAAAAGGAGATTACAAGAAATAAACAAGTTGTTATTGAGGACACCCCTCTGGATTGGGATGAGATGCTGTCCAAGATCGACAAAGGTAAGAAGAAGAAGGCGGCCAAAGTAGTTTCAAGGATAGAAAGAGATGAAGCGAATAACAGGTTCATTCACATTGCCACCCTTGTTGCGGATAAAACTAAAGAAGAGGTCACTTGTAAGGATTACAATGTGTAGACTTTTAACCTTGGACCAACATATATGGAACAAGATATTGAAGAGTATGAAGGGTCGAGTGCAGTAATAATTGGGAGGCTAAGGAAAGAGACTTAGTCAAAAAATGAGCTTAAAAGGGAAAATGAGAGGCTTAGGAGGTGCTTGGAGGATGTAATGAAACATCTGCAATCTCTTCACCCATCTTCCTCTGCTACTCTTGGTTTCTTGCCCAAGGAAACCATTTCTTAAATTGAAAGGATGAAAAACTCTACCCAAACTATAATAGATTGGTTGAAGGATGTGCAAGTGAAAGGAGATAATGCAATTAAGGAGGTCCTTTCAGTTGGGAAGGATGCAGTTAGAGCCAAAGACCTGCTTGAGCATGTGCTATCTCAAGAAAAGGAGGATATTGATCTTCTGCTGCAGAAATCCAAAGTGATTATGGGGTATGGTAAAGATCAGTTGGCTGCAGATGGAGCCCTTCCTTCCTTCAGACTTAATGAACCTTGGGAATGGTTTAAGGCCTGACAAATTTGATAGAACACCATCAGAAAGATCCATAAATGAAAGAAACAAATAGATGGTGATCTAACTGGAGTTTATGATGGATGCATTGCATTTTTTGAGATTATGGCTGGCAGGAGGAAAATTGCTCCTAAATATCTAAGCCTAGAACAGTTAAGGGAATGGTGGCATGATGTTTATGCTCCTGACTCTGAAAATGTAATAACAGGACACCAGCTGGATGATGCAACAACCTACTTGGCGGTGATGGATAAGTATCAGGCTCACAAAGATGATTGGAATAAAATTTTCAAACAGTCAAAAGAGGAGATTGGCGCCATTGAATGCCGGCTTAGGGTTGTTCCTTTACCACTTGTCGAGTTGGACAAATTATTTTTGAAAGTTTAGGATCAGAACAACGATAAGGGAGGTGGTAATTAATGCCAATTTTGAGATTTGTGCTTCCCTATTATTATGGGGCATGTGTTGATCCAGGGTACATTGGGGAATGTTTCTAGGCCGACCTTAATGATGTATAGGCATTTAATGTGTGCCTTATTTTGGAATTCCTAAGGCTGACTTGTTTTGGCTATTTTATTTTGTAAATGTTTGGCTGGGCCGACAGGTCTTGAGAATTTGCTACAAAGGGAATTCTTGCCTCATTGTAAGAGAGCTAGAAAAAGATATAGAGACAAGTTAGATCAAAAGAGTTAGGGAATTTTGTAGTAGGGATAATAGTCAATTTCTTGAAGCAAATATTGTAATAAAACAGTGGAATTGTTGCAGCATTTTGATGATCTAATACAATTGAAGACATTGTGGTTTTCTTTGTGAAATATCTTGTGTTAGTTTATCTTGCATGGTTCTTGTTGTTTCATCTTTCAAATTGCTTGAAGATTTAGGGTTGTAGTGTTCAAAATTAGATTAATTTGGTGAATGGTGTTCATGATTTCATATTTGGAATGTTTGTAGCAATCTCTGGTCTATACTCCCTGTAACTATTTGATTGTAGTAGGCTGGTAAAGTCAACCTGGACCATATATTTATATGTGCTTAGTTCGATTGTGGATGAATATCTATGATTTGAAAATTTATATACCTTAGAAGATTGCACCGTTCTTGTGATATCGCATTTTGGGTTAAGCAAGAGTTGGTTATTTGAGGTTGGTCCATTCCAGATATCTGTCATTTGCATTGTTCATTCTAGAAATAGTTTAGATCTTAATACATATCTTCGTACCCTTATCTTTTGCTATTTCTTGATCATCTGGTTAGGTTTAGGAATTAAGATTATTATTTGATAAATTGGAAAGATACAGTTTGCTTGTAGTAAGGTCCGATTGTGATTACCAACATTTCACATATTATTTGAGTTGTTTATGCATCATCATGACCTAACACCTGAGAGACCTTGGGGTGATTTTCAGTAATTTATTGTTGAAAATAACCTTTCAAGAGAGATAGAATATTGCATTCTGTCTGAGTTGATGCTGTTCAGAAAACACCATCAACACTCATTTGATCCAATGAAGAACACTGCAAATAGATCAAGTAAGAAGGCAACTTTCAGGTAGTTTCAGCTATAGTAAAAAGTCAATCAGCTAAATGACAAAATTTCTACAGCACCTGAGTACTAGATGATAAGAAAAGGAAAAGACAAGGATTTATTCTTAATTGCTAAATATTGTGGGATAGGTGAAACCCTAATGTAAATCAAATCTGGGCCATTCGTTGGAAATTGATCCTAGCCATTCATTTGGGCTTTGGAAAACTATAAATAGGGGCTTGCCCCTCATTTGTAAGGGTTGGAGAGCTGTTGTAAAAAGCATTTGCAGTAATAGAAGACAACATTGCATGATTTTATGGATGTTCTCTTTGATTTTTCTCATCTTGCAATGGTTCTACCTCCCATAGTAGTTTTAGTTGTAGATTCTTGAATGGAAGTGATAATGGAAATTATTGTTATGGTATTTGATGAACTTCAAGCCCATACTTTTAGCACTTGTTGATGACAAACTCCTGTGTAAAGTTAGCCTGGGCTTCTTGATTTCAATGCTACAACTTAGTTCAATCGCATGTGCATGATGTGCATGTGCAATTTGAAAGTCTGCAATCCTTAGAAGATTGCACTGGTTTTGTGTAGCTATAGGTTCCTCTTGGCCAAACAAAACTCAATTTAGGGAGTTTGTCTACTATAGCAGCCACCATTGTTACTATTCATTCATAGTTTAGGATTAGAACAACTTTCTTAACCCTTCTCCTTTTGTTGTTTCTTTTAATCCTTGGTTAGAGTAGGATCCAAAGCATCACTATGAAGCCAAATCAGATGAACTGAAGATGAGTTTCAACTTGTTTTTTTGAGTGGACAGCCACTGTTCATTCACTTCTAGCACTTTGAAACTGCATTTGCAGATCCAACTTCCCTTGCTTTGTAATTCATCCATAAGTCCACCTTGTGATTCCAGCAAATCACATCAAACAACTGAGATATTCCAAGCACTGTCAAGACCTGACATTAGAGACCTTGGGATAGTGCTCTACAATTTGATTGTGGAATATTGTCTTTCAAGAGAGGTAGTGCACCTACGCATTGCATGTGTTGAGAGGTGCATAAAAAACATCAACACTTAGCTTGATATTTTACTCAACATCTTTAATCTCTCATGTATTAGGACCTAATATAACTATTCTTTGTAATTTTCTAGAAAGGTTCACCAATGCATCTCATATGACACTCCATTCAAGCTTTCCACATAGAATAATTAGTTCCATCAAATCTCAGACTATCCTTCTTATATGTCGCCATCCCGGATCACCTCAAGCTATCAGAATTCTTCTAAGGAACTTGCTCTGATACCAATTGTTGGAAACCCAAGGGAATTCAATTGAGAGGGGGGGTGAATCAATTGTCATAGAAATTATATAAATTAAACTTATTCTTAGATCTGATAAATAAAAATGAAAGCATAAAGCATCACCATATTAGAAATACACATAACACCAAAAATTTCACGTGGAAACCCTTTTAGGGGAAAAACCATAGTGGAGGTTAGTCCACAAGATTATACCCTACTAAAAGTATAAAAGAAATATGAATGGGAATTCACATGCATTCAGGAACACTACCTAGAGCACACTGCTCAAATACAAAGAAGCTTACTGCCCAAAGGAAGACACATTGTCTTATAGAAACATTCAGATTACATCTAGATTTTGAACTAAGAAAATAACACTTGCTAATGCCTGATTACAGTTTTGGTTAAGCACATAAACATCTGTTCACTCTTCTTCACAATTAACTTCTGTGTTTGAAAGATTAGAAAATTATTTACACATAGCACTCACACACTTTGCACACCACTTCACCCACCATATGCCCAAAAGGCATAACCGATCGATCATATATATTTACAACCAAGAATAACATCAACTACATGTTAGCCCATCAAAATATCAAAAATATGTACAAACTATCAGCCAACATCATAAGCAATTTTCAATGCAAATCAAACAACGTCGGCCGCAACATAGTAAGGACCCAAAATAAAATCCTCAAATTTAGAATGCCTTCAAAAATTATGCCACATAGATCCACAACACGCTACAATCATCTTGTCAGCCATGAACCTGAAAAACATGAACACACAGAAGAAAATTACCAATTGTGAGCACAACGATCAATGTAGATCAACAACACAGATAGAGAATGATCTAGAAGCATCTACAGGCATCATGAATCACCACAGAAGCATCTGCAACAACTTAGATTAATAGAATCACATCATATTCTTTTAGGAACACCAACTAGAACAATTGAACAACTAATAGAATTCAAATACTCATAACTCGATCAAATCTTCATGCGGGTCTCTGAAACTTCATGTGGATAAAATAGATATACTTGAAAACAAACCCTTTAATCCACAACCTTTTATCATCAATATACTGAGCTAGCCAACAAAATGATGGCTAAACTAAACTTCACTACATCACCAACAACCTGCAACTTATTTTATTACAATTTTCTTAGTATCCTCAACATATATAGCCTTAAAGACATTTATGCCAATAGTGTTGACATTAATGACAACCACACATCAATAACATCCATCAATCTCCCCATTTGGCATTGATGGAAACACATGATATGAAAAACACCATCAACACAACTATCTCTTAGCACTTTCTCCCCCTTAGATTTTGAATCTTCTCCCTAGATAATTCATAGTTTTTAAGATGAATCTTCTCTCACTTTGACATAAATGACAAAGATACACATTATCTTTCTCCACACAAGCTCTAATACCAAATGTTGGAAACACAATGGAAGAAAAATGAGAGGTGGGGTGAATTAGTTGTCACAAAAATTATACTTATTAAACTTATTCTCAGATATGATAAATAAACGTGAAAGTATAAACCATCACCATATCAGAAATACACATAACACTAAGAATTTCTACATGGAAACCCTATTAGGGGAAAAACCATGGTGGAGGTTAGTCCACAATATTATACCTTGTTAAAAGTATAAAAGAAATATGAATAGGAATGGACATGCATTCAGGGTCACTACATAGAGCACACTACTCAAATACAAAGAGGCTTACTACCCAAAGGAAGACACATTGTCTTACAAAAGAATTTAGATTATATCCAGATTTTGAATGGAGAAAATAACATCTGCTAATGCTTGATTACAATTCCAGTTAAGCACATAAACATGTGCTCACTCTTCTTCATACTTAATAATATAGACAAAAAAGTAAATTGTAAAAGAACTATTAGGAAAACACTGAAGAACCACAGGAAAATGAGATATGATCAAAACCCAACATAAAATAGAACTTTTAAACAAGAGGAAAGAATATCATAAAACATATTGATACAACCCAAGAAATATATTTAATAGTTGGCTTATCAATTCTAAACTAGAGCCACATTATCTGGCACTAAATATTATAGACAAATAGGGAAACTATAAAAAATATGTTACAAAAACATAAATACATACATAGATATATATACATATACACATTATTATATACATATATATATACATACACACAAACACACACATATATATTTATATATACATACATATATATCTATACATATATGTGTGTGTGTGTGTGTGTGTGTGTGTGTGTGTCTGTGTGTGTAGATATATATGTATGTATACATACTCACACACACACACATATAGGACTCACAAATTTTGGAGCACAATAGTTTTAAAACCCTCCAATTTGCTATAAAATAGATGTGAAGAAAGCGATTCATATAGTACTATGCTATCAATCCAACACAGCAATGCCTCTTTCGACAATGCAACTTAATCAATATATTTTCTTGCACGTTTCGGAGTATGCTTTCTAATACACACACACACATACATATATATATATACATATATATATACATATACATATATATACATATACATATATATATATACATATACATATATATATATATACATATACATATATATATACATATATGTATATATACATTTATATATATACATATATACATATGTACATATGCACATACATATGTACATACATATATACATATGTACATATGTACATACATATGTACATATGTACATATGTACATATGTATGTACATATGTACATATGTATATATGTATGTACATATGTATATATGTATATATGTTTATATATATACATATATACATATATACATATATCTTCTTATTTATCTACATATATGATCATATAATGCAATATATATTATAAAATTTTATAATATATATATATTGTTGTGGCGCTTTAGGGGTTGGAGGGATGATGAAGACGTACACAGTGGTTACTTCTTTACCCGATGTTATATTATTTTAGAGCACGTTGGACTCAGCTAGAGATCGAACAAGTCAACATGATCACTATGGCCTAGTACCTCCAAGATACATGGTCTCTTATACAAGAGGATACATATTACAAGACCTTGCACCTGGTAGTTCTTCTAGGAGAGAGGTAACGACCTAGGTTTTCAGTATAGAGCAACACAATAGCAAGTTATATTAGATCAAAGGGTAGTTTAGTAGGCCACCCTTCTTAGTAGGTACTAAGATAGGGGAGAAGTGAGTCCTTTGGCAATGAGCCATCGATAGTGAGCCACCAGGAGAAGACAACGACACCCCAACAACAAGTAACAAACTATCAGTAAGCACCTATGAGCCAACAACATCAAGTCTTGCAACAGCCAAAACTGACCTAGAAGAAGTCGACCCCACAACTTTTGTATAACTTACCCCTGCTGGAAACTTGGAAGGAGGAAAAATAGTGTTTAATAACCTATATACACACCTACCACCTATAGTTGCATACACAGAATCTAGTTGTAAGACAACTCCTTTAACTTGTAAAAGGAGATAGAATGCAGACTAGACATATTTGTCATCAAGATTGATAGTAAAGTTGGGTCGCACAGACATACGAGCATCTCCACCTTTAGTGTTATCAGAAGATTTAACAAGTCAACCTTTGAATTGTCCAACAACTGCTTGATCCCAGATCCTACATTGGGTGTCTATGAGAGTAGCAAAGTATTTGGCCCCTATGTCATAATTAAAATGAGGATGCAAAATAATATCGACAAGAGAAAAATGCACATGAAAGAAACCTTTTTCTTTCCATCTCTTAATATCATCAGGAAGTAAAAATGGAAAATAGACTGGGAAAATGCCATTACCAGAAACCCAAAGGTTAAGCTCAGATTGTCTCACAGAATTCATCATTTTAGCCTTTATTCCTTTTTCAGGATATAAATCAGAGATCGTAACGTCTGGAAATTTAAAATTGAATAACCGAAGAAAGAGAACCACTTGCATTCATAGAGCGCTGACTAGCCATGATGGAGAAATAGAACTTACTTGCATTCATTTATCCTTTTGCTGCTACATTTTCCGTCTTACTGCTCACTCCACAACACGCCTATCCTTCGGCTTCAATAGGAGATTTACGGTCTTACTGCGGGTCCACAGCTACTTGCGATAACGAATTGTGTTCAGAAACAATATCTCTAGTTAATGTCTAACAAAACTTAATGAAGCAAAGTACTTTCAAGGATCCAAATCACAACAAAGACTATTACAACAACAACACAGACTATTTTGACAATGAGGGAAAAACTAGATGAACAATAAACATGAGAGAATGTATCCTAGATTTGAGTATCAATATCAGGCATGATGAAATGGGAAATAACAGGCTCTGATACCAATTTTGATGAATTTGGTAGACACATTGATGCAACTGGGTTTGATGTAGGATTCCCTGTGATTGAAAAACTGATCAATCATTCTCAACCCAAGTTCCAAGATCTTCCAACCCCTGGTTTCGGTTTGTTCTCTGAAATACCTAGAACACAAAGTAGAAGGCTTGGTAGTATTGACCTTCAACCTTTACCTGATGAAACTCTATTTACCTAGCCTGAAGCCTCTACCAACGACAGACCTGGCACGTCTATGTGCTCTTATTCCATGTCACGCAACTTTCCAAGCACATCCCACAAGCCATATATTGACTATAATCCTGAAGAGTCAATTGGTCCTAGCCAATTTCCCTTGTATAAACAACCATTTGTAAATCCATATCCTTCTCGAGCATCCCTAGCAACACTCTCTGATCTGAGTAGTAATCCTGAGCTTATGGACAAATTAGCTCGACAAGTTAGTCAGAAGCTCACTCTTACTCCTAAAAATGAGCAACAACAAGATCAGAAAGGAAAAGGTATAAAGCTCACAAAAATGGGAGAAAAAGGTTGTATGTTGAAAGAAAAGTTACCCAAATCCAAACTCCCGAGAGCTGGCTCTGAGAAAAAGAACAAATATAAGATGGAATTTAATAATCAGGAACAAGAGATAATCAGTTACGAACCAGGCAGATGGCCTACTCCTGAAACTTTCACAGTTATTAATCCTGATAAAAAATTGTGGGGAAAATATGAAGCTAGACTTCATACAGAGTTGGGAAAGAAGCAAAAGAACTCTGAAGCCCAACGCAATTGGATAGCTCAGTGGATGATTTCTGCCCAAGATAAAATTGATGACATGGCTGTAGACATTAGATTTTGTGGTGACCAAACTTTAGAATCTGTAAATAAGTTAGAGATAGTTTCTGAAGATCAACAAAAGCATTATTCTATTTTGAAAAATGTTGAGCATTATTGTGGAAATCTGTCTAATGATATTACCAGTGTTAACTATGATGTTACTCAAGTGCATACAAGTGTAAAGACTATTATTTCTACACAACAACATCAAGATAATTACCTGACACATATCTATGATGATCAGCAAACAAATGAAAGTTCTAGGAAAATTGTTGATATTGAAAATAAGAATCTATTAGATTTAGTGGCCAAAAAGTTAGAAAGGGTCAGGATGTACACAAAGAAAATAAGAATAACACAAACTGGTAAAGATAGTTCTGATGAAGAAGGCAGAGATAAAAAACGCAAGACAGTAGAACCTCCCAAATCCAAGAAGGTTTTAATTCAAAGAAGAAAACCTCTTCACAGTGAGGAAGATAAAGCTTCAACTTCTATAAGATCTTCTCATAAGCCGACTCTACATGTGCCAATGCCAAAATTCAAGGAACATACTTTAGCCATTAAAGAAGAACCCTTGAAAGATTGGCTTGAAGAATTGGGAGTAGATCAAGAACAAGAAGAACCAGTCTACATGGATGAGGCTAGTTATGCAAAAAAAGAATATGATATTGAATCTTCAGATATAGATACTTTAGTTGTTTTTGATATTCCAAGTGATTCTATTTCTTCTGTAAATAGTGATTTTGAGGAAATCGGTTTAGACCTTTCTACTTATCAGCAATTAGAAGAAAAGGAACCATGGGAATCCTTGAAAAAGCTAACCATGGACATTGAAATGCAAGAACCAGTAACAGAGAACCTTAAACCTGAACAGATGCGTCCTTATGCATCTAGTGGTTATATTTTAAATATTGATAAACTGGTTAATCCCTATGAAGCCATTTGTACATGGACTGATACATTAGAAAATCTATTTGAGAGAAGTGGCTCATGGACTAAACCTATAAAGGTTCTTTATGCTGTAAGATTAATGTCTGGAAAATTGAGAAACTAGTGGAATAATCTACCAGACCAAGGCCCAATGCCTAAGAACATTCCTGCTCAGATAACAGATCCAATCTTGGTGGATCCAAAGAATTTAGGAAAAGATGACATCTTCCAAGCTAGTTTTGATGAATTTAAATGGTTATTGACAGATCTTTTCTCTGACGATATTTCTAATCAAGCTCTTGAAGCTAACAAGATTCTGCAATCAATGAAGCTCAAGAATTTAGCTAAATTTGATGAGTATAATTGCATGTTTGAATCATACATGGTTGCAACCAATAAGATGCATGACTTAACCACAAAATAGTATTATTTGAATTCTCTTCCCTGTGGTTTGGGTGCATGGGCACAAGATTATCTCATCAGAAAAGAACATAAATAGCTTGATGATGTTAGTTTTCCTACAATTAAACGGTTGATTAGATATAAGCTGGAAAAACAATGTTTGTTGGGTGCTCCTCAACTCAACAAGGAAGAATATAATTATACATGTAATTTGAAAGAATTTTGTGATCTACTTCCTATTAATCAGCTCAAATATTTCTAGCAGTTAAAACAATTTAAAAGAAGTTGTGGCAGGAAATGCAAGTGTAAAAGGTGCTCTCGCTCCAACTACCATGAAGGTGAATATACTTTCAGAAGAAGCAAGCATGGTAGGTATAAATCCAAGAAAAAATATAGGGCAGTTCCCTATAAGAGGAGAAAGTTTCATAAAACCCCTCCCTATTTGTTAAAAAAATGGAGTAACCAAGCTCCAAAAGGAATTAAATGTTTTATATGCAAAGGACCGCATTATGCTACCAACTGTCCTAAAAAGTTAAATCCTGGTACAAAGATATATGCAATGTTCAACCAAAATAATCCAGGGTGGGAAGTAGTTGATAGCAGCAGTATAAATGAATTACAAGATTTATATGAATTAGTAGAAGTTCATGATTCCAGCTTTATGTTAAGATTTAAAGATGTTAAGGATTTTTCTCGCCACATGAAAAATCTTTCTGATTCCAGTCCAGAAAGTTCAGATCCAGATGAGGATTTCTTAACCTCACTCCTGAAAACTACTTTGCAAGATCTGAAAGTTCAGATTTAGATTGAAAAATCTAAAGATCCTTATAAGATGGTAGGAACAAAAGAAGAACGCAAGAAAGCTGTTCATCAGCATTTGACTAAGCTAAAGGCTCTAGAGTCAGACAAAGCTGAAGTAGAAAAATAGCTTAAAGTTTAGAAAAAATCCTCAAAAAGGGATGAAAAAGACATTGACCATGGATATAAGATTCCTCCATGGTAAAAAAAAGGAAAAGAGAAAGAAAAATATTCTTCTAAATCTAAACATTCTGATGCTGACCCTGATATTATTGCAATCTTTAAGAAATTTTATCTTCTAATAAATGATATGGCAGATCTTAAACGATTGCTGAAAACTCAGCAAAAAGAAATAAGAAATCTTTCTGCAGAGGTGGGAGAAATTAAAGATATTTTATTCAAAACAGAACAACAAGCTGAGTAGAAATCTGGTTTAGAAGAACAATCAGCAGAAGACTCAGAAGGCAGCAACACAAGCAATAGTTTGATAGAAACAACAAATGATAAATCTTGTTCTCTCTTGCTTGCAAACAATGGCAACTATATCAGGATAAATTTTTGTTTCCCTGGATATAAGAAAATTCCTCTTGATGCATTTGTGGATACAGGTTCTTCACGCTCATTGGCAAAAACTAATGCTATTCCTCCTCAGTTTTGGAAAGAAAGACCTGATATTCCACACAGTTATGCTATTAATGGTGAAAGGATTCAAATGGGTAGGTATGCACAGGATGTTCATATAGAAATAATGGGTAAGACATTCATCACTGATTTTATTGAATATAATGATTTAGAAGATGATGTTTTATTAGGATTTTTGTTTCTTACAAAATATGAGCCTCTCCAATTTTGGAAGCATAAAATTGCTTGAAGACATGAGGAAGGCCAAATTGAAATTCCTGCTTTAAAAATTGTGAATCACAAGTTTGAACAAAGTGGGAAAAAGAAGTAGAAAGAATCAGTGAAAGAAGCTACAGAAAAAACTCCTGACGTCTTTAATGAAATTAGACAAAGATTTGAAAAGGATTGTTGCAGTTTGAACCCATTACAATTCTGGTCCCAGGATCATGAAGAATGTGAGATTCAGATACAGCCAAAATGCATATCTGTTATACGTCATGAACTTGCTTATTTGATGAGTCCTAAAGAAGTACAAGAAATGGATGAGCAGTTATAGGAATTACTCAGTGGACATTTCATTCGTCCCAACAAAAGTCCATTTGCATGCCTTGCTTTCCTTGTGAATAAAAGAGCAAAACAAATAAGAGGTAAAAAGAGGTTGTGCATAAATTATAAGCCTCTGAATGACATCATCCTTCCTTTCAATTATCCCATACCATTTAGTTCTGATTTAATCAGAAGAGCTACAAATAAAAAGGTATTTTCAAAGTTCGACTGCAAATCTGGTTTCTGGCAAATCAAAGTAAAGGAATCTGACAGGTATAAAATAGCATTTTCAGTCCCTCAAGGACTATATGAATGGAATGTCATGCCATTTGGTTTATGTACAGCTCTTGCATATTTTCAAAGACGCATGGATCAGGCACTCAAACATTTGAAGGATTTATGTGCTATTTATATAGATGATATTCTTATTTTTTCAGACTCAGTTACTGACCATTTGCAGCATTCAGAAGAACTTTATGCAGCCATTAAACAACATGGGATATGCCTTACAGCCAAAAAGATGGTGATTGGTCAAAGTCAGATTGATTTCCTTGGTTTACATTTGAATAACGGCCAAGTGCAACTTTAGCCTCATATTTTATAAAGAATCCAAGAATTTCCTGACATACTCCAAGATAAAAAGAAAATTCAGAGATTTTTGGGTTGTCTGAATTATATATCTCCTTTCTACAAAGGATTAGCTGAAGATCGCCGTGCTATCTAGTCTCATCTTAAAGAAGGAAATGAAGGATGGTCACTTAAAGCTACAGAGGTAGTACAAAGGATTAAGGATAAATGTCAATATTTACCATCCCTACAAAATCCTGTTCTGGCTTTACCTCTCTTTTTATATACTGATGCATCTGATAATACTTGGTCTGCTGTATTAATACAGGAAGAAGAAAATGGAAAGAAGAATATCTACGGTTATCGCTCTGGCACATTTTTAGATTCTGAAAGTAGATATCATATTTATGAAAAGGAGATACTGGCGATAAAAAAAGGTCTAGAAAAGTTCAAAATATTCCTCAAGCCAGTACATTTCACAGTCCGAACAGACAGTCAAGCATGAGAAGCCTACTAAAAAAGAATCCTAATAAAGATATTGCTCAAGGCAGAATAGCTAGGTGGTATTTTGAATTTCTTAGTTATGATTTTGATATTGAATGGATCAAAGGAGAAAATAATCCACTAGCTGATGCCCTGACTAGAGAACTTGCAGGATCAATCTACACTAATCTTAAGTTTAATTCTCCTGATTGGTACAGGCCAGATATTATTGCTATGTATATGGTTAATTATGGCAATAGTAATATGATTACTCTTCCTTCTCTTCCAAAGGAGATAATTATTACTTTGCTGGAATCTTATTTTTTGAATAAATGGCTTCGTAACATGCAAAATTTGATTCATTATTATCATCACCAAGGATTAGTTGATCCAAATGAAGAAGAGGATTTTAAAGCTACTTTTGGGTTAGCACAAGCTCCAATTAAATTTTGGTGTGGAAATAATTCTATTCACATTCGCATCAAAGGATTATTTGGCATGAATTGGTCAAAACAGAGCAAGATGAATCTATTGAAAGGATTAAAATTCGGTTTTATCACTCGAATCAGTTTTGATCAAGATACTGTTGAAGAATACACTGATATTGTTGGAGCTCGATTTAATCCTGACATGCAAGAATTTTTGAATTTGTTATATCCTCAATTACACAACACAATGCATGATTGTATGTGCCAATACTTGGTGCATTATCCCAAAACAGGATATCGCTTTCCCAGACTTGAATTATACCCTCTAGAAGCCAGATGGAAGCCGAAAGTTAAGATTCAAAATATGGAAATCTGCCTCAAACTAGCACTCCTTGCTAAAAGAATGGAATTAGATCTTGCCTATTCCCAAGATTATGTGGTTCAAATTGACTATGCATTTAACCCCAGACCTGAAGATTGGGTTCGAGCTTATCATGAGTTACCAGATCAATTATTAGATCCAATCCCATTTTATGGCTAGCACATGGGCTTGTCTGTGCCGTGATGTCACCCACGTTAAGATATGACAATAGGATGCAAACCTGTCTGAAAAAGCAAGATCCCTGTAGCCACTTACGGGTGTTAAGTGGGCCCTTCTCACTCACGGGTGTGTTAAAAGTGACTTTATTCTCCACTATGTTAACAACTGTCTACTCCATAGTGCGGTAGGTTAGTGGGACGCGTGTCAAAAATGTATGGACGGATTCCAAATTTATTGTAATGTGCCATGAGGTTACAAGCTCAGCCTCTCCTATAAATTGTTGAGGACGCTTCATTCTCGGCATCGGTGGTCTAGGATTGGAGTCTAGTCTTAAGAAGAAGTCCTTAGTTTGCATATCAGACTTATGCTCTCTCTTGCGCTTCGTGCGATCTAGATGATCAGAATCTGAATGCATTATGTATGTAAGTTGCATATGATTGAATAAGAACCTTATTATCTTTTATGATCTTATGATTGTTGATTTGTATCTCATGACTTTTGTAAACTCAGAATCTATTAGGTTGCAAAGAAGAGCATGCTTAGCCTTTGCATTGTTTTCAAGACCCACTTGATGTTGAAGATGTGTTAAGTCATCATGAATGTTAATGGTTTTTTCTTGTAGAATGTGATTGTTCTGTGTGTCAACTTGAATGTTATTGGAAGGAAAAGAGGTACTAAAGGTAGTATCCATATGTATATACATATGTACATATGTATAAATGTATATGTTTATATATATACATATATATATATGCATATACATATACATATACATATACATATACATATATATACATACATATATATAGAGATATATATACATATTAAGATACACATTTTGTATAGTTAGTTCCTTGGTATCTTTCTAATTGATTTAACTTCAAATCCTTACAAAGAGGATGGTGTAGATTGTGAACGGTATGTGGAAATAAATGCTTCAAAACATACAAATATACATACACACACACACACATATATGTATATATTGAAGACAAATAGAAAAATTGTATAACACGCATAACAATAACACTTATGGGCCACTAAACTAATATAGACAAAATTTAATTGAAGAACAAACAAAACACACATCTAATTAGGTTGAGTGTACATATGAATATATGTACATGCATATGAATATTAATATGTATATACATATATGAATATCTATATGGGTGAACCCACAATAGTGGTTTACAATTTGATGGAGGAAGGAAAAATGAGAAAAAATGACCCCATGGGAAAAAAATTGGTTTTAGAGGTTCAAACGAACCTACAAGTTTGACCAAGCCAAAAAGGGGTTCGATCGAACTAGGGTTTGAGCGAACAGATTAATTACTGGGCCCACATTTCGCACTAAAAAATACAAAATAAAATTGCATATTGAAGGGGGTTCAAATGAACCCTGGTTTGAAAGAACCCCTAGGGGTTCATACGAACCCCCCTTATTGTTAGAAACCAAGATCAGATTTGCAAACCAAAATATCCTTCCATAAAAGAGGAAAACAAAAAATTAAGAGAGGTTACAAAAATATGTGCAACATAATATTATTCAAGAATTCAATAATTACATGATAATTATTTTCTTTATAAAAGCAAAGATGCATAACCCTAATCTTATCTTGAGCAACAAGATAGCTCAACAAGATAAGAATGACAACTAATTAACCTAGGAATTAAATAATTACCTAAGTAAACTTATGTAAAGTGTAATTAAATATTAATTACACCAACACCCCCCCATAAGTGCAACTTAGGGAGACTGAAAAAAGCATGCACCCAAAACTAAGATGAATGCAAGAAAGCATGAATGGGTCCCAGCAACAAGGCTTGATCATGTACTTGGCAAGTACAATGCAATAATGAAGTAGAGAAGGAAAACCCAGTGGGACAAAACCCCCCTACAATGAGATGATTGCTGCAAAGAAGCATTGGAAGAACACTATGGAGTAACACTGGAATTGCAATCTGATAAGCAAGGAAAGATACTTCTATCTACAAGAAACCAAAACCAAAATCATAATAATGTGATAGCAGACCTGATCAACAAGTCTTTATTAGGTACTCATGTACAAATGAAAAGAGAGAGAAAACCCAGTGGGAAAAACCCCCCCTTAGAGAGATGAACTGCTGCGAAGAAGAATTGGAATAACTCTGAAGAAGCAACACTGGAACCCCAAATCTGGAAAGCAAGGAAAGATACTTCTGTTTGCAAAATACCATATCAGAATCACAAATGTAACAGCAGACCCGATGCCAAGGAACACTAGAAACTCACATACTGGATCAACCCTGGAATCTGTAAGCAACAATAGATGAAAGGATGAAAGGACCGATAATGATGACAAATCTAGAAGTTGTGTCTCTCGAATCCAATGCCAAACTCAAACTAAAACTGCCCATAGGATGAGTACCATCAAGATTATGGAACATTAACCATAAAAGCATGGCCTTCAAATGAGAAAGATCTGAACCAATGCTGATCAAAAACCATAAAATCCAAACAAAAGTGTGATCCGAAGCAAACCAACGATGTGTCTAGCTAAGCAAGAAAGAAGCTAAGGGAAACAACAGGAAACCAAAAAAACTCATGCAAGTGGTCACCAATATGAAAGATGGATGCAAGAACCCCCCTTAATGGAACTTTATATCAGTTTGTTATTACAATACCCAATGATTGCAGAAGGAGAGAATGCAAAACTATAGAAACATAAGCAAAAATGCAAACCTAGTGGATGAAACAAAAATGAATGCATGGATAACATAATGTACACATATTTTATAAATGACCTTACATCTACATAGAGGCTGAAACTAGCTTTCCAATGCCGTGAAAATATTAAAAAATGGATAAGCGAGTCAAAAGATATGCTTCCCAGACTGAAAATGGAAACATCTGACTTCCGAGGCCAAAAAGACATCAAAAAATCAAAATCAGAAAATCACACCTACACCATTGTGTAGAGCGTCAAAACAACTTTTCGATGATATCTTGTTTGTAAAAAAATGACGTTGTATGGCCAAGTTACACCTGTTTCCGTGAAAGTGCTCCAAAAAAGTCCAATTTGGCCCCTAGAAGCCCTCAGGGGCTAAAAAAATAAGGCCCCTGGTCATCTGGGTGGATCAGGGGCAAAAGGACAGGGGCCGGCGGCAGAGCCACCAGTCACCCATGTGAGCTGGGTGGGGGCTTAAGATCCTGGCAGGGGGCTTGGTCTCGGGTCCAGGTCCTTCACAGGACCGCCAGCTGGGTTTTGAACCCACGGGGGCTAAAGCTGAGTGGAGTGGCTCCCGGGCAACCGAGTGGGTGGCAGTGGTAGAGGAAGGTGGTGGAGCAGTGGCTAGTGGCTAGTGGATGAAGGCGCCACCAGAGGAGTGGTGGTCAGGTGGCTGACTGGTGGCGGCCGGGTGGCGGCTCGATGGTGCTAGTCTTTTAAACTGGCTGCACAAAAAACCTTCATATTTTTTGATTTTTTAAATTTTTTTTTAAAATTAGTGCCTTGAGAACTATGCTTGGGGGCTGTACGGCCCTTAGGAAATTTTTTTTGCCTCTCTGAATGATTGTATCCAAATCAAACAAATTTTATATCAAAATAGGGGTTTTTGGGCGCTGTGAATCCAATGGCGAGGTCTGTTTGGGCCCAAAGTGCTCTGAAAATTAGGTGACCCCCATATCTATCAGAAAAATCATCAAGCTTGAGACCCTGATAGATCTGGAAAATGGTGACCAAAATGAATGAATAAAAGTCATTTCTGACTTTTTCTAACGCTCTGAATCCAATAGAAAACCTCGATCTAATCCAAGATGCTGCATAAAGATGCTCAAGGAATGAAACCCTTGAGGGACCTCGAACGAGCTCTATAATGAATTCCTATAAAAAAGCTAAGAAAGGGCTACAAATCAAGGCTCTAATACGATGTTAGAAACCAAGATCAGATTTGCAAACCAGAATATCCTTCCACAGAAGAGAAAAATAGAAAAAATAGAGATTTGCAAAAGATGTGCAAATTGATATATTCGAAGTACAATCATTACAAGAGATAATTTTCTTTATAAAAGCAAAGATGCATAAACCTAATCTTATCTTAAGCAATAAGATAGCTCAATAAGATAAAGATGAAAACCTATAACTTAGGAATTAAATATGCCTAAGTAAACTTATGCAAAGTGTAATTAAATATTAATTACACCAACACTTATTCCTCATTCTCCCCATGAAATGCAAAAAAAACCCAAATTTTTACGCTTCAAAGCTCAGGTTGAGAATGAAAATGGAGGAGTCTTCACAAACCCAACTAGAATCAGGTAGTCCTCAAAATGATCTATACAACGAATATAATTTTATTATGTTTTGGTTTTATTATGTATTTGCTTTTTTAGTTTTATTAAACATAGGTTTTTCATCAAAAATGAAGGTCTCTGTTCTACACATGTGGAAAAATAGTATATCAATTTTTTTTTGAAAAATATGAGTGCACTAGATATTGAAGTCCTTGATCCAAAATAAATAAATAAATTGAATTTCGATATATACAAAAAATGTTACGAGTTATACGGTCACCCTGTGTTTGAATTGTAATTGGTTTGACTTCAAAACTTGATTAAAGAAAAAATATTCAATAAAAAAATATCTAACCAAGTGGAAGAACTAGATATTGGAGTTACAAATCTAAATTTGAAAAAATTATAATTTTATCTTTCATGGAAATTTTTTTTATGCATATATGGTGAGCGTCACTTTTAAAAATGTTGTTTTTTGAAAAAAACAATTTTCATGGGAGATGGAAAAAGAAGTGCAATCTAATTCCAAAAATTTTGAAAAAAATATTTTTAGAATCTATAGAAAAAATGTGACGAGACTCAAGTTTGCATCATCTTCAAATTCCTCACGATTATCCGCTATAGGTGCCTAAATGTGAATATTTAGTTAAAAAATAATAAGTTCAGTGTCTAGTTTAGCCAAAAATTGTAAACCACTATTGTGGGATCACCCATATGTAAATATATCTATGCATGTGCAATGGATTTTTGGTGGAGAGTGTAATGAATGGAAGGTATAGTGCATTTTTTCTTCCCTGAAGAGTGTAATGTTGTTGCTTCTTATGTGTATGCATCATTCCTTCTTTCGTTGCACCCTCCATCTAAAATAGCTTCACTTTTTTGATTGCATATGCATATATACATATACATATACATATACATATGCATATTCATATGCATATGTATATACATATGCATATGCATATGTATATACATATATGCATACACATATCAAACAATGCTACAAAGTGTAAGAAAAAATTTGTAAATCTAAGATTCAGTGTAATTAATGAAAAAACTAACCATGCACCTCACAAAGGCCAAATACAATTGCGCATAATAAAAAGAAAGAAAGAAACACACCTATGGGGCTGGTACCTAAGGGTTGTCCAATAGCTTGGGGAGAGCTAGAGTTTGTTATGTGGAACTGAAAAAAAGAATATCATGAAGAAGAGTTTTTTATGGTGAACTTCAAACAAATTAAAAAGAATGAATATCATGAAAAATATTGTTATAAGACATATAACATGTTCCATACAAAAAAAATAACCATGACAATTAACACTTTATTATAAGCAGCTTCAAACAAACCAGGGAAAAAGAAATCCACGAAACATATTGGTACAAGATAAGCAGTCTATGAAATAGTTGTAAGAGATGTTAGGAAAACACTTAAGAAGCACATGTAACTAACAAATGAACAGGAAAAGAATATGACGAAAAAAAATGGAGAATAGAAGAGGGAAATAACCTATACAAAATACTATGAAACCAACACCGCAATGGCTATTTCAACAATACAACTTAATCAAAGTATATTTTCCCACATTGCAACACTCAATATTGCATTTACTTTGTCTGCTTGCATTTACTATATCCACCCCCACCATACAATGACAAAATGAATTAACACTCCTGCGAGTAAACACTTACCATTAAGCTTCTGAGTATTGAGGACACCAATTCCACCATCGCCAACCCACACAATTACCAAGCTCCACATTGCCACAAAAAAACCCAAGCAAGTTGCCACTGGGCGGGGTATCTCCAGCGCTGGGAAATCTAATTCATGTTAGGCTAACGAAAATTCTAGTGGAAACTTCAAATAAATACCCTACTGGCAAGGACACCTCTGATGCTACCTATGATTCTTAAGTTTTTTTCTAATAGTTGTTTTACAATTTCCCTATTTTTTCTATAATATTTAGTGGGGAATAATGTAGCTCGAATTTTGAATTGACAAGACAACTGTTACATAGAATTTTTTGTTACACCTTGTGTAGATAGTGATAGAATTTCTAGTAAGCAGGAATATGTTGTAAACTCAAATCTATACTTTCATTTCATTGGCCTATTAGAAAAACACTTAACAATCAAAGGAAAATGAGAGATGTTTCAAAACCCACATTAGATAGAACATTAAAATATGGAGAATACAACAAGAAAAGTATGATAATGAAAATTTTGGTATAGGGAACTAGAAAAAAGAATATCATCAAGAGAAATTTGTTATGGGGAAGTTCAAACAATTCAAAAAAAAAACACCATGAAACATAATGATATAACAAAAAAAGCGAGATTGGAAAATATCTATTAGGAAAATACTAAAGAATTAGAGGAAAATGACAGATATTCTCAAACCCACATTAAATAGAACTTTAAGATGTGGAGAATAGAAGAGCCAAACTACAATAATGAATAGTTTGTTACGGGGAACTAAAAACAAGAATATCATGAAGAACAGTTTGTTGTGGGGAACCTAAAATAGATGAGGGAGAAAGAATATAATGAAACATATTCGTATAAGACACTACCATCCCACATAATTAGCAAGCTCCACTACCTGGATAAAAAGACCTGAGCAGTTTGTTCCATGGACCTTCAAGAAAATTAGGGAAAAAATGATAACATGAAACATATTGATACAAGGTTTGAGCTATGTTCTTTGTTAATAAATATTGAAGAGAAGTACAAAAATTGTATAAGAGGAGTTAGAATAACAATTATTTTCTACAAGTCATTTTACATGAGAATTTTGCATAAATGATTTATCTATAATATTTAATGCCAAGAAAAGTAGCTCAAATTTATTGTTGATCATCAAAGCTACGCCTCTCCAACAGTCTTATGGGAAATTCAGCGAGTGGGGGAAAAATTGTGTCTCACTGAATATCTCTGGGTTTTTTATAGAAATATGGCTCTTCTTTTGAGGTTTTGAGACAAGGGAGAAAAAGAATGTAAATATAAAACATGAAAAGTGATATGCCAAAGATTTTACAAAATTTCAAACTAAAATTATTCCTATGATTGATATAAAGGACATAGAATGCCACAAATCCTCATTTTTGGAAAGAGAACGAACAACAAAGACTACTTCAAGCACAGTACAAACTTGCAAATCTTTCTGCAGGCAGTGTTCATTGAGGTCCGATCAAACAAAAAAAGTCCTTAGAGTAAAAGAATAATATTTTAGAAATTATGGGAGCATTGTTTCCTAATACAACATAGCACAAGAAAATAACAACTTCAAAGATAATGGAAAAGTCCAATGACATAGTCCGATTTATCAAAAATGTTACTTCACAGTACAAGCATAAAGCATAGAAATTCACTATTTAAACTATCAAAATATAGCTTGCAAGACACAATGTTTCATTCAAAAAGATAATATGAAGAAAAGAAGAATTGAAAAAGGCCATACATGCACACTCTCAAAAATTTCCCTTAATAGTTTGTTCTTTAATTAAAATTGAACTTTGAAATAGAGGTCAGATGCCAATCTAACAATCGTTTAAACCTTAATAGATATAATTTTCTAGAATATAGTTCTATAACTTGCTTCTGAAAGATAGTTCATAAACTTTAAGAAAATTAAAAAGGAAAACAATTCCTCTTTTCGAAGAAAATAGTGTCCTGGAAAAATCCTTTTATGAAAAATCATCTCTTTCCTGGTAACACTGCCTTCCTTTTATAGCCATTGAAGAAATAAAACACTTCCTTGAAAACCAAAAGTAATGACTTCTAGGTGTTGATGGTTGATAGTACAAATTCCATCCCATAATCTTGGTTAGGCCACAAAAATCCCTGCATTAAATCCTCAGCCACTGCATTAATGTTCTCTAGATATTTTAGCAAAGATAAGACCCAAATACAATAAAATCCTAGGAGCAACTACCTAGAAATAGATACAATTGATTGATCTCATTACTGTGAGGTGTCATCTCAAAAATTCCATCCCAAAAACTAAGAGAAGAAAAGAAAAGCCAGCTAGCTCAGACAAACTCCCCAACTAGATATCTTCATAGGTGGTGCGGATAACCCATGACAAGGGGATCATGTGTCAGCAGGGCGAAAACTCCCAAACTAGAAAATATAGCTCCTAGGGAAATGTCCAACCAACAAACACGTGTCTCGAAACACCCCTGAAAGAAAAATAAAAGGGAAAAGATGCGTAGCCACCACGTGGCATATTTCACACCTTTTCAATGTTTCATTTGAGCCCAGGTGCACCCGACATTGAAGATGTTTATGCAAATCCAAAAATAAAATGACTGAGGTAAAAAGAAAACCTTTATAGTTCTGGTGACTCATAGGGGTCTTTGCTTCTGCAAAGATCAAACCTAGGCCTTTGGTTGTTCTTGGAGTTTGATGAAAGTGGCTGTATGGGCTTCCCAATCTACATTTATTAGTAAAATGAGGGTCCAGATCTATCTATATATTTTCTCAAGATCAAAAATCTCCTTGAAAGAGATGACACCCCATCTAGAAGAGATTGCACCCAAGTGATAATAGAGCCAAGAAAGAGGATGGATTTCGTGCTCAAAATCATCCACTGTGGGTATATCACTCAAGCTTGGAAGTTCGGTAGTAGCCTTAATCTTATGTTAGATTTCCTTGTTGATTCACTCCATTGTTAGTGCATCTTCATCTAGGGAGAGAAGGGGAGGCAACCTGAAACCAACCAGGATGGAAAAATCCTTTTTGATCTTGATGAATCTTTTGTTCAATATTATCTAATGATCCCTTCATTTTACTACAACCAAGTGGGAGTTGATAATCTCATTGGATTTGATGGAGGTGACCATACGATCAAGAATTCTTGCTCTTCTAATTACCTAATTAGTGGAAATACTTAATTTGGAAATAAAACTTTGGGAGTCTACCGCCCGGGGTGAACATGTTTGTATGAAATGGTCAGCCATCAGACCAACTTTGGAATTTAGCTCCCGTACATCCCTTAAGAACTATAAGGTAGTTCCCAATACACACACACCAACCACTATCTACTCCCAATGCATAGCCACTAACCTTATCATCATAGATAAAGATCCAAACTTTCTTGCAACAGTTAACTCTTAATTCTAATGAGCCTCTCTTACTAGGGTATCTTCTTCTAATTGACCTTTCTCTCAAAGAGAATTTTCCAATTTGTAGCTCAGTCTTCTGACCTCTTGTCTTAACTCCTCCACCTCAATCTTGATTCTCCATATATCATTGACATTTCAGGATCCGACATCACTCAAATCTTTCTTTAATTTTTGATTTTTAGCATAAATCTAAACCTGTTCATTTTGGGTATCTACAAGCAACTTGGACATCTCTCCTTGCTAGCCTTGAATTTGTTTCACATGGATCATTTCAGTGTCTTTGGCTTGGGCCTCATTTTGTAGCCTTCTCACTGTCCCTTTCACATTCACTAACTTAGCCTCGCGCTTCCTTAATTGCATGTCCAGTCGTTCATAATCAACATATAGTACCTTTTGTGTGGCTTTGGCTAGGACCATTTTATCGTGCAGGTGAGTTTCACTTAGATCCAGGCCCACAACATGAATGTCAGTCCTCCATTTGCATTTTTCCTTCGGGCTTGGAAATTAGAGGCCTTATTGTTGTGATAACTAGGGAGTTCTTCTCTTCATTAGAACAAGGTTCAATTCTCTTGGTGGCAGGAATTTTGACACTCTTTGATAGCATTTTCAACTTCCTGGTCTTTTGGGCATGTTTGATGTGTCAAAATGGCCTTGAAGATTCTGAGGTACATCGACACTTTTAGCTACAATGGGAGCACTAGGGGGTAGTCCAAACAAGGTGATAGTAGGGGGGACTTTAGATACATGTCCATGAGGAGATGCAAATGGTAGCATGGTCATAGAAAAAGGGGGAACACCAAAAGGAGTAGGGGAAGAAACAACAGGGGAAAAAATGGAAAAAGGTTGATGGAGAGGTGCCTTCCTAGAAGTAGATGGGTTGGGAGTAATAGGAAAAGTTTTAGTTTTGGTGACTTCCATGGGGGCTTTAGACAAAGCAATAGATGGCACAAAAGTAGCCATGGCAGATAGTGCCTTCTTGGTGCACAAAAGAGTTTCAGCAGGTTCATTTTCAATGGAAGGGGTTGCATTTATCACTACTAGTTTAGGAACTAAAAATGGGGAATTACTTTCAACAGGAAGGGACTAGAGTTGTACCAGAGATGTAGAAATAAGAAGAAGAGAGGGAGAAAAAATTACTTGAGCCACAGTTGATGAAACATTCTGCAAGACAAACTCCACTTCTTCATCCTGAATGACCAGTATATTAGGGGTACTTAAGTCTTGGATCTTCCTCCGCTTCTTAGGATTAGAGCCATCATGTCCCGATCTCCTTTTGGGGGAGTCCTCTGATATTCAGATATCAACAACCACTAAGGATCTTTTTCAGAGATTGTTGGGCCTCCTTTCCTTTGCTTCAGGCTTGGGATGTGGACGGGGCTTATGGACCCCTTGGCCCCAAATTTATTTAGTTGTCCAGTTCCTGAGGTCGAGGAATTAGGAGTGGAACTTGTTCCTCTTCAATTTCATGGCTTGTCTTAGGATTGCTATTGTAAAAATTAGCTTGCCTATCATAAGCATCTTCAAATTCTTCATTGAGCAGGAAGCTATTGAACAAAATGCCCAGATTCCTCATCTCTTATCAGAACCTCCAAAAGTTTGCCTTCTTCCTTTCTGACCATCCCTTATGTGTCAACTGTGCATTGAGATTTTTTTTCATTGGGAGATTCCTCTGGTACTATGTCTGGGGCTCATAAAAACTTAGCCATTTTGGCTGTTCCTCTAGTATATGGGCTAGGTCGATATATATTTCTGCACTCTCCTAGGTAGGATTTCTCCTACTTTGGAAATACTAACTGAATTCGTGCCTTAAGCTAAAATGCTCATCTGGGTTATAATTCCACTTGTCACAAATAAGGACCAAACCTAGAGCAACCAAATGATTTTGGATCTCATCCTCAGCCTTCCACTTGCTTAATACCACTTGGATCTTTGCAATCATAAGGGGAAGATCGAAAATCTTTTCTTTACTCCTTCTTGCACCATAAATCCTATCTATAGTGGATACTTGTCAGCAAGCCTCCAGTGCAAAAGTTTTGTCTATCACAAATTTGGGGAGTCGGAAAACCTCCATGTTGTGCATGTTTTGCACACATGCCCCGTTGTAGCTAGGTACCCCCTCTTTTCACTCCTAACAAGTTTCTTTTCTCCTATCTCATTTTGCATGCCCCTTTCCTAGAACCTAAGTGAGTCACATGCCTTAGAAGGGTATGTGCAAGATCATCATGGAAAAAATAGGCCTGTAAGTGGCAAAAAATTCAAAAAAATCAGAGTTAGGCAACTTGATGTAAAAAATTGAATAAGCTATCTATATTATTTCAAAAATATG
This sequence comes from Sequoia sempervirens, assembly GCA_007258455.2. NCBI lineage: Eukaryota > Viridiplantae > Streptophyta > Pinopsida > Cupressales > Cupressaceae > Sequoia > Sequoia sempervirens. The sequence continues at coordinate 98,077,148 of VDFB02086081.1, read as the reverse complement.
TAATAATAGAATTTGTAGCAAATTGAATGTAGTTTCTAAACTACTAGGTAGTAGTACTTAAATTTCAAATTTGGTGAAAGTTTGAAATTTCAATGTAGTAGTACTTAAATTTTAGGAAAAAAAGAAGTAGGTCTCTCTCTAACCACCCTAACCACAATATAAAATGATAATATATTTTTATAAGATTTTAGATATAAGTAGAGGAGTCATGTCCCGATGTTATGCATATTTTTTGTAATTTTTTTCAAAGTAAATAATTAATTATGAATTTTTTTATTACAACTTTTAAAAAATATAAAAAATCGTATGTCTGACCACCTTAACTTGGTCAAAACTTCATGAAATTCAAATTTTATTTTTTTAATCCTATATTATGTGAAGCATAGAATGTGACACATGTTTTGGATTCAAAGAATGTGATAGAATTTGAAAGCTATAGATTTTTTTCAATTAGCCTATCAATCAAGATGTTAATCGTAATTTAAATAGAAAATGAATAATAATTACTTATTAAATTCAAAGTAAAGCATAATTTAAATTGGTGGAAAGCTGAGAATCTCCTTTAAAAATCCTTTTCGTTTCATCAATTTTGGGTTAAAAAAAGTTGTCAGCGACATACCCATCATATTGCCACTTTTTGGCCCATCGTGATCCTGCACATACCCAGAATGATTAGTTTTCCCTTGACTAGATTCACCAATCAGGATTTCGCTAAGTCTTTTAGCTTCATGGAAGTGCCCCTATGGGTTTCCCTTCATTTGTTCCTGCTAACTTGGTCCTTGATCACTAGTTTTACTTTTTCCCTCATTTTTTGACTTTGGGGACAAGCTGCTTATGGATTTGGGATGTTTTTGTGGTGCTTAAGTGAACTGCCAAGGTTTTGTTATGTTTTGGGAGTTTTAGAAATTTCCTTCTAGAAATTTTCCCCTCCTTGGTCATTTTTCCTTCCATCCACCCTTGACATTTTGGCTCTTGGAACCTAGTCCCTCTATGGCCGTTTTCAAAACTCCACCCCTCCTTGGCCGTTTTTCCTTCCATCCACCCCCAGCATTCCAGATCCTATAACCCAACCCCTCCATGGTCATTTTTGGAACTCCGGCCCTCTATGGCCATCTCTTGAACTTTGTCCCTCCTTAGTCATTTTTCCTTTCACCATCCCCCAACGTTCTAGCTTGCAGAACCTGACCCCTCCGTGGCCATTTTTGGAACTTCACCCCTCCATGGTCATTTCTAGAACTTTGTCCCTCCTTTTCTATTTTTATTTCTGTCCACCCCTAGTGTTTCAGATCCCAGAACCCGGTCCCTCCATGGTCGTTTATGAAACTCCACCCTTCGGTCATTTTTCCTTCCGTCTACCTCCAGTGTTCTGGATCCCGGAACCTGGCCCCTCCATGGCTCTTTCTGGAACTCCACCCCTGTGTGGCCATTTTGGGAACTCTGTTCCTCTGTCATTTTTCCTTCCATCTACCCCTAACATTTTGGATCTCAGAACCCGACCCTTCCGTGGCCATTTCTGGAACACTGCCCCTCCATGGCCGTTTCTAGAACTTCACCCCTGCTTGGTCGTTTTGTCTTCTATCTGTGCCCGGCGTTCCAGCTCCCAAAACCTAACCCCTCCGTGGCCATTTCTGGAACTCTGCCCCTGCTTGTTTGTTTTTCCTTTTTTCCACCCCTAGTGTTCTAGCTCCTAGAACCCAGCCCCTCCATGGTCATTTCTGGAACTCCATCCCTCCTTGGTCATTTTTCCTTCCATCTGCCCTATCATTCTGGCTTCCAAAACCTGGCCCCTCCATAGTCGTCCAGAACTTTCCTTCTAGGTCACCATCCCTCCTTGGCCTTTTTTCCTTCCATTCATCATTCACCTTCCCACTACTATCCATCATCGCCCGTCACCTGCCATTCGTCATCCTTCTGCCCTATGGCACCCACACCCCTAAGAGTGCATTAATGGTTATGGTCTAAATGAGATCCAAATGTGGAACAATGATGAATATTATGATCTTTTGATAATGCATGAATGGATCTAATAGGGATTTTGTAAGGTTTGACTAACGTTTTCCTTGATTTGTGTATGAAGGAACTTATGAGACTTCATGTATGCAGGATTCAAGAAGCTTATCGCAGGTGTGTCGGGGAGACCCATTGAGAAAGTTGAGCAAAGAAAGGAAAAAATCTCCTATCACCATTCATTTTATATCCACCTTTCCTCGTAGCAACCATCAACAAAGTTGGCAATAGAAGAAGGCCTATGTCCTTGAAGGTTGTAAAGGGAGAGGTTGTTTCCTCCCTCCAAACAAACGATCATGATCCGTGAGGAGTTGTCTCATCAAATCATTTGACCCATTTAACAATGATACAAATCTACAAACAAGATGCACTAAGTTAGATGAAAAATGTTTCAAATCCATCAAGGGAAAGAAGGCAGCTTTCAGGTAGTTTCAGTGACAGTAAAAGTGAATTAGTAAAAGGACAAAACTACTATAGCACTTGGCCACTAGAGGAAAAAATAGAGAATGAGACAAAAAAATTATTTTAAATTGCTCAATATTGAGGGGTAGCTGAAGCCCTAGTGTAAACAAATCTAGGTCATTCGTTGTAAATAAATCCTGGCCGTTCATTTGGGCTTTGGAAAAATATAAATAAGGGGTCTTCCCATCATTTGTAAAAGGTTGGAGAACTAGTGTAAAGGAATTCTACAGCAATAGAAAGGAACATTGTATGATTTATGGGTGTTTCTATTGAACTTGTTCATTATGCATGCATGGTTCTACTTCCATGTTTGTTTTAGTTAGTTTCTTGAATGAAAGTGGTGATGGTGATTGATGTTTCAGTATTTAATGAATTTCTCACTCATGCTTTTTGTGGTTCATTGATGATGAATCACTTTGAAAAGATAGTTTGAGCTTCATTCCTTTATTTCTGCAACTTAGTTCGATTGCATGTGCATGATGTGTATGTGTAATCTAAAAATATGCAGTCCTTAGAAGATTGCACTGGTTTTTTGTAACTGTAGGATGCTCTTGGCCAAGAAAAACCCAGTTTAGGGAGTTTTTCTACAGTAGTAGCCTCCATTATCATTGTTCATTCATAGTTTTAAATCTAAGAACTTCCTCTCTTCCTTGCCCTTTTCCCTTTTTTTTAATAGTAACCTTAGGTAAGGTTCATTGCATATTGTAATGCCAAATCCAATGATAAAATGGAGTTCAAGACTATTGTTTGAACCTACAACAAATGCACAACAACTCTCTCATCTTAAGAACTCCATTTGCAGATCCAACATCCCCACTTTGTGACTCATCCATAAGTCCACCTTGTGATTCCAACAAAATCACATGTAACAATTGAGATATTCCAAGCTCTATCAAGACTTGACATTAGAGACATCAACATAATTAGTGCTAGAAGGAGGGCCAACATGTTGAGGCTACAAAGTTGATAGTTGGAAGTTGAGAAGGGAACATTCAAGAAGAAATCTAAGATAGGAGATCTCCTTGAATGTTGGAACATAAAATCAAAAAGTTTTGAAGGCAAACAGGATCTCAATTGAAATGGAGCAGCATGTACAAATTGATATCAGTCAGCTACATTTAAATTTAAACAAGAGACTAAGGAAACCATTGCAACAATTCACATCAGTAGACAAGTGCAGGATTCATTGTACTCATAGGCACAACAAGCTAGGATATCTCACATTCTTGAGCATAATCAAAAGAGTCTTGCAAGGAGAAATTTCCTTTTGGGAAATCTATCAACCTTTAGCCTTTCCAGACCCAAAGGAGGAGTTGAAAACCATGGTAGTTAAGGAATTTGAGGAGTTGATCCAAGATTGTTTGGGAAGCAAAGACAAACCAATATTAGAGGAAGTACTAATGTCAAGTTGGTACAGATTTCACAATGCACCACATTCAAAATTTGCTTGTCCATCATGTGCAAACATCATCACTCAAGTTAAGGGTAACCTAAACAAGTTGGAGCAACCAACTCTTAAAGAGGAAAAATCATCCCATGAGGTAGAAGAGTTGTCAACCTTTGGAGGACAACATATTGATGTTGGACTAAGAGGTTGGACACACGTTTATGCCAGGACAACAAACACTTAGGCTCACAATCAAGTAGAAGAAGCTAACTTCTTTGGGACAACAAAGAGCTTTAATGAGGATTCACTTGGAAGGGAATCAGAAGGCCCGTCCTCCATCAACAAAATGCAGTCCCCCACTCTAGAAGAGGAACCATTGGCAATCAAGGATGAATCAACAAAGTTTGCAGCTGCACATATTAGGACAACCCACGAAGATGCCAACACAGACACTAAAAATTAGCAAGAGGAAAGGGATGAAAACCTTGCAATAATAGAAAATGATGATGAAGGCATAAGTGAAATTAGACTGGAAGACCTCTCCTTCATAAATGACAGTGATCGAGAATATGAAAATGCAGATTTGGAAGAGTGGGAACAACTATAGCTCACCGTTGTTTTCCATCCAACTTCCCTCCCAAGTGATGATGGGGACTCGATCATGAATATATATGACCAGCTTGTCTCCAGGTTGGAAAAGGATTGGTCGGAGCTAAAATACCAAGTGGATTTGGAGGTGCTACTACTGCTGAATTGGTTCAGACTTCATGATTCATTGCACTTGGAGTTCACATGCGGAATGTGTTAAGAAGCCATTAAGAAATTCAAAGAAGAAGTGAGGCAACCAAGCACACCACTTCCTGAAGTTGCTTCAAGGATGGAACATGAGGACCAAGATCTTGAATTGAGTGATGACTCAACTGAAGGAAGGCCTCAAAAGGATATTGGGATAGTGATAGAAGAAGGATAAAAAAGCAGTCCTGAGCTTTTGAATGACGAAGTGGTGCAAATAGGGATGCTTCCCAACAATCACCTAGGGTCCTTCCCCCTTGTAGAACACTTATACATGATGGATTATAGGATTTTTAGAAGACTTTTAGGGGTGGATCATTCAACGTACATTAATCCCCTTGACAAACCAGTGTCTCTTCCTATTTTCCTCCCACTTGGAACCATGCCACAAGGGTATATTAGTGTAGCAGAGGAGTACATCCTAGATGTTAGCAGTGATGAAGACATACTCTCTAAACCTCCAGACAACGAAGCATTAGAGTTTCTAGATTGGGAAAGGAACTCCTTCTCCATCTATAGTGACAGTGAACAAGAGGAGAGAAATGAACGTCATGAGGAGATACACGAACAACAAAGGGAAGAAGATAAAGGTGGAGGTATTTCAATGGCTGCCACAAACATGAAATGCTCTATTAATTACAAGATTTAACTAGCGGTCCTTCTACCTTGGTCATTACTAGTCCTACTTCCCATTCAGGGAGCTACAATAGGATAGATTCATGCATGTCATCATCCCATGAAACTAAACATCACAAAAATAAGGTCGACACTTGGGAAAGGAAATAGGACAATGTGTTTCCTTTTGAAGACAACAATTAGGTGGACACTAGGTTTGTAGAAGATCAATGAGATGAAATCTATCTTCTCAAAGAACAACCAATAGGGGTTGTTGATTGCACACGAAGATTGGAAGGGGTGCTTGCTGCCCCGTTCTCCCAGCCTTATGTAAGCTTAATGTCCAAAGTGTTGCACCCTCAATCATGCCCACTTGAGGCTTCCAATGCACCTATTGATGATGCAATGGTCATTCTCGAGTATCAAATGATAGGACCTTTGCATGATGACATCCAGGTTCTATCCTTCCTTTCCCCTATTAATTCTCATAGTTGTGTTTATTATTTTGATTATGGGAATGAAGGGAGATGAACGTGTTTATGGATTAACCATGGGTTTAATGAACCTCATCAATTTCTAATTTTCCCTAACTTTGTGATTAAATTTGAATGCTGCAATAATAAACTTCATTTTTCTAAATATAAGGATAAATCTGCATGGTTAAGAATGACAACGATTGCCAATTTTCTTGTGCATGCACTACAAAATCCAATGAACATTAACGTTGGCTCACCCTGCCTAAACATAGTGCTTTGTAAATATCTTTGTATATAGCCTGTTTTGAGTAGTATAGGTTTCCTGTAAATACTCTGCTTTCTTGCTCTCCTTAGGTTGGTTTTATGTGGGTTGTTTTCTTTATATTAGTTTCTTTTCTATTTTCTTTCACTTTCCTACCTTGGTGCTAGTGTAGATTGTTTGCTTTCTGATTGCTTTTAGTTTTGTTGTTGCTTCCCCTAGGGTTCCTTTACTTTTAGCTGGGCCCATTGTGCACACAACCATTCTTATTTCTTGGGGCTATTCTATGTATTTCTTCATCAAACTCTAATTAAGTTTTCAGAGTGGATGGTGAGGATCTTTTGTTAGTGTCGAGTGATTTGGGTGTTTGATTCAAAGAGGATAAGTCGTTGGTTGGTCTAATTCTGATCTATTCTGAAACCTTATATCTCTCACATATTTTAAGGATCTGGAGGTCATTGTAGGTTCTTTTGTGAAGTCTAGTTAAGTGAAAAATCTAAAATTATGCTTCAGTGCCATTTTGATTCCCAACCCTGAGCACAATTTTCAATGCTTACAGGTTGAAATAAAAAATAATTGAAAATTGAAAATAAAAATAAAAAGAAAGAAAAATATTGAAAATCAAAAGAAAATAAATTCAAATTTTCAGGGGTATTCGAGCAACTCTACTAGGGCTATGGATGCCCAGCCAACAATAGAGAAATTTTTGGGAGAATCAATGACAACCTCGTCAGGGCTATGAATTTCTGATTGGCAACAAGAAAATGTCCTAGATGCTTTTGGAGTTAGAATAAACTACATAGCTTAACTTGACGGAGGTTGGGTTCTTGTAGTAACTGAAGGATGGGAATTAACGCAATTGCACACACTTGGATTTTTAGCATACTGAAGGTTGGATTAATTAGTGGTTTTGATCCTTTGGTTGAGCAGCTGGCTTGTTTTCCCTAGCATGAAGATTGGAGCTAGAGATTCTAGGTTCGTGATTCCACTTTGTCATCAAATCCTCTAGAGCATTTTCTGAACACATCTGTATTTGTTGTTCATGTTTTGCATAAATGCCCTATTGTAGGTAAGGACCCCCTCTTTTCACTCCCTATGGGATACTTTACTCTTGTCTCATTTTGTGTGCCCCTTTCTTGGAGCCTAAGTGGATCACATGCCTTAGAATGATCAATTTTCCCTCAACTAGATTCACTTACTAGGATTTCACTAAGTCTTTTACCTTCGCGAAAGTGCCCCTGCGGGTTTCCCTTCATTTTTTTCTATTGACTTGGTCCCTGATCACGTGATTCACTTTATCCTTCATTTTTTGACTTTGGGGACAAGTTGCCTATGGATTTGGGATGTTTTTGTGGTGCCTAAGTGAATTACTAAGGTTTCATTAAGTTTTGGGAGTTTCAAAATTTTCCTTCTAGAACTCCACCCCTCCTTGGTCATTTTTCCTTCCATTTGCCCCCGGTGTTTTGACTCCCAAAACCTGGCCCCTTAGTGGTCATTTTTAGAACTCCGCCCCTCCATGGCCATTTTTGAAACTCTACCCCTCCTTAGCCAGTTTTCCTTCCATTTTCCCCTGGAATTTCGGATCCCGAAACCCAACCCCTTTATGGCCATTTCGAGAACTCCACCCCTTCGTGGTAGTTTTTGGAACTTCATCCCTCCTTGGTCATTTTTCCTTTCGTCCATCCCCAACATTTTGACTTTCAGAACTTGACCTCTCCATGGCCATTTCTAGAAGTCCACCCCTCCATGGCTATTTCTAAAACTCCACCCCTCCTTGGCAATTTTTCCTTTTGTCCACCCAAATCGTTCCGGCCCCTTCGCAGTCATTTTTGGAATTATGCCCCTCTGTGGCTATTTTGGGAGCTCCACCTCTCCCTGGTCATTTTACCTTTCATCTGCCCTTGGCATTCTGGATCCAATAACCTAGCTCCTTTGTGTCCGTTTCCAAAACTCTACCCCTCCCTAAACTTTTTTGGAACTTTGTCCCTCCTTGGTTGTTTTCCCTTATGTCTTCCCTTAGTGTTCCAACTTCTGAAACTTGACCCCTTTGTGGCCATTTCCAGAACTCTGCCCCTCTGTGGTCATTTTTCAGAAGTCCATCCCTCCTTGGTCATTTTTCCATCCATCCACCCTTAGTGTTCCACCTTCCGGAACCTGACCCCTTCATGGTTGTTTCCTAAACTTTTCCCCTCTATGGCTATTTCTGGAACTCTATCCCTCCCTTTCCATTTTTCCATTCGTCTGTCCCTGACATTTCAGACCTTGGAACCCAACCCCTCTGTGGTCATTTCTGGAACTACACCCCTCCTTGGCCATTTTTCCTTCTGTCTTCCCTCGATGTTTTGGATCCCAGAACCTGGCCCTTTCGTGGCCATTTCAAGAACTCCGCCCCTCTATGGCCATTTTTGAAAATCCATTCCTCCCTTTTTGTTTTTCCTTCCATCCACTCCTGGTATTCTGAATCTCAGAACTAGGCCCCTCTATGGCCATTTCTCGAACTTTTCCTCTCCTTGGTCATTTTTCCTTCCATCCCTCCTCGACGTTCCAAATTCTAGAACCCAAGCTCTCTATGGCCATTTCTGGAACTCTGCCGCTCTGTGGCTATTTCTAAAACTCCATCCCTCCTTTGACATTTTTCCTTCTATTTTCTCTCGAAACTCGACACCTTTGTGTTTGTTTCTAGAACTTCGCCCCTCCATGGCCATTTCCGAAACTCCACCCCTCCTTGGTAATTTTTTCCTTCTATCTGCTCCTAGCATTCTAGGTCCTAGAACCCAACCCCTATGTGGCCATTTCTAGAAATCCGCCCCTCCATGGCCATTTCTGGATCTCCATCCCTCCTTGGCTATTTTTCCTTCTATCCACCCCAGCATTCTAGCTTTTGGAACCTAACCCTTCCATGGTCGTCTGGAACTTTCCTTCCGGGTCACCATCCCTCCTTGGCCATTTTTCCTTTCGTCCATTGTCTGCTTTCCCATTGTTGTCTGCTGTCACCCGTCACCCGTCATTCGTCACCCTTCTGTGTTGTGGCACCTGCACCCTTGAGTGTGCATTAATGATTATGGTCCAAATGAGCTCCAAATGTGGAACAATGATGAATATTATTATCTTTTGATGATGCATGAATGGATCTAATAGGGAGTTTGCAAGGTTTGACTAACGTTTACCTTGATTTGTGTATGAAGGAACTTACAATAATTTATGTATGTAGGATTCAAGAAGCCTACTGCGGGTCCGTCAGGGAGACCCATTGAGAAAGCTAAACAAAGAAAAATACATAGCTCTGTCACCATTCATTTTATATCCAAATTTTCTTGTAGCACCCATCAACAGAGCTTGCATTAGAAGAAGGCCTATGTCCTTCAAGGTTGTAGAAGGGAGCAGTTGTTTCCTCCCTCCAAACAAATGATCATGATCTGTCAGGAGCTGTCTCATCAGATCATCTAACCCATTTAATAATGATACAAATTTGCAAATGGGATGCACTCAGTTGGATGAGAAATGTTTCAAATCCATCAAGGGGAAGAAGGTAGTTTCCAGGCAATTTTAGCTACAGTAAAAGGGAAATCAGTAAAAGGACAAAACTGCTACAACACCTGGCCAATACTGGAAAAAACAAAGAATGAGACAAAAGATGTATTTTAAATTGCCAAATAATTAGGGGTAGGTGAAGCCCTAGTGTAAATAAATATGGGCCATTCATTGTAAATCAATCTTGGCCATTCATTTGGGCTTTAGAAAACAATAAATAGGGGTCTTCCCCTCATTTGTAAAGGGTTGGAGAACTAGTGTAAAGGCATTCTACAACAATAGAAAGCAACATTGCATGATTTATGGGTGTTTTTTTTGAAAATTTTCATTATGCATGCATGGTTCTACTTCCATGTTAGTTTTAGTTGTTAGTTTCTTGAATGGAAGTGGTGATGGTGATTACATTTTTAGTATTTGATGAATTTCCAATTCATGCTTTTTGTGGTTCATTGATGATGAATCACTTTGCAAAGCTAGTCTGAGCTTCCTTCTTTTGTTGCAACTTAGTTCGATTGCATGTGCATGATGTGTGTGTGTAATATAAAAATATGTAGTCTTTAGAAGATTGTACTAGTTTTGTGTAACTGTAGGATAGTCTTGGCTAAGAAAAACCTAGTTTAGGGAGTTTTTCTATTGTAGCAGCCTCCATGATCATTATTCATTCATAGTTTCAGATCCAAAACTTCCTCTCTTCCCTGCCCTTTTCATTTTTTTTTGATAGTAACCTTTGGCAAGGTTCATTGCACATTGTAAAGCCAAATCCAATGGTAAAATGGAGTTGAATATTTTTCTTTGAACTTGTAGCAAACACACAACTCTCCCATCTTAAGAAATCCATTTGTAGATCCAACTTCCCCACTTTGTGACTCATTTGTAAGACCGCCTTGTGATTCCAATAAAATCACATGAAACAACTGAGATATTCCAAGCACTGTCAAGATGTGACATTAGAGACCTTGGGATAGTGTTCTACAATCTGATTGTGAAGATTGTCTTTCAAGAGAGGTGATGCACCTATGCATTACCTATGTTGAGAAGTGCATTAAAAACACATCAACACTCCCCAGGGAAACCATGAAACCTAATGAATGTAAAATCTTCACCAAGTAAGTAATCCATCAGAATAAGTGGATGTTCTATCCATTCTATAACTTCATGAGAAAAACGGCTAGGGGGAAAGGTAGTAAATCTTGTAGCACTAGTCTTAAAAAATAATCTACAAATTGATAGTAATCTCATGTTCTTGAAAACGTGGGGGTCCACAGAGAGATTGGTTGGATATAACCTCTCTCATCTTTCCTAGATACTGGCACATTTCTCACTAGCCACTCAAAATTTTGATGCAATAACAAATGGACCAGGATGGAAGAATACCTAAACTTGGACTCCATACTATAGTTTCTCAACTACATCTTCATATTGTGAGTGCCTTTTAAAATCTGCACATACTTAACTTCAAACAAGGGTTAGTACCTACAAATCCCTCAATAACACTCCTATGAAATACCTTGTGAATGCTTCCAAATGCAATGCATGACAAGAGAAAATTAAAAGAAATATGAAAACAACAACAAATACCTATTCCATAGTGGATTGGTGTCAAATGTGTCAATGACCCTTTCCCAATCCTTGCTAATAAGCCAAAATGATGAGATGCAATGGAGATGAAGAACAAGATTAGTTCTCAAACCAAGAGAGTAACTTTGCATAAAATTTGTAGATGGATGGATGAGGATTAAGGCCTTCATTTATAATTTTTTTTTGATGAGAGATTGTCCAAATGGGTGAATGTGGGACTAAAGATCCGCCAATGAGAAGAGGCCACTTGTCAAGTGGTGATAGGCTAATGGATGTGCAAGATTTGGGAAGTGTGCCCATGAGAGGGAGTTTCAAATTCAAATTTGGGCAATAAATTTTGAGAGGGGGACAATAAAATGAGAAATAAATGCAATGTTGGAGGGACAAACCAACTTGTCATATTTTTCAAACTTAAGGGACTATTCCCCATAAATGCCATGTTGAGTGAAAATGATGATTTTAATAAATCAATAAATTGATTTATTTGTACAAGTGGCATAATATAGAGAATGCAAGTGCGTAAGATTAGCATTTAATCATGGTTAGATTAAATTAATGATGATTAGGTTAGTTTGACTTTCATGACTTATATATTTGATTTATTTAAATCAGAAAAGGATGAAATATGGATTTGGAGATTTAATTAAATAAAGTTTTGGTTTATTTAAATAAAGGGATGATGTTTGATTTATTTGATTAGAAGGTTGATGATAATGTTTATTTAATTTTGAATGAATGACCTTAGGAGATGGAAATTAATGAGATTACCTTATGAATGAATGAATGCGAACTTGATTAATTGATGAATGCACCTAATGTGGAACCTTGATGAATGAACCTAATTGAATGCATAATGTTAATTTTGCATGTCTACATTTTTCCCCTCTTTGAAACAATGTACTTATTGCATTGGTTCAAAGAATAATCTTACCACGATCAAAATTAAAAAAATTTCTGATTTTTCAGATGCCTCAACGGAAAGAAGTACACTGGTACATTGCCTCTTCGAGAGATCAAGCAAAAAGATTTGATTTGAGGGTCCATCTCGCGATAAAGAGGTTCAAAATGGATGGTTCTAGACGATGATGCAAATGGGATGATTTTAAGATTCTCAGAATAACAAATCTATATTATCTTAAACAACTTAAATGATGATTTGATGTATGAAATGGATGATGTGATATGCTGTGATTATGCAATGGATGATTTATGAGATGCTTAGACTAACAGATCTATATTATGATGATGATATGTATGCACAATGGATGCATGATGGATGAGTTGGTGATGATGATTAACTATTCATGTTGTGATGTTAGTGTGGAAAATGGAGAAATTAGATGATGACAAGAGGATCCAACAAGCCAACATTATGAGAGATGATGATGAGAAATGATGATGATAGATGGATGATTTGCTTATCAAGGATTGGGATTTTAAAAGGGTCACTTACTTTATGTTTGATAACACACATAAGTACGATGCATCAAGGTATAAAGGAACAGGACGGTGTTGTACTTAGTGTGATGGAATTTGACTTGACAAATAGATAGGAGTATTCCTATTCACACCTAACATACGGAAACCTTGCTAGGATGTACTTTAGAAGTTTCAAAACATCTCAAACCAAAATAGAGAAAGGTATAACCGATCAATGTAATAGTCAACAAGGCATCCAAAACATCCTCTATACATATCTAAATCCTTCGTTTGGATATCATCAAGAGGTCCTTGGATTGAGCACAATAAGATAAGTCAAAAGATAAAGATAAAGCACACAAACAAGTTGATATTCTTCAATACCGCTAACCAAAAGGGAATGTGTTTTTAAGGATAAAAACCAAAACTTATTGCCAAAAGATAATGCCCATTGTAGGAAGGATACATCCTAGGACATGTTAGTGGATGGAAGCACGCCATTTCATTTATCCAAAGCATTCTTTCTGATAAATAATGCCCCTTGTAAGAAGGATTCATCCTAGGACATGATGTTATCAGATGATTGATATGGGACTGTTTGGATGATGGACTATCAATAGAAAGAATTGACCCACTTGTTTGCGTATTGACTGAGACTTGAGACTTGACGCTTATGACTTTTCACATTTAACTTGCTAGACTTGTTTCACCAAAGGTTGAGGATAATGATCAGTTTATTATGAGTGGTTTCTTTTATTGCAGGTGTAAGCGAGATGAGATGGATGGATTTTTTCAAATATTTGGATGTTTTTGGAGTTTTGCAATGTTTTGAGGCTATTTTTGGTATTTTTTCAAGATTTTCAAATGTTTTGATTTTTTATTTTTCAAATATTTTTGGGATTTTCTGAGATTTTGACCAAGAAACTAACCTAAAGACCTATCCTAGGGGCCTTGGGGGTTGATCAATAGATTAGCCTTGCCTATGTTATACATGCAGAGACCACGTAGTTTGATTGATGACTTGACCGATTTACAGATGAAGATATACATAGTGAAATGTCAGTTTATTATGATGGACTCCTATAGGATTGACCTAAATGTCTCGGGGGATGATCAAAGATCAACCTTGCCTACGTTCAAGCTCAGAGATGATGTAGTTTGACAAGATGACCTTGTTTTTGGATTTTCATATGTTTTGAATGTTTTTGGATTTTCTGATTTTCTAATATTTTTGGATTTTCTATTTTGAGGACTTTAAGACTATACACGAATATAATCCGATGAGAGCGTGCCCCCAGCGTGATGCAATAGACTACTCCGATAAAGGTAGGACAAACTAACCTTGAGGATGGGCCGAGTAGTACTAGGAGGGATCATGATATGAACGCAGGACCAAGCTATGGTGCAAATACAAGTGGATGTGTGATGGATGGAGACCTGAATGTGATGGGTGATGGAAGTGAAATGGATGGATGATGATACAGATCAAGCCATAGAGTTCCTAGTTGATGGAAAGTGCTTATTTACACAAGGCGCCTGTTTGCCAGGTTTTCACCAAGGTACTTGCCCAAAGTGCCACCAAAGTGGTTTTCACTAGAGGACGGTTTTTTTATCCTTTTTTTGTTTTTTTTGGATTTTTGTTTTTTTTGCTTTTTTGATTTTTTGTTGTCACCCAGACAATTGTTTGGCAGGTTTTCGCCAAAGTAACCCTTTTTCAAGATTTTTCCTAATCTTTTTGGATTTTTTGGTTCTATACCTTGAAGGAATTAGGCATAAAACTTTTTGAGATGGGAGCTATTCATGGGCTCCTGTAGAGGTTCCCCTTCAAGTGTTAATAGCTAATACTCCCTTGATTTATAACTTGCTATTATGACAAATGGCCCTAACCAATTGGGTTTAAACTTGCCTTTGCTGTTGGGATTTAGGACATTCTTCTGATTTTCTTTTAAGACCAGTTCTCCGACTTGGAAAGTTCTACTTCTGATTTTCTTGTTGTAGCTTCGTTTGAGTATATTTTGATAGACTTGTAGATGATTCAAAGCATCTATGCATTTCTCATCTAGTAGCTCCATCTCGTTTAATTTGACACTCGATAATCCTCATCAGTGATGAGGTTTTGCAATGATATTCTGAGGGATGGGAGATCGATCTCAATGGGGAGTACAGCTTCTGATCTGTAGACCAAGGAGAATGGGGTGGTGCCAATGGGTGTTCGAATGCTGGTTCGATAAGCCCAGAGGGTGGGATTAAGTTGCAAGTGCAAGTCATGACCTACGTCATTGACTATTTTCTTAAGGATTTTGAGGATGGTTTTGTTCGTGACTTCTGCTTGGCTATTTCCTTGGGGATAGTACGGGGTGGAGAAGCAATGTTGGGTTTTGAATTTCTTGCACAAGTCACGAACCTCTTGGTTCTTGAATGGTGTCCCATTATCTAAGATAATGGCTTGTGGGACATCGTAACGATAGATGAGATAGTTTAGGATAAATTTTGAGATCTGCTTCCTAGTGATATGCATCATGGGTATGGCTTCCACCCAATTTGTGAAGTACTTAGTTGTAGTTATGATGAACTTATGGCCATTGGATGAGGTGGGTGTGATTTTTCCAATGAGATCGAGGCCCTATTGTGAAAAAAGCCATGGAGTGACAATTGGGTGAAGCTCTTGAGCTAGAGCATGGATGAGGTCCCCATGTTGCTGACATTGTAGACACCTCTTAGCATGATCATGTACTTCTCTTTCCATTGTGGGCCAATAATACCCCATCCTCAGCAGTTTCTTGGCGATGGTCATTCCATTCGAGTGTGAGCCACATATACCATTATGAACCTCGGTTAGAGTGGTTAATGCCTCCTCAATGTTTAAACAACATAGCAAGGTACTTTCTATGCTTCTATGGTATAAGGTATCACCTAGGATGACAAATATGGATGCCTTTTTGATAAAGGTTCATTTTAGGTTTGATGGGAGGTTAGTGGGTATGACTCCTATGTGAAGATATGTGTAGATGTCATGGTACCAAGGATCACCAGGACCAACGATTTCACACACATATTCCAATTCTGGTACCTCGAATGTGGGAATGAGAAGTTTCCCAATTAGAAATTCATATTTCAGCATGTTATGAGGGATGTCTAATAGAGATCCAATTGTAGCCATGGCACCTGCTACTCTGTTGTTGGTCCTTGGAATCTGCTCAAATGTTATGTCAATGAAATATTCTTTTAGTGTCTCCACCAATTTCTTGTATGGAGTGATCTTGTCATCCTTAGTCTAATATTCATTATTGACCTGATTTATGATCAATTGAGAGTCTCCATAGACTTTGAGAGCTATGATATTCCATTGCACTGCTATCCTGAGGCCTATAGTCAAAGCCTTGTATTTTGCTATGTTGTTTGTGCAAGGAAATGCTAGTTTGTATGACTTCGGTATGCAATCCCCTTGTGGGGTGATGAAGAAGATACCAGCTCTTGATCCATGTTGTGTGTATGAACCATCAAAGTATAGTTTCCAATGGTTAGTTACATTGAGGTTAAAGATGGATTCATCTAGGAATTTTGAGACAAGATGGTTCTCAAAATAAATGGGTGCTTCTACTAGTTGATTTGCAATAACTTGTCCCTTAATGGCTTTCTGCTCTACATACTTGATGTCATACTCTAATAATATCATTACCCATTTTTCCATTCTGCTTGTGTGCATTGTCTTTGATAGGAGATACTAGAGGGGATCAATTTTCACAATGAGCTTTATCTTGTGTGCCAACATGTAATGTCTAAATTTTTGGGATGAAAACACTATTGCGAGACAAACTTTCTCAATGAATGAGTAATTTAGCTCGTGACCAACCATTGTCCTGCTGATATAGTAGATGGCCCTCTCCATTCTGTTTTCATCATGCTGAGCCAAGATAGCTCCAAGGGTTGTTATTGTTGTTGACGCATATAAGATCAATGGCTTCTTGGGATTGGTGGCATTAAGAATGGTGGTGTTAGTAGATATTCCTTGATTTTGTTGAATTCCTCTTCACATTTTGTATCCCATTTATACACTACCCCCTTGTGGAGTAGGTGAGAATATGGATTCTGCTTGTTTGCCAGTTGTACTATGAATCGTCAAATGGATTGAAGTCTGCCTTGGAGACCTCTTAGCTTTTTTTAATGTCTTTGGTGCTTCCATCTCAAGGATTTCCTTCACTTTTGCTAGATCTACCTCTATACCCCTCATGGAGACTATGTATCCTAGCATTTTACCTGATTGTACGCTGAAGATGCACTTCTTGGGATTTAGTTTGACTTTGTATTCCTCTAGTCTATCAAAGATAGCACTTAGGGTTGCTATATGATCTTGTCTCTTTCTTGACTTAGCTAGAATGTTGTCAATAGAGTCTTCGACTGTTTTGTGGATCAGGTCATGGAATATTAATGTCATGGCCCTTTGATAGAGTGCTCCTCCTTTCTTTAGGCCGAATGGCATCATGTTCCAGTAGTAGATCCCCCATGGACAAGTGAAATCTGTCTTATGTTGATATTCTTTTGCTATCATGATCTGGTTGTATCCTGAAAATCCATCCATTAGTGATAGAATCTCATGTCCTGTTGTCATGTCTACTATCATGTCGATGTTGGGAAGCAGGAAATCATCCTTGGGACATGCCTTGTTCAAATCTATAAAGTCTGTACAGATTATGATGGCTCCATCAAGTTTTGAAATAGGTACCAAATTTGACACCCATTCTAGATAATCAATTGGTCAGATAAATCCTGCATCTAATAGCTTTTTGAGGTCCATTTTGACCAATAAGGTGATTTGAGGATGCATTTTTTGGAGCTTTTGTTTGACAGGTTTTGCTTATGGATACACTACTAAGTGATGAACCACAGTCTTTGGATCAAGGCCTGACATGTCAGCATAACTTCATGCGAAGTTTATTTTCCTTTCCCTTATGAATGTTGCTAGGAGTTCTTGCTCTTCTGATAATAGTTATTCCGCATAGAATGTGATATGCGAGGTCTCCTCTATTCCTATGTTGATAGGATTGCATTTTTTGGCCAAGACTGTTGACTTCTCTAGATGAATAGCACTTAGAGAAAGATTGAATCCTTCATCCTCAGGCACCTCAGAGAGGTTTTCACCATTGGATATGTCCTTTTTTTTACTTTTTTCTTGTCTGATAGTGCCACGGTGTGGTTTTCACTCAAGGACTTAGATATGATTCTTAGTTTCTCACTTTTGTGACTAAAGGATTCAATCGTTTCCCCATAATAAGCATGTGTGTCCAACTCCATTATAAACCCTGCCTTTTGATCTCCATCTAGAATGTTATCCCTCAATCCCATGAATTTTGAGAATGCCTCATCATTTTCGAATGTATTGAGAACTGGTGGTCCTCGTTGGTCATAGTCGATCAGTTGGGGGTACACTAAATGGATCTCATGATTTGGATAGTCTGTTTCAAAGGAGAGGGTGCTAATCATACACAGGGTGGTGTCCTCAAATAACCTAGGTGAATTGGATATGGTGTCTTCATCATCGCTACTAATATAGGGCTCAATGATAAAATTATGTGTGTCGCCACCTGTGAATATTGGTGAGCGTACCTCTGCTGCTATTGGCTAACGAGAAATATTAACCATTCTAACTAGAGGACTTTAGCCACGTATGGTTATACTCAGAGGGGTACATCCAATGCCAAGATTTGTTATCAGTCGCATCTCTAACATGATAGGTATTATGAGCCCATTGTCGTTTTGTCCAAGTCTTTGGTTTCTATCGTAGCCCATTGCAAGCATCATTTGTAAACCTTTGCTTCTATTATCCATTGGTAAATCTGGTGTTGGTATTTCATCTTGATAGAGCATGTGTGACAGATATTTCTCAATAACCTTCTGGCCAAGGTCTCCCTAGCTTATGAATTCAAGATAGTCTTCAGGAGACGTTTGTGATGTGGAAGCGTGATTCTCTTGTGGACGACCCCGTGATCTAGGAGATTGTGGTAACTCTCCTACCACAAAAGCATTGTTAGGAAGTTTGTAGCTTCCACAACCATCATCATAGATGATAAGCTTGATGTTAGAGATGGTGGGAATGGTGGGAGTGGTGGGTGTCTTTGTCACAAAAGTGGATGCGAGGGTGGCAGGATCGATGTATTGTGTGGATTGACCCTCATCATTTTTTGGTACTTGGGGGATTTTGTAATATTTGGCTTCAAGATTCTTGCAATATGAGAAAGGTTTAGGATCTCCATGGATAGTAACTTCTTGTCCATTATGTGTGAATTTCACACATTGGTGGAAGGTTGATGCTATGGCTTTCATCGCATGGATCCATGGGCATCCCAAGAGGATACTATATGGTATGTCAAGATCCAAGACTTGACAAGTAGTTTCCATGATGGTAGGCCCTACTTGAATAGGGAGTTTAATTGTGCCTTGAGACAATCTTTCTTGGTCATCATATGCTATTATCGTGATGCCCTTCCCTTTGTCAATGGAATCTTCTGATATTTTCAACTGCTTGATGAGGCTTAGGGAACATATGTTCAAGCCTACACCTCCATCCACCAAGACCCTTTTTATTTTGTTTTTGTGTACAATGGCTTCAAAGTGAAGTGCATAGTTGTGAGATGGTTGGGTAGGGAAATCTTGGTCAGAGAATGTAAGGAGAGTAGGTGTTGTAATATTTCCGACCATAGCTTGGAATTTCTCTGCATCAAGATCTGCAGGGATAGTGGATGAGGCTAGTGCTTCTTCAAGGATAGTTTTGTGAGCGAATGATATTTTTAGCAACTCCATGATGGAGATGTGTGCTAGCATTCTCTTGAGTTGGTCTAGGAAATTATAGCCATTAGGAATAGATCTATATGAAGGGACTCTATTTGGTTGGGATGATCCTGTAATGGTTACTTTGAATCCTCTTGTGGTGACTCCACAATCTTTGGCATGGGCACCCTTGATGGTGATGACCATGCAATCTTCATTTAGGGAGGCAATGACTAATTCATAAACATGATTTACACTGCCCTTCCCTTTATCATTCTTATTGCCTTTGTTACCATGATTCAACATCGGATTCATGTATATTTTAAGATCTTGATTTCTCGTAGGTTGTTCCACATTTATGATTTTCTTATCAATGAGATCTTGGATGATGTTTTTGAGTCTCATGCAACTATTTTTCGTGTGGCCTTTTATTTTATGAAATTTGAAAAGTTGATACTCGTTATACCAAGGAGGTTTGACATCAGGTTCTTGGTAATTTTCAAAGGTAGGAGCCTGAATGAGTTTTTCGTCTATCAAATTTTTCATGATGACCTCCAATGGTTCCCCCAAAGTAGTGTAATTTCGCTTGGGATAATTCTTGTGTTGGGGTGGTCCTCTTTGATCATTGAGATTATTGATTGTTGAATTATTATTTGGATGATATGTCATGTGATGATTTTTATGGTGTTGTGTTTGGGTTTGTGGTGTGGGTACATTTTGGCGTGGACTAGTAATGACCACCTTGGCATTGACGAGACCATCATTAGTGATGTTTTTGTTCCTTGCCCATGTGTGAGGTTTATCATTGTAATTGGATGGTGGGAGGTTTTGTTGTTCATAATATGATGTTGATTTTGCAGGTTGGGTCACAAGGGCTCTTTTGATGCTGAGTGCTTTGGAGATCAATTGTTCATATGTGGTGATGCCCTGAACCTTGAGATGAAATGCCAAGTGGCTTTCAAGGTTGGCTATGATGGTTCAAACTTGTTGTTCTTCTGGCATGGTCTACTTGCTCCGATTGGCCTTGGATTGCCATCGTTGAAGGAATGAAGTGAAAGATTCATTCTTTCCTTGTTTCGGAGCCAAGAGTTCTTCGAGAATGACATCCATTGCAATGTTACATGTGTAGTTCTTAATGAATGCATCCCTAATTTCTTAGAATGTTCTAATTCCTGGAGGTAAGTGAGAGAACCATTCTATAGCGTTTCCTACTAAACTCCTAGGGAATAGCTGTATTAAATAAGTATCGTCATATGTGACTTCCATGCAATGAACCTGGAATTCCTTGATGTTATCTTCAAGGTTTCCCATCCCTTGATATTTGTCAAATTTAGGGATCTCAAATCCCTTGGGGAATGGTTTCATGCCTAGGCTCCTATCAAATGGGTAGGGACACAAGTTGCTTGGTGTTTTTGATGTTCATCTAGATTGCATATTGAGCACTTGTTGTGAAAGCAACCTGAGTTGTACCATCACATCATCTTGCAAATCAGGGGGTGGGATGAAAGTGTTTTGGGGTGTTTGAATCATGGGTTGGGTGGGTTGATTTTTTGGTGTGTTTTTTGATGGTATCTATATGTTCTGCCAAGTGAGGTAGGATTCTATATGCTTTTGTATGAACAACACAAGTTGTTGATCTTGCTGTTGTTGTGCTAAGATTTGTGCTTGTTGTTGCACTTGTTGCTGTTCCAACAATGCTTGTTGTTGGGCTTGCTGTTGTTCCAACAACGCTTGTTGTTGGGCTACTAATTCTATTACTTCTTGTTGCTCTTGGTATTGCTTTAGTGCTTGTTGATATGCTTGCAATTGTGCTACTTGTGCAAGAAGTTGTGCTTGTGCTTGCGCTTGCTTTGCTTGATATTGAGCTTGTGCTTGCACTTGTGCTTGTGCAACTTGTGCTTGTGTTTCATGTTGTTGCAATAGAGCTTGTGCTTGAGCAACCTTTTGTGCTTGTAATTCTTATGCAACTTGGACAACTTGTTTTTGTTGTTGTTGCAATAAAGCTTGAGCTTGTGCAGCTTGTTGCACTTGTAGTGCTACTTGGGCTACTTGGGCGGCTTGCGCGGCTTGAGTGGCTTGTTGAGCAGCTAGGTATACAAATTTGTGTTTTTGTACTTGTTAGTATACTCTGAAAAATTACTTGCAATGCTGCGTTAGATTGACTTGATGTGGTGGAGGTTGGTGGTGGTGGGGATGGTGGTCGATTCAGAATGGTGTTTGTGGTAGTGGTGAATGGTGATGTCGTGTTGATTATCTAATTGGTGGATGGTGTTGTTGATGTGGTGGTTTGAGTGATGAGTGGCATCGTTGATGTGATTTCCCCTTGAAAGACCATGCTTTGTGCTATTATGGGGATGTTTGATGATGTTGCCATTGCTTGTGTGTTTGTCGTTTGTTGTTGCAATATGAACAATAAGTTTTGATCATTTAGCATAATGCTTTGATTGATGGTTGGGATGTTGTTTTGATCGATACTTGGTAGAGGGGGAAGCCCTAAACCAAGGAGTGGTGTAGATAACAATGGAAATGGTGGAATAGGTGGAAATGTGAGGGGTACGAGTCCTTGTGAAAATGTTGTGGTGTCGAAAATGCCCCATGGTCCGAACATGTCTCCCTCTTCTTGTGGATTTGTGAGGAGAGGGGTTTGAGGAGTTATGTGAAAAAATGATGATGATGGATCATGATGGAATGTAAGAGGAACATTTTTATGTAGTGGGTTTTGGGGCATGTTTGTTCCAAGGTGGTGTTTGCATCCAAGCTTTGGTTATTAACAAGGGGTGTGTTTGAATAGCATTAAGAAATGCATTTCCCTTATTAACATTGGGCTGTGTTGGAGCCAATGATGTCATAATTTGCGGAATGTTTTGCATGATGTTTTGGGATGGAGGTGTAGATGAGATGGGAATGGTGGATGAGATTGGAGGAAATAATGTCTCCACTATGGTACTCACGTCAAAATCCAAAGGTAACTTGGCCCCTTGTTTTGCTAGTTCAAGCATGTATAACAAAGGGTTGAGCCTCATCATGATGTTGATGATTCTACGGTTGTCCGAATTTTGGAGCATTTTAGTTACTTCATGAGACATTCCAAGGGTAAGATCCTCTCCTTGGTTTTCCTCTTGCAGATTTTGCGATGATGTCAGAAGGTTAATTGTGAGATTTCCTAACCCAATGGGATTCATTTTAGGAGTGGCTTGACTCAAATCACTTGAAGTGGGTGTTTCTTTGTTGGCTTCCATGCTCTTCTTGTATTGAGATCTGGTTTGAACCAGAAAGCAAGGATCAATTTTTAAGAATGGGAGATGAATCTATTGATTTCATTGGATTGATTTTTATTTTATGCCCCAAAGTGAAAAATTTTAGGATATCTTGTGGATTGAAAGATGATATGATGATGATGTAAAAGATGAATGATGTGGATGTTATGATCTTTTGGTAAGTCTTGAAGGAGATACTAGGATTTTGGGACTTTTGGATATGTTGTAAATTTTGATTTTGGGATTTGTCCTTGATTGATTTTGATTTGGATTTGGATTTTGAACAAATAGACCCTAAGATGTTTGGATGATTATCTAAGGGATAAACTTGATCAAAGGATGATAGTTTGAATATGTGCAGGAAGAAGGATGCATCTATCCACACCTATCCAAACAAGATGATAGTTTCACTAAGCATATGACGAAGGATTCATCTACATATACTAAGCTAAACAAGTTGATTTTGACTAAGCATATGCAAAAGGATGCATCTACACATACCTAGCCAAAGGTGATTTTGATAATGTTTTCAAGAATTTGGTCTCAATGATTTTGATGATTTTTTATCTTGCCAAAAAGCCTATTATTAAGGATGATTTCAAGATTTTCCAAAAGGTGGTTTGTGAGATGGATTTGATGCTTTGGAAGATGGATGAAAGAGGCTTGATTTGTTTTGATCCTTAGGTGAACCTAAAAAGACACTTTGTTTTCCTAGACCTAGGTATTGAAGAGCATGCAAATGCTTCCTAAAGACCTTTGTAACCAAGAAATGATTTCATTTGAACATTCATTTTCATATTTTCAATGATTTTTTCTTTGGGATTTGTGAGTCTCCAATCACACATGAAAATTCATTTTTCTTAGCTTTTCTTAATGGCTTTATTTTACCAAAAACACTTTCTTTGATGAAGTTTTCAAACTAAGATGTCCAATTTCTTAATTTCTTCGAACTCCACAAGATATGTTATGTGGAAATTTAATGAACTTAAGGCAAGGGTTTCCTATTGTTTACTTAAGGAGACAAATTGAGATATAATCCAATGTTTATAAACCTCTAAGGATGTGAATCCCAAGGGAAAGCAATAACATATGGATTGAGTCAATGGCATTTGTCTCCAAAAGGGTTTGAATTTTGAATGATATTGTTAAGTGTTTGTTTGCAAATGTTTTCAAATACAACACTATGTTTACAAGCAATGTAACATCCTAGCTCAATTGGTACAATTTTCTTAGTGGGCTTGCCTCATGCCCTTCATAGTAGAAGAGATGATTTTACATGCAACCAAGGATAAAATATAAAGGCATGTTAAGAATGAAGTCTTAACCTCTATATTTCAACCAAGAACAGACATGGCAAGTAACTTCTTGGAATCTAAGTTCCAATACACCACTTTGATAAACTCATTTGGATGGATTGGTTGGCTACTACAAACAAGGTTCTTAATGACACAACATTGGGGACATGGTACCTTGCGAGCATCGAGCAAGCCACTAAAGGCTTTAATCAATCCTACTAGGGGCTCTTATACATTTTACGGTAGTACCCCATTCTGAAAGACACTATACGGCTAAGGCCTACATACCACGAGGACTTGACAATTTAGTCTTATCCATTTTTATGCCAGCCTGAATGAAAAATCGGTTGGAGTCACCTTCAAGTTCTCCTTTTGGATGTCTCTTAGGCAGGCCCCTCTAAAGGTAAAAAATAGAGAGCAAGCTCATCTATAGTTCGATCGACCTTCGTTTAGAAAAAAAGGGAGAACACACACGATATACCTAACTCACACTCACAAAGTTTTTTGTTCAATTTTAAAACCCAAATTGAAGTGTGTATGGGAAATTATTTATGCAACTTAATGTCACCAAAAACCTTTTGATTCTCAAGATCACTGTGAGGAATGAGAGAAGTGCATACGTATTTTAATGATATTACTTTGTGTAAATAATTACAAAACAATAAAGGCACACATTCATTTTATCCTTCAAAGCAAAGATTTGATTCGATTTAAAACACCAAAGGAAAGATGAAGATTGCTTGTTCGATTTTAGCCCAAATTGAAATCTAGTAGGTATCTAAGTTTCAATTTTAACCCTTTGCAAATGAAAAATCAAAGTGTTCTTTTTAGACCCAAACAAAAGTTAGTGTCCTAAAAAAAAAAGATAACAAGTTCATGAAGAAGTGTTAAACAAACACTTAAAGCATTTAAAAACACTTTGATTTTTCAAAATATCCTCCTTCTTTCGTTTTCCTTCGCTAGTGTTGTCTTCCTCACTTTCCTTCATTTGTACCTTTTTCGCTTTCCCTTGTTTCCCTTGCTTTCCTATAAACATCACAAATAAAAGTTAGACATGTATTTTGTAAATTGATAGAGCCATATTCAATACTTATCAATTATCCAAGAACGAAATGTAAAAAAAATGTCAACGCAATTTCAATTAAACAAGATGTTTTTCAAAAGTATCCTTTAAACCAATGGAGCCAATAGATATTTCCAATAGATAATGAGGTATAAATAAAAACATATTTCTCAATTGTACCCCATTAACCTTTCATCACACATTAGTCTTTTCAAAAGAAAAACATTTTAAATGCTATTGTCTCTTCGTGCCTTTAATTTTCAAATACACTATGTGGAAGAAGACGGCTCAACAAACAATCTATATGATTAATGAGGTTAGTTGATACTATTGGGAGGTTTGGTATGTGAATCAATAGTGATTAAAATTCTTGACCCAATAGAAAACATAAAACTACAACAGGTGAAGTACACATGCTAAAACATCAATGATCCTTAAATTTTCTACGTAAGTTAAGGCTTGATTGTCTTCATAGAGTCCTGCGAGAAATGATGTGACATGCACCCCAAGCAATGTGCAAGATTCTTTAGCAGGACCCTTCCCATGGCTCAGATCCAACTTGACTAACTCTTGCGCACAATAATTGAGATCTATGTTAAGTAGTTTAGATCTATCAGTATACACAGTTTGAATCTATAGAAAGCACACTTTTTAAAAGAAACAAATTTTTTTCTATGCTGCATATGTCTAATATCTTGTTGATGCATTTTTATAACTTCTCCCATGTACTTATACAAAACCATTCAGTCACATGAGAAGTATAAAGGATAGAAAAATGTATGACTGCATAGCGGCTAAAGGAATTCAAACCATTTGAATTAAATTCCCTTGATATATCAGTATTTAATTTTCAAATTAGAATGATTATGACAAACTTGATGATTATAGAAGACATTCCTGACAGACAAGGTGGAAACTAGTAAAGATCGAGTGATAGTATTACTGATGAAATAAAGACAGATTTGAAAAAGAATACCTTAGTGAATTTTAAATGACTATTTCATCTATAATCCACCGACCTTGAAGCACGTAAGGACAAAGAGATTCAAACCAACGTAGACAGTAATAGTTGTAGTAGGTAGATGAGTTATCTCCAGTCGCGCCATATAGATATCTCACCAAACGCACTAGTTGTAGGAATTTATGTGGTGCAGGAAAAATAGTAGCTGAGTCAAGGTTAAGGCAGATTCGCAAGATACTCCTCTGACCCATGCTATCTCCAATGAAGCTATTAACAATAGAACATGCCATAGGATAATAGAAGAATCTGCTAAGTATAGAAGAACCTGGAAATGTATCGCTTTAATCTAACATGGATATCACTTTTGAGAGAAAGTCTTTTACTCACATAAAAATCTTGAATCTTTAGTAAATGATAGGAAAAACATATTTAGATATTCCAAATTCTCTTACACACAATATGTGGAAATTATTTATGCAACCAAAATGAAATACACTGACCATGTAATCCCCCCTAGCGAGTATGAAGAAAGATAGATGTGAACGACTATTGGGATGTATGTTATTGTTCTACCCAGAATGTGCTAAATGGCAACATTCCTGTTCTGATAGGAGTTTACTCCAGGTGACTAGCTCCAATGGAGATACACTGTCTCACTCAACCTATCTTGTAAGGCTTTTATCATTAACATGTCTAGACACTCCTACATATTTCTTCCAAGATTCAGATTTGTTGACTCATGGTGGAGAACGCTGCAATAATGGAGAAGATCGAGAGTTTGCAAAGAGGATATTCTACTGACCATCTATACACAATAACTACAAAAGTTGGGCATACCAATCGACCTCAGACTAGTGGTAAGTGAGAAAGCTCATAAAATTAAAAGAAACATCAACGAATGCTACTCGATTAGATAAAGTGAATATGCAACAATAACATCAGATAAAAGCCTAACTCTGCGATGCCTTTTCAAATCTTTGTCAAAAAATCTAAGTATAACAGAGTATTCTCGTGTAGCATTCAAACGTTAAGCCTGGACTACTCTAAAGATTTAAAGCACATTGGATGGTTAAAAGAAATAGAACATTCATGGTGTATTTTATTGTAACCAACCTTTAGGCCTTTTTATTTAGACATGAAAAAAATCGAAATGAAGGTACGTGTGAGAGATAAACACACAGATCTAGTAAATGCACATTTTACTTCCTTTAGACTAACCAAGAGTAGATTACTAATAGGATTCAAACAATTACAACAAGTAGTAATAGTTCTGATATAAACAATAGATAATAATAAACTTGAAAAGGCCCTCCTTCTATCACCACATGTGAGTACCTTTTAAAATCTGCACATACTTAACTTCAAACAAGGGCTAGTACCTACAAATCCGTCAATAACACTCATATGAAATACCTTGTGAATGATTCCAAATGCAATGCATGACAAGAGAAAATTAAAAGAATTGTGAAAACAACAACAACTACCTATTCCATAGTGGATTGGTATCAAATGTGTCAATGACCCTTTCCCAATCCTTGCTAAGAAGCCAAAATGATGAGATACAATGGAGATGAAGAACAAGATTAGTTCTCAAACCAAGAGAGTAACCTTGCATAAAAGTTGTAGATGGATGGATGAGGATTAAGGCCTTCATTTATAGATTTTTTTGATGAGAGATTGGCCAAATGGGTGAATGTGGCACTAAAGATCCACCAATGAGAAGAGCCCACTTGTCAAGTGGTGATAGGCCAATGGATGTGCAAGATTTGGGAAATGTTCCCATGAGAGGGAGTTTCAAATTCAAATTTGGGAAATAAATTTTGAGAGGGGGACAAGAAAATGAGAAATAAATGCAATGTTGGAGGGACAAATCAACTTGTCATATTTTTCAAACTTAAGGGACTATTCCCCATAAATGCCATGTTGAGTGAAAATGATGATTTTAATAAATCAATAAATTGATTTATTTGTGCAAGTGGCATAATCTAGAGAATGCAAGTGGGTAAGATTAACATTTAATCATGGTTAGATTAAATTAATGATGATTAGGTTAGTTTGACTTTCATGACTTAAATATTTGATTTATTTAAATCAGAAAAGGATGAAATATGGATTTAGAGATTTAATTAAATAAAGTTTTGGTTTATTTAATTAAAGGGATGGTGTTTGATTTATTTGATTAAAAGGTTGATGATAATGTTTATTTAATTTTGAATGAATGACCTTAGGAGATGGAAATTAATGAGATTACCTGATGAATGAATGAAGGTGAACTTGATTAATTGATGAATGCACCTAATGTGGAACCTTGATGAATGAACCTGATTGAATGCATAATGTTAATTTTGCATGTCTACACATATTTTTGACCATTACTTGAAAAAAATAGTAGCGTCTCTACAATATTTCTCTTTTGAGTGCAAGGCCTAGGGAAAAATGTAAGGGGTTAACCTCTTCATCATCATCGAGACCAAAAACCTAGGCCAACATTGAGAACACAGACAATGTATCCTTCTTGATTTTTCTTCGTGATAGAGGCTAGCAAATCTTTCCTCTCTGTGGTCATTCCTTCATTTCATCTTCATAATTTTTTTTCCTGGACATATCTTCTGCTAGGACGTCCATCTGTTCTTCATTAAAAAGGTCTAGACCTCAGTCCATAGAGATACATAACATATCCCGTATAGCTTGGGTTGAAATGGAGATCTTGACCCCATGGCCTTCAACAACTTCTATATTCTTGTTAAACCTTTTTGCACACGTGTTAACTAGCTCCAGGCATGGATGGACAACAAGTAGCACAAATTGTGGTAGGCCACTGTTCCAAATCCGAAATGAAAAACCCTTTACAGACTCATGGCCTAACATCCTCTGAAAAGCACCTTCCCTAAGATTTTTAGGGTTGGTGGATAACTAAGGGTCATAAGAATATCAATTATATCTTGACCTACCTCCTTCAAAAAATGTTTTTTAGGTTGAAGTTTCCTAGAACGTTCAAATGGCTATTCTTCTAGAGCAAGGGGCATTAGAAAATGAGTAATTCACAAAGATATTTGCATAACTGAGTCTTCTGTTTGTTGCTTCGGCCTTCCTGCCAGAGGTAGATACTTCCACCATGATTGCTTGAAAGTGATACAAAAACTCTTTGGTTATAAAAACCATTTGTCCTTGCTAAAATTATCTTGCTTTTGATTGTAATTAATTTTAGAGCTTCGCATGTAGTTATGAGTTTACTACTATAGATAGCTCATTAAATGTTGCCATTGGGGCAATATGTGTAGATGGGAGATCCGTATAACTTGGGAAAACCTAAAAAGCCACAGAAATGGAATTAGTACATTCCTTCTGCCACCTCTTGTTTCCTTTAATTCATTATGTTGGAAGCTATTCTTTTCATCATATTTAGTGTACCAAGATGACACAAGGTACTTTTGAAAAGAAATCTTCATTAATTTTTCAAAGCCTTAGCATGTTAGTCCCTGTCTCTTCTCATTAGTGAATAGGTTGGCCTTGACGATAGCAAGGAAATTTGTCAACTATCAGTGTATGAGGGAATTCACTCAATGCCCAAATTTATTTCTCAATGTGTTCTATTAGATCCTCCGTATGATTTTCCAACCTTGCCCCGTTTGCCTAAAAAATTTTTGTTGTCATCTGGCCAAAAATAAACATCCCATTGGTGAAGTTTCTCCATTAGCCTTTTCTATATATAGCCACACCGCCTTTTGTTACATTCATTCAAACATATAGTTCTCTAACTTACCTAGCCTTTCACCTATTCCTTTTCCACCATTTTTCACTACTATCACAATGTCTATTGGTCTGGGCACCCCTATTCGGCTCCTTCCATAAAGGCCGCATAACTACTTTGTGAGAGTGATTACTGACAGTCGCATCAAGTTCTTGGTGAAGAATTGCAACCCCTTGGTCATGATTGCATTCAAGTGGGCCATCGACGCATACTACCTTACTAACGAGAACTAGCTACAGAGCAATTGTAATGTGCTCTCTCGCTTCGTGGCCTCATTTCTAGACCTAGGTGTGGCCAAGCCCATGATAATTGCACTATGCCAGAAGATGTTTGACACCTCTCTGGTGGAAGCACTTGGCAAGATAGTGTAAGTGGCCATTCTGGGTATCGGCATTCCAAGCGCCATGGACCTCCATGGGTTTGTGGACTTTAGGGTGGATGTGCCCAGGTTGCCTTTCCTGACTGACTTTCACACCATGGATATGGAGGTGCACCATTGCTCTTCTCAGCTAGTGGCCACTTTACTTTTGTGGGAGTATGGCATGGAGAAAGTTCTAGGGATTTCTTAGAAAAATCATTTTACTTACCTGATGCAACTTCACAACGAGTAGACCCTGAGTCTCCACCATGCAACCCGCGTGTGTTGTTTTTTGCTCCTACCTGCAACCTTTCTAATGAAGGAAGAAGAAGAAGAAAAAGAGGAGAAGCAAAAGCCGAGTATGAATTATTTTTTATTTGTTGCTGGACATAAAAAGAAGAAGAAAAACTAACTAGCTGATCGTCGCCTCCATTTTGACAACTTTTTCTTTGCTTAACTTTTAGGTTTTGCTCGAGAGGGCTTTGAATGATATTTTCAAGCCTTAAGCTATATATTGTATTATAAATTTTGTTGATAAACATAATATAGTATAGCTCTTAGTCTTCCTTGTGTTATTCTAGGCCTTATTCTAAAAAATTTGAAATAATTACAATTTTTTTACATATGGTACATAACTACTTAATTTTTTAAAAGAGTTGTGCATTTTTACTAGAAAGTTCTTAGATAAATACCATTCATCGGTACATCTAAAAAAATATCTTTGAGTCTGCATGCCTTCACCTTTTCACATGCATTGTTTTTGAAAGGTCCTTTCCACAACACTTTGGAATTAATCAGTCATCCTGGCTTTGTAGCAAGTCTGTAATACTCTTGCACTGAATCTTCTTCTGGGTAAGAATTTTCTTTATCAAAACATCGTCTGATTGTTTGATGAGGGAAAATTGTAGCTCCATGGGTTATTTCCTTATCTCTTTTCAGCCTCAATATTTTTTTTGAGTTTTCGTACATTAGTTTGTACTTGAAAAACTTTGGGGCCAATTTGGGGGTAATTCAATTCATCGATGTGAGAACTTGTCTATGACTGTGTTCATCTCTTTGAGGGGCTAATATGACACATTGGATTGCCACAATTAAGTTCTTAAGGGTTGATTTAGTTGAACTAACTCCTTTCACATCATAAGATGAGGAAGTCTTTGAAAAAGCCTTGTTTTTGATAACAAAATTTGACCCTTGTAATTCTACTAGCTCTTGGGCACTAGAAGGTGTGATTTTTTTAGGCAGACCCATCATGGCTCTTACTTTCCTTAAAATATTATCACTTTTTCCTTTTGTGATATATTTTTACATGTGTTTCCTCCTTTTCTTTGCTAAGGGGAGCATAATGGAACACTCTTCATTTTTTCCTTCTTTCTTCTCTAGCTGATTGATAACCATTGTGCCCTTGGGAGTTTGTTGGAAAGAAGCCTTATCTTTTCTCATCAAGGAAAACAAGGTTAAAATGCTTGTGAAATCTAGTACAAATTCTTGGGAAAGGCTATACCCGAAAGAAAACTTATGTTTAATTTTGAGCTTCAAATTGTCTCAAAAATTTTAGTTCTTGAGGGTACAGACATTTCCCACTTGGTGGTAGACATCGTCCTTAGTTGGTTAGACCCTATTATAAAGACTTTATTATCACTTGAGAACTTTTGTATTAATGACGAGATCTTTGTCCTTGTTAGAGCTTGGGAGAATTGGGTATGCACAGGATCATGATGGGCCAAAAAGTGGCGATATGATGGGTAAATGGCTGACAACTTATTTTTAACCCAAAATTGATGAAATGTAAAGGGTTTTAAAGGATATTCTCAGCTTTCCACCAATATAAATTATTCCTTCCTTTGAATTTAATAAATAATTATTATTCATTTTCTATTTGAATTACGACTTAAGTCCTGATTGATAGGCTAATTGAAAAACATCTATAGCTTTCAAATGGTATCACATTTTTTCAATCTGAAACATGCGTCACATTTTGTGCTTCACATTCTATATGATTAAAAAAATTGAATTTCATGAAGTTTTGACCAAGTTAAGGTGGTTAGACATATGAGTTTTTTATATTTTTAAAAAATTGTAATAAAAAATTCATAATTAATTATTTACTTTAAAAAAATTACAAAAAAATATGCATCACATTTGGACATGAGTCCTCTACTTATATCTAAAATCTTATAAAAAATTATTATCATCTTATTGTGGTTAGGGTGATCAAACAGATACCTTATTTTTTCCTTGAAATTTAAGTACTATTTCATTGAAATTTCATATTTTCACCAAATAGATTTTTTTTGTTTTAAATAAACCTAGTACTTTAGAAACTACATTCAATTTGCTACAAATTCTATTCTTACATATTTTTGAAATATTATAGATAACTTATTCAAATTTTTACGTCAAGTTGCCTAACTCTGATTTTTTTGAATTTTTTGCCACTTAAAGGCCTATTTTTTGCATAATGATCTGTACATACCCAACTGCCGCATCAATGTTGGGGAATAATGATTATCCAGAAAAATTATTCCCCATTTGATGGAAAAATGTATTACCAAGAAGCTTTTCTTTGAGTAGACTATCCTTTGTTTCTGCTCAGCTAACCTTGACCCTTTGCCTAAAGAAAGCATCAGCTAGACTATACCTGGTTCATACCCTTTCAGATCATATCTATAACATAATTCTTTCATCTTTCTTTTATTCCTGTGAGAGGTCCATATGCCAACTGCTGATTTTTTGGCTTTTCTGACACCAAGCTTGTTATAATCCCTTGAAACCATGGAAATTTTTTGCTTTGTTAGATTAGAAATTAGTTTTGAATGTGTTTCGATAAGAAACATCTAATAGATGATGCTATCTTGGGTTCAAGAATTTCCTTGTATGCTAAAAGCTTCAAATTTTTTGACGAGGTTTCTTATATCATGTTCTTGGCATCTTAGCCTTATATTTGTTGTAGTTACTTGCCCATAGATCTGGTTTTCTGTCAATTCTGTATTTTTGATAGCTTGTTTCACAACCACACCTATTTGTTTCACTGGACCCAATCCAAGGACCAACACTTCATATCCAATCTTGCCAGTAGAGCATGGAGATGAAAAAAAATCCTAGATATCTCAATCCCATCAGAAATACCAATCGGGCACCTATTATGTGGGAAACATTGCACTTGACACCACCAAAAGGTATGATCCACACATGATTATAAGATAGATCATCAAGCTCTTTCAGACTCTTCATTAGTTTTAGTTAGGCCTGATCTCCATCGAAAATCACATAGACGCTTAGCCATGTTGCACGAAAGTTGCCAAATGGATTAGAATCAGTGAACTAATTTAGCAACATCTCTTCTTTCGAAGTCTACTCATCTGTACCTTCTTGTTCTATACAAATTTCCACATAGTACCTCTCTTGGTGGAAAGTTGGGGTATCATCAGATCTGAAGCATAGATTTGAATCATTCGCAATATGTTTGGGATACAAAGATTTAGATAAAATCTTCATCTTTGCTCCATTTTTGGTTTGCAATATCAAGTGGGGCTAGTTGAGTGCTAGGAATCCACTAAGTTTGGTGATGAAATCTCTTGATAAGAACATTCCAAAAACTGGTGGAATTTCAATTATTACTACTTCCTGAGTGACTGTCTGGCTTGGACAGGAGAAGATGGTTAGGGATAGATTCCTTATCTGACCAACGGTCAAGACTTTCTTTCCATCAAGTTGCATAATTCCCTTTTCAAGGGGCTCATATTGGAGTTTTAGAGCATTTTCCACTTGCTTGGGAATCATGGTTGTCCTAGCTCCTAAATCAATCATATTATTGTACAATAATTTATCTCCTACTATAAGCATTAAAAATAAAGGTGTGGGTTTTATTCCACTTACCTCTTTTTCTTTAACGTTATCCACATTATTTGTATAAGCCATTGATTTTAGAGCCTAAGGGGGAAATGTGGATCCACCATTTTCATCTGATTGCTTAACTAAGTCACGCTCTCCTATACACTTTTTCCTTCTACCTTCAACGCTTCTTGAAGGAGGGTTTGTTGCTTTAGAATTGATATAACATCCCACACTGAAACATTGGTAGGTTCCTTCTTGAATGGCCCCACCATGTTAAGCATCCTAACAGTTTGGGTCTTTGGCTTAAATAGTGGTATCTCTTTTTTCTTGGGAGAAAATGTTCCATTGGGGTCAGACTTTATACTTTATTCACCTCCTTTGCTTCTAGGGGCTGATTATGTGGCCATAAACTAGGTCAGACAATGGGAGGTGAGACCTACTTCTCCGAGGGAGATAGATGACATTTTTGTGGACATGGCAGAGCTTGTTGTACATATTCTCATGTGAGCCTTCTTTTTGATCTTGTATTGTAATCTAACTATACTTGCAGAATTCCCATCATCAAGGCTTCATTTATGAATATAGCTTCATCTTCCTCCAACCATGAGAAAAGAGCTTGGTCAGGGGTAATGTCCAACCCTTGTTCGAGGGATATTCCTTGCATTTATGCCCTAAGATGAGCATTCTCTATTTCGAGTGACTCATATTCGCCCAAATTCGGGAAAATATCCATACTCCTCTATTCGGCCACCTTTTGCTTCATATTTTCCCTTGGATAGTTTTGGGGCATATGAATATAATTGCATGAGAAGTGCCATACATTTTCATCATCTACCAAATTTTTTTGGCCAAGGACTATCTCCTTATTCAGGCTGCCCTTGATTTACTATAATGGTGTAGCAACCAAAACTATCTGGTTTGTTGATGATTCTTATTGACCTCCTCCCTGTAAGATCCTTGATAAAAAATTTGTTGGTAAGGGGGTTTTCCTCTGCCATGGACCTAAGTGGTCATTTTCAGAGGTGTTGCTTGTTGCCATTGGATAATGACCAATTCATTAGCAAAAGTTTGCATCAAATATTTTATATCAACGATATTTGCCACCATTGATGAGAGACCCGATGTGCTAGCTTGAGTGGTAGGGTATTCATTCATAGCTATGGGGCAACTAGCTTCCATTGGATGGAGGGAGTGCTTGGATTAGCCTCTTCTTGGTGATTGTCAAAGATTTTGGCGAATACTGGCATTGGTGGCTGAGGTGGAAGTTTCCCAACATCAATCAGGTTATTCTCTATGCACACCACCATTTCGTATGTGTCAGGCAGGGTTTTCCCTTTGATAGAGGTTCCAAATTGATGGCTTTTAGGTAGAACATGAATGACATCATGACCTAAGGTTGAGCACTCACAAGAATCATTTTCCAAGTCTTATGGAACCTAGTATTAAAATTGCTCATGGCTTCATTGGGGGCCCTCTTGATGGTGATTAGTTGTTGCATTAGTGAAGAATGGTCTCCCTTTTTAGAGAATCATTCAAATAGGTGCTTCCCAAGCTAGTCCCAAGAAAGAATGGAACCCAAGGCTAGAGATCTATACCAATCTTGAGCCTTTCCCTTAAAAGAGGCAACTAACAGTCTTAGGGTGATGTTTTCCTTTGATATTTTATGCACCCTGGATACCTCTGTTATACCTTGAATATGTTCAAAAGGGGTTTTGAAATCCTCCCTAGAGAATCTTGGGATAGCCTTAAGGGCATTAGTTGGTATAGTAGGCCATACATTTGGGGGTGTGGGTGGTTGTAACAAACTGCCAGTATCTCATTTTACAAAGTTTCTAGCAGCAAGAGGAGGTACTTGAGCCATGAGGAAAAGATTTCTATGAATCAGGTATACCGGTAATCTTATGTGGAAATTTAAACCTCTAGGTGGAGTAGATAAGGCTCTTGATAAGGGGCTTTGACTTCTTACTCTATTAATACTTATAGGTGATACATAACCTATGGTTCTTCTCCTAGGATTCAAGGTAGGTAACTGGGAGTACTAGAAATGACCTCTTGAGGATACTCTCATTTGGACTCTAAGCATGAAATTTCCAATTTCCTTCCTTAGCCTGATTTAAGAAATATTTTTGACTTCTAATCAGGCAATTAGAAAAAATTTGGTCCCACCGAGTGTGCCAAAAAAAAGAACCATTGATCATCAAAGCTTGTGCCTCTCCGACAGTCTTATGGGAAATTTAGTGAGTGGGGGACAAATTGTGTCTCACTAAATACCTCTAAGTTTTTTATATAAAACCAACTCTTCTTTTGGGGTTTTGAGATAAGGGAGAAAATGAAATATAAATATAAAACATGAAAGGCAATACACCAAAGCTTTTACAACATTTCAAACTCAAATTATTCCTGTGATTGATATAAAGGACACAAAATTCCACAACCCCTCTTTGTTGGAAAGAGGATGAACAACAAAGGCTAACTTCAAGCACAGTGCAAACTTTCAAATATTTTTATAGGCAGTGTTCATTGAGCTCCAATCAAACATAAAATGTCTTTCCAGAGTAAAATACTTTTTTTTTCAAAAATTATGGGAACTATGCCTCCTAATACAACATAGCATAGGAAGTTAACTTCAAAGATAACAAAAAAATCCAATGACATACTCTAATTTTCCCAGAAATGCTACTTCATAATACAAGTATAAAGCATAGAAATCAACTTTTTAAACTATCAAAATATAGCTTGCAAGACATTATTTCATTCAAAATGATAATATGAAGAAAAGAAGAATTGAAAACGGCCATACATGCACAGTCTTAAAAATTACCCTTAATAGTTTGTGCTTTAATTGAAATTGAACATTGAAATAGAGGTCAGATGCCAATCCAACAATAGTTTAAACCTTAATAGATATAATTTTTTAGATTAAAGTATTTTTGTAATTTTCTTCTGAAATATCATTCATAAACTTTAAGAAAATTAAAAAGGAAAGAAATTCTTCTTTTCAAAGAAAACAGTGTCCTCCTGGAAAAATCCTTTTTCTGAAAAATCATCTCTTTCCTGGTAACATCGTCTTCCTTTTATAGCCATTGAAGAAAGAAAACACCACCTCAAACAAGAAGGAATGACTGCCAAGTGTTGATGGTTGATAGCGCACAATCTGATCTCAGACTCTTGGTTAGGCTGCAAAAATCTCTGCATTAACTCCTCATCTACTGCATTAATATTCTCTAGATATTTTAGCAAAGATAAGACCCAAATACGATCAGCTCTTAGGAGAAACTACCTATTAAAAAAAATAATTGATTGATCTCATTACTGTGAGGTGTCGTATCAAATATTTCATCCCAAAAACTAAGAGAAGAAAAGAAAATCCAACCAGGTCAAACAAACTCCCCAACTAGATATCTTCATAGGTGGTGCAAATAACTCGTGATAAGGGGATGAGGTGTCAGCAGGGTGGAAACTCTCGAATTGGAAAATATAGCTTCTAGGGAAAACATCAAACTAGCAAACACGTGTCTCGAAACTCCTCTGAAAGAAAAATAAAAGGGAAAAGATGTGCAACCACCACGTGGTGCATTGTGCACCTTTTTGATGTTTCATTTGAGCATGGGTTCACCTGACACTAAAGATGTTTATGAAAATCCAAAAATAAAATGACCGAGGTAAAAAGAAAACCTTTACATTTACAATTAAGTCAAAGCCACATTAAATACAACTCATAAAGCCAGTAAGTAGTAATAATTGGTGCAAAATGAGCGCAACCCCACAGACTTAATTGAAAAATTGACCTATTACCTAACACTAAATATTATAGACAAAATAGAGAAATTGTAAAAGATCTATTAGAATAACACTTAACAACCACTAAACTAATTTTATCTCCAATATGCATATTCTTTCATACTAACCCTATATATATATATATATATATATGCAATTACTCCTATGTTAATCTACAATCACTCCTCTGTTAATGGGTATAACACCAAAGATGCACAAAGATAACTAAAATAGTAAACCAAGGGAGATAAAATTTCTAAAACTAACCATATTTTTAGATGAAAGAACGAAGATTTAAATAAATGTTCTCCTATGGTAATGGCTATATCACAAAAGATGCACAAAGATAACCACAAACAATAAACGACAGCGAAAAAAATTACTAATTGTAACCATATTTTTTTGACAAAAAAAGATATCACTACGATTTCTTGATGAGGGTGCAACCCGAGACTTAGGAAATAACCCACAAACAAGAGAATAATTTTATTATTCAGAAAATGGAGCTTCTTATATGCAAAGGACCTCAAATCCCCAAGTTCTACAACACATGCAAGTTATAGAAAGCTACAAAATCACCCTTTCACAATATGCGAGCTTGTCCCCCAAAAAGTTACCCAAAAATTAGAAACCCACCCATAAATAGAGCTCCTCTTTTGTTTGGAGCCAAAAAAAATTCAAATTTTGAGTTTAGGCAGTTTGGAGTCAAAAAAATTAAAACTTGAAGTTCAAATTTCAAAAGAACATTTGCAATTGTATCTTCTAGAAAGTGCGCCAACTTACCGGTGCCATAACTTTTGATCCGAGACTCTGATTCGTGAACCATTTGAACCGTTGGAAAGCTCTCAAAGTCAACAACACACTTAAAATCTGATACACTAATTTTGGCAAGTTTTGGGGCCGATCCAGGAAATCTAAGTGCCTCAAATCTAACTCGGAAGATTTTTTAGGTGCAAATCTGGAAAACTAAAACTGCAATATCTTTCCACCCAAGAATAGAAAATAAAAACTGTAAATTGGGAATTTCATTATGACAAAAAGGGTATCCAAAAATGTAAAAATATCTAAAAGCTAAGAAACTTAAAATTTAACTATTTTTGGGTGATGCAAGATTGCCCTTACACCACTGGATGCTCCTGCATCAAACACCCAGGGTAATTTGAGAAGTGACCCCATCATGTCACAGATGGTGGAAGGAAACCCAAATGGTCGACCTTTGTCTTAGGCAACCAGGATGAATCTTCAATAGGCCTTCCTTTCCATTTCACCAGATATTCTTCATACTGTCTGTTCCTAGTACTCCTTCCCACATGACTATCCAGGATTTTTTCAATCTCCTTTTTTGAAGTAGGTGCTGGAATCTCACACTGTTCCATCATTGGTAATTCCTCTGCGCCACCTTCATGATACTCTATCAAATATGAAATGTTGAACATAGGGGAAATATTGAATCCATCTGGCAACTCTACCTCATATGCATTCCTTGAATCATGCCTCTTCAAAATTTTACAGGGACCAAATTTCTTCATCTTCAATTTGTTATATATTCCCACTGGAAACCTTTCTTTCTTCAAGTGTACCATCACTTCATCACCAATATGAAACTCCTTATACCTCCTCTTTTGATCTGCCTTAGCCTTATACTGCATATTCATCTTGTTAGTATGTTCTCTTACCTTCTCATGTATATCCTTGATGTGTTCTACAAAATCTTTGGCTTCAACACTTATTTTCTTTTCTTGGTCCATCTTCCTCAATTCTGGAGCTGTTCTAGGGCTACCTCCATACACAATCTGGAATGGTGATCTACTAGTGCTTATGTTGACAAAATTGTTGTAAGAAAATTCTGCCTGGGGTAAGATCAAGTCCCATCCCTTGGGTTTATCTCCTACCAAAAATCTCAGTAGGTTACCCAGACTCCTATTAACAACCTTTATCTGCCCATCTGTTTGTGGATGGTGTGCAGAACTGAACTTCAACTCTATCTTTATCTTCTTCCACAAGGTCCTCCAAAAGTACCCCACAAATTTGGTGTCACGATCTGAAACAATACTCTTTGGTAGACCATGTAGCCTCACCACCTCTTTGAAGAATTAGTCAACAATGTGGACTGCATCATGGGTCTTCTGACATAGAATGAAATGTGCCATCTTTGAAAACCTATCAACCACCACAAAGACTGAATCATTCCCTCGTTGTGTCCTTGGGAAACCAAGAACAAAGTCCATACTTATATCCTCCCATGGCCTCTTTGGTACAGGTAAGGGTTGATATAAGCCTATATTCTGGCTCACTCCTTTAGCCATTTGACATAACCTGTAGCTTTGTACAAAATTCTTCACATCCTGTGACAACTGAGGCCAATAATAATGCTCACTGATAATGGTAATTATCTTATGCTGACCAAAATGTCCTGCAATTCCCCCACTATGCTTCTCTTTTATCAAGTTCTCTCTCATGGAACTCCTTGGGATACATAATTGACTTCCCTTAAATAACATGCCATCCTGGATTATAAAATCCAACCACCTTGTCCTGTCCACTATAACAGGTTCCTTGCAAGCTTTCCAAGCCTCTG
This sequence comes from Sequoia sempervirens, assembly GCA_007258455.2. Lineage (NCBI taxonomy): Eukaryota > Viridiplantae > Streptophyta > Pinopsida > Cupressales > Cupressaceae > Sequoia > Sequoia sempervirens. Next base: position 98,036,980 of record VDFB02086081.1, on the reverse strand, counting down.
CAAAATTAGGATCTTCTGCATACAGTGTCTTGAGTTCATTGAACCCAACCACTTCAATCTGCATCTTTGTCATCAATGTATGCCTCCTACTTAAAGCATCTCGCGAACCCTATTTGACTTCCCACTCTTATGTTTCAAAACAAAGGTATAACTCTGCAAAAACTCTACCCATTTCATATGCCTTTGATTTAATTTTCCCTAACTATTTAGGTACTACAAGGCTTGATGATCAGTATATAGAACAAATTCCTTCAGCAACAAATAATGTCTCCATTTCTTTAATACTTGAACTATTGCATAAAATTCCTAATCATATACAGAATACTTTCTCTTGGCATCATTTAACTTTTCACTAAAATAAGCAATGGGCTTACCTTCTTGGCTCAATACTGCTCCAATGGCACAACCAATGGCATCACAATTCACCTGAAACACCTTGTTGAAATCTGGGAGGGCTAGAACATGTTGCTCTGTCACCTTCTGCATCAACAGTTCAAAACTTTTTGCCACTCCACTACTCCACTTGAATTCTTTTCTATCCCCTCTCATTGTTTCAGTCAGGGGTCCACAAATACTACTGAAGTTTCTAATGAAATTTTTATAAAAACTAGCCAAACCATGGAAATATCTCACCTCGGTAGTAGTTCTTGGGGTAGGCCATTTTAGAATAGCCTTCACCTTCTCTGGGTCCATCTTGAGACCTTCTGCTGAGACAACAAACCCCTAAGTACACTAACTCCCTCTTCACAAAACTACACTTTTCAGATTAATTAACTTCTCTCTTAACTTCTCAAAGGCTCTCTGAATATGCATCAGATGCTTATCCAACATCTTACTGAAAATCAAAATATCATCTAAATACACAATAACAAAACTTCCCAAAAATTATTTTAGTACCTCATTCATGAGCCACATGAATGTGCTCGGTGCATTGGTTAGCCCAAAAGGCATGACTAACCACTCGTACAGGCCATCTTTGGTCTTGAAGAGAGTCTTCCATTCATCCCCCTCTTGAATCTGGATATGGTGATATCCACTCTTCAGATTAATCTTTGTGAAGTACTGAGCTCCACTCAAATAGTCCATCAGGTCATCCATCCTTGGCAGGGGAAATTTGTACTTGATTGTTATCTTGTTTATGGCTTGAGAATTTGTACACATCCTCCACTCCCCATCCTTCTTTGTTGCTAGTACTATAGGTACTGCACATGGACTCAAACTCTCCCGTATCAAACCCTTTCTCAACAACTCTTGAACTTGTCTGTTCAACTCATCATTTTCTGCTGGAGTCATTCTATGAGCTACCTTATTTGGCAAACTGGCTCCAAGAATCAAGTCAATCTGATGACTGTTCTTCCTTATTGGTGGTAAACCCTTAGGTACATTATTAGAAACAATATCCTGAAACTCATCCAACATTCCAGAAACTTCTTTTGGAACATTCTCACTATCCTCCTTACTCACTCTAGGAATCAATGCATAACACACATGCTCATGCTTCATACCTTAAATTTTCATCCATCTACATAACAAATTCTAGCACTACTGCATACCTTTTCTTCGGTCTCCTTCAGGGGTTTCAACTTGTGATGAACACCATCCTTTGTCAAGGAATAAGTGTTTACATGACCATCATGTATAGCTCTCCTATCAAACTGCCATGGCCTCCCCAACAACATGTGACATGCATCCATAGAGATGATATCATAGAGTATCTCATCATGAGAGCTCTCAATCTTGAACTTTACTAGGCACTGCTCATTGACCAAAACCTTGTGGTCTTTCTGTAACTAGGCAATCTGATACGGATGCGGGTTCTTTTCCCTCTTCAGCTTCAACTTTGTGACCATCTCTTCTAACACCAGATTATTGGTACTCCCACCATCAATAATGACATCACAACATTTTCCTTCACACTTGCACCTTGTGTGAAATAGATTCTTCCTCTGTTCTGGTTCCTTTTCCTTAGTCATCAAGGCTCTCCTAATCACTAGGGCTTCTCCCCTTTCGCATCATCTGAATGTTCAGATTGGGCCTCCTCATCTGCAAGCCCAACCCTTTCAAGACCTTCTGGACTTTTATCTGCCCTTCCTTGGTGTTGTGGAAATTCATAGGCTCGATGCCCTTCTTCACCACACTAGAAACACGTTCCTTTGAAACCACCTCTTCTAGATCCTTGTCCATATCTCCCTCATCCTCTACCTCTTTGATCACCACTATTTTGATCACGAGGGTGGTAGAAGTTGTCATTCCTTTGGCTTTGGCTAGTACCCACATCTTCACTTTTCTTTTCATCATCGTTTTAGCTTCCTGAAGGTCTTCCACTGCCCCTTCCACTTTGACCTCCTCGTCCTTTTTGCTTGCCATCAAATCTTTTGTTTAGCTTCTCTTCCACCTTTAGAGAAAATTGATACACATCCTCGATCATGGTCATTCTAACTAGACTTAACTCCTCCTGAATGCTTGGTCGTAACCCATTAAGATATCGGGCTACCTTCTCCTTATTGGCCTCTGTGTGGCCCATTCTGATGATTATCTTTTGAAATTCTTCAGTATATTCTTTCATAGATCTACTTCCTTGCTTTAACCCTTGCAATTTCTTTAATAGATCTAACTCGTAGTCCACTGGTATGAATTGCTTCTTCAGTTTCTCTACCAAATGATCCCATTTGGTGATATTTCCTTTTCCTCTTCAATTTCTTTCCAACTTTACCTCTTTCCACCAAATACTGGCATGGCCCTTCAGCTTCTTTTTCACAAACTTAACCCAATCTGGGTCCTCTATTTCCTCATACTCAAAATATTCTTCTAGCTCATTGATCCAGTCAATCAACTCTTCCGGATTCAGACATCTGAAATAATTGGGGACTTCTACTCTGGGTCTTTCCCCAATCTTCAAAATGGCCCTTATTAGTTGCATTTGGTTTTGATCAATTGCTTCTTCTTCCTCTTCTGCATTTGAACCTTCTTCCTCTCCTTCATCCTCACTTTCTTCCCTCGGGTTTAACCCTCTTCTCAACTACTCTTGTAACGCGTCAATCTATCTTTGGAGGGCTGCCAGTGCATCTCTTCCACTAGCATTTTTGTTACCTCAACCACCTCTGGCACCACCATGCCTACCAAGCATCACTCTTGGAGGCATCTTCCTTGACCTCGACCCACAACCATGGTCCTGGTGTGAACTGGCTCACGATCGGCGATCTATTCACACACTCAAGAAAACCTCGCTCTGATACCACTTGATGAGGGTGCAACCCGAGACTTAGGAAATAACCCACAAACAAGAGAATAATTTTATTATTAAGAAAATGGATCTTCTTACATGTAGAGGATCTCAAATCCCCAAGTTATACAACACATGCAAGTTATAGAAAGCTACATAATTACCCTTTTGCAATATGCGAGCTTGTCCCCCAAAAGGTTACCCAAAAATTAGAAACCCACCCATAAATAGAGCTCCTCTTTTGTTTGGAGCAAAACAACATTCAATTTTTGAGTTTAGGTAGTTTGGCACGAAAAAAATTACATCTTGAAGTTCGAATTTCAAAAGAACATTTGCAATTGTATCTTCTAGAAAGTGCGCCAACTTCCTGGGGCCATAACTTTTGATCTGGGACTCCGATTCGCAAACCGTTTGAACCGTTGGAAAGGTCTCGAAGTCAAAAACACACTTAAAATTTTCTATGCCAATTTTAGCAAGTTTCAGGGTCGATCTGGGAAATCTAAGTGCCTCAAATCTAACTAAGAAGATTTTCAGGTGCAAATCTGGGAAACTAAAACTGCAATATCTTTCCACCCAGGAATAGAAAATAAAAACCATAAATTGGGAATTTCATTATGATAAAAAGGGTATCCAAAAATGTAAAAACATCTAAAAAATAAGAAAAATGAAATTTAACTATTTTTTGGGTGATGCAAGATTGCCCTTACACCACTGGATGATCCTGCATCATTTCTCCACCCATAAAGAGTGATAATCCCTTTCAAGTTTTCAAGATCAGTATAATGCCAAACATAGAAACATATAACAAGAGGACATTAACAATAAATTAATCATCTATGCAAAACATCCATGTGAAACAACTTATAAATTTCAGAGAACTTTTTTTTTCAATCTGCTTATCATGATATGGACCTTACCTTTTGGAGAAAGAATCCTCCTAAATGTCACTCATTGGTCAATAAGGATCAAGGAAAAAATATGAATTTTCCTTTGAACAAATCACAAAACAAGAAAATCATGAATAAAGTATGCAAAATAGAATAGGAAAACTACTATAATCAATAGTTTGTTATGAGCAACTGAGAAAAAGAATATCATTAAGAATAGTTTGTTATGGGGAGCTTCAAACACATTAGGAAAAACAATATCATGAAAAATATTCATACAACACAAATGAATGAAAATCCACATTAAATAGAACTCTTAAATCCAATAGGTAGCAATAATATGTCCAAAATGAGTATAACCCCACATACTTCATTGAAAATTCGAGCTACATCACTTGACACTAAATATTATAGAAAAATAGAGAAGTTGTAAAAGAACTATTATAATAACACTAAACAACCAAAAATGACTAACCCTAACCATATTTTATTGATGAAAGAAAGAATATTTAACTGCAATTTCTCCACCCGTAAAGAGTGATAATATTTTTGAAGTCTCCAAAATGGGTATAATGCCAAATATAGAAAAATATAACAAGATATTAACAATAAATTAATCATCTATGCAAAAAATCCATGTAAAAATGAGTATAATCCCATAGACTTCATTGAAAATTCAAGCTACATCACCTAACACTAAATATTATAGACAAATAGAAAAATTATAAAAGAGCTATTAGAATAACACTAAACAACCACCAAAATAATTTTATCTCCAATATGTTTATGCTTTCATAGTAAACCTCTGCATATATATATATATATATATGCAATCACTCCTATGTTAATCTGCAATTTGTCCTATGTTAATGGGTGCAACGGAAAACATGCATAGAGATAACTAAAAAAACAAAGGGAAATAAATTTACTAACCCTAACCATATTTTTTGACCAAAGAAATTATATTTAACTACAATTTCTCCTATGGTAATGGGTGCAATGCCAAAGATATGCATAGATAACTACAAACAATAAATGAAAGATACAGAAAGATAACTAAAACAATAAACCAAGGGTGTAAAAACAATTGATCCTATATTAATATGCAATTGCTCTTATGTTAATGGGTATAACTCCAAAGATGCACAGAGATAACTAAAATAATAAACCAACGATGAAAAAATTACTAACCCTAACCATATTTTTTCACAAAAGAAAGAAGATTTAACTACAATTTCTCCATCCACATAGAGCAATAATCTATTGCAAATCTCCAAAATGGGTATAACACCAAAGATAGAAACACATAACAAGAAGACATGAACAATAAATTAATAATCTATGCAAAAAACCCATGTAAAATGACTTACCATATAGATGCACATAGATGCCTAAAACAATAAACCAACGGTGAAAAATTTACTAACCCTAAACATATTTTTTGAAAAAATAAAGAAGATTTAATTGCAATTTCTACATCCATAAAGAGTGATAATCTATTTCAAATCTCCAAAATGGGTATAACACCAAAGATAGAAACATATAACAAGAAGACACGAACAATAAATTAATCATCTATGCAAAATACCCATGTAAAACGACTTACAGATTTCAGAGAACAACACTTCATCAACTTTTGGAATAGTCTACTATCAAACCAGTCACGAAGCCAAAGGTGAGGATTTTGCAATAGTCTGCTATGAAACCAACACCACAATGGTTGTTTTGAAAATAGAACTTAAACAAAGTATACATTCCCACACTACAACACTCAATATTGCATTTACTCCGTTTGCCCCCATCGTACAACAACAAAAAATGAATTAACAATCCCACAAACAAACACTTATGATTCACCTTCCATGTATCAAGGACACAAACTCCACCACTACCAACCCAAGTAATTTCCAAGCTCCACTTCGCCACAAAAAAATAGGTCAAGTCACTGCCGGTCGGAACATCTCTAACCCTGAAAAATTCAATTCAAGGCTGGGCTGACAAAAATCCTAGCAAAAACTTCAAACAAATAGCCTATCGGCTAAAAATTAAATATAAAGACAAGTTTTGGAGTAAAGGAATCTCAGGAAGGAACTGCTTGAGCTACAATGAGGAGAGGAAAGAAACTTGGTGGCCCCTAACACAACTAGGGTGTTGGACTCTGCACAATGGCTTGTATGATTATTCGCTAGTGTTGAGACAACACTCAACATTGTTTCTCATAGCAAGAGAGCATACCTAGGTCGATGCTAGGATAAAAATATATGTTCTAGGAGAACATTGCAGGTAGTTGGCCTTTCTAGGCCATCCTATTTGAAATGTTGACTAAACCCATAACATCCTCTGCTTCTTAAATTTATTTCTCTCTCCTTTTTCCATATCTTTTTATTTTTGAGTTATTCCCTTGTAGAGGAGTTTTGTTTACTAGCTCTATTTTATTTTTTTTACTTTTCTTCTAAATGGTACTGAATTAAAAGTGTTAATGTGGTTAATTTTCCATCCACAAATTGCTAACAATGAATTTTTCTACAAATCCCTTTAGAAAGATGCCAAATGTGAAGGCACAACTACTATGTTTAGTTGTAGGCTGAAATGGCATGATAAATATAACATGTTTTGTTTGTAATTATCACACCTTTCATTTTTAATTTTGAACATTTCCAGTATTTCTTGAATTGTACAGGTAATCAAATCTGGTTAAAAATTTACCTATACACCGTTATTGACTTATATATTTTCTCTTATAACATTTACACAATTGCCTATTCAATGTAAACATGGGTTCCTACACCCAACCTACATTTGAATATAAAAATATGCATTTTTTATATTTTATTGTTATAATATCATTTCATACGAGTTGCTCTAGTAGCATAGATAACACAGGTCAAATTTTGAGTAAAAGGTATAGGTTTAAATTCTTATGAGTAGACATGATTATATACCTATATTTAGTTTGGGCTATATTTCTATGCATTTATCTTTACACAAGTATTTTCAAGAGCACAATTACAATTGTTTTCAAGGTAGGATAAACAATACATTTAGAATAAAATTAAATAAATCAACATAATATAATTTGGAGCAACCTATAGAAATATTATAATAGAAATTTCATTCTTACAGGAAACACAAATTTTTTTATTTTTTTTTTCTTAAAACACCTTTATCACCAAAGAAAATTTTATTTCTTGAGAAAGAAACTCATACTAACTTATTGCACTTCCATATAGAATTATGTTAATGCAACACTGTATGTGCACCAATCTTAAATTTTGATGAATAGGCAACTATCTATATTAAAATAAAGATAAAGTTACATATTCACCTAGTGTACTTAATACTTTTATTGCTATGAGAATTATGTAGCTTCCCCTACCATACAATACACATAAGAAAGTAACTTAAATATATAAGCAACATTTCATTGTTTTCTTTTTTAATCGTAATTCCATGTAGGCATTGTATTTACATCATTATTATTGAGAAAAATTGAAATAGTCATATCTTGATAGCCTTCCTCTCCTTTCTTTTCTCAACAATTCTATCAATCAGTATTACTAAAAATCCTATACCTAAAACAATAGTATTACAATTTGTGTTCATATGGATATCAGGAAAATAAAGCATTATAGATCCAACATTTTAGTGTAGGATGTAGAGTTCATTTTCTACACTTCGACAATACTATTCACAACCAAATTACACTCTACATTGTAGCTTTTATTAAATTGGAAATTATATTTTATAACATCATGCAATTCATCATCATTGAAATTATATTTCGGTAAAAGTACAAAATTAAGTTATACTTTTGGCCAACAAGTATTTATAACTATTTTTTTTTTTGTAAGATTCATTCTAGCTAGGTTAGATATTACCACAATTTTTTGAATAAATGCATACGTAACACCACTTGGATGAATTTAAACAACAAAAAAAATATTTGAAAAACTTGATGGGTAAAAGAATCTATATCAAGAATATAATTTTTTTATTATTTTAGATAAATAGTTAATATGAGAGTTGATGTCGAATGGGAACAATTGTGTTTTAATGCACACACATTTAAATATTTATTTAAAAATATATATTTATCAAAATTGAAAAAAATGATATCCATGCACTAAAGTTTTATGTTATAAATACACACAAAAAATTTAAAGGAAGACAAATAAAATTTAATATATAATGACTAATGTCTCATGTAACTTCATTTTTCAACATTTTATCAACAACTAAATTATAGTGTCAATTTATAAAAAACTATATTCAAATAATTTTTTAATTTTTCCAAAAAATATAAACATAAAATATACTAAAAAACTACACTTTTTATTAGTTTACATAATTTCAAAATTCAAAATATATATGCCACTTTTCAATGATTAAAGTTTAAAATTTTGATTAGTGTTGGCTATTTGCTTTATAAAAGTATGAAAACTTTGTACTTTTACTCATTTCCTCTCATAATTCCATTAAACATGTGCATGAAAAACTTTAAAAAAACTCACCTCCTAGCTTTAGACAACAACTATCAACCCCCAAGCTAGGGGAAATCTCATGGTGACATGTAACTTTTACACCTTGAACACATAGATATACACAAGGGTTGCAACATGGAATTCAAAACAAACACATATCATGTTCATACAACAATATCTCAAACATGTGATATGTGTTTGTTTTGAATTCCATGTTTCAACCCTTGTGTATAGGGCAACCATGGGAATAGAGAAATAACTTACAACAACTAAAGATAAGGATTTTTTTTTCTATAAGTGTGATCAAGCATTTGAATTCCTATGTTTAAATTTATCTCTTGAATTGTTGTTCAATGTTGAGAACTTGAAAACACCCAACCAAGTTTGGGAAGCTCTAAACAAACTATTTGGGAAAACAAATGAACTTAGAAGCCAAGAGGTATAAAATCAACTCTTAATTCTTAGTCCTAGGATATTTTCAACTTTACAAGACTTCTTCACTGAATTTAAATCCTTAAAGTTGTAATTAAAATATTGTGGAATTGACAAGAAAGATGATTAATTAATCGTTATGTAATTTCCAAGTTAGGTCCATAATTTTGTTGTGTTTGTATCAACTTTCTACTCTGCTAAAATGGCTCTTGGAGCCTCATGGTCAATTCCCACACTTGATAAATTTATTGGTGATATCACAAGGGAGCAAGAAAAGTTAATTCAAATGGGTAATTTGAAGTCTACTAAGCCTCAAGGTTTACTTGGAGGGAATGAAAAGAAAAAAACATCAAAAGGGAAGAAGAAGAACACTAAAAAGGATAAGGAAGTCAAGAAGGAAGGAACAATTGACAACTCCAAAAATGAATCTCAAAGTAAGAACAGAGTTAAATGTGACTTAAATTGTAAAAATCTTGGACATGATGAATATTAATGTATGGGAAAAAATATTGAGTCTCTACTACAAATTCTCAAAATAAAAAATATAGGGCTACCTAATTCTATCAAGGCATATTCATCAACACGAGAAAAATCTAAGGACAAAGAGAAATAAAAGGGAAAATCATTAGTTTCTACAACATCTTTTCATCCATAGAACCATCAAGTATGTCCACAATAATCTTAGGTAATGATACTCCCACATTGGTAAAAGGGAGAGGGTCTATTAAAGTTAAAGGAGGAATATTTTCAAATATTCACCTTCACTATCAACTAATCTCCTTTTATTATATCAAATAACTCATTTAGGGAAGGGTATGAGAGTATAACTCTTCAAATTAAGTTAATATAAGAGAATTGAAAACTAAAAATTTGGTAGCAATAGGGGAGGTAAATCACTAATTCATATTAATTACCTTCTCCAATTTTTCCACATGTATTTCTCCAAAAGTGCTACTAACTCATTCAAAAAAAGTTAGAAAATTATGGCATGAGTGGTTTGGCCATCTTAACTACTGATATCTTGAGCAACTATGTCAACATAATATGGTCAAGGGACTACCTCAGGTTAAATTTTTAACATGGTTTTCGGAAGGTTTTGCACTTGGAAAACATCCAAAATTAAATTTTACAAAGGAAATCATGGACAACAACACAATTTTTAGAACTTGTTCACAGTGATGGTTCAAGGGCTTTTCCTCATCATATTTTACAAAGGATAGATATGTTATCAGCTTTATTGATGATTTCTCACATTTTACATTGGTCTACTTGAAAAAAATTAGAATTTTTTGAATATTTTCAAGACTTCAAAGCTCTTTTCGAAAAACAATTAAGGAAAGTCATGAAAGTTTTTCAAATAAATAATGGGGATGAGTATGAGAACAATCATTTTGAGAAGTTTTTCATATTAGAGGGAATAGATATATAGCACATAGTTCCATATAATCCTTAAAAAAATGGCATTGCAAAATGGAAAAATGGATCATTGAAAGAGATGGCTAATTGTATGATTCACTCTAATAGCCTCATACCATCATATTGGGTAGAAGCAGTCAACTGTGCATGTTACATACAGAATAGAGTTCCACATAAATCCTTGAAGGGTACAACTCCCTTTGAACCTTGGAAAGGATGGAAACTAACAGTTGATCATTTTTGAGTTTTTGGCTCTCATGCCATGGCAAGCATTCCAAAAGAACATCGCAAGGCTATGGATCCACAATCCAAACCTTGCATCTTTTTTGGATATCCAAATGGTATAAAGGCTATCCTCTACTCCACGCTACCACACAGGAGTTGATTAGCTAAACTATACTTGACACTTCTCAACATATTGTGGACTCTCTAGATCTTTATTATAGTACTATAGATTTAGATCATTCTCAAAAAATTCCTAGTGCAGTAATTTATTCGTCCATTTCTCACAATGATGATAGTGATAAGGTTTTATCTTCATATAGTTTAGTTATTGCATTGGAAGTAGATATTTCCACACTAGACTCACCCACATCTCACTCTCTACATAGGGAAAATACATGGGTATAGGATCCAATAGTTATTTTTAGTGGGAGGCTACATGCATTCTTTGCTTCAGTTTTTGATCCATAGGCATTTAATGAGGCATCAGGCATACTAGACTGGGATATTGATATAGATGAGGAATATGATTCCTTGATTAGAAATCACACTTGAGATTTGAATTCACTTCCTAAGGGTAGGAAGATAGTTCAATGTGGGTGGATACATCAAACAAAGTTTGAGGTAGATGGTTTAGTTGATGAGTACAAAGAATGGTTTTTTACCAAAGGTTTTTCATAGGTTATAGGCATTGACTATACAAAAACCTTTCCACCAGTTGCTAAGATGGCTTCTTTTCGAATCACACTAGATATAGTCGTAACACATGGATGGGATGCACATCAAATGGATTTGAAGAGTGCATTTCTTCACGTAGATCTTGAGGAGAAAATCTACATGGAACAACCACTAGGGTTTTTTCATAATTCATCCTTAGTTTGTAGACTTAGGAAATCTCTCTATGGTCTCAAACAAGATCCTAGAAATTGGTATGCCAAGATGGATCCTACCTCCTATCTTCAGCTTTTACTAGACTTCATTCAGATTCTAGTGTGTATCTATTTCAATAGGATGATTCACTTTTGATATTGGTTCTATATGTTGATGATATTTTGATTATCAAGAGTAATCCATTTACCATTGCGACAATGAAGGAATCACTTGAGGATAGATTTGACATGAAAAACTTTGGTTTATTGCACTACTTCCTTGGCATTAATATTTCATAGTCAGCTTCATGGATTAATCTTCTACAACTTAAGTATACTCTTGATCTACTTGTATGATTTCACATGAATACTTGCAAACCATCTCCAAATACCTCTTTATTTGGAGTAAAGTGTGAGACTTCCTATACTATATCATTGGTTGATGCTACATTGTATCAACAACTTGTTGGTAGTCTTATATACTTGACCCATACCATACTAGACATTTCCTATGAAATAGGCATGGTTGTGAGATTTATATCAAAATCTTAGAGCTCCATTGGAAAGAATCTAAATGGATCCTTCATTAACTTTATGGTACTCTTGGGTTTTGAATTCATTATAGAGTTGGTTAATCAGTTGACTTGGTTTGTTTCATATATTCAGATTGAGATGGTGACACTGAGTGCATCAAAAATCCACTTCAGGTTACAATTTTTCACTTGGTTCAGGTCCTATAGTTGGTATATCAAAAAGAAAAATGCTATTTCTATATCATCCATAGAGGCAGAGTTTAGGAGGGATGTTAACTTAGATACCGAGTTTATATGGATTTAGAGCATTCTTTCTAAGTTTGGTATTCCTTTTAGGTAGTCTATAGTCATTTATTATGACAACCAAAGTACTATTAAGATATGTAGGAATTTTATTCAACATGAATGAACCAAAAACATATCTAGAATCATATGCATTATAGTCAAGAGCTTATTCATGGAAAAATCATTGACTTGGTCTTTTGCAGTCTTCAAAGCAAACATATTTACCAAACCCTTTACTGAGAGCAATTTCATTTATCTACAATCTCTTCTTGGTGTGTGGTGTACATAAACAACAACATCATCCTTAGGGGGGCTTTCTAGTCTTCTCCTCATCTTCTCTCTTTTTGGGGGATAGTTTTTCCCACTAGGTTTTCTATCTTACCCTATTTTTAGAGAGATTGCATCATACATAGGTACCTTATCAAGCAAGTAGTCAGGACCCATTTTCTTTTGTATTTTACATGGGTACCTCACCAAGCTAGTAACCAAGACCCATTTCATTAATTCCCATTGAAGCTAGGCTTAAGGGGGGTGTTAGTGTATATATCACACTTTATGCATACACTTGACTTACTTAGGCCTAGTTAGGTGTCCCATTGACCCTTTCTCAATGAGGTTTCAATGATGTTAAATGTCTTGAGAGGTGTCTACTAAATTTCAAAAAAATTCCTTCTTCATGGTAGGAAACTTGCCACCACTTTACTTGTGAGGATTCCTATCTCCTCCTATTTATGTATGCTTGTTTACCTAATTTATATGGTCAAATTCTATGCAATTTGTGTTCATTGTGCTTGATATTGTATCTTCGTGTTTTGTTGGTTTTCAAATTTACTATGTTTTTTAATTTTTTTCCTATATATTTTACTCATGTTATATTCATCAAAATATAATTTATTTCTAATTATAATCTAATGATTTTTTTTTAAAGTTTTATTTCATTATTTTTTGCAACCATGTTTAGAATGTATAGCATCCAATGCGAGTATTTAAAGTTTTCTAGCTATGTAATTCTTGCATCTACTAAGTCATGATATATTTATTCCTTGAAAGAAAATACCATTATAAACTACAAACAATTTGGTTTCATGAATATATATATCATTACTTTTGTTTATCTTAAAATTATTGAAACATAGATTTTAGGACCCAATGGACTCTCTAACTATTATAGGGATTTTCACCCAAAAGGAGAGTGATTAGATCCTAAAATGATTATGTGACATTCAAATAAAGGACATATGTGATGTGATATGATGTAAATGAACTAAAATAAATGTAATTGACTGATTAAAATGATCTAAAATGAATGAAAAGATGTAATTTATGCTATGTTTGAAAACACAGTATGATATGTAGACAACTATGAAATGTGAAGAAATAGAAAGAAATATGTAAAACAGAAAGTGTAGGGTCAAATATGAGTGCACTTGGATGATGTGTGAGCTTTCTGAAATTTTTGGAATGCTGATGAAATTTTTTTATTTTTCATTGTGGCACTCATTTGCCAAAGGTGGTGAATCAATCCTTGTACTGTTGAAAAAGTGTCGAGAACTAATTTCTAATAGCTAGGAGTTATTTTTTGACAAAATGCAGATTTTTCAGAATTCAAGTGGCACTCATTCACCAAGGGTGGCAAATCAGTCCACCTATAGAAATCTGGAAAATTAGAGAAAGATTTTGTGGAGTTAGATTTGTACTTTTGCCTCCTACAGGTCTCTACTTCTAAAATTGTTAGATTCGGGTCTTAAAGTGGCTTTTCCTTGATGATTTGACTTAAATGATAGGAGAATGACTTGAATAACTTTGGAATGAAATCTTCAATGATTCTCAAGCTTCCAAAGGATCTAAATCTATAAAAAAAAAACAAGAAGAAAAATTGTTGATTGTTAAGGCATGAGGGTTTGCCTTGGTCAAACCCCATTTAGGTAATTAAACTAAAATGATGAAATAAGTGAATAAGACATGCAAAAATGAAGTAGATTACCTTGCAATGATGATTGATCTTGGATGTCTGCTGCAATACATGTAGATTCGGCCATTGAATGCTTTAGAATGCTAACTTGAAGACTTCTAATGGAGAAACCTTAAGTTGCTTGACTTGAAATAGAAAGTGGATGATAAATTCAAGATGAGAGATGTAATAATGACTTTTTAGATGTAAAATTAGGGTAAAAATACTTATTTATAGACAAGTGTGCCTTAGTACCCGATTATACCTCATCACAGGCTAACATAAAGTGAAAATAAACTTTAAATTTCCCCTTTTCCCGCTAAAGGGTCAAAATGGGGCCAGATAGGACTCATTCGCCAAGCATGGTGAATGGGTCCCTTAGGGGCCATTTTGACACATATGAAGCTAAGGAGATTGGAAATAAGGTTTAAAATGCTATCTTGTTGGGTGTTTGATCATTTAAAGCCTCGAGATGCACAATATGGGTAAAATAGGACTTATTAATGATGATATAAATGTTGAATAGGGCTTGGGGCACATAAATCAATGTGAAAGTGTGATTAAAGGCACTTTACAACACTAAAATTAAATCCAAAAAGCCTAGAAATGCACAAGTATCAATGTAGATGTGTAAATCACATTACAACACTAGTTTGTCATTAATTTCACATTAAGAATCTTCTAGATTGATGTGATGATGTTATTATGTTGAATTAGGAATAAATGGGTTAATTAAGTGTAGAAAAGCATGAAATTCCTTTACAAGACTTTACAATATCTTTACAAGACATCATTAAAAAGAATGTTGTTTGATTTGCAAGGGTCCAAGACCTAGTGTAGACACATAAAATGCCTCACGACACTAGATTTGGTCCTCTTTAAGTCCATTTTGTCATGAAATAATCCCATGTCAAGAAAAGGGTACAATTTTTGACACATTAAGCCCTCGCTTTAGTGAAAGAAACTTGCTTCCTCACACTAAAGTAGCCATTTAAGAGAGATTCACATGTATTCCAAGTCCCCAAGATACAAGATCATACAAAGGGAAGGGAGAAAGAGGAATGAGATGGAAAACATATACTCACTCTAGGGCCACGAAACTTTGGGTTGTTCACAAGGTGAGAAGGCCCAAAACATATAAAAGGAAATGAGTAACATACACTTGTTGGCATGTACTCACAAAACACAAAAGTGGCTATGGGGAAAATTCATGCCACTAGTTGGGCTTCCCACTCAACCATGCTAAAGCTATACCCATTCGATAACTTTAACAAGGTGCCACAAATCCAAAGAAATGCAAATGTCAGCTTAAGTTTTATAAAATTATGAGAGAAATAGGATGGCACCACAGGGATGCAAGTTGTGTTATGCAAGGTGGTCAAACAAATAAGACAACTCCATAGGAATGCAAGTTGTGTTATGCAAGGTGGACAGATGAGAATGTGTAAAAATGTTATGTGTAATATGTTCAAAGGAGTCTTGTTTAGTTTATGCAAGGTCAATCATTTAGGGAACATTGTGTCTAATAAGAGAGGACCAATCAAAGAATAGTATATTATCAACTTAAGGGATGCAATGCTTCACATCAAACCACAAAGAAGAATGCAATATGCTGAGATAGATCACACTTATAAAGGACATTACACCCAATGTCATCCAAAAAGTGACAAACACATTATGTAAATGACAAGGCTACACTAAGAAGTATTAACGCACAATGAAATAATGGTAATGTATGCCCCCCACTTTAAAGGAATTGCTAAACATTGTTCGTGAGAAATTGCTCTAAAGTAGAAGAAGAAAATGAATGCAAAAGAAAAACAAGACATGAGAGCCAACTTGGAAATCTCTATACCAAGTCATATGTTTCAAAGTTCGGCTGCATCATGTCAAGGGAATAGAAAGTAAGAGAGTATGTCACATGCGAGTCAATCTTAAGACATGTTGTCCACATCTCAACCTTGCTCTTAAATGTTCATAAAAGGTTAATGACAAGTCAAAAGAGACAATGACAAGTGACATACAAGAATAAGGATTGAAAACCTTTTCTGCCCACTTAGTGTAGAACAAAGGTGAGCCTAAAGTAGATGACAGTATGCTACCCCTTGCGATGGATGTAAGACATGCAATAGTGAGAATGGAATTATCGTACAACTATTACATGGAAAGGAGTATAAAATAAGGTTATTGATGTGAATAAGGAAGAGTTTTGAAAGAATCTTGCGTGATAGTATTGATGTTATATGAATGATTGTTTATCTTGGTGAAACAACAATAACCAAGACCATGAGTTGTTTATCTTGGTGAAACAAAAATAACCAAGACCAAGACCATGAGTTGTGTTAAGCTCTATAGGGTTGCATATGCCTTCTTCTCGAGCACCACAACCTTTTCCATTGTACCCAAGTTGTTTCATGAAGTCATACCCTTTTTAATAAAGCTTTTGGAGTGTTTTGGAATCAGGCGGTTGTTCATCAAGGATTGTTGTGGAGGGTGTGTTGTTGTATAAAGTGGTTGAAGTGGATTCTTGTGAAAAGTTATTCGAGGTTTGCATGGACATGATGGGTGGTTGATCTAGTTATTTTTCTATCTTTTGTGAGAATATGTAGTTTCCCATAAATGATGGTCTCAAGTCTAAGGATCCCCAATTGTCACCAAAGAATCTAGATTGCCATTTCGTATTGTTTTGTTAAATTTGAAGAGGATCTATGTTGAATGTTGGAATTAATGTCGTGAGAGGACTTGTAGCTTTGTTTGCAAGCTACAAGCAACTTTCAGGCTCAAGATTGACTTCAAGTTGATAAATTTTATTATTATAGACATATTTAATTTTACGATAGAGAGTTGAGGGCACTACATTCATCTCATGAATCCATGGTCTACCTAGAAGAAGGTTGTATGAAAGTTCATAAGGCATGACATGAATAGAAGTTTGCAAAGTAACCACCTTGACTGTAATAGGAAAAGTGATTACACCAAGTGGTTGCTTTAGTGTATTATCAAATTCTCAAATAGAGACAATTAGTTATGATTTTTCATCTATCAACTTCTAAATGATAAAGGAGACTCACACCACACACATTAAGAGAAAAACACTAACTCATTTGACTACAAAATATGATGAAAATGTCTGACGAAATAAGTATAATTTGATGTATCATCGGGTACTTGTAAAATTTTATGTGTAATTTTCAAAATTTTAAAAGTTTATCCCCAACGTTCATCAAAATTTTGACGAACTTAGGTTTCGTCAAAATTTTGACTATCCGTTTCATCAAAATTTTAACAAACATGAAAAATAATAAAAAGATAAAATTGTGGCTGACATAAAGAAAAGTGAGTTCTTTGATTTATTGCAAAAGTGTTTTGCTGTACTTGACACAGTTTGTGGAGAACTAAGGACGATTTTCTTGGGAAAAATCAGAAAAAATTCAAGAAGATATTGCCAGGTGGAGGGTAGTCATTGTCTTTTTGCAGAATTTAGTTGTTAAGTCAGATTTGTAGTTTGAGGTTTGAAAATAATATTTTAAAGCAACATCTCATTAGATTTTATTTTTAGAGGTTTAGGGTTTTGATAATTTAATGTAAAGATTTTGTTGTGTGGAATCACCATAAGATCACAACCAAGGAAACGATTCTTGTGACTGTAATTATGTGATCCATAACTCTATTGGTCATGTGGCATAGTTGTTTTATAACAAATACATGATGCATTCATGTGTGACCCAAGTTTAATGTGGCTATGTTGTGATAGAAATGGAGGCACTCATATAATGTAGTTAATTCAGGTTGTATAATGTAGGTGTCAATCATCATTGGGTGCATTCAAGTTGTCTCAAGTTTAACAGGTTAGGATGTAATTATAGCATGATCCAAGAGTGATTAACTCTTGCTGCAATAAAGAGCCTATAACTCTAGTTGATATGCAGAGTGGTTGTGTTATATCAATTATGTAGTGCATTCAAGCACAACCCATGTTTAATGGGATATTCTAGAGAGTGATCAAGATTTTCTAAACCTTATGAATGTTACTTAAAAGTGTATAGCTTAAACTTCAAACCAAGTTTGTTACACACTTGAATGCAATCTTGGGTTACTGCAAACTATAATAATGTGATCTGCTAATAACCATTATGGAAAGTATTAAAGCAAGACCCATGCTATATAGGATACATTTCGCTAATCAGGTTTGCATACCTTAATGATCAAACACAAGCTTCCCACACACTCTAGGATATAATCCAAGATCATACCAAAACTTTGTCAAGACAACTAATTTTCTGACCAAAGATTTAAGGTTGTTTTTTAATACCAACAGAAGCATTGGTAAGAGCATGATTAGGGTACAAACCCTAGGCCTCAATAGAAACATAAACAATAACTCTAGCGGATTAGTGAGGTTGCAATACCAGAAAGATTGAGACATTGTAGCTAATAACAAAAACTTGCAATCTAAAGATTGTAGCCAATAACAAGCACACTATGTAGCTTACTGATATTTGTAAATGTAATCTATGGTAAGAAGAATGACAGTCAAAAAGAGGCTAAGTAGTGACAAGATAATAAAGCTCAAACCTTGCATAGTAAAGTGGAGATTTTAACAGTGAGTTTCCTTACCCCCTTGCTGACCTTAAGGGATTTTCAAATGCTTTTGGTAGTGTTAGACAAGGAAAATGCAATTAGGTAATTACTATCCAAATGAAGTAATAGTGGTAATCATAGGTTCAATGTTTCTTATTAGCCATTAATGTATAATGGAGGTAGTGGATTGCATGTTTGAGCAGTGTTTTGAGACTCATCAAAGATGGGATAATAGTGAATAATACCTTGTGGACTATGAAGTAGTGTCAATAAGGTTGAAGGATCTTAAGATCTATAATACCATGAAACTATGAGTCCCCTATAGTAAGTAGGCAGTTTATAGGGCATAGTTTGATTTTAAGGAAGGATGCTCATGAAAGGAATCTTCAAGTGATAATGAGTGAGCTATTTGAGATTGTGGCTAAGGGTGCAATACCCAGTCTTAAAGGAAGTTAGCAAAGCAGTAAATGTCCAAGAAAATAAAATTGTACACAACAAACAATTCACAATGTTATCTTGCATAATTCCTTGAGTTTGAAGACAAAAATCTCATTGTATCTTGATGTAAGTGGTGACCTTAATGGTCAATCACTGGCAACCATGATTTTAAAACATGTTACTGTGTTTATGGAGGCAACATTTTAAGCAAGGTAGTGAGTGGTGATTTGGAACAATGGTAGGTATGAAGGACTTGCTTTATATGCATACTATGCAGTCTAGCTTAAGACAATGTTCTTAGAAGAGATTTAAGGTGGATTATGGAACTCAAGGGTTACCGTAAAAAAAATCAAAGAAAAGATTGAGATCTATTTAAAAGCCATGGTCATGAAGATATTAAAGATGTCACATGCAAAACCCTAGTAGCTGGAGTAATGAGTATAGTGCCAAAGATGATAGTGTGTTGGGGCAGATTTAGGAGATCTCCACATTATCTAGTTATAGGGAAATACATTATTTATTTATTTTTTTAATTAAAAGAAATCATTCTAAACCCTATATAGGATACATTGATACTTCAAAAGCCTCTAAAGGAATTTGAGATTATGTAAATATATGTCAAGTAAATACCTAGATTACAAATAGTAGCAGGAACAATGTAAGATTTGTTGAGCAGAGCAAGAATGAGATAAGCAGCAATGAATCCTATGCCTCCTTTCATGCACATCTTCTCACCATTCTCTGTCATTCTTTACTGAAACACTTCTCCATTTTGGTAGTCTATGCTTGAAAATAATGTTTTGACGAAGGTTTTAGAGTATGTTTATTAAAATGAAAACTCCATTCTGGTGGGCTACACCTGAAAAATAAGATTTTAACAAAAGTTTTAGGGTATGTTTATTAAAGTTTTAGAGTAGTTGGTGGGCTATATTCTTGATTCCTTAAATTCTTTATTCAAATGGATTGTGACTAAATAAATGACTAACTATTTAGTCATTTTTATTTGTGTAACTAAATAATTTTTAATCAACTACCAAACTAGTAATTTATTTACTCATTTATAGCTGAGTTGCGAAAAATGAGCAGAATTTAGTTATTTTTAGTTGTTGTAACTAAAAGTTTTAGTGACCTAGTCATTTATTTTCCAAATTCTACTAGTGTGTGCTTCCTTGTGCGATTAGGGCTCTCTCAATGTTGAGGGCCCTAGGGATAAGCTCATCATAAGAAGTGACATATTGCATCTTTAACTAAAAGGATAAATCCGTAATGACATTAGCAATGACGATTCCAACTTGTTGCTCCTTAGGAATGGGTCACTTGCTCTTACTAGCTCACTACCTCCATTGTTGTAGGAAGTTTGCGATCAAGTTCAATATTCTTATTTTAGGTGTCTAATGGCTGGAAATCATAGTAAAATCAGAATTTAAAAGCTTTGGAATTAGCATTTTAAAGTGTTTTTTGGGGTCATTAACTTCAGACTATCTTCTCTTTTGCAGGGGTGGCTGCATGCCAAATTTTTTTGGTGTAAAATATCAGAATTATTAGATTTTGTTACCTGTCTATGAATAAAAAATATTAGAGTGTGAGTTTGATATTTTTTAAAGATCTAAATAGTCAAGCTTGGTAAAGAAAAATCATGTCAGATAATATTAGTCCAAAACAAAATGAAGAGACACTTGATATATTGTGGGCTAGATTGAAAAGAAAGGGTGATGGGAAATGTTATTGTCCTTACAATAATTGCAAGGGCTTAAAGACGAGACAACTTTTAATCACAACTGAGAAAAATTATAGGAAACATGGTCACGTTGAAGGGGGGCATGATTATCGTCCATTGGTAAGTTGTTCATTATATGTGCTTATATTGATTGAATTTGTAAATGTTTATATCGCTTTAACATTTTATATATATATATATATAATCACTTGATTATGATCATGGTTTATTTGTGTCTATCATTATTATAAAGGTGGGGCGCCCTAGGGAAGATGAAATGGATTATCACGGCCTAGAGGATGTGGTTTTGCAAGCAGACGAACATGGAACTATGAATATCGAAGATAAAGTTAATGATCCTATGGAAGAAGATGATCATGCGCTAGAAAAAATAGTTGAAGATGATGGTACAAATACATTGATCCATGGCACATTTAGTGGTAGAGATGATCATGATGATTGAGATGACTTTGATGATGTTCATGATTTACCTGTACTTGAGAAGGCATATGAGCCTCTTTATGAAGGCTCCCAAATAACTCTTCTCTCTGTTGTATTGTTGTTGTTGAACTTGAAGGTTATGAATGGTTTATCAAACATAGGAATGTCATGAATGTTCTTTTTTCATCTATTTTAATTGTTGTTAGTTCATCACTAGTAAATAAAGGATGAAATATTTACCATTAATATTCTTTATATTAACAAATTATTTTTTGTTGTATATTGATTGGTGAAGTTTTGTTACCACCATCAAATATTTTACCTCGCTCATACTGAGATTTATCTGGAATTATGAAAGATATCAAAATGGAGTATCAAGCAATAGATGCATGTCCCAATGATCATATTATATATCATAAACAACAAGAATTTGCAACATAATGCCTAGAATGTCATATTAGTAGATCTATTGAACATATGAACTAACAAAAAAGGTGCCTCGAAAGGTTCTTTGTTATATTCCCATTGTTCCACGTATGCAACGATTATTTAGGTATGAAAGCTTAGCACAATTTATGGATTAATGTGCATGGAATAGTAGTGGAGATGACATTCTTCTAATTCTTGTGGATGGTTCTACATTTAGAGACAAGGATGAAAAATGGCCACACTTTAAAGAATAACCTCGTAATCTTAGGCTTTCATTGGGAGCGGACGGTGTCAATCCATTTGGAGAGCTGAGATCTATTTACTCAGTGTGGCCTAATTTTGTTATCAACAATAACATTCCATGTCAATAACGAGGGAGCACATAATGTTGTCAATGATTGTTCTAGGTATTTTTTTAGATCAATTTTATTTAACATAGTAGCATCTCATTTGTCTTATTTGTTGCATAATGACTTATATTTTTTTCATTCAATAGTCATGTACATTAATTTATATATATTGCAGTAAAATGGTTATAATAATTATGTAATGTTTATGTTAATTCAACTAGGTAAGTACCAAGTTAAAGATATGAATGTATATATCGAGCCTCTTATCGACGAGTTACTAAAGTTATGGAATGTCATCACAATGTATGACATCTCTAGACCAACAAGACAAAGACAATTTCAATTCCATGCAATGCTTGTATGGACAATTCATGATGCTCGAGTGCTAACACATTTTTGTGGTATGTTATAATGTTTGACTACACTTTAACAATATTTAATTTTATGAAGTAGATATCATGCATGTTTTTAAAATAATCTATTCATTATATATAATCATAAAAATTGACATATTTAATCCAATTATATATGATCTTGCAGATCTTCAAACAAAGGGAAAATTTTCATGTCCAATTTGTGGTCCAAAGATGAAATCTCATCGTTCAACAAGTTTAGGAAAGAAGGTGTTTGATGAGTATAGGAAATTCCTTCATAGAAATCATAAGTATCAAACTACTGAAAAATATCTTTTCAATAGGGAAGAAGAGACTACATAAAAACCACGAAGAATGACACCTCGCCTATGGAAGTTGGAATATAATATAATTAATCGTCAAGGTTATATATCAGATCAAATTGTTTATCTATTATATATGATATGTTTTGAATTTATATTTTTATATTGTGTTGGGTTTACTCATGCTATAATTGACAATGATTGTCCTTGTTAATTTGTTTAACTTATATTCTTCATGAAGGTCGTCAAGGCATTAATAGTTGGCTTCCACAGGGACTAAAAAGTTATCCCAGACAATTTAGTAGGTTTCCCTACTATGAGTAGCTACAAATTGTGCATTTTTTTGATACAATGCATATCAAAAAGAATATAACAAAAATATTATGGAAAATATTGGATGGAAGGCATGACAAAGAAAAAATTGTCAAAATTTGTAGTGACATTTAGGAAGCCAATCATGCAATGAAAAATGTCATTCAATTAAATAGTGATGGAGACCAAATTAATATAAGTGCCCTTCCTTGGTTATTAATAGAGTAACAAATCAATGCTATAAAAGAAGTCATACAAAAATTCGATTTCCCACAGGATTTGCTATGGACATAAACAATATAATAACAAAGAAAGGTGAATTTGGGTCAGGGATGAAAACGCATGATTGGTATACCTTCACTAAGGTAATTATTTTAGTATATTATGTACACTTGTATAATGCATGTAATTTTCAGTGTATTATGTTTACTACTTTTGAAAAATAATGAAAAGATCATTTTATAATTGTTGTAGTACATTCTACCTCTATCTCTCCCAACCAACTTTGAAAACAATGTCAAGCAAGTTATATATGATCTTGGAAAATATATGAGGTAAGTAGCGACATTTTTTCAATTCGTTGTATCCATCTTATAATTGCCATTTGTTTTACTTGTTATGTAATTGTAGACACACAAAATTAGCATCATGCATAATCATATTCCATTCAAAGAATAAATCAAGTTTATTTATCAATCTCCTAAAGTCATCAGCTTAAATCAAATAAATCAATCTTGATCCTATCATCATCCCTTTAATTAAATAAATCAGGACTTTATTTAATTGAAATCCAATTCATATTTCTCCTTTTGTGATTTAAATAAATCAAATATCTAAGTCAAAGAGGTCAAACTCACCTA
This sequence comes from Sequoia sempervirens, assembly GCA_007258455.2. Taxonomy (NCBI): domain Eukaryota; kingdom Viridiplantae; phylum Streptophyta; class Pinopsida; order Cupressales; family Cupressaceae; genus Sequoia; species Sequoia sempervirens. Next base: position 98,012,877 of record VDFB02086081.1, on the reverse strand, counting down.
ATTATCATTAAGCTAGTCTAACCATGATTAAATACTAATCCTAGCCACTTGGATTCTCTAGATAATGCCACTTGCACAAATATATCCATTTATTGATTTATTAAAATCAACATTTTCCATCAACATGGCATCCATGAGGAATATTCCATCAGGTTTGAATTCAAAATCAAGTTGAAATGTACATCCAATAAAGCAATTAATAAACTCTTACATGTCCCCCACTCAGCATTTACTCTTAAATTTGAATTTGAAATTTCCCCCTCTTGGGCACATTTCCCAAATCTTGCACATCCTCAAGCCTATCACAACTTGACAAGTGGCCTCTTCCTATTGGCAAAATCTTTTTTCCCACATCCTCCATG
>VDFB02086081.1:97850237-98012415 GCA_007258455.2 Sequoia sempervirens | reverse complement strand
CAAAGTTTTGTTCTATGTGTTCTATTTTATCCTACCTTTTGTCTCTGGTCATCTATGGTGTTTGGGAAAAGCCTAAGGTTGGGGTTTTACATTCGTCTTCATGTAAAACCCTAGTTTTCATCTTACACCTTGGATAGGATCTATTTGGCCATTACTTTTTGGGAAGGCTTTAAAATGACTTAAGCCCCATTGCTTTGTCTAGGCTGGGCCCCCTTTTGTTTTATTGTTTTATTTCCTTCGCCTGACTTTATTTTTCCTAAGTATTTTTTTGGTCTCGTGTTCCCTCGTTAAAACAACTTATGTCATTGTTTGTCATTGACCTAGTGATGTCCCCTTATTCCTTTAGGGGAGAGGGCCCATTAGTCATGCATGCTAACTTTCTGACGTATGATTGGTATCATAGAACCTTCATTTTTTTTTTGAAATGTAGACTGGTCTCTTATTTTATCTATAACTAAGGTTTAGAGGCGCGACTCATCATGAAACTTGCCACATTGGTAGATCTTTTGAGAAGTTTCTAAAATTGACTTTTTTAAGGTTTGACCAAAACTTAATCATGCAACCCCCAATAGTTGAACAAAAAATATCATTTTATTTGTATAGAGATATCTTTTTATTTAAATTATAATTAATATACAACCTAAGTGAACCAAATACTTATTGATAACCATAAATATTTGATATCTCTAGCCTTTATATTCAACACATATGTACTAATAGTTGAGCACAAAAAATATATTTGTTTTTATAAAAGCAACACATAATTATTTAAATACAACTTATATTGTGAAGAAAAATGGACCAATAGTTTAGTTACTAAAACTTTTGCGAAAATACCCCCACATTTAATGGGAAAATACATGTTATTGTGTATGCTCTGCTTTATATTTTGTGATAGGACGACGCTATTAATATAAAATTATCCAATGCTTGTACATTGCTACCCCAATTGTTGTACACATAAGAATAATATTTTTTCACTATGATAACAATACTTGTTTAAATGAGTGTCTTATTTTATTAAATGAGCATTTTATTTTTTAAATGATATAGATATTTTATTTGAAATAAAAAAATACTTATTTTACTTCTTCATGAATATATTTATGTTTTTTTCATATAACATTTAAAGGTTCTCATGTGTTCAAGTATGGGTCCATTTTTTATCAACATTTGGTTTTTCTTTATTTACATTTGGACTATTTATTTACAATATATAGTATAAATATGTGGTAAGACTGGGTATTATCATCACGATTGAGTACACGACTATTGGACCTCGCACGACTACTGGGCCCTCTCCTATAATAAATGTTTTTATTTTGCAAAGGGACAAGTTTGCATGGCCATAGATCAATCGTTGTGTGATCTCAGCCATTCCTCGCCATCTCGCGATGACCCCACCACACTATCTTTGTTGATCACGATATCACAGGTGAGCACCACATGTCTCATCCAGTGAAGCTGAAGGAATGATAAATACTTTGATGAGTCTTTAATACATTATGCCATGGGTTACTAAAGCAATTATAAGATGCACGTGTTTTAAATAAACAGAGATGTTATAATCTTGGTAGAAAGGTGCTCGATGGTTAATAACAAGGTTGGAAACTTTGTTAAATGAACAGGATTGCTGATGGTTGAGATCCATGGTTCCCTGTCATCACGCGATCAAAAGTTATGAGGTCTTTATTGATTGCAATATCATGGGAGGGCACCACATGGATCTCCTTGGCAACGAGTAGTACAATGGGTCCCTTATTTCCATGATGGAGACTGTCAGTTTGCTTTGAAGGCAACCATTCGATGATCTGACCAAGGTGAAGGATCAACGACTAATATTTGAATTTGCATCATATGTGATTTGAGTCATTCGTACAATGTGCGAGTAAGCTTTAATGGTGGCCATGACATCTACTACCATGGTTTGATCGAAATAAAGCAACTATTCTTTTTCTTTTGGAATCACAAAGCATTCAAAACATCTTAAATGGGGATTGTAGGTGGATATGTTATGTATAAGGATTTGATAAGTACTATTGGGTTAGAACATGCACGATGTAAGCCTAAGCCATTAACCCCAGTGGTCATGTCACTAATGGCTTAGCCAAATCCTTTCATTAAATACTAACTGTACAATGTGTAGGTTTTTCTAATTTGAATATATGGGAGAAGATCACAATCATAGCCTACTAGCTCACAGACCTAAGGTGTCAGCCTGCTATTTGGTGCGAGGTCAACAAAAGGAAAATGTGTGTCTTGTATGGAATGTGGGGCCCAATCTCCACTATTGAGCTCATAACCCATGGTTTTAGATTGACAACCAAAATCAAAAGCTAATGTAAATCTCTTTCGTTCCCCACTAGCTCACAAGAGGAAGATGAAGGTTGGTTAAAAGTTGCGAGGTCAATGAGATTGTGATGCATAGCTCCAATCGTTCAGTTTGGAAAGTGCATAGGACCTGCCAACATGGTAGTTAGTTTCTAAGATGGATTAATGTTATTGGTCATGAGGAAGGTCAACGATGCTTTGTTGGATGTCAAACTGAGTTAGCTCGAGATAAAATGTTTGATTTTCCAACTCTTCAGGAGATTAGCAAGGAGTATTCAAAGTTGGAAAATGGAACATGGTGGTCATTTTATCCTTCAACTAGTGAAGCATTAATGAATTATTCCTTGCTTGTGTAGTCACTTCAATCTCAATCTATGTGAAGATGTTATTATTGGCAATCATGAAGGGTGGTCTACAGATTCTCATGCAGCTCAAGTTAGACGGTGATAGTACATATGCCACCAAATTTCCATGTTTGCGCATGCATTTTTACTAAGCATTGATGAAGGTTGCCATTACCTCACATAATAAATACAAGAGGAATTAATTTCTAATTATGTCATTCTTGTAGTAGTTAGAGCAATTTTTGGGCTGAGTCTAATCAAGTTTGAGTGCTTGTTTGACAAGATAAAATGAGTAAGTCAGTAAGGAGGTTTATTCATTTGAGCTCACAAAAGCTCGGTCCTGCTATTTAGGAAGGTTCTTTGGTTGACAAGCCTAGGATTGTGCCCACTAGATGTAGTAGAAGGTTGCAATTCTAGGACATTGCTGCTCAACTGGTAGATGACAAAGGAAAGCAATCAGTGTGCTCTATTACTAGTGTCAGTAGGAAAATAAGGTATGGGCATGGCTCCTTTGGATTCCAACACTCACCCATTGACCTTACGAGCAACACTTCTGATAGTGTAACCGAGACCGACTCTGACTACTATCGATATTTAGCTCTCTTCAATCACAGTCTGCCCTTTGATGAGGAAGTGATATATGTGGTGCCAATGGCGGTTAAAACCCTAAGCGGATGGACTATAACCATATTGGGAAAGGACAAGAAAGAAGAGGAGGCTAAGATTTCCTCTCCTCCTCTAGCAACAACTAGAAGCAGGCGTGTATACCAGGGTCTGAGTGTTGGTAAGGGCAGGGTGGTGGGTAAATAAGAAGTTGTTGTGTGGGATGTAAAATTTTGTGTTGATGATGTTGTTGGTGGTGGTGTTGGTTCTGCGTGTGTGGCACATTTTGATGTCTATTGTGTGCCTTCATGGAAATTTGGTTGCCTAGTTTTTTGTGTGGATAGTGACAAAGGCGATTTTGATGACAATTTGTGTTCCCTTTTTTGATGGTAGTTACAAATTTAGCTTTCCCCAGTTGCACTATGTTTTGCAGATTCAACATGTGGGAAGTTTTGAAATGAAAGTCAAATACAATGGAGATTTTGTTAAAATGAAAATTGTTGGTGAAATTACATTTGAGCCCAAAGCTTCTTGCTTCCTTGTCATATAAAAGGGAAATCAAGGCTCATTTGTAGGGAGAGAACTGATGAAAGCTCTAGCTAGGTTTTGAGTTGAATATATGGGTAGAAAGATAGGAATAAAATAATAGCTTGTTTTGAGTTTTGGATGAATATATGCAAATTATCTTAAATTGTATGTAGATATGACTTATAAGCATGAATAAATGTATAATTCTCATATATTTTCTCTCCTTATGTGGATTTGAGTGAATTTTGAATGAAATGTTAATGATGTTGTCATTCTTCTTTTGAGAATTTGTTCAATTTTGTGTCTATGTTTTTTCTTTGATTCAAGAAAATGAATTAAATGCTTAAATGGAGTCATAAGTTTACAATTATTCACAAAGGATTTGATAAGTAGCAATATATCAGAGAATTGAGCTCCATATTGCAAGGTATTATATGAGTAGTCCATTCTATTAAATTCTTGGGTCATTTATGCTAACAGTAAATGGGTAACTAAATATTTAACTAAGGAAAAATAAAAGAATAATATGTAAATGGGTCACTCACTCACTCCTCCTATCTCTCTCCCCTTAACCCTTAACCCTAAACCCTAAACCCTAAACCCTTAAACCCTCTACCCTCTAGCCTTAACCCTCCCTTCCTTTATCGCTCTCTCTCTCTCAAGTCTCTCCCTCCTAGCACCACTCCCTCTTTGAGGTCTCTCTCTCACTCACTCACTCACTCTATCTCCATCTCTCCTCCCCTTCCCTCTCCACTCTCTCTATCTCTCCCCTCCACTCCTTTCTTCCTGCTACCCCATATTCCATGGGTTTCATCTACCCTCCCTCCCTCTATCTCTCCCTCCCTCCCTCTCTCTCTCCCTCCAAGTATCTTACATTCCTGCCCCTCTCCCTCTCCCAGGTCTCTCTCTCACTCACTCACTCCCTCTATCTCTCTCCACTTAACCCTAAACCCTAAACCCTTAAACCCTCTACCCTCTACCCTTAACCCTCTACATACTCTCTATAGACATGCAAAATTAGCATTATGCATTCATCAAGTAAATCAGGCTTCACATGCATTTGCTTATTCAATTAATCAAGTTCACTTCCATCCATTCATTAGGTAATCTCATCTCTTAAGGTCATTTATTTAAAATCAAATAAACATTATCTTCAGCCTTTTAATAAATCAAACATCCATTTAAATCAAATCCTAAATCATATTCCATCATTTTCTGATTTAAATAAATCAAATATCAAAGTCCTAAAAGTCAAACTCACCTAATCATCATTAAACTAACATAATCATCATCTATTTAATCTAACCTTGATTAAATGCTAATCTCACCCACTTGCATCCTCTAGATATCTCCACTTGCACAAATAAATCAATTTTATTGATTTATTAAAAAACCCTCATTTTTCCCTCAACATGACAAGTTGATTTGTCCCTCCAACATTGCATTTATTGTTGTTTTTCTTGTCCCCCTCTCAAAATTTATTGTAAAATTTGAATTCAAAATTTCCCTCTCATGGGCACTCTTCCCAAATCTTGCACATCCATTGACCACTAACCACTTGACAAGTGGCCTATTCTCATTGGAGGATCTTTAGTCCCACATTCACCATCTTGGTCAATCTCTCATCAAGAAAATCTATAAAAGAAGGCCATCATTCTCATTCATGGATCCACAAATTTTATGCAAGGTTACTCTCTTAATTTGAGAACTCATTTTGCTCATCATTTCCATTGCATTTACATCATCTTGATCTTTGATCAAGGATTGGGAAAGGGTCACTAGCACATGTGACACCAATCCACTATGGAATAGGTAACTTGTGGTTGCTTTCATAATGATTTTAGTTTTATTTTATCCTTTGTTGCATTTTGAAGCATTTGCAAGGTATTTCATAGGGTCATTCTTGAGGAATTTGTGAGTTACTGACCTTGTATGAAGTTTAGTTTTGCAGATTTCAAAAGTATGCACCACATTTGTAATGCTTTTAGTTTTATTTTATACTTTGTTGCATTTTGAAGCATTTGCAAGGTATTTCATTGGGTCATTCTTGAGGAATTTGTGAGTTACTAACCTTGTATGAAGTTTAGTTTTGCAGATTTCAAAAGTATGCACCACATTTGGTGCTAGAAGGAGGGTTAGAGGCTAATGACCAATCTGCTTATCCATGTTGCTTAACCTTGTAGTTATATTTTGTTTTCATTAGAAACTTCCTATCTATTTCTTGTTTGTAGCTTTTGGCATTTTAGATGTTGATATAGAAAATGCTTTTGGGCTTTTAAGTAATGTAAGGCAAAAATCATTCTATTATGATAAAATGTTAACATGTGATTTTTCATTCATAGATAGTTTAATTTTTAATATGCTTGCATTGTTTCAGTCTTGAAACTAACCCCATAGGTCTCAGTTAAAGAAGATGATCTGGCAGTCACTTAGTGTTTCTTTCCCATAAAGCATTTGCACTTCCTATCTATTTCTTGTTTGTAGCTTTTTATTTGGATATTCATATGAAGATGAAAAAAAGAGAACAACTTTTCCAATAGAGAGAGAAAAATGTGTGGAGAAATATAGTCACTTTGGTTCTGCCAATTCTTAAAAGTAGTGTATAAAGTTGTTTCAAAGCTTTCTATCAGATCCAGCCTTTTATCTTGCAAATTATTTCCTGTAAATTTTTCCATATACAGCCAGAGCAGTTCATTATTCTAGCAATCATTGTGGTGGAGACCCTTAAGAATTCCCTTACCATACTCTGTCACCAGATCCTTAAGAAAAAAATGAAGCAATACTTGCAATCTTCCAATCTGACCAAGCGTTATCCCATTATGCATTTTTTATACTGACAGTTATATCATTGAGAATCAAACTGCTTGTTGGATTATCATGCAAAGAGACAAGTTTCTTCACATTTTTGTTTTGTGTCTTTAATGAAAAAAAATCTCAAAGAAGCATTTTTTTTTCAAGGTCTTCCAGGTTTTCAAGGTTTGTTCTTACCCGTCCAAACCCAGCCAACAACTTATTCTCCAAATCTTTTGAAACTTGATAAATTTGAACTATTTGATTGCCTTCAACTGTAAGGTTACGATGTTGTTTTGTGCATGAATGATAGATCTCTTGAAGATTTTTGAGAACCAGAACTCTGACAGAAAATAGTTCCATCAAAAGGAACTCTTTTGCATGCATAGAAACATTCTGTAAACTAATCTTTGAACAGTTTCCTCTTTTTTGTCAACAGTTCACTACCTTGTCTATGCATCTACATGTGCCATTCTGTTAACAGTTCATGTGTCTTGTCTATGCTTTCAAGTTGGAATTCAATTGTAGATTGCTAAAGCATAGGATTGGAATTTGATTTCAGTATCATGCTCTATGATTTCAGATAGTTCACATGTCTTGTCTATGCTTTTACAATTGGAATTTGATTGTTTATGAGATAGACAGAAGTTGGCGCTGGCAAAGGTTGTCTCTAATATTTACACCTGCTAACAGTTATTGGCTAGTAACTTTTCTTGATTCAATATATACGGCTGCAGGTAAGCATTAATAGATGACTCTTTTCAAACTACATGGCGTACCAACAACAATATGAATTTGATTTGAGCAATCTAAATTCAGTGACCCATCACATTCTCTCTACTGTTTAAAAAGTACACAGGACTATCTCGAGGGGATTTTGAAGATACATTTATGAGATGAGCAGAAAGAGAGTATGTTGGTAAAGAGTTATTGAACATCACTATTAAAATTATAGCGTATGCCTTCCTTTTGAGGATCCCTAGGTTCATGCACTTGATCTATGCGTCCTTGGTTACAAGAAGTTGGCAAAATCTAATAAATTCATGGTCATTAGTGGGAGACATTAAAAATATGCAATTGTGATGGGAAGATGTGAGGGATAAGAATAGTGGTTCTTAATTTCAAAAGCAAACTCTGTCATTTTAACTCAATTATCACTAACCTTTTTACTACACTTACTAGTTTTTTCTTTTTTTAGTGAAAGCTAAGACAAAAAATTTCTTTAAGTGACCAATTTTGACAGTGCTAATGACCAACTTTGATACTTATTCCTCATTAACTTGCTGTTGATCATTACATTTGATCTTTTACTAATATATGACTTCAAGAAATGACTTTAGTAAACAATTAGATGCATTTTCCTCAAAAAATCTCTCACGCTATATTATCATGTTATTTTAGTCAACATTTGAAATTGGGAGGGAGTTTTTTTTTAAAGTTGCAGTCTTTATAATTGACAAAGTTTATGAGCTTTGAAAACTTATTGTATCATTTTTTGATTATTTTGGAAAAGTCAATGTTTAGAAGGGTGCTTGTGAAGGATTTATTCTCTGTGGTTGGTTTATTTGCTTAATACCTTTAGTGATGTAAATTATGATAAGGGAGGAAATTTTAAAAAACAAGTATGATGCCTTCTCATATAGGATCATTAAATGACTTACTTATAAACCTTCCTTTTATTATCATCACTTAGGAACATGTTATTGTTTGAAGTTAAATTAAGATAAATTGGATTCTCACATAATCATCTTTTTGTTTATAGGTACAACGTGAAAACGAAGGAAAGCAAGGAGAAGGCTAGCAAAGGAGGAGGATATTTTAAAAAATCAAAGTTTTTTTAAACGCTTTAAGTGTTGGTTCAATGCTTCTTTATGAAATTGTTACCTTTTCGCTCCTAGGACACTAATTTTTGTTTGGGTCTAAAAAAAACAATTTGATTTTTTCCATTCGCAAAAGGTTAAAATTCAAGCTTAGACACTTACTAGATTTTGTTTTTGGCTAAAAATTGGACAAGCAATCTTCATATTTCATTTGGTGCTTAAAATGAATCAAACAATTGCTTTGGAATGATAAAATGAATGTGTGTTTTCTTTGTTTTGTGGTTACTTAAACTAAAGTCATTGAAAAGGACGTATGCGCTTCTCTTGCACTTCCAAGCTATCTTGAGAATCAAAAGGCCTTTTTGGTGATTTTGGCATAAGATAAAGTGATCACCTCCACACTTCGATTTGGGCTTAAAATTGAACAAACTATTGTGCGAGTGTGAGTGGGGGGAATTTTCATGTATATTCTCTCTCTTTGCTGCTATCAAAGATTGATCGAGTTATGAATTTTGTTCTTCATTTGCTTTTTTTTTTATCTTATAGGGCCTGCCTTGTGGGAAAAAGTAATCACCCAAGGGAATGGCTCAACTGGTAACACTCTGAACCCGAGAGTATTTCTAGCCAAGATATAAATGTGGATATTGGAAGAAACACAAATATCACGTGGTTGACTCCGATAAGATGGATCCGAAAGGGGACTCTTGCCACGTTGGGTCAACTCCTATGAATGGAAATTCTGAACTAGAACCCTTGTTTTGTAGTGGCCTATTTATCCATTGAGCGAGTTTATCAAAGTGGTGCATTGGAACTTAGATTCCAAGAAGTTTCTTGCCATGTCTGATCTTGATTGAAATATAGAGGTTAGGATTTCATCATACCTTTATATTTTTCCTTGGTTGCATGTAAAATCATCTCTTCTATGAAGGGAATGAGGCAAGCCCACTAAGGAAAATGTACCCATTAAGCTAGGATGTTGCATTTCTTGTGAGTCAGTTTGAAAATATATTGCTTGCTTGAAAACAAATAAAAAAACAAACACTTAACTTCATCAAAATTTCAAAACCTTTTGAAGACAAATATCATTGACTCAATCCATATGTTATTGCTTTCCCTTGGGACTTATGTCCTTAGAGGTTTCTAAGCATTGGATTATAGTTCAATTTGTCTTCTTGAGTAAACAATAGGAAAACCCTTGCCTTAAGTTCATTAAATTTCCACATAAACTATCTTGTGGGGTTTAAAGAAATTGAGACATTGGACATCTTAGTTTGAAACTTTAATCAAAGATATTGTTTTTGGTAAAATAAAGCCATTAAGCAAATCTAAACAAAATGAACATTCATATGTGTTGAAGACTCACAAATCGCAAAGTAAAAATAATTAGAAATCCGAAAATGAATGTTCAAATGAAATCATTTCTTGGTTACAAAGGTCTTTAGGAAGCATTTGCATGCTCTTCAATGCCTAGGTCTAGGAAAACAAAGTGGTATTTTTAGGTTCATCTAGGGATCAAAACATATCAAAACTTTTCATCCATCCTCCAAAACAACATCATCTCATAAATCATCTTTTGAAAAACCTTGAAATTATCCTTGAAGTGCTAGGCTTTATGAAAAAATCAAGCAAACACCAAAATCATTGAGACCAAGTCCTTGAAACATTTATCAAAACACTTTTGGCTAGGCATGTGTAGATGCATCCTTTTGCATATACTTAGTCAAAGTTATCAAAATCATCTTGTCTAACTTAGTGTATGTGGATGAATCCTTCTTCATATACTTATTGAAACTATCATTTTATTTGGATAGGTGTGGATAGATTCATCGTTCTCTTCACACATATCCAAAATCATCATCCTTTGAACAAAACTATCCCTTAGATCATTATCAAACATCTTAGGGTCCTTTTGTTCAAAATCCAAAACAAAATCACAATAGAAGTCAAGGACAAAATCCCAAATCTGAAATCCAATCAAATTCAAGTCCTAAAGCCTAGTGCCTCATTCAAGATTTATCAAAATCCAAAACATTCATCATCATATCATCACCTTTGATCCCCAAAAAGCATCCTAAGACTTTCACTTTGGGACATAAAATAGAGATTAATCCAAAGAGTCAAGAGATTCATCTCCCATATTCATGAATGTTGATCCCCATTTTATGGTTCTAACTAGATCTCAATACAAGAAGAATATGGAAGCCAACAAAGAAACACCCACTTCAAGTGATCTTAGCCAAACCACTCCTGAAATGAATCCCATTGGGGATGGAAATCTCACAATTAGCCTTCCAACATCATCGCAAAACCCACAAGAGAAAACCCAAGGGGAGCATCTTACCTTTGGAATGTCTCACGAACAAATAGCTAAAATGCTCCAAAATTCGGACAACCATAGAATCATCAACATCATGATGAGACTTAACCCTTCGTTATACATGCTTGAACTAGCAAAACAAGGGGCCAAGTTTCCTTCATATTTTGATGTGAGCACCATAGTAGAGACATCTTTTCCACCAATCTCATCCACCATCCCCATTTCATCTACACCCCCATCTCAAAACATCATGGAGAATATCTCACAAATCACAACATCATTTTCTCCAACTCAACCCAATGTTAACAAGGGAAACACATTGCTCAATGCTCTTCAAACACATCCCCTTGTTAATAATCAAAACTTGGATGTAAACACCACATTGGAACAAAAAATCCCCCATAATCCATTACAAAAAAATGTTCCTCTCACTTTACATTATGACCCATCATTAACATCTTTTCACAGGGCACCTCAAATCCCCCTCCTCACAAATTCACAAGAGGAGGGAGACATGTTCGGACTAGGGGGAATTTTCAACACCACAACACTCTTGCAAGGAATCACCCCCCTTACATTTCCACCTCTCCCACCATCACCACTGTCATCTACACCACTCCTTGGTTTAGGGCTTCCCCCTCTACTGAGTATCAATAAAAACAACATCCCAACCATCAATCAAAACATTTTTCCAAATGCTTAAAACTTATTTTTGACATCACAACAACAAATGACAAACACACAAGCAATGGAAACATCATCAAACACCCCCACAACATTACAAGCATGGTCTCTTAAGGGCCAATCACATCAACAACACCATCCACCAATCACGTAATCAACACGACAACACCATCCACCAACCAAATAATCAACACAACATCGTCATATACCACCATACCAAACCCACCACCACCAACGTTCACCACATCAAACCAATTCGATGTAGCATTGCAAGCTGCTTTCCAAAGAGGCTATCAACAAGTGCAAAAACAAAAAGCCATGCAACAAGCCACTCAAGCTGCACAAGCTGCCAAAGTTGCACAAACTGCAATACAAGCACAACAAGCACAACAAGCTCAAGCATTATTACAACAACAACAACAACAAGCCACTTAAGCTACCCAAGCCGCACAAGAATTGCAAGCACAAAGGGTCGCTCAAGCACAACTTTTATTGCAGCAACAAGCAACACAAGCGCAAGCTCAAGCACAAGCACATCAAGCGCAAGCTCAAGCACAACTTCTTGCACAAGTAGTGCAAATGCAAGCATATAGGCAAGCACTAAAGTAATACCAAGAGTAGCAAGAAGCAACAAAATTGGCAGCCCAACAACAAGCATTGTGGGAACAACAACAAGCAGAACAAGCATTGTTAGAACAACAACAAGTGCAACAGCAAGCACAACAACAAGCATTGTTGGAACAACAACAAAGAAAAATCCTAGCACAACAACAACAAGAGCAACAACAAGCATTGTTCATCCAAAAGCAAGTAGAAGCCTACTTTGCCCGCCACAACATATCGATACCATTGAACAATGCACCAACCAACCCATCCATCCAAACCATGATTGCAACACCTCAAAACACATTCATCCCACCCCCCAATCCCTAGAATGATGTGATGACACAACTCAGGTTGCTCTTGCAACAAGTGTTTGACCTTCAATCAGGGTGGACAACCAAAATGCAAAGCAACTTGTCTCCCTATCCATTTGATAGGATCTTAGAAATGAAACCATTCCCTAAGGGATTTTAAATCCCCAAATTTGACAAATATCAAGGGATAGGAAACCCTGAAGATCACATCAGGGAATTCTAGGTTCATTGCATGGAAGTCGCATATGATGATACGTATTTGATGCGGTTATTTCCTAGAAGCTTGGCAGGTCCCGCTATAGAATGGTTCTCTCATTTACCTATAGGTATTAGAACATTCCAAGAGATTACAATTGCATTCATTAAGAACTACGCAGGTAACATTGCAATGGATGTTAGTCTCGAAGAACTATACACTCTAAAACAAGGGAAGAATGAATCTTTCGCTTCATTCCTTCAACGATGGCGATCCAAGGCCAATTAGAGCAAGTAGACCATGCCAAAAGAACAACAAGTCTGCACAATCATCACCAACCTTGAAGGTCACTTATCATTTCATCTCAAGGTTCGGGGTATCACCACATACAATCAATTGATCTCCAAGGTGCTTAGCATCGAAAGAGCCCTTGTGACTCAACCCATCAAATCAATGTCATATCACGAACCGCAAAAAAACTTCCCATCATCTAATTACAATGATAAGCCTCGTACATGGGTGAGAAACAAGAACATCACTAATGATGGTGTCATTGATGCCAAGGTGGTCATTAGTGGTCCACGTCAAAACACACCCGCATCGCAAATCCAACCACAACGCCAAAACACTCGTCACACAACATACCAACCCAATAATCCCACCATCAATAACCTCAATGACTAAAGAGGACCACCTCAATGCAAAACATACCCCAAATGAAAATACACTACTTTGGTGGAACCACTTGAGGACATCATGAAAAAGCTAATCAACGAAAAACTCATCCAAGCTCCTACATTTGAGAATTACCAAGAACCTGATGTCAAACCTCCTTGGTACAATGAGAATCAACTATGTGAATTTCACAAAATCAAAGGCCACACCACAAATAATTGCATGAGACTCAAGAACATCATACAAGATCTCATCGACAAAAGAATCATAAACATGGAACCACCTATAGGGAATCAGGACCTTAAAATCTACACGAATCTGATGCCAAATCATGGCAACAAAGGGAATAACAAGGATAAAGGAAAAGGAAGTGTAAATAATGTATACGAAAGGTTGTTTCCAACCTCAATGAAAACTACATGGTCATCACCATTAAAGGCGCCCATGCCGAAGATTGTGGAGTCACCACAAGAGGCAGAAAAGTCACCATCGCAGGATCATCCTAGCACAATAGAGTCCCTACATCAAGAGCCATTCCATATAGCTATAATGTTGTAGACCAACTCAAAAGAAAACCAACACACATCTCCATCATGGAGTTGTTAAAAATATCATCAACGCATAAAAGGATCCTTGAGGAAGCATTAGCCTCATCCACTGTCCTTGCAGACCTCGATGCGGAACAATTCCAAGCTATGGTTAGAAACATCATAACACCTAATCTCCTTACATTTTCTAACCAAGATTTTCTTACCCAACCATCTCACAACCGCACACTTGGAAGTCATTGTAAACAAAAGGAAAATCAAAAGGGTCTTGGTGGATGGAGGTGCAGGTTTGAACATCTATTCTCTTAGCCTCATCAAGCAGTTGAAAATATCAGAAGATTTTGTTGACAAAGGCAAGGGCATCACAATTAGAGCATATGATGACCAAGAAAGAGTGTCTCAAGGCACAATTAAGCTCCCTATCCAAGTAGGGCCAACACTCATGGAAACCACATGTTAGTTCTTGGACCTCAAATTGCCATACAATATCCTCCTGGGATGCCCATGGATTCATGCGATGAAAGTCGTAGCATCAACCTTCCACCAATGTGTGAAATTCACACATAATGGACAAGAGGTTACCATCCATGGAGATCCTGAGTAGTTTTCATACTGCAAGAAACTTGAAGCCAAATATTACAAAATCCCCCAAGTGCTGAAAAATGATGAGGACCCATCCACATCATACATCAATCCCGCCACTCTCATGTCCACTTCTGCGATAGAGACACCCACCATTCCCACCATATCTGATATCAAGCTCATCATCCAAAAGGACAGTTGTGGAAGTTATAGGCTCCCTAACAATTCTTTTGTGATAGGAGAGTTACCACAATCTCCAAGATCACAGGGACACTCACGAGAAAATCAAGCTTCTACATCACAAACAAATCCTAAGGACTATCTTGAATTCACAAGCTGGGGAGACCTTGGTCAAGAGGTTATTGAGGAAAATCCATCCCACATGTTGTATCGAGATGAAAGACTGACACCTGAATTACCAATGGATGAGACAAGCAAGGGCCTACAAATGATGCTTACAATGGGTTATGATAGAAACCAAAGATTGGGGAAAAATAACAATGGGCTCTTAATACCAATCATGCCTGAGACGCGACCTATAACAAATCTTGGTCTTGGATGTGCCACTCCGAGAATAACCATACGTGGCTGAAGTCCTCTAGTTAGAATAGTTCACATCTCTCCTCAGCCAGTAATAGTACAACTACACTCCCAATAGTCATAGGTAGAGACACACATAATTTTATAACTGAGCCCTACATTAGTAGCGATGATGAAGATACCTTATCCAACCTACCTAGGTTATTCGAAGATACCACCCTATGTATGATTAGTACCATATCCTTTGAACCAGATAGTCAAAATCACGAGATCTGCTTAGTCTACCCCCAACTGATCGACTATGACCAATGAGGACCACCAAATCTTGATACATTCAAAAATGATGAAGCTCTCTCAGAATTCATGGGGTTGAGGGATAACATTCTAGATGGAGATCACAAGGTAGGATTAATAATGGATTTGGACACACACACCTATTACAGGAAAATGATTGAATCCTTCAAACACAAAAGTGAGAAACTAAGAATCATATCCAAGTCCTTGAGTGAAAACCACACTGTGGCACTCTCTGACAAGAAAATAGTAAAAAGAAAGGATGCATCCAATGGTGAAAACCTCTTTGAGGTGCCTGAGGATGAAGGATTCAATCCTCCCCTAAGAGCTATTCATCAAGAGAAGTCAACAGTCTTGGCGAAAAAATGCAACCCAATCAACCTAGGAACAGAGGAGACCCTGCATATCACATTCTATGTGGAATCACTATTATCAGAAGAGCAAGAACTCCTAGCAGCATTCCTAAAGTAAAGACAAATAAACTTCACATGGAGTTATGCTGATATGATAGGACTTGATCCAAATACTATGGTCCACCACCTAGCAGTGTATCCATATGCAAAACCTATCAGATAGAAGCTTCACAAAATGCATCCTCAAATCGCTTTGCTAGTCGAAATGGATCTCAAAAAGCTATTAGATGCTGGATTCATCCAACCAATTGAATATCTAGAATGGGTATCAAACTTGGTACCTATTTCAAAACCTGATGGAGCTATCAGAATCTGTATAGATTTTAGAGATTTGAACAAAGCATGTCCTAAGGATGACTTTCCACTTCCCAATATCAATATGATAGTGGACATGATAGTAGGGCATGAGATCCTATCACTAATGGATGGATTTTTAGGATACAACCAGATTATGATAGCAAAAGAAGACCAACATAAGACATCTTTTACTTGTCCATGGGGGACCTATTGTTGGAACATGATGCCATTCAGCCTCAAGAATGCAGGAGCAACATATCAATGAGCCATGACATTGATCTTCCATGACATGATTCACAAGACAATTGAAGACTATGTCAATGACATCCTAGCCAAATCAAGAAAAAGACAAGATCATATAGCAACCCTAAGTGTTATCTTTGACAGACTGGAGGAATACAAAGTTAGACTAAATCCCAAGAAGTGCATCTTTGGTGTACAATCAGGCAAATTACTAGGATACATAGTCTCCATGAGGGGTATTGAGGTGGATCCGACAAAAGTTAAAGAAATCCTCTAGATGGAAGCACCAAGGAACTTAAAGCAACTGAGAGGCCTCCAAGGTAGGCTCCAATCCATTAGAAGGTTCATAGCACAATTGGCAGACAAGCAGAACCCATATTCTCACCTACTCCACAAGGGGATAGCATACAAATGGGATACAAAATGTGAAGAGGCATTCAACAAAATAAAGGAATATCTATTGACACCACCAGTATTAATGCCACACATCCCCAAGAAGCCATTGATCTTATACATATCAGCAACAGCAGTAGCCCTTGGATCTCTCCTAGCTCAGCATGATGATAATGGAACGAAGAGGGCCATCTACTATATTAGTAGGACAATGGTGGGTCATGAGATAAATTACTCATTCATTGAGAAAGCATGTCTCGAAGTAGTGTTTGCATCCCAAAAATTTAGACATTACATGTTGGCACACAAGATCAAGCTTATTGCCAAAATTGACCCCCTTAAATATCTCTTATCAAAGGCAATGTTAACTCGCAAAATGGAAAAATGGGTCATGATATTATTAGAATATGACATCGATTATGTTGAAAGAAAAGCCATCAAGGGTCAAGTTATTGTAGACCAATTAGCAGAAGCATCTATGTATTCTGAGAATCCTCTTGTATCTGAATTTCCAGACGAATCCATCTTTAACCTCAATGTTGCCGATCACTAGAAACTATACTTCGATGGGTCATATACACAACATGGATCGAGAGCTGGTGTCTTCTTCATCACCCCGCGGGGGGACTGCATACCAAGATCTTACAAATTAGCATTTCCTTGCAGCAACAACATAGCAAAATATGAGGCTTTGACTATAGGTCTTAGAATAGCAGTGCAATGAAATATCATAGCTCTCAAGGTCTATGAAGACTCTCAGTTGATCATAAATCAGGTCAATAATGAATATCAGACAAAGGATGACAAGTTAACCCCATACAAAAAATTGGTGGAGACTCTAAAGGAATCCTTCATCGACATAACATTTGAGTAGATTCCAAGAACCAACAACAGAGCTGCTGATGCCATGGCTACAATTGGGCCTCTAGTAGAAATCCCTCACAATGTGCCGAAATACGAATATTTGATCGAGTAGCTTCTCGTTCCCACATTTGAGGTACCAGAATTGGAATATGTGTGTCAAATCGTTGGTCCTGGCAATCCTTGGTATCATGACATCTACACATATCTTCGCATAGGAGTCATACCCGCTAACCTACCATCGAGCCTAAAACAAACCTTTATAAAAAAGATATCCAGATTTGTCATCCTAGGTGATACCTTATACCGTAGAAGCATAGAGGGTACTTTACTGCATTGTCTAAATGTTGAGGAGGCATTAACCGCTCTAACCAAGGTTCATAACTGTATCTGTGGCTCACACTCGAGTGGAATAACCATAGCCAAGAAACTGTTGAGGCTAGGGTACTATTGGCCCATAATGGAGTAAGAAGCACATGATCACGCTAAAAGGTGTTTACAATGTCAGCAGCATGGGAACCTCATCCATGCTCTAGCTCAATAGCTTCACCCGATTATCACACCATGGCCCTTTTCATAGTGGGGACTCGATCTCATTGGGAAAATATCACCCACCTCATCCAATGGCCACAAATTCATTATAACTGCAACTGAGTACTTCACAAAGTGGGTGGAAGCCATACCCATGACCTATATCACTAGAAAGCAAATCTCAAAATTCAACCTGAACTATCTCATCTATTGTTATGGTGTCCCACAAGCCATTATCTTAGATAATGGGACACCCTTCAAGAACCAGGAGGTTTGCGACTTGTGCAAGAAATTTAAAATCCAACATCGCTTCTCCACCCTGTATTATCCCCAAGGCAATGGCTAAGCAGAAGCCACAAATAAAACCATCCTCAAAATCCTCAAGAAAATAGTCAATGACATAGGTTGTGACTGGCATCTGTAGCTTAATCCCGCCCTCTGGGCTTATCGAACTAGCATCTGCACACCCACTGGTGCTACCCCCTTCTCCTTGGTCTACGGATTAGAAGCTATACTCCCCATTGAGATCGATCTCCCTCCCTGAGAATATCACTGTAAAACCTTATCATGGATGAAGAATATCAGGTTTCAAGACTAAACAAGCTTGAGCTATTGGATGAGAGAAGGATTGATGCTTTGAATCATTTGCAAGTCTATCATAATAGACTCAAACAAAGCTACAACAAGAAGATCAGAAGCAAGACTTTCCAAGTTGGAGAACTGGTCTTAAAAGAAAATCAAAAGAATTTCCCAAATCCCAGCAGCAAAGGCAAGTTCAAACCCAACTGGTTAGGGCCTTTCATAGACATAGCAAGCTATAAATTAGGGGAATATCAGCTATCAACACCTGAAGGGGAACCTCTACAAGAGCCAATAAATAGCTCCCATCTCAAAAAGTTTCATGCCTAATTCTTCCAGGTATGGAACCAAAAAATTCAAAAAAAATAGAAAAAGTCTTGAAAAAATGGTTACTTGGGTGAAAACCTGGCAAACAAGCGTCTTGGTAACACAAAAAAATAAAAAAATAAAAAATCCAAAAAAAATCAGAAAAGGATAAAAAAAATTGTCCTATAGTGAAAACCACTTTGGTGGCACTTTAGGCAAGTACCTCGGTGAAAACCTAGAAAACAGGTACCGTGTGTAAGTAAGCATTTTCCATCCACTAGGATCTTTATGGCTTGATCTACATCATCCATCCATTTCACTTCCATCATCCATCGCATTTAGGTCTCCATCCATCACACATCCACTCACATCTGCACCATAGCTCGGTCTTGTGTTTGTATCATGATCCTTCCTAGTACTACTCAGCCCATCCTCAAGGTTAGTTTGTCCTGCCTTTATCGGAGTAGTCTATTGCATCACGCTAGGGGCACGTTCTCATCGGATCAGATTTGTGTATGGTCTTAAAGTCCTCAAAAATCAGAAAAAACCAAAAACATCAAAAAATCAGAAAAAATCAAAAACATCAAAAAATCAAAAAATCCAAAAACCTAAGAAAATTAGAAAATCCAAAAACATTAGAAAATCAAAAACATCAAAAAATAAAAAAATCTAAAAACACCAGAAAATCCAAAAATCCAAAAACATTCAAAACATCAAAATCCAAAATCAAGTCAAAAAATCATCAAAAGCAAAAAATAGGGTCGTCTTGTCGAACTACATCGTCTCTGAGCTTGAATGTAGGAAAGGTTGATCTTTGATCATCCCCTAAGACATTTAGGTCAGTCCTATAAGATTCCATCATAATAAATTGACATCTCATCATGTATATCGTCATTTGTAAATCGATCAAGTCGTTAGTCGAACTATGTGGTCTCTGCGTGTATAACGTAGGCAAGGCTAATATATCGATCAGCCCCTAAGGCCCCTAGGATAGGTTAGTCTCTTGGTCAAAATCTCAAAAAATCCCAAAAATATTGAAAAACTGAAAATCAAAACATTTGTAAAACTTCAAAAAATACCAAAAACAGCCTCAAAACATTGCAAAACATCAAAAACATCCAAATATTTGAAAAAATCCATCTGCCTCGTCTTGCTTGCACCCGCAATAAACACCATTCATAATAAAGTGATCATCATCTTCAACCTTTGGTTAAACAATTAGAAACAAGTCTAGCAGGTTAAAAATAAATCTCAAAAGTGTCAAGTCTCAAGTCTCAGTCAGTACATAAACAAGTTGCTCAAGTCTTTGTGTCGATAGTTCATCATCCAAACAGTCTCATATCAATCATCTAATAACATCATGTCCTAGGATGAATCCTTCCTATAAGGGGAATTATTTATCAGAAAGAACACTTTGGATAAACGAAATGATGTGCCACCATCCACTAACATGTCCTAGGATGTATCCTTCCTACAATGGGCATTATCTTTTGGCAATAAGTTTCGGTTCTTATCCTTAAAAACACATTCCCTTTTGGTTAGCAGTACTGAAGAACATCAACTTTTTTGTGTGCTTTATATTTTTCTTTTGAATTATCTTATTGCGCTTAGTCCAAGGACCTCTCAATGATATCCAAACGAAGGATTTAGAGAGATAGGAATGGGGCAATGATCATTATCTTTTGTCTGTTGTGCTTGTTGGACGTTCTTGTAAAATAACTTGGTGAATACTTTCTTTGTTAGATATGTATAGAGGATGTTTTGGATGGCTTGTTGACTATTGCACTGATTGGTTATACCTCTCCATGTTTTGGTCTGAGATGTTTAAAACTTCTAAAGTGCATCCTAGGAAGGTTTTTGTATGTTGGTGTGAACAGGAATACTCCTATCTATTTGTCAAGTCAAAGTCCATCACACTAAGTACAACACCATCTTGGTCCTTTGTACCTTGATGCATCATACTTAGGCATGTTATCAAATATAAAGTAAGTGACCCTTTTAAAATCCCAATCCTTGATAAGCAAATCATCCATCTATCATCATCATTTCTTATCATCATTTTTCATCATCATCTCTCATAATGTTGGCTTGTTGGATCCTCTTGTCATCATCTCATTTCAATACTAACACCAATTCATCACCAGTTCATCCATCATGCATCCATCATGCATTCATATCATCATCATAATATAGATCTGTTAGTCTAAGCATCTCATAAATCATCCATAGCATATCACATCATCAATCTCATCCATCTCATATCATATCATCATTTAAGTTGTTTAGGATAATATAGATTTTTTATTCTAAGCATCTTAAAATTATCTCATTTACATCATCACCCATAACCATCCATTTTGAACCTCTTTATTGCGAGATCGACTATCAAATCGAATCTTTTTGCTCAATCTCTTGAGGGGGCAATGCATTAGTGTACTTTCCGCTGGGGCATCTTTAAAATCAATTTTTTTTTAAAATTTTGATTGCGGCAACTTATTCTTTGAACCAACGCAACAAGTACATTGCTTCAAAGAGGGACAAAATGTAGACATGCAAAATTAGCATTATGCATTCATCAAGTAAATCAGGGTTCACATGCATCTGCTTATTCAATTAATTAGGTTCACTTCTATCCATTCATTAGGTAATCTCATCTCTTAAGGTCATTTATTTAAAATCAAATAAACATTATCATCAACCTTTTAATAAATCAAACATCAATTTATATCAAATCCTAAATCATATTCCATCATTTTCTGATTTAAATAAATCAAATATCAAAGTCCTAAAAGTGAAACTCACCTAATCATCATTAAACTAACATAATCAT
This sequence comes from Sequoia sempervirens, assembly GCA_007258455.2. NCBI lineage: Eukaryota > Viridiplantae > Streptophyta > Pinopsida > Cupressales > Cupressaceae > Sequoia > Sequoia sempervirens. The sequence goes on along the minus strand of VDFB02086081.1, from coordinate 97,990,793 downwards.
CATCTATTTAATCTAACCCTAATTAAATGCTAATCTCACCCACTTGTATCCTCTAGATATCTCCACTTGCACAAATAAATCAATTTTATTGATTTATTAAAAAACCCTCATTTTCCCTCAACATGACAAGTTGATTTGTCCCTCCAACATTGCATTTATTGCTGTTTTTCTTGTCCCCCTCTCAAAATTTATTGTAAAATTTGAATTCAAATTTTCCCTCTCATGGGCACTCTTCCCATATCTTGCACATCCATTGATCACTAACCACTTGACAAGTGGCCTATTCTCATTGGAGGATCTTTAGTCCCACATTCACCATCTTGGCCAATCTCTCATCAAGAAAATCTATAAAAGAAGGCCTTCATTCTCATTCATGGATCCACAAATTTTATGCAAGGTTACTCTCTTAATTTGAGAACTCATCTTGCTCATCATTTCCATTGCATTTACATCATCTTGAGCTTTGATCAAGGATTGGGAAAGGGTCACTAGCACATGTGACACCAATCCACTATGTAATAGGTAACTTGTGGTTGTTTTCATAATTCTTTTAGTTTTATTTTATCCTTTGTTGCATTTTGAAGCATTTGCAAGGTATTTCATAGGGTCATTCTTGAGGAATTTGTGAGTTACTAACCTTGTATGAAGTTTAGTTTTGCAGATTTCAAAAGTATGCACCACATTTGTAATGCTTTTAGTTTTATTTTATACTTTGTTGCATTTTGAAGCATTTGCAAGGTATTTCATAGGGTCATTCTTGAGGAATTTGTGAGTTACTAACCTTATATGAAATTTAGTTTTGCAGATTTCAAAAGTATGCACCACACTCTCTATCTCTCTCCCACTCCCTCCCTCTCTCTCTCACTGAATCCCTCTATCTCTCTCCCCTCTACCCATAACCATAAACCCTTAACCCTTAAACCCCAAACCCTTAAATCCTCTACCCTTTGCCCTCTACCCTCTACCCTCTATCTCTGTCTCAATTATCTCCCTCCTACCCCCTCTCCCTCTCTTAGGTCTCTCTCTCACTCACTCTCTCTATCTCTCTCCCCTCTACCCTTAACCCTTAAACTCTAAACCCTTAAACCCTCTACCCTCTATCTCTCTCCCAGTACTCCCTCCCTCCCTCCCTCTCTATGAAGTCTCATCCTCCTACCACCTCTCCTTATCTTAGGTCTCTCCCACTCACTCACTCCTATCTTTGTCCCCTCTACCCTTAACCCTCTACCTTCTACCGTCTACCCTCTATCTCTCTCCCACTACCTCCCTCTCTCTCTCACCGAATCCATCTATCTCTCTCCCCTCTACCCATAACCCTAAACCCTAAACCCTTAACCCTTAAACCCTCTACCCTCTGCCCTCTCTCTCTCTCTCAAGTCTCTCCCTCCAGCCCCCTCTCCCTCTCTTAGGTCTCTCTCTCTCTCCTCACTCCCTCTATCTATCTCCCCTTAACCCTAAACCCTAAACCCTAGACCCTTAACCCTTAAAGCTTCTACTCTCTACCCTTAACCATCCCTTCATTTATCTCTCCCCCACTCCCTCCCCCCCTTTCTCTCTATTTCTCTATACCACTCCCTCCTTGAGGTCTCTCTCTCTCACTCACTCACTCACTCTATCTCAAGTCTCTCCCTCCTACCCCTTCTCCCTCTCTCAGGTCTTTCTCTCATTCACTCATTACCTCTATCTCTCTCCCCTCCACCCTTAACCCTAAACCCTTAAACCATTTACCCTCTACCCTTAACCCTCCCTCCCTCTATCTCTCTCCCACTCCCTCCCTCTCTCTCTCTCAAGTATCTTCGATATCCTATCCCCTCTCCCTCTCTTAGGTGTCTCTCTTACTCACTGACTCCCTCTATCTATCTCCCCTTAACCCTAAACCCTAAACCCTTAACCCTTAAACCCTCTAACCTCTACCCTTAATCCTCCCTTCCTTTATCTCTCTCCCACTCCCTCCCTATCTCTCTCTCAAGTCTCTCCCTCCTACCCCCTCAACCATAAACCCTTAAACCTTCTATCCTCTACCCTCAACACTCTTCCCCTCTCCCTTTCTTCCCCTCTCCCTTCCCCTTCATAATTTTTTCTCTGTATATCTCTCTTTCCCTTTCCCCCTCTCTCTCTCATTTTACCTCTCCCTTTCCCCCTCTCTCTCTTTCATTTTCCCTCTCCCTTTCTGCCTCTCTCTTCCCTTTCCCCCTCCTAATTGTCTCTCTCCCCCCCTCTCTCTCTCTCCCTTTCCCTCTCTCTCCCTCTCTCTCTCTCTTTCCCACCGTCCACCTCCTAATTACTCTTGGGTATATGTGTACAAAAATTAGATATCTGATTTATAGCACCAAAATATTACATTTTAAAATGTTTTTCAAATTAGATATTAGACACAAATTGGATATCCAAAACAAATTGGATATCCAAAACAAATCGGATATCCGATTTGTAGTACTTTGGCTTGGGCATTGATATGGAGCAATGTATTGACACCCAACCTAAAAAAAAATCAACTTTGGATTTTTGAGTTTTTTGGCAATTTCAAAATGGTACTTTTTTCATGTTGCCACTTTTTGGCCCATCGTGATCCTGCACATACTGAGGTCTAAATCAGGTAGTTGTTATTGCTAAGGTGGATCACTCCTTTCTTCGAAGGCCATACACTTATGATTGGGTCAAGTGTTCTTTTCCTTAGAAAATTCCTATTTCCTTTTTGATAGGTTAATTATGATTTGATTATATGGGTTATGAAGCACTTATTTCAAACCAATATCTTTATGAATGAAGTATATTGGCATAAAATTAATTATGATTTGTATTCCAATGTAAAAACTACAAAGAATAGAAACAATTCTTTCAACACATAAACTATTATGTGGTAGTCAATTAAAATGAAAAAGCTTACTCTATATTAGTTAGGATACACAACTAAGAAAATGATCTAAAGTGACTTATTTATCCTAGAGGAACTAAGTATATAGTATACAAAGAAAACCAACAAACCCACAACTACCCCTATTTTGAAGGAGTTTAGTTTTCTCCCATTCCCGATCTCGCTAATATTGTCTAATTATTTTAAAGAGATGAAGGGTCATAACACAACTTTATTCAACCCAATAAATAGCTTGGTTAATGAAACTTGACAAAAGAAACAAAAAAATTGCTACATGTTTCATTTCATGTTGAATGAAGAGTGGTGACAATAATCTACTTATAGTTTAATAAAACATTATTTTTATAAGAAGGCTTGACATTAGAAAAATAAGTGTTACTTATAGTTTAATAAAATACTATTATAGTTTTACCAACATATACTATTGTATGATTGCATGGCTTCTTAGTTAATATATGGGGAGATAGAGATAGATGGGGATAGAAAGAGAGAGAGATAGAGATATATGGGAAGAGAAAGAGAGACGGAGATATATGGGAATATAAAGGACGAGAGGTGGAGATAGAGAGTCGATGGATAGGGAGGATAGGGAGGGAGAGATGGTGAGAGATAGAGGGCGAGGGAGAGAAAGGGATATAGATAGAAAGAGATATAGAGAGGAGTGAGAGGGAGATAAAAGGAGAAATAGAGATAGAGATATAGAGTAGGAGAGATGGAGGGAGAGATGGAGTGAATGAGAGAAAGGGGGGAGAGGGAAATATATCTATATAGATAGAGGGGGGAAGAGGGAGTGACATAGATAGTGGGAGATATAGAGATATAGAGAGCGGCAGGGAGAGATATATCAATCACCCTCTTTATATCTCTATCTATTCATCCTTATCTCTTTATCTCTCTACCTCTCTCTATCTCTTTGTCTCCATTTCTATTTGTATGTTTTTCATTATCTCCCTCTCTATATTTTCTTCCCTATGTTTATCTTTGTCTCCTTAAGTGTGCAAGGGGTACATTGAAGAGGTCTTAAAGGAGAATTATTGTATCTTTAATCAAATGGCATGCTACCTTGAGCATAACCCCCCAAGGACACATGCCATCCTTGGATTGTTGACATGAAACAACCAATCAAAATTTAGTTTGTCTCTCTCATATTAATATATATTACTATTATATTAAATATATATTATATTAATTATATAAATTGTATGATATAAAAACATACTTATTATTAATTATTAATTATAATAATTTTATGCATATTTAATAATTTTGTTAAAGAATATAATATATAATTATAATAATTTGAATAATTAGATTATTTATTATGTAAAATATAGCTAATATATACTTAACGATATTGTAGAATATTAAAACCTAGCTAAATGGTGCCAAAAGTTTCAATTTAATTAACATACTGTAAAACCTAACGAAACCAGGCTGTAGCTGGTTAAATTGGAGAAGTAAAAGGTCAATACCAGTGTTGAGGAAGAGTTTGGAGTAGTGAAAATAAGGTCAATGCCAGGACCGAAGAAGAGTTTGGAGTTAAAACAAGGTCAATACCAGCATCGAGGAAGAGTTTGTAGGAGTGAAAACAAGGTCAATATCAGCACCGAGGAAGAGTTTGGAGGAGTGAAAACAAGGTCAATACCAGTGTCGAGGACAAGGTTAAGGGCACTGAGGGAAAATGGATGACAAAGGGGCAATGAGTATTGTAAGTTTGGCACCCCCATTCTCTTTAACCTTCAATTTTCATGCCTAGTTTCCAAAGATCTTCTCGTACATTGGCACCCACATTCTCGTAAAATGGTATAAGATAAGACAAAAAAAATAAAATAGCTTAGTCTTTCACATTTTTATCGACCAGCCTCAGGTCTTGGCAAAACTCTAATAATCTACCCACATCTTGGTTGAGTTCTAGGATTTCATCACACATAGCCTTCATCGCATGAGTCTGAAGCAATTGTAGACTTAGCCCAAGTATATGCTAGGCTAAGGTAGATCTAATGAATGGAAATAGAGGCATACAATTCTTCTTTAATACCTCCATGAAAAACATATGTAAGGTGTTGGTTGTTTTTATGGTAATCAGGTTGATCTTCTAATCTACCTATAGAATTTCCAATTCTAATAAAGGGAAGCTCGAAGGACCTGGACCAACTGATGAGGATTTGAAAGACCTCCTACACTTTGGGCTCTGCAAGACTCAGGAGGGTGATCCCTTAATGCATTTACAACCTCTGCACCATCATCATAAAAAACATTAACAACAATAGATAATCTCATTTAATAGCTCAACATAATAGGATAATACTGAATAGAATTGGTTGTTTATCAATAATATCAACTATTTGGAGCATGAGATAACTACAACAACATTTCACAGTATAAGATAGTCATTTATTTGCAATTTGTAGAAAGCTCTAGGTAAAGGAAAACAAATATTGAACCATACAAATAATTACAACTTATATTAGTGCCATATATCCATTGGAGGAGTCAAATTTATAAGCATCTAAGGGTTTATGAAAGATTTAACACATAACCTATAAGATCCTTGATAACATTGCTTTACAATCTCATCAATATGTATTTTAACCCAATACTACTTATCAAATCCTTATACAGAACATATCCACCTACAATCCCATTCAAGCATTTTAATTAATTCCTTGAATTAAAGCTAAAACAAGAATCATACACACCACAATAGTGAGATGAATGAAACAACCCTTGATCATTTTATTCAAAATTCAGATATGCTTGTACAATGGAGAGACATGAGTTCAAATTAATTATATCAATTCAAATGCCAGTACTGTCATAAAACATCAAATCCCCATGAATTCAAAACCTACTACAAAATGACTCAAAACCTAAATTGCATTTTCCATAAAACCATCAGACTTTACAATTTTCTTTGCAACTTCATCTAGACTCGACCAAAAATATCTAACTTTCTAACCTGTACTTCTGGCCTTGAAATCATTCTTATAGAAAAAGAAGGAGAAAAACAGCATTGGGCTAGAAATCATACGTGTCACTAGCCAATTGGACCGCCTTGTGATATTCCAAAAATTTGTTACAACAACAATCTCCCTAGAGAATATTCTTGTTCATCGTGCCTGCTAAGAATGGTTGATGTAGCAATAAAAAACTTCAAGAATTTTGTTCCTAGATTATCACCAAAAAACAAAACTGGAATATGTTGTAACTACAATAGCTGATTTGTCAACCATTAGCAGCCTACTGCTTTTCACTCTTCCTTAGTTAAATATACATTTACCCATTCCTAGTACTCTTCATCAGTTGGCCAATCAAAATTGATAACCTCATTCACCTTGACATTATAAGGTTTATACTTAACTGCCACCTGATTTGCTTCTCTTTCAAAAGACTCCAAGAATGAGCTGGTGCTAATGATTTTGTCCATACAGCTCACCAACAAATCATAATCCGAGTTACCCTATTTTTGAGGGTTTTGCAGTCCAAACATGATATAAAGGGGCTCTTACGCTTTTTGTGATTATTGTAGCTTGTGTAATAAGCCCCATGAATACTGTTGTAATTGTAAGATGCATGAATAGGGTGTAGGATGAGAAATAAAGAAGGTATAACTATTGTCCTCAATAGTTTTGTGAAGAAAAGCATGTGAAATGAGAGGTTCAAGCCTATGTTTCAACAAAATATATGTGGGAGATCCGATTTTATGAATTTTTATCCATGTACAGACCTAATGGGTTGTTTCTAAATATTGAATATAAATGATATACATACACACACACACACATGTATATATATGTATGTATGTATGTATGTATGTATGTATGTATGTATGTATATGTATTTTTAAATGTAAATGTAAATGTAATTACTGTATGCTCTCCTAGAACAATAAATTCAACATATCATTAAAGAAATCTATATCTATGTATATAAATATGTATTTCTAAATGCAAGTGTAAATGCAAAGAGCATATGGTTTTGTAGTGTTATAGATACAACATATCCATAAATTAATGTAATTGAAATTCTAAAGTCTTCAACACATATAATATGAAATCGATCAAACTATTAAACTACATGAGAAATAAATGAAAACAAGTAAATGCATATGTATGTGTATTTGTAAATGTAAGTGTAAAATAAATAAGAATAATGAAAATTATAAAAGAATACAAGGAAAGGTCTCCTGCCTTCTTGGTAGTGATAACCTCCTCCACACACAACCCTTAAAAATTATGAATAGAGGAATATAATCCTTGAAGAACTCAAATTTTATTCTCTCCTACCTGATGCAATTAGTCATTTTATCCTTACAAACATTTATAGTGACTACTAAAGGCACATAGACCAATTCTTCATAATAGAAGAATTTGATCATACTTTTCCAATGATGGAATTATGAGAAAAGCTTAGATTAAATGAATAATTCCTAGCTAATTTCTTTAAATAATGTCCAACCGTATAAGAGAAGACTGCTACTATGTGTACCTGGATACCATGGAGAAATGATCTTTGGGCTCTTTCATCAATCATCCTACCTTAAAACATACCAAAAGTCTCCTAGCAATTAGACATATGAAGATTTAGGATGACTTAAAAAAAATTATTTTCAAAGCATAAACTTATGATGACTTAACCAGGCCTAGTACACACTCCCTCCCCATTAACCACATAGACATATGGAAATTAAATGTAAATTTTCCACTATTTTTAGTCATGTAGGTGTCCAATAAACCACTTGGTGGTGTTTGCCTTCAAGTTTATTTACTTGAATGAAGCGAAAAAGTCCTTTGATTACAATTAGAGAATACATTTGAGGCCTTGGTTGTGTAACTGGTGGACCATAGTCACATTTAACGCTTGTTACAATGTTTGGAATTTAAAATTTTAAGTAGATTTTATTTGTGATGGACACATGTGGACGATAGTAACAATAAATTGCAATCTATCAAGACTTGATTACCTTATAACCTGTGAAATTCTAGCAATGAAATGATAGATTAATCATAATGTCACCTTAGGATCACATCACCATGAAATAACTTCATCCAACATCCTTATGAGTGCAGGTACCACCAAATAGATATTTTTTAGATCTTTCTTCCTTGAGTGAGGGAAATTTAGGAAGAGAGGAGGAAAGTGAGACATGTAGTATGTCTAAAAGAGGGAGATTAACTAGAGGTCAAAATATTAGAAGAAAATTCTGTAAATGCATGGAATTTTTTCTTGTTAAAGGGGGGTCATGTTTTTATGATGATGAGAGCATAGGAGATGCCGAGGTGACCTTGAGGTACAAACATCTATGGAAACAATGGGTACCCAAGGAACTTCCTCCAATAAATGCTAATTTTTGTGTCAATGAAAGGATATATCGCATAACACCATCGTCAGTACATGGTTTGGGCCTATTTTGCATGGATGACATAAAGGTCTATTATGAAAAAGTTACTAAATTGATGGAGTATGTCAGACCATGTTATAGTTACAAGGATTGGATGCAACTAGTTTGATATACATGAAGTATGCATAGGTATGCACTGTCAGCAAATTATATACAACTTAAAGATAAGGATCAAAATAAAGGAGTGGCTATGTACATTTATGGAAGGCCAAAAGCATCAAGAAATATTGCAGGGTTTATAAATAGTACATGACCTGGGTCACCAAATAAGCAACCCAATTTTTGAGGCGTGCGAGGGAAACCGTGTATTCATATGTACGATAAAATCAATAATTGTAGGTGAAGAGTTGCTAATCAATTACAATTTGAATCGATTAGTTACAAACATAGTTACTATGGGGGTGGTACATACTATGAACCATTTTACCCAACCTCCAATTAATGACTCCAATATACCATTTTATTCTTATGTTTTTTTCGTAAGTTTATTGGTTTCATTTCGGTAATGTTTTTTTATATTTAATTTTTGTCACAGTGAGACATTGATCGTATGAAGAAGGCTCTGGCCCAAAGTACAGATCACAATTTATCTTCAGGTGCTTCTACTCGACTGGTTTTACCTCATTGTAACTGTACAAATTAGATACAATAATTTTTTTTTATTATTATGTTGCTTTCATAAGTTTATTGGGTTAATTTCGATAATGTTTTTAATATTCTTGTTGTAGTCGACTGATCAAGGAAAGGCACCAGTAGTAGATGAGAGCATCCATAGGGAGGTGCAGTCAATATTATGTGATGATGATATTGCTTATTCAACAAACCCTCTCAATATGATAAGGAAGACCCAAAAAAAATGCAATGAAGAAATCCTTAAGTTGTTATTCATAGTGCCTCAAATAGATGAGATAAGAGAGAGGGTTAAAATACTGACTAAGAGATCAAAAAAATTGTAGGTAAGTTGTCATGAGGTCTTTAATTATAACATAAGTTCATTCATGGTTTTATATTTTGTACTCTTTTATGCCATGAACTAAAATATATGTTTTTTTACAAGATTTTTTGCATCCTCATGATGCTTCTGGCCATGATCAGGGTACTGCAAGTGCTTCCCAAGGAGTAGGGGTTGGTACAAGTGTCCATCTTGATCTTCCTACACATACATCACATCATTTGACCCCATCATCTATTCGTATATTGTCATCTAAAATGTCAGCAACACATACCATGCAAGCATTCATTAGTGCACCCTCTGGTAGTGAACACATGCTAGAACATGCGTCAGGACATGTACCTGGGGATGCATAGGCCACTAGTACTGGTGATATTTTAGTAGCATTTCTTGGATCTTCCCGTATTACTAGTACAGGAACATTTCCGGTCACATTTTTGGTGACCAAGGATTTTGTTCTGATAAATATAAAGAAGGTCCCAATTATTTTAAAATGTTTTAATCATTATTATATATAATCCAATTGAAATTTACTTATTGATGGCTCTTTTTAGACTATTGATCCCATGATCATTTTGTAGGAAATGATGTTTTTTATAAACATCTAAGTGATATTACATTGGAGCTCTTCGGGCCCACCATACGTACATGGTGGAATGCCCAAAATCAAGATTTAAAAGATGAGCTCATTAACTGTTTAGTTGTGCTCTTTGGTGATAAAAAATTCAACCGAACCAAGGTCCTTAAGAAAGCTAGTACCTATCTAAATTATGTGAGGGACCAATATAGGTCACATTTAGAGAAGAACAAAATGTACAAGTGTCCCCCCATGATTCCAGAGAGGGAGTGGAAGGACCTGGTATCAGATGGAAAGGAGAGGGCTAAAAAGAAAAAAGGAAAGACACCACCAGGCTAAGGAAGGTATGTGATACTATCAACAATGTAATTATATATTGATTACTCTTTCTTTTTACATAATCTAACGTATTTCAAACTTTTCATAGGCTTCCCGACACATCGAAGGAAACAAAGGAAAGACTAGAAAAACAAGGACAACATAAACTTGGCTCTAGTGGTTATATGAAATTAGCTGTATGAATTCTAAGTATCAATAAATGAAATATTGTATCCAAATAATAAATTGAAAACAATTTTTGTTTTATCACACAATAGAAGCAAAATTCATGATCTTATGAAAAAATGTAGGGCTCTGAATTCAACAAAGTTCCCACAGAAGATGACCTAAATATTGCCTTCTAGCAAGGCAATGGAGCTATGGCTAAACTCCTAGGAGTCTTGACTGGGAAAACACAATCTTCCACTACATCTGACACATAAGTAAATAAACTCAATAAAGTTTATTTTAAATTGAATACTTGTGCAATCTATTCAATATTAATTTCCACCATAAAGTAATTACATGCCTATTTGTTTCAAACATTCAAGGAATGATAATACTCCACATGACATTGGAATACAGCTTGGTGAGGGTGGAGCACAACCTACAGATGAAGGTCATGGTATGCATCCTGATACTTTAGAGCATATAGAGCGTGATCAACATGTTGAGCATGATCAGTCTAGAGAAGATTAGGAACATGATGTGTCCCCATTAGGTAAAGAGGAATACTCTAAAGTTCTTTTAAACATATTTAATTGCAATTGGTGTATTAATTAATGTAACCTTTTGTGTTTCAACTTTAGAGCATGTAGAGCATGATCAATGTGTTGAGCATGATCAGGCTAGAGAAGATCAAGAACATGATGTGGCCCCATCAGGTAAAGAGGACCACTCTCATGTTCTCTTAAACATATTTAATTTCAATTGGTGTATTAATTAATGTAACCTTTCATGTTTCAACTACAGATCAAGATTTAGAGGGTGTTCAGCATGTTGAGCATGAGTTTATAACAGAAGTTCAGGAACATGATGTGGACCCATCAGGTAAAGAGAACCACTTTAATGTTCTTTTAATTAATGAAATACTTGTACCAATAATAATAAAACATATTAGTTTAACATTTCTTTGTTATTGTAGCAGACCCCCCTTGCAGGAGCATCCATGTCATGAGCACATAACTAGGCATACATTAAGATCACGAGCAGAGGGTAGAACAACTAAAGGGGGGAAAAATGATTTAGAAAATGATACTCCACCTCATATTGTTTTAGCTTTAAAAAAGAAACAAAAAAAAAGTGATTGTAATCATATCATGACAACCATATTTTTGATAATATGTAAAAACTAAAAGAAAGAATATTATATGTTAATGAATGAATGTGAATATGTTAATTAATGAATGTTATATGTTAATGAATGAATGTTATATGTTATTAATGGATGAATGAATGCTATATGTTATTAATTGATGAATGAATGAATGTTATATGTTATTAATGGATGAATGAATGAATGCTATATGTTATTAATGGATGAATGAATGATTAATGTTATATGATTGGGTATGGGGAATTGAGAGTGATGTGAGGAGGGGGAGGTTCCAAATGAGCTTCCACCATCATGTGGTTAGCCCTATTAAGTAGAGAATATTAAACTATTCTCAAAACAAAGATAAGCTCAATAAGGTAATGCACTTTTCAATATAAGAAATGAATCGTTTCAAGCATCAAACCAATATGCAAATATGAAAGAAAGTGTTGAATTTTCACTATGGTGGCAAAAAAATGATTCTTTATACCCTGAATCCATGCTTTGCATCATAATTTGAAGTTGTTTCCATCCCAATGTTCTGAGCTTAGTTTGTTTGTATGGCTTTGTATGAATACCACATTGTATTGTGTGTGGATTTGGTTTCAAAGCTCTGTTTCTTCTATTTTTAGTGGTGACATAACTTTAAAATGTGAATTTTGTGCATAATAGGTTAGTGGAAAAATTGACAGCTCGAAAGGGTTTAGAGGCTCGATTGAGATAGATACACAGATATTTGGATCTTGTTATTGATGGGAGGCTTCCACTTAACCATGAAATCTTGTACCATCTGCAGGTATGTAAAAGTTTCTCTACTTACATTCATTCTTGATCATAAATGTTGTAAATGATATTAATGTTTCAAACCTAAGATTCGTTTCAATGTTATAATGATCAAAATGTTATACTTTGATATACATTCAAGCATTCTCTTTCCCCCTACCTTTGCTCTCTCCCCCCTCCTTTTAAGATTTTTCTTTGACATAAAAGATTCACATTTCTGTCTCATTTACACAAATTTATCTGAAGCGCTAGGAGTGAATAAAGATATGTAAAAGATGATGGATTATGCCTAAACAACAACTTTCCATCTTATAGCTAATTAAATCCTTAATATTTGAATAGTTTAGAGCTTGAATAATGATTGTATATGCATGTGTAGCAATAAGGAAGCCTATGTGAATATTGTAATTTAATACATCACTTTGGTATTTTTCCTTAAGCAGTGAAATGATATTTTGAGTAATACAAACCTACACACACATTGATATTTTTTGGCATTGCATTGAGGAATTTTTTTTCTCTTATACCTACCCTCGGCTAGACATGGAGGTATATAATATTGGTTTCTGGGTTTATTCTGTAAGTGGTTAATTTCACAGAGGAAGACTAAAATCTTCTTAATGTCCCGTGTCAGGTGTGAAAGCATATGAATCACTTGCTGAAGGCACCATTTTGTATTCATCCAAAAACTAGTTTGTTCTTTTTTTTTATGTTTATTGCATGTGTTTTTTTAGGCTCTAGAGATGTAGCTCAGCTCTTTCCTTTTCACTTTTCATCTATTTTGATGATTACAGTAGATTGTCCTCATAATTTTTCATGTAGATCTGTTTGTAACCTTATTTTCTACCAATCAATTTGCAAACCATTCACATATTAAGGACCATTTCAGTAACTTGTAGTCATCCATTACTTCATATGTTGCATGTTGTGTTTGTGTGCCAATAAATCCTGATGATTGAGAGAACTTTAATCCTACAAGTGTACCCAATATTTCTCAAGTAAAAGTATTACCTTATTTTATAGTACTTTTAATGGTTAATTAAAGGTGCTTCTTTAGATTTGAGATAGTTAAACCCTGGATTAAAATATGGTATTAGATGGGCAGTATAATGATAAAACTGAGGTCCATTGAACACAAATTATGAACATAATTTACTTGACTATGAATAGTGTTACAATTATAATTATTTCTCCTTTACCTACCTTTGCATTAATGAAAAAGATAGCAGATACTGGAAGTTCATTACATGTCTCATGTATGTGTTAGTATTTTAATTTTGTTTAAGTTGTTCAAGAGCTTCATTAGGTCAATAATATGTTCTACAAGTTATGTTCTCTTGACACTGCTCAACATTTTTCCTACACATTTTCTCTTCAATCCAGACATTTCGTAACTCCTTCCCTTGTAAGCCCTTGGTTGTTCTCAAGTGTAATTTTTTTTCTATGCATCTTGTAGTTTGTATGTATGGTCAGTCATCTCTTATGAAGCATGAATAGCCTTTCATGGAATTGTTGTTGTAATTAGACAATTTCCATTGTGAGAATAATCATTTAATTTGTATGGAAGTAAGTCTTCTCTATATTATTTGACTTGGTGTGTAAACTTGTCTTTGTAGGATTCTCTCAAGGGGAACAACAAAACTATGATGATAGGGAGAGTTGTACAACACCATAAATCATTTGGCATTATCAATATGTTGCTTATAGAATACTTTGTGCAAGTAAAATGGAATGTGCAATGACAATTGGTCCCGAATTCAAATCTGAATATAAGTGCATTATACACAAGAAGATGGTATCCATTCTATGATTTAAAGAAACCCAAAATAAGAAAATTAATCTAGGTTCCATTTGTTTACTTGATCTTAGACACTTGTTTAATTGGTGAAACCCTCAGAATGTCTTGTTGATAACCAATAGTGTTTAAAACTCCTAAAGAGGTCAGATCAGTGTGACATTGGATTTGTCTTGCTGACGGAAGTCATCAGCAAGACATGGACTATCAGAGTGAGTTTTCTATCATATGCCGATGATTGATCTCTCACCAATGGGTTGGCTTCAGTTGTCATCACCAAGAGTCTCTGCGATTTAAAAAAAAATTGCATTGCTTCATTGCAATTTCGACGAAAACCACCAACGAGTCACCTAAAAGGTCCGACAAGGTTGCTATACCTATGAAAAAGGCTTCGTCATAACTCCTTTCCCATTTCATCGCAATTGCAACGAAGTTCATCGAAAAATCACAAAAAATGTCCAACAAAGTTGCTTAGCTACGATGAAGGCTTCGTCGTAACTCCTTGCCCATTTCATTGCAATTTCAACGAAGGCCACCGAAAAATCATAGAAAAGGTCTAACAAAGTTGCTTAGCTAGGACGAATCCTTCATCGTAACTCTTGTCCCATTTTTTCGAAATGGCAATGAACTTCTGGTGTTGTTTCTATGCTTTAGAAGAGCCATTGCAATTTCATTTTGGTTGTTATTTGTTGGTGGATACATGAATTTTTCATCAAAATTTTGATGAACATCCGAGTCATTTTATGATGCCAATGACTGACGAATCTGCGCTGTTATTTCAAAGTTTAATTCATCGTCGGAATTTCGATGAAAAATAGCAACAAATTTTTTTTCGTCAACTCATCGATTTTCCAACAAATGTTTGTCAAATGACTGACAAACATTTGTCATAAAATGGAGTCAAATTCAGTAGTGAAACTGTTATCTATAAGAGTCCTTTTGATGCCTATTTTTTTGTATTGAGCAATGATCATGAAAGCCTTACTTTGTTTTTGTAATTCCAAAGGAGGGAGTTCATGTTGGTGAAAAGTAATATCAAGACTATGTTTTTGAACAAGATATGCCACATCATCCAAAGTGGTTCCATAAGAGATTATTATTTGTTGTAAAACATTTTGAAGAGTGGTGTTGTAGCTTGGTGATGTTTGAAGTAAATCCTAAAGGGAAATTTTGGCAGGAGTATTCTTTAATTATTCAACAAGATCATACTTCTTTGTGGCTGGAAGGTAATGAGGAGCACTAGGTGGATTAGGTAAAGGTAATGATGGTGAATTTATTTGTGGTGGTTGTGGGTTATTTCGTGTGTTATATGTATGAGCAATAGTATCATCACTATATTGTTGCGATACATCAGAGGGATGAAGGGGATGCGAAGGTGGGTAAAGGATAAGTTTAGGTTTATTGGAAGGATGAAGCAGATGCAAAGGTGGGTAGAGGGTCAGTTGAGGTGTATTGGAAGGATGAAGTGAATGTGAAGGTGGGTAAAGGATAAGTTTAGATTGAATATTGTTAACATCCCTTATCAAGTGAAATTCTTCATTGTCTTGGAAGGGTATGTTATTTTTGTCTAGACTCATAATATCCTCTCTAGGAGGAGAGTTGTTAGGAGAACAACAAACCACATGTTCATGACAATTAAGGTTTGATTCATCCAAAATAACTTTATCACAACTAAGGGAGGTATGAATGATTGAATGGGTTTGATTATTGATAGTGGGGAGATTTGGATAAGGTTGTAGTTGATTGCGCTAGTTGTTTGTAAGGTCTTGTTCTTTCATTCCATAGTGTCTACCATACTAGGAGAACTTAAAATATGTTTGTCTAAGGATGAATTTTGCAAAGTAGCTTCATCAAAAGTATGAGGAAGATCAATGACTAAATTGGTTTGCTGAATAAAGTTTTCCATAGGTGAAAGGGGACAACTAAGATTCTCATGATTCTCATTAGTTATGTTTTCTATCAAAGTATCTTCTTCACAACTAGGAGAGACACTAGGAGAAGAACACATGTGATTATCATGATTTTTTATGACTTCATGACTTTGGTCCCTAATATCCTCTAAAATAGGAGAAGTAGGGGAAGGATCATAAGGATGGTTATCATTGTGTGGTGTTATTCGATCTTTCCAAGGGGAATGAGGAGAATGATAAACAAGATCTTCATGATGCACAACAAGTGTACCATCATTCGTCAAGATACCTTCATCACTAAAATGAGAGATATCAAGGGAAGAACAATTATTATCATCATTGTTATCTATGTTTATATGTGCTTCTATCACATCATCCACACAAATAGGAAAGGGAGGAAAGGATGTAAGTTCAACTTCTTGTGCATGTTGATAAACTAACTTTTTCTTTGTAAATTTGGACAAGATTGAAACTAACATTGTGAAAGAATAATCGATGCGAACTTAAAATGCAATGCAAAAATCTGAAATGAAATGCTATTTTTAGATGATAGTGGACTAATTATGCTTATGGGAATGCAAACTTGAAATTTAAACCATGCACGAAATGATCTAATTAAGGTTAAATTTCATGAAATGCTTGCTATAGAAATGCATCTAACTGATATACATAGCTTAAGTCACTAAAAAAAAGCCTAAAAACAAATTTTTGAAGTTTGTAAAATGTTATTTTAGGGGTCAGAAGGGACTGATTCGCCCAAGGTGGCGAATGAGTCCCAGTCTGGACTTTTTTCAAAAAAATTAGAATTTTGTGCTTGATTTTTATGAATTCTGAGTGCCAAGATGTAGACCTAACTAAAAAATGCATAATTTCAGTAAATCTAAATGAATTTAGATGCTACAAAAGCAACCTAAATGCACTTTTTTTATGAATGCAACATTTAACACCTAGCATGCAAATGAATCATGCAAATCCTAATCCAAGCTAGATGTATAATGAAAGACACCAAATCAGAAAATAGAAGTATTCAAAGAGTTAGGTTCACCAAAATGAAACATAGATTTTAGGACCCATTGGAATCTCTAACTCTTTTAGGTTTTTTCACCCAAAAGGAGAGGGATTAGATCCTAAAATGCTTATGTGACATTCAAATAAAGGACATATGTGATGTGATATTATGTAAATGAACTAAAATAAATGCAATTGATTGATTAAAATGATCTAAAATGAATGCAAAGATGTAATTTATGCTATGTTTGAAAACATGGTGTGATATGCAAACAACTATGAAATGTGAAGAAATAGAAAGAAATATGCAAAAAAAAAAGTGTAGGGTGAAATCTGAGTGCACCTGGATGATGTGTAAGCTTTCTGAAATGTTTGGAATGCTGATGAAATGTTTTGATTTTTCACAGTGGGAGTCATTCGCCAAGGGTGGCAAATTAGTCATCCTATTGTTGAAAAAGTGTCAGGAACTGATTTCTGACAAGCGGGAGTTGATTTATGACAAAATGAAAAATTTTAGATTTCAAGTGGGACTCATTCAACAAGGGTGGTGAATCATTCCATCTATAGAATTTGGAAAAAATCATAGGAAGATTTTGTGGAGTTAGATTTGTACTTTTGCCTCCTACAGGTCTTTGCTTCTGAAATTGTCAAATTCATGTCTAAAAGTGACTTTTCCTTGATGATTTGACTTGAATGATAGGAGAATGACTTGAATAACTTTCAAATGCAATCTTCAATTATTCTCAAGCTTCCAAAGGATCTAAATTTGCAAACAAACAAAACAAGAAGATAAATTGTTGATTGTTAAGGCATGGGGGTTTGCCTTGGTCAAACCTTGTTTAGGTAATTAAACAAAAATGATGAAATAAGTGAATAAGACATGCAACAATGGAGTATATTACTTTTCAATGATGAATGATCTTGGATTTCTGCTGCAATACATGTAGATTCAGCCCTTGAATGCTTTAGAATGATAACTTGAAGACTTCTAATGGAGAAACCTTAAGTTGCTTTACTTGAAATAGAAAGTGGATGATAAATTCAAGGTGAGAGATGTAATAATGACTTGTTAGATGTAAAATGAGTTTAAAAATACTTATTTATAGACAAGTGTTCCTTAGTACCTGACTATACCTCATCACAGGTTGACATAAAGTGAAAATAAACTTTAAATTTCACCTTTTCCCGCTCAAAGGTCAAAATGGCACCAGATAGGACTCATTCACCAAGCATGGAAAATGAATCCCACCTGGATGGGACTCATTTTCCAAGCATGGCGAATGGGTCCCAGAGGGGCCATTCCGACACCTATGAAGCTTAGGAGATAAGAAATAAAGTTTAAAATTCTATCTTGTCGGGTATTTGATCATTTAAAGCCTCAAGATGCACAATATGGGTAAAATAGGACTTATTAATGATGATATAAATGTTGAATAGGGCTTGGGACACATAAATCAATGTGAAAGTGTGATTACATGCACTTTACAACGCTAAAATTAAATACACATAGCCTAGAAATGCACAAGAACCAATGTAGATGTGTAAATCACATTACAACACTATTTTGTCACTAAGTTCACATTAATAATCTTCTATATTGATGTGATGATGTTATTATAATGTTGAATTAGGAATAAATGGGTTAATTAAGTCTATAAAAGCATGAAATTCCTTTACAAGAATTTACAATACCTTTACAAGACATCATTAGAAAGCATGTTGTTTGATTTGCAAGGGTCCAAGACCTAGTGTGGACACATAAAATGCCTCACAACACTATATTAGGGCCTCATTAAGTCCATTTTTTCATGAAATAATCCCATGTCAAGCAAAGGGTACAATTTTTGATGACATGATTATATATCCTATAAAATATAGTTGAGTTAGAGGAATTATTCTATTGAATTACATTTGTAGTTTGATTGTTCTCAATGTTTTTGGACATACATTGAATATTAATCATGCTCAAAATAGATGATTGTTTTTATGTTTCATTATTTTCTATTCCTAGACTCATCTTGCTTTAGAAATTTTAAATGTTAGAATTTTGAAGTTTATATTTGGGATTTTATCTAGGTATTTCCATGTGTTCTAGTTTGTGGAGCCCATGAATGGGTAGACCTTTGACTATATTTAAGAAAAAAATGAGCTATCTTATATCTCATTTGTATTTATTTTATGTCTAAGGATTTTTTATAAAAGTCAAACTTATATATTATATTTGAGTAGATGATTTATATTTGAATGATGATAATATTTTACATTCAATTTTATTTCCTTTATCTGTGATTTTTCACATTAGATGGTGGAATTTGTGAAACCAATATATGGAGTCATTCAAAAAAATTCTCTTGGTCTTTTGGGTCCTACCACAAATGGGTAGGATGTCCATGATAACTCAAGTATTGGCATTTTTTCAATTGCATACATACAAGTCTATGATTGAAAAGTAATAGTGATGGTATCTAGCATGATAACTAGATCAAATAAAGATGTAGCATGTGAGCCTAAATATTTTAAGAATTTTATTGAGATATTGATAGCAAGGGGACATGTTTTTGAATAAAAAAGAATGCAAAGACATGTAATCATACTATGAGTGATTTATGCCAATATGTCATGTTTATTGAGTTGGGATTAACATGTAGATTTTCAAAATTTTTATTTAGTGTAACTAATTATTATTTTGTAGTGATTGATCCCATATATTTTAAAGTTATAAGTGTCGTAAAATCAATAGAGAAATCTCTTCACATTTTTTTTTTATGATGGGTGAGTTACAAGTAATTATGATACTAATAGCTATAGTATTTTTGTGTCTCAATAAAATCAAAATAATAATTATTATTGTGTAAATTAATATAGATAAAGGCTTAACTCAATGATTCATGAGAGACTAATAAGGTAGAATAAAAACCACATATTATATGAGACCATGTCTACAATATAAAGGATATTAATAAATTATATTTAAGCATATATGGAATCCTAGAATTAAATGTATGCTTATTCTTAATCCTTGATTTTATGCATCAATTGATATTTATGTGTCAATTTTATTGTAAATTTTATTCTTATTTTATTAGTTTATTGACCCATAAGTGATTCTGCCACCTACTTAAAATATATAATTTTTCATTTTACACATTTCATTTCATTACAAAATCTAGGAAAGATATGTAGTGCTATACGTACATTATTTTGATCATTTTTAGTGGTTTGATAGTGATCTAATTTGGCATAGCCAACTTGTAATTTTTCTAAGGATTATAATGTTACAATTTCTTTTCTAGGTTGATGCATTGATTTGTCTTATTAAGTAGGGAATTTTGTAGTGAAATAGATTCCTCTCCACAATCTAGGTGTCCAATTGATAGATTGAGATATTTAAGGGATTCCTGGTAGCATGTACCATGGTTCCTCGTATAACATTTCTTAGCTTGTTTTATTATGATTTTTTTATGTCACAACATTATAGATCATTGTAAGGATTTTACAATGAGCTCTTTATTAACCAACATATTTATTATGGTTCTATTTTTAGTTATATACAAATTTTTATATTATTATATTACTTAGACTATTTTTCTCAATTAGGTAGACACCATCCTTAAGTTTAAAGATAAATTTTGTGTGTGTGTGTGTGTGTATGTGCACGTGCATGTGTGTGTATGTGTCTTGTTAGACTAATAAGTTATTACACTTAATTAATTACATCATATTGGTTAATTAATTAAGTCACTTATCACTTTAGTTACTTAAGCTAAACTTAGAAACATTAATAATTATTTATTAATTATTAAGTATGCACACTAGGGATTTTCCTTTTAGGGTTTCCTTTAGGGCTATGCATACATTTCTTTTATAAAGAAAATCATCTCATGTAATTTAACGAATTCCTAAATAATATTATTTGCACATCTTCATGCAAAGCTCTTGCTTTTTTCTATTTTTCTCTTTTGTGGAAGGCTTTTCTGGTTTGCGTGTTTGATCTTGGTTTCTAATATGGTGTCAAAGCCTTTATATGTAGCCCCTTCTTAGATTTTTGGAGAGATTCAGTGCAAAGTAAGTTTGGGGTTCCTTGAGGGATCTGATCTTGAGCATTTTTTGGGTGCATTCTAGAGCAAAACAGACACTACCATTGTGTTCGCAGCACCCAACATCCATTTGATCACCTGTCCTTTTGTTCAAATTTGAGAAGTTGCAACAAAAGGGAAAAAAAAATTAGAGGCACGCAGATCCATACAAATATGAGCTCCTCATTTTGCATGCACACAAGTATAGGGATTATTTTACTGGTTTTTAAAATTTTTCCATTCTTAAAAAAAATTATCAAGTTTTTTTAATTTTTCTTGCATGCAAAAAAAAAATCTATTGGCTTTTTGAAAATCAAATTTTGCTTAAAAAATAAAAATCAAAACAATAGGGCAGAGTTTTTTAAAGTTTGTTGGTGCAATTATGGGGGTGGTACCCACAGGTACCTGCACCCATAGGCCTATGGGCCCTACCCCATGCCTCACCCACAACACATTCCCACTAGCAGCTCCTTCCTACTCATGATAGACCCCATCTAACCGACCAGCTCCATTGGTAACTATTTGCAGCAGCCGACAGCCTAATAAGTCGTCGGCTCCCACACTGGTCGTCTAGTCCTTCCAAACAAACTGGTGCATGCAGATTCTGGCAGCTCCTTCAAATTCTGATGGTGAATGGAATATTCTGATCTGTAGAGAATATATTGGTAACATGTAGGTTTGCGACACCCATCAAATTTTTTCCAGTAGTGGGGCATTTTTTTTGGCGATGGCCAGATGGCCATCAAATTTATGCTCATGAACTGATGACACCAACAAGACGTCAGTAGTCGTACGACCCTCTTTGCCTCCTCCTAGCCCTGATTTTCCTTCAAGGAGTAGTTTATTTCTTTTTGGCATAACTTGGGCATATAGTATCAAAATTGGGAAAATGAGATATCGACGGAAAGCTAGTTCCAAGCACTATCCTATGGTATAGTTTATTTTTTAGTATGTTTTAATTTAGCTACATTTATTTGTGTTTGAATTCAGATGTTCATTTATGGCCTCTAAGCTCATAACTTTTTGCCACGATCTCCAATTTTTTCTATATTTGCAGCATTCGAAAGGTATTGAGGAGCTCTAGTTGTTGTCTATGTACTTTTTTTGTATCTTTCCTAGTTGATCATTATTCCAGATTTGATCCGATGGGTGTTTTGGAGATTACTTGGATGTTTTGGCAGTTGGAAGGGTGAAACTTGAATCTTTGCACTTCATTTTACTATCACATCATTTCATCATCTACTATTGCTTCACAGATTCTAGGGTTGTTCCAGTTTGTGAGTTTTCCAGTGTTCCTTGGCATCGGGTCTACTGTTGCATTATTATGATTCCACCTGAGTCCTTCAGTGACTCTCATTTAGTCTCTTATAAACAAAAGTATATTTCCTTGCTTTCTAGATTCAGGTTCCAGTGTTACTCCATAGTGTTCTTCCAATGCTTCTTTGTAGTAGGTCATCTCATTGTAGGGGGTTTTGTCCCACTGGGTTTTTCTTTTCTATCTCATTATTGCATTTGTATATGGGAACCTGATCAGGCCTTGTTGTCAGGACCCATCTTTGATTTCATGCATCTTTTACTTAGTGTTTTAGCTACTTCCTAAGCTCATCTTAAGGGGGGTGTTAGAGTAATAAGTTATTAGACTTAATTAATTATATCATATTGGTTAATTAATTAAGTCACTTATCACTTTAGTTACTTAAGCTAAACTTAGGCACATTAATAATTATTTATTAATTATTAAGTGTGCACACTAGGGTTTTGCCTTTTAGGGTTTCCTTTACGGTTATGCATACATTTTTTTTATAAAGCAAATCATCTCATGTAATTTAATGAATTCATAAATAATATTATTTGCACATCTTCATGCAAAGATCTACTTTTATTTGCTTTTCTCTTATGTGGAAGGTTTTTTGGTTTGCATGTGTGATTTTGGTTTCTAACATGTGTGAGTGGGAAGTGTTTCTAATTATTTCATGTTTTATGATTTAGTGCTTATACTTGTGTCAAATATATTATGAACATAGAACTACTTAAATATCCAAGGACTCATAATAAATTTATTTGAAATTTATACATATGTTTACAAAGCTAAGGAGATACATGTATCATAATATAAATATGGTTTAATAATTCCTTAAATCTATATATTTTAATTAATTACTATATTTGAGGTCTTCTCAGTGTATATGTGGTATCCAAATGACATTGATTTTTAAATTTAACTATGGTTATTTTATTTATCTTTAATTATCTTGTTAATTCCTTTGGAAGATATCCTCCTATATCTAGGTGAGATTAAATAAGAACAACCTCTTACCATTTATAGTGAATTGTTCATCTCTAATGATTATTTTTTTCTCTATATCTATAATAAACTTCTTATACTTACATTGGTGTTGAGTGCCTACTTTAGGAAATGGAGTAATAATTCCGATTATTAGTAGGTAGGATAGAGAAGCAAGAGGAGACATACATTTTAAAGGCACTATCTTTATTACTACACTCAATTTTTATATGATTTTTTTCCTAAAAATTATATTTTGATTTTTTTTTTTCTAAAAGTTATATTTGTCCCACATTCGCTTAATCATGGGAGAGTAGGTAACTAATTAATCATAAGTGTTATCACGCAAAGAAATAATTATAATATTAGAGTTACATGGCACAACGTCTATTGTGAACTATATGTTTTTGTACAAATTCAAACATAAAAGGGATAGGAGATTAGTAATCTATAAGATAGGTAGAATATGGCTATATGTGAAGTAAGATAATGAAAGAGGCATGTGCTAGGTATAATATTATGCGCTCAATGCACATTATGGGTAATTAAAACAATATTACAACATATGATTAATTTAATGGAAATACCTTTATTTAATCCCCCATTCCGTGGTTGATGAATCAATATATGTTTTAAATGCAAATACGAGATGGAAGAATATATGATTCTCCATGAACCTTGAAGTGTTTGAATGTCCTTTAGGTAATCAATGACTAGTTTAAATTTAGAAATGGTATTTTGCATGAAATTATAATTATCCACTATTATTATTTCATTTAATTAGCTATATTGTTCTGCATAATCCTTATAAAAATAATTGATTCTTAGATCACTATATCAAACAATTGAACCAAAAAAATCAAAATTATATCTAAATAAAGAATTTATGATATCATTATTCAATAATCAATTGTGAAAAAACTCTGAAGAATTAAATTCAATGAAATTATTGTTTGTTAAACTTTATTTCTGAACAGTTTGCAAATTTGGCAATTGCCACCATTTGGAAGGACATTAATCTATATCAATAATTTTTTTTGAGTTCCTGTAAGGAGAATAGAATCTTGCTATGGAGAAATAAATGACTACTTATTATCTTCGTTACAGCCATCTAGTAAAAGGAGATAAACCTCTAAATTATGAAGGTACGCAAGACTGCGCGGGTGCGTTAGGAACGAAGAGTTCTGTCCTAAACAGATCTCAACTCCAACATGAAAGTATGTCCAAGGAAGCCAATAGAGGCACCTGCTAAGATATCCCATCTTTTCGTTCATGAAAACTCCGGGGATTTTTGGAACGACATCGCCCTTGTTGACAATCCGCAGAACTTTGAGGCCAATATCTTCCACATTTTTGGCAAATGTAAGATTTCCTACTCTTGGGGAGGCAAAGGAGAACACTGTTACTGGTATATTATTGTAACAGTTAGTTTTAAGTATTTGTTTGACGTCATAAGCACTCAGTGATGCCAGCGCAGCTCCTAAGCTGTGTCCAGTGAACGTTATGCTTAAATTATCGATCTCATTCTTGTAAACAGTGAGCAATCTCCTTATCTCTGCAATTACCAAACCTCTGGCGCTCTTCTTGGCAAATCCTTCTTTAGAATCTTCATAATGACTGACGGGGGAAGTATAACAGCTCAGGAATCCACTTTCAATTCGAACTCCTTCATTTGCTATTGCAAGTGCTGCTTGATGGTCTTTGCTTGTTCTTTCACATTTATAAGATAATCTAGCTGGCGTAAGAAAATCCCTGAGATCTTGTATCCATTCTTGAGTTGTTTGGGTTCCTCGCCATGCAATTACAATGTCTCGTCGTCCAAGCCTTCTAATCTCCTTTGCTGTCTCGCAGACTGCAATAAACCCTAACCATACAGCCTTGTCATTGGCGTTTTCGCCAAAAACTGAAGACAACACACTAGTATTAGCGTATATGTATTTGGTGACTCGGTAGCCACATTCAGACATCCCCATCTTGTCAAACAGTGATCTTTTACTGTGCTTACATTTGCCATAATATTTGGAACTACTTTCACCATCAAATGAATCGTAGCATACCCTTGCCATAATCCCATATCTGAGAGCTTCAGCCCTCAGAACGGGATCCATGGGATCAAGCAAGCCGTTCCAATTGTGGGCACCCTGTATATCTCTCCATACATCACACAGCTCCTGATGTTGGCTTCCTTGATCTCCATCTGGACTGCTAAGAACATTGGCTGAAGTTGGTAGTGATGAGTTTGTTTGGAAAGTTAAGTTATAATCTGTTGGATTGTCAGGTTGCACTAAGGCCATTGAAAATATAGAACCCATTTTTAAAATGGTTTAGGTTTTGGATGGTTACTAAAATAGACTTTGTGGAGGGTTTGGTCACAGAAAATATATTCGTTCCAGGTGTTATCCCAAATATCAAAGTATTATTTGAGAGATTTTTCAAAAGGATTGGAGTTCAGAGATGCGAAAAACGAAGTATAAATAGACGATCAGTGACTAGTTGTGCTTATGAGAAAGTAGAAATTAAAACTTTCCACAATGTCTGTTAACGTATAGGAGTGTAATACTCCAGGAATTTATGGGACGCAAGCACAAATGGTTGGACAATCAATCTCTGAATCAAAACATAACCGGATAAGATTTGGTATGGATAACATCCCAGGAGAATTGAAGTCAGACTACCATTGAGAAGAGATTGTTTAATGAATAAAAAAATAATGACAAGGAGGTGACAGTGACCAAAAGAGGACCGACCAGTTCTTCCAACGTAAATCAATATGCTCGTGCGGCCGTCTCTGGTGGTTTGTAGTGGCGTAAGGGTCAGGCGCATTCCATAAAAGGTTATTGAAATAGTCTACCCCATCCATTTATGTTTGCATTTATTATTTTATAAAAACTCCCTCTATTGATGGTAAGACATCTTCTCTCGAATTTTGCACCTGGGCTGCTGTTTTTTTTTTAATTGAAGAAATGCAGATTAAAAGGAGGAAATTGCAGTTAAAATCTGCAAGATGAAACAGTGCCAGAATACCTGGTCTGCTGTTAATGTTATTCATGTCTATGGTTTCTATTTGACTGTAGAGCTTTTCCAATATTTTATATAAACATCGCGCATGTAAGCTTCTAAAAAGCATGTTTATCATAAATTTTACGCGTGGAAATAGAAAATATTGTAAAGGAACAAAAATAATTACAAATTAATTTAGATTAATTAATACAGTTACGGAAGTGATGATACCAAATAAATATTTATAAATTAAATAAGAAGAGATGCATATTTCAATTTGGAAACGATACGGGAGAATAAGCGTCATGCAAAGTAGAATTGATCTACTAATGTTTATAAAAATGTTTAATGTTTATAAAAATAAAAATGTTTGATGTGTTTATTAGGTTCTAGGAAAATTCACAATTCATCATGGGAAAATTCACCGCCAGCAATTCATCACTACGGAAAATTCATTGTCAAGTAAAATTCACTGCCAACAAAACTTTGATTTTATTAAAAATATGAATGCGGTTAATTTTCCGTGTGGTGAATTGTTGGCGGTGAATTTTACTTGGCGGTGAATTGCTAACGGTGAATTTTCCGCCGGCGGTGAATTTGCCGTATGCCGTTTATTAATTAGAATTTCAATACAGAAATATTCAATAGAGGTTTACTATCTATTTGTGTGATGTATAAAAATCTTCCAAGCTGCAAAACTATTCTATGAAAGCTGTAGGATCCATCAAGATATCTATACACCTTTGTGTCTTGATTTCTCCTTGTTTTGTTGGTTGTTCCAACTAATGCCTATGATTCTCTCTAGATACCCATCTCTAGTGCTCATGAATTATAGAGAGTTGGTCAATGAACACGGATTTTAACATCTTTCTATACTTTAGGCTCTGCAAAATCTAGGCAGGGTTTACCTTCTAACAATATCATAAAATAACCGACAATTTACATAGGATATTGGAATAATAGAGAAGTTTTCATACATTTAGGAAAAGATTTGTAAAATTGATATAATAATGCGATAAATCACATATAAACCTTAAACTCCCAGCCATGAGAACTACAAATAATTAAAATAGCTTAGAAATACTTTAAGATTTTTTCATTTTTAAATTATCTGAGGCATGGGACAAACCTAATTGCTTAGATTGGTGACTTAACTCATGGGTAACAAAGTCATAAATTATTGCAAATTCCTTACAAACAACAACCTAAATCATATTTAGTGGATATCCACCATTATTGTCTTACAATAAAATATCCATGTTAGAATTCAATTGCAATTCTATGAAACAATCCCTAAACAATTGAACATTCTCAATATTCCACTAACAACAAATTAATCTATTACTTTAATTGAATCCATAAATAAAATTTTCATTGCACAAAATTGCAAGGATGAATTCAAATATTTTTTATCATTTTATTCATAAGAAAAGTTGAATTATACATTGGAAACAACTATCATTGAATCATATATTTAAGTATCTATATATCTATATGTATATTGATATTATAGAAGATTACATTTATAGAATTACTTCCCTTTAACCAAGAACAAGACTTAACTTCCCTAAACAAATGCCTAGAATCCAAAAAAAAGGCTCAAAATTGTCTTTTAAAGAACAAGGGAGAAAATAATATTAGAGCCTTGGGAAAAGTGCCATATTTTCATTTGACAATTTATTCACATGAACAAACAATGTAGGTAGAACTACCTCATATGAGATAAAGAACAATTTAAACTTGGAGGTAGAAACATTATTGAAGTCATTGCAGAAGACACACTCGAGTATGCAAAGGAAGATAAAAATGGAGCAACTAAATGAAGTTTCACTTGTACTTCATATGCAGGCCAAAAGTAAGTAGGAATTTGGTTTGCACTACTCAAAATTGCTCCATACTCATCACTTGACCAATTTTTTTCCTCTTCAAAGAATTTAACCAATCTTACTTTTAGCTTTATTAATTTATCCATAGAAACATATCATAAGCCGATATCCACTTTATTGCTAGCACAAATGAAATTGAGGAGGGGCCAAGATACTGTTGAAGTCAGAACTCGAAGATTTGGATGCCTTCATTTCACCTTCATTTGTTAATATATTTAACATTAAATCTCCCTCCATCTCTTCAAAATAATTCAAAATATTCTCTAAACATGTCTAAGAGCTCCCATGAGCAGATACAATTTTTTCCAATGTATTGAGCTTCTCTAAGATAGTGGGCATATCACTACAAGCACTAGCATTAGAATTAGAAAAAAATATCATTGTTCCTATTATTGGTATTCTTTGAGTCCAAAAATTCAAGATGTCTTTCAAATTATTTATTAATTGAAAATGATTGTCATTTCTTAAAAATAACTATAACCATTACATTTATCCTCTAGGTGATGTAGAATTTATTATTATCTATGCCCTAATATATTATCAACCATATAAATCATTTTACTATCACCTTCCTCCTTAGCAGTCTTCTTTGCTTCTTTTCTCTACCTTATCTCTTCCTTTAAATTATATATTCTAAGGGTAAAGTCTTCTCTATCCAGAATAATATATTAGGGGAGGGTGGTTGAGGAATCACTAAATTGAAGCAATAATTTGAGGAGGGGACAGTAAGGCCACAACTTTGTTATATTCCTACAATAATTTTAGATTCACTTGGTGTGCCTTATCAAAATCTTCTTGCAAATTTTTTATTGCATCTTCATAGAATAGTTTAATGTTAACAAAAAAAGGTGTTTCCTATGGAGCATTGGTGTACACACCATATTCCCAAGGATTCATATATTGCATTGAACCTTGAGCTAAAGTAAAGTTCATGAGCTTGTTCCTCTAATTGAACTATGGGTTTGTCTATATCTTTCATTCTAATTGTATCCAAAGAAATAAAATAGGAAATATTCCATCCTTCTAATCGTAGGCACCCTATTTTTTATATACTATTCCTTCCCTACTCGGGAGTAATATGATTAATATCAAAATTTACCTCGTCCAAAATATTTTTACCCATCTCCTCCAGCTCATCCTTAGAAAACTTCTTCATCCTCTCCTTCATGATTAATGCATATTGTTTAGCCTTTTTTGATAAAAAAATCCTTGAATTCCATAGACTTTACAAAAGTGTTATCTAACATGCAATTTGTGCATTCCAATGCCCTAGCATTGTTTATTGCATTCCCTCAATATCAAAATTGATCATAATTCCTTATTGAGGGGGAGCCTCTACCATTACCCTTGGGATGAATTAATTATTTACCTTAGTTTTCTAATGTTTCGTACATCATCGTCATCATTTGGATACTTAACCAAGGTTTCAAGACCTATTTTCTACAGAGGTTGAATTTATTGAGGAGGATACTATATAATTATTTTTCCATTGTAGGAATAGGCCTATCCATTGCAAATATATGAGCCTTGAAGTCATGAGACTAACAATAATATCAATCATCACCAAAATTTTGAGGATTGGGTCTTCAATTTTTTAATAGGATCCCTTGTAGAAAGCATTTTCTCCCTTCTTTTTCTCCTTTGCAATTTGAATCCTAACAAATGATTTCTTCTCTTCTCAATATTAACTTTAGATGAGTAGTTCGTAATCAAGTCCTTAATATTGTCAAATCAATGTTTATACCCAGCCAATTTGACCTTAACATTGACTTTATGAATATAATCCTTTGGATCATAATTTATCTACACATCAAATTTCATTATGTATGGTTGTATTTTAGAGTATAAAAACTCCAAATGTTCTTATGATACATGATGATGAAATATGAGAAGAGAATGCTTGGAGTTAAGAATGAATCCTTCCTCACATAACTCAAATGTGTTTTATTAGCCTCATTTGGTTGTCACATGATCTCCAAAAGCATTATTATTTTTGGCACTAATATAGTCAATATGTGGGGTACAACTAGTGCACCATAAAGTTTGGCCACAACATGATTTGTATTAAAGAACCAATCACCCCAATTGTGATCAATCTCTAACTTATGTGTTAGACCAAGTGTTCTCAATAAAATATTATGACCTTCTTATATAGTCTCCAATCAACTATAAACCCTAAATTTATTAGGAAATCCTTAAAAATAATTATTCAAATGTTACATAATTAGATCTTTCAAAAGGAATATACCATATATATATCCGCTCTCAAATAGGAAAAATGAATCCATTCTCATCTTGGGATCTTATATGAATTTAGGGAGCCCAAATATATTGGCTACTATATAAAATAATCTGACCAAGGAGAGAATACCACCTAATATGTATAACATTCTCATCACTTTTGATTTCCATCAATTTCTTGTGAATTTCATCTAAGATGAAATTAGCATAATCAAAATTTACATTCAAGTCCCTATTGAGTGCATCTACATTCATCACCAACAAGGTTGTTCATATCTTTATTTTTGTATCCACATCCAACAAAAGTGACAAAATGCAAAGTATATATTGATGAAATGATCTTCTCAAATAACATAATTAAATGGCTCTATTTTTTTGGTACATGGTGTTGTCGACCATTGCACAAATTCAAATTTTTATATTATAATATTGCAATTAAAAATAATTATTTAATTGTGGTGCACAAAGGAGGTGTGTTTAGCCATATTAGATAATTATTTGGGTCCACTTGTAAAGTTGTATTGTAACATTGGGTTATTATTTTATATGTGGGAGACATAGGATAATAATTTAATATTGAGAAAAGCATTTAATAAAGTTGAAAAATTAGTACCCAATATTAAATAATGGGTCAATAATTTTGTATTCACATGGTTTTGTGGCACATGGTTTTATCTTACCATTTGGTGGTATTTGTCAATGGAGTAAACAAGTTAGTTGTACAACAATATGTGAATGAATGTAAGGAAAAAGGAAAGGAATCATGTGGAACCTATGGTGGTACATCCCATTATTCTATCAATTTCTCAAAAATATCTTAGTGATAAATAAATGAGCAATTTCTTGTAGCCACTAAGAATGAAAATATATTAGAAAAAAATATTGCAAAGAGGGTAAATGCCTTCTTCTAGATACTGAAAGGAGCCTCAAATTTGAAGGGGTGGTAAAAAACTAAGACTCAAAATAAGATCTATATTCAAGAACATTGCTTTTCTATGATGTATATTGGAGCCCCTTTATTGACTCTCCATGCTTTCTATGTTCCTATTGAAACCTATGCACATTCTATTGTTTGATCCCTATTTAAATATGAATCTACCTAATAACTAATTTAAGATAATTATTTATGAATAAGAAAGATAATTTCAAAATTTTATGATTTAAAAATAAAATAAATAATGTTATCTAGTATAATACTCTTCTTATTTCCCCTATGCTTTTAGGACCATTGATTCTTATTTATTATCACATGAAGAATCATAAAATGGATAATATGAATATTGATGAAGCAGTAGAAAGAAAAACATGAATATTTAAATAAATTAATGATTATCTAAATAAATTAATAAAGGCGTGATCAATCATATCTCTGATTTGCTCTTGTATCTTCAAGACTAATTCAATTCATCATATCTCTGATTTGCTATTGTATCTTCAAGACTAATTCAATTCTCACATCTAAAATGTAAATTACATTATTTTTAGAAGACCACATAACAATTCAATATTTGTATACTTCATCTTCTCCAACATTTAAAACAAGATCATAACTTTTTGAGAATATATATATATATATATATATAACATGGAAGAGACGCGTAGGTGTCAAAGATAACAATGCAATGACATGGGAAGAGTGACGTTTATGAACATGCCTAAAATAAATTAAACGAATACGAAGGGACCGTGGAAACAGTGAGAAGTAGTCGCCTAGTATAAGACGAATGACACTATTTTAAAAGATAACCCAATCAAAGATGTGGAAGGTAGTCTTCATGAAATAAACACATAATTAAAATATCTTATTCCCTATGATATTATAAGAAACGTTTGTGGCGAAAATTTGGGGAGTGGGAATATTTAAAATTCGATAAGGATGTTAATGCACGCGAAATAGATATTTGCAATGTTTTATAAGGAAAAATAAATAAACAATTATGTAGATGTACATATCAAGAAAAATGATAAACTTGGAGAGACATGGAATATTTTTTAATAAACATTTATAATATTATATATTCTTACACATATTAATTATAAAGGTGGGTGTAAAATTTAAAACTATTATAGTTCATAAGGGAAAGTAGTTTGAAGCATAAAAAACATAAATAAAGTTCTTATGTAGAAAGAGCATTAGCAATGGTGAGTGGAGGAGGATCCCACTCATCAAATATACATCAATGGGGTTTGAAGTTTTCATTGGAGGCTCCCACTCATCATTATCTTTAATTTTATCTTCTTATTTAGTAGTATGAATTGGTGAAATGGCAAGATCTAGTTGAGGGAATATATTGGAATCAAACCAACTAGAAGCACCTCTTGCAAGCCACCCAAAAGTTCCTCACATATAGGCAATAGAGAGGTGGAGCATCAAAGTGCAGCCTCCAACCTACCTTGTTGACCATGATCCCTTCTCATAATTGGGGGATAAGCATGTGAGTATTTCTCTTAGTTACATCAAGCATAGAGGCTATGTCCATGATGAAATCCACGAGAAGGTGAGAAACCCTTGAAGAAAGGGGAGCCTAAATGAACTTTATAAATTGTACAAGGGGAATTAAACAAGTGGTCAAGGGGAACTTGTAAATAGGTCACTTCAAGTGTAATTTTTTCATCTTGCACTAGAATCTACAATAAAACATTTAAATAAATCATTGATTTAGTATAAAATGAAACATGATTCAATCCATAGAACAATTGGAAAAAAATTCTAAAAAATATATTTTCATATGTAGAAAAGAACATCCACCCTAAAAGAATGCAAGATCTACCTAAGTTTGTGAGGAATGTGAGGTCACACCCCTAAAAGCACCATAGACCATGAAAATGGTTTATTCTCTAAAAGGCTTTAAAAAATTATGAATTGAGGTCCAAACAATCTAAGCTCTCAAATAAAACAAAAAATAGTGTTTTAGATATTCTTCTTACCTACAAAATGGACCATGGATGTCAAGGAATCCCAAATGGGCTAACCTAAATCCAATAGGAATGCCTTGGCAAAGAATACACTAGGGAAATTGAGCCTTTTTTTTCAAGAAATTTCAGCCATAAGGTGTAAAATCTATGTTTCCAAATAGAAATTGATGACTAGAAATATCACTTTATATTTAAAGTGGGAACAATGAGAAAATGTAGAGAGAGCCAATAATATCCTTTATATAGTTTGTAATTGTATAAGGTGGGGTTTGGGCACCACTTTTGATCTTTCAATCAATGTTCTTAGGGATTGATATCAATTTTGTGAAGCATATTAGTTGGAATGGCCTCTAAACAATGTCAAAACATTCACAACCTTGATTGAAAAGGTGAGAATTTTCCTTTGTTTCCACCCATGATAAGAGACTTAAAGAAGCCATGGAAAAAATCTCTTTACTATTTTAATTTATTTTATTATTAAATTTTAAGGCATGAAACAAAGAATTGCTCATTATAAGGTGATCATTGCCTCAAAAGATAAGGGATCACCATATATTTTGTTGATTAATGAAAATACCATTGCATAAACTAGAGTAATTTGAAAGAAGCCAAGGATTCATGCATTCCCAAGCTCTCCAATTTTATTTTATTTTTGTATCAAAGGTACCTTGGACCTAAAAAAAGACTTCATGATAAGAAGGGAATGAAGCCTAATCCCCTTCTAATTAGGTCACCTAATAGGATGAATAGAAGTGATATTATGCCATACCCTAATTTTTTATGCTTTGTTACCAATAAGGGAAAAAATAATCCACTTAGTGTAGAGATTCAAACCTTGAAATTGTGTGGATAATAACTCCAATCCTCTAGATGCCCAAGGAAGGAAATAAAATTATAAATCCGTCTAATGAAAACTCTTATGGTCCTTTGAACATTCCCAAAGAAAATTATGAATAACCTTTTCTAATTTCATTTGGGATGCCTTAGAAGGAAGCCAACATGAATAATAAAAAATATGAGTTTATTGAATGAACAAGATAACTAAGAGTGGTGGGAGGGGGCTGAATTAGTTTTATCTTATCAAAACATCAAAACCCTCATAAACTTTCAGATCCACATGCATTCATTAAACCCTTAATCTGTTATGATGATTTAACATAAAAACAAAATAATAGAAACTAAAACAACTTTAACACCATGCACAAGAGAACAAATATTTACATGGAAAACCAAATGAGGGAAAAACCATGGTGAGGATTAGATCACAATATAAGTAACTACAAAACTAATTACAAAGGCTCACTGCTAGAAGGGGCACACTACCCTAAAAGGCTCATAGCCAAGGATCACTACCGAAATAGAAAAATAAGATAGAGAAGAAATGTTACATATAGAACATGATCTCAATGCAATAGAGAATCCACCACAATATCTCCAACACCTTTGCAGTTTATTTGAATGATTGTAGATGCCTTCCACTCATTACATCTAGTAATTCAACACTTGAAAGTTTGCACTACTATACTTAATTTCACACTTTACAACTCTACAATTCACATAATTTATATGACACACTTCACACTTCCATTTATCTTAACTTCTCTCAACAACTTAAATAATAATTATACCATCCTCAACCTTCAAACCCTCTCGAAGGTTGGCTAAGCACCTCAAATGTGCAAATTCAAATTAGGTTGGTGCCAAAACACTTCTATGGAAAATAAAAGTGAATGTGTACCACATCAAAACTTAATTGGGACAAAAATCAACAACACTACTCAACCACACATTTCCTTGAACAATATTTATCCTTTATGTGTAGTGTAAACACCAAGTTAGTCATTACCCATGCAAACACCATTAAAAATTTAAGTACACACTTTCTCAAACCCAAGGATGACTTGTGAACCACACACAATGCTTGAACATGATCTATAATATTCCTCAAACACCCTAAAATCCAACAAACTCCTTTGTAACAAAATTCACCTAAAGAATGTACAAACCTAGTACACTCAGACTCCTCTACCATGCACTATTACTTGAAAAACTATCTTTTGAAGCACCAAACCTCAAATCCTCTTCACTGAGGTAAACTACCTATAGTGATAGAAAAAGTATCCCTTTGCCTCACTTAATTTGGGAATAATTGACAAAATGAGCTAAGTGATGCCTTAATTTTGTGTTGTAATATGTTTTATATATTCACATTAACTTTTGGGCCCTTTTCATTAAAATTTGGCTTCTTTATGCTCTAATTGGTCCTATTTTACCTCCACAAACCTAATTAAATGCATTTTTCTGAGGATAATCCTATCATTTAATAAATGACAAATCATTATTCAATGTTTGAGGTTATGTGTTCCAGATCTAGTGATCTAGGATTCATACACCACCTTGGTCTTAGGGCCTGATTTTAAACATTGCATTGAACAAGACACTCCTAGAAATATTTTTCCTACGTTTTAGCCATTAGGACTCATATGCCCCAATTGGTGTATGAGTCCCGCTTTAACTTGGACCTATTTTAATTAAAATTCTTGGTGGAATTTCATTATCCTAGATCTAATGTCAGCTTGTAGTGTTGTAATTTTGAGAAATTTGGCATAAACAAGTATAAATACAAGGTTATTTCACATAATTTCTACTAGAAAATTGATGAGAGCATTCCTAAGGAAATTTTATGAGATCAAGAGAATTTTGATGGAACCCCTCAAAAAATTCTTTCGATTCCATCTTAAAAGCTTGCATACTAGCCTTTGACCCTCATTTTTGGCTTAGGGTTATGTTCCTCATCCTCATTTTAGGGTTCTTGTTGCCAAAACCTTTCAAAATTAACGTTCGAGTCTAAAAATACCTTGGATGTTCTATTTTTGCATTGATTTGATGCTCCTAGTCTTCGGTTGTCTAAGTCATCACTTATGCTATTAGAATCATTATTTTCACTAGCCCCATGGGTTTAGGTTTATTGGTCACCAAATGCCTTTTTAAAGCTTAATTTTTCCTATAGTTGGGTTTGATTTTTATAAAAGTGCCTTAAGTCTTAAGTTTTTTTTCCCAACGGTAAAATTTTCCTTGGGCCTAGTAGTTGCCCCCTTCTTTTAAAATAACTTTTGTGGCATGTGCAAAATTAGGTTTTACACTGGTCGTTTGATCATCGTGGGTTGATCACCACCGTTCCCCATGTGCCCGAGCATTTTTATTTCATATTATTTTAAACACATGGGCTAGCAGGCAATGGCCACGTGTCTTGTCAAGCATTGGGACCAGTGGTTCCAAAAGGTCACTAGGTGTGGCTTTGAGAAAAATCAATGGTAGACACCGCAACACATGTAGTCATCGGGACCGTTCCATGCGTGCCCATCCTTCTTATGCATTAAGGAGAGATAATCACATGGACTAGTGGACAAGGTTACATTTGTCACTCCATGGAGGGACCCACTAGTCTATAGATATGGTGTGTGTTTTTGGAGAATAGAGATCGATGGTTGATGGTGGGTGACATGGGTCAATCTTGACCACTCCCTGCCATCCCATGAAGGGCCCACTTGTGTCCCATGTTTTTCAACAAGCAAGCGGGCGAATGCCACGTGGAATATTTCAAAGGCTGAGATGGATTCTAGTGGAGATAAGGTGGTTCTAAAATATTGTCTGAGACTATTCTAAGATAAAATAACGCTAAATTAGAATTGATTCTTGGGCACACATATGAAATTGGGAAAATATTTTTATGGCCGTCAAATTTGTCAAGTGCTGGTACATGTGGGAAGTTGTAATTGAAGTAAGGAAGAGTATGGGCTGATATTCTAAATTTAAATCGTGATCACTCCTCTCTATCTTACTATGATGAACTGCAAGTAAATTAATTCCCATGGGTGAGGGGGTAAATGTGACACAACAGGTTTGGTTAAACGCTACGCATGTGATTAATGTGCAAACTGAGTGAATGTTTATCTCACTTGAGTTTTCTAATTGTAAAGAAGCATCAAGTCCATGCAGTTAACTTTGTCCTAATTGATTATCTGTTGATTTATTTCAAGGGATGATCAACGACTGAGGTTCAAAATCAAGGTAATTGATTACCAATGCTCTCACACAATATTTCTAGGAAAATTAATGCAGACACTCTTTAATTGCTCTATTTAACAAAGATTACTTTCTTTTTATTCTTACCATTTGATGTTTGTAAGAATTAAGAGTCTGGGGGTAAGTGTGTGAATTTTTCTTAAGTAATTACAAAATTTGAGCTTGTTGTTTCTAAATTGGGTGGTGTTTTGTCCTGAGAAAATTTGATAAATTGTTCAGTCAAAAAATAGGTAAGGTAAGTGTGTCTATGAGCCCGGTCCGAAGGTCCAGGAGACTCAAACCTCTTGAGTCTCAGGGTGATTCCCCCTAGAGTGAAAAAGACATGCCTAAAATCCCTGTGACTCTCAAGAAGAAAACAAGAGATGTCAAGAAGTATGCATGGGGTGTTCTTAAGCGGGTGTATCATCTCAGAAGCTAAATTATCTTGGAGGAATTGGTCAAGGGTAAGGAGAAGAAAATTGATAGGCCTAAGAGGGAAGTTGTGAGAAAGAATAAGTATCACTGAGCTTATATGGGACATCATCATTCTCCCATTGAAGTCTCAGATTATTCTTCTGACAGTGGAGCTGAAACTAATTCAGGTTACCACTAGTATCTCATGGCCATGACTGATTTGATTGATTTTAAGGATGAGGTGGTGATGGATACTCCATTTTCAATAAGGACATCCAGCAGGCATACTTACTTTTTTGTTGACAAGGAAAAGTAGCACCCTATTCCCTTTCTAAGCTGGTGCTCAATTTTTGGTCCTTTGAGCTAACTTGTTTTCTTTGGTTGATGTGTTGTGATGTGGGTATCTATTTATTTGTGCCTTCAATGTTGATGGTGATATTTCCTAGTTCTGTGTGAACTTACATGCTTTTGATGTTTTGATGGTGATGCCTTTCAAAGATTGGTGGGTCTTCTCCGACTAACGACTTTTTTTTTGAATTTTGGGTTTTACCTTTCTCTGTCCAACAAATGATTACTTTTAACTGATTGGGGAATATTTTCACATTCTGGTGAAATTCGTTTTGAAATGAAAGTGAAATGTAGGTGTAATTCAACCCAATGCTTGTTGCTCCCTTGTCTTATAAAATGGATTTCAAGGCTATTTACAAGGAGAGGTTAGTGGGTAGTTTTCTTTGAAGGGGTTATACACAGAGACAAAAATGGATACTAAACTATCTGTTAATATGTTTTAGGGATAAATTTAGTCAATATGCATATGGTTCTTTGATAATAACAGTGATAATATGTATAGAAAAATAGTATAAAGTTTCTACATGTTACTCTCCTATGTACAGGGTATATAGACTATGAATAATATAATCAATGGTTATCTTATTTGTCTCTATTTCTTTCCAATATATGTACTACTCTATTCTTGCTTATTAATTCAATGAATGAATGTAAATGCTTGAATATAATAGTGGGTTTGAAATAAGTCATGTATGAGGATGCTAGTAAGAAGTAAATAGTGGAGATGATAAGTGGGAATATTGTAATGCAATATTTTCAAGGATTTGGGTATTGTCATATATAAAATTGTTATTTAAGCATGTGGGTATTTGGTTTGACTTTGTTCCAAGAATATGGCACTGGTTTAACAAAGTAATTATACTCCAATTGTGGTGACCAATTCAACAGTTGACCACAAAATTAAAATCAACTTACCTATCAATATTTTCTAGGTGTGTGTGAAAATTAATGAATTACATTTTTGCTTGTTTGAGTTAGGCATTGCCATGAAGGTTAGCCAAATCTTAAGGGTATTATGTCTATTATACATTTAAGGAGAATCATCTGTTTACTCTATGTTTGATATTTAGGCACACCAATATCTATACACAAAGTGTTTGGGATTACCCTCCTCGGCTTCACAGAGCCTGAAGTGAAGAAGTAAAGGAATAAGAACCCTTACTTATGTGCTGGCCAATCCTTACCCTTATTGATATTTGAATTCTGGAAAGTTCATAGGTATGTGGTGAGAATATTTTTGGTTCATAAAAAATCACCAATAGAAATGGTGACTCTGTTGGGGAACTAGCTGAGAAAA
Organism: Sequoia sempervirens; assembly: GCA_007258455.2. Lineage (NCBI taxonomy): Eukaryota > Viridiplantae > Streptophyta > Pinopsida > Cupressales > Cupressaceae > Sequoia > Sequoia sempervirens. The sequence continues at coordinate 97,951,332 of VDFB02086081.1, read as the reverse complement.
CCATAGTAAATCATTTTTCCTTGATAGAGTCATGAAGGTTCTAAACTAAAGTTCTCAGTAAAAGTGGGTGGCGACTCTGAAGAACTCTGTGCCAGTGAAATTTGTTTGAGGAAAGGGAAGCTTAAAGTGAAATCAACTGTTGAAAGAAACTTCATATTGTTGAAGTTTGATTCTCTACAAAAGAGGTGGAAACTCTATGCAAAGAACCTAAAGAATAATTTAGAATATCTACAAATATATTCAAGTATTTTCCCCAATTTTTGTTCGCAATAAGAAATAAATTTGTATGAAAGCCATTTTTTAGAGATGTGGAAAAAATACTTTATTCCCTATTAAGTGAACTAAGCGCTAGGGAAGGGAATAGTGGTGGTTATTTTACATAATTTTGACATGAAATTCATAGTATCTAAATGGGGTAGAAGAAATATGCTTATTTATGAAGCTTGCCTTTTAGTAAGCCTTAAGGCATGAGTATATGAGTTGTGCATTTTTATCAAAATGAGGTAGTTTCTCATCAACTATTAAGTTGATATTTGAAGATTAAATAAAGATACAAGAGAAATGTGCCATTCCCCTGTATTTACTTGTATAACATCGATTAAAAGTGAAACAAAGACTTTTGTGCTCTCTTGCACCTCTAGGGTTTTGTACCTAAAAGGAGAGACAAAGATCAACACTTCATTCAAGAACAAACCCTTGAGATTTCAATGAAAAGGAGATTGAAATATGATAAAGGGAAGGTTATAAGGATTAAATAATGTGTAATAAGAGGTTCACCACCAAGTGTAAACTTGGAAAATGCAAGATGTTTGAAAACACACTATGATATGCAAAAAGACCTAAAAAGATGCATAGAAATACAAGTAAAACATAACAAAAAAGTGAAATAGAAAATGTGCACCTGGAAACTTGTAGAGGCTGGAAATGAAGATAGAAAATGTTGATGATCCTAAATTTTTTACCTACTAGGACTCATTCACCATTATGGACGAACTAGTCCCAAATCTAGAAAACTACATCGAAGCCTGTTTTAGGAAAATGGGTGCCGAATCTATAGAAGTCTCTGAACAAATAGGTATAGTGGGACTCATTCACCGCTAATGATGAATTAGTCCACTTTGAATTTTTTGAAAACTCAAAATTGGCATCTATAGCTATCAGTTTGCTCTTTCTATACCTCTAGGTGTTCAGATCCGAAACCTTGATTTGACACTGTAAGTGAATTTTTGTGAGGAATTTTACCTTTCCAATAGGGAGGTGACTTCAACAAGTTTGCAAACTATTATTCAATGATCTCTAAGCCTTCAAATAATATAGATCTCCAACCACAAAAAAAGAGAGAGGGAAATGTTGATTAATAGAGAATAGGGGTTTGCCTTGGTCAAACCCCTTTTAGGTAATTAAAAAATAATAATGAAACAAAATGATGAAGTATGAACATGAGATAATGCAATTAGAAACTTTCCATGATGATAGATCTTGAGTTATTGAAACAATGGATGAAGAATCTACCCTTGAATGCCTTATATTTCATCTTGATTGCTATCTTGATGACCTTGTGGAGACTTAAAATGCTAAACCCTAGCTTGCTTGACCTGAGATGGATAATGAATGAATGAAATAATGATTAGAAGTTTGTTTATATAGGAAATACACTCAAATTCCTATTAATTTGATCCCTAAGACCGACATTGATGAAAAGTAAACTTAATGCCTAATTTTTCTTGCTCGAATCCCAAAAATAGCCCAAATGGGACTCATTTGAAATCCTTGGTGAATGGGTCCCACCTAGATGGGACTTGTTTTCCAAAAGTGGTTAATGGGTCCCATAGGGGCCATTTTGCCAGCTGGGATGTCAAGGAGTGAAGAAATTAGGTTTATATGTTGATATAGTTGGGTTTTTGACCAAAATAAGCCTTGGGATGCACAATATGGGGTCATATGGGCCTATTAATGATGGTATAAAGGGTAATTAAGGCTAAGGACACAAAGTTCAATGTGAAAGTATGATTAAATACACTCTACAGCATTAAAATGAGGTGCGCGTAGCCTAGAAAGGCACAAGATCCAATGTGAATGTGTAAAACACATTAAAAAACTAGATTAAAACCAAGTTTAATTTATAAGTTTTGAACAAAGATTTTGGCACCTAATGGTCTTTCTAGCCCTTCTAGGGTTTTTCACCTAAAAGGGGAAAGATGGGCCAAAATGCAATGTACACATTCAAGACTAATGTAATATGGATGCAATATGCCTAGATGAGATGATCTAAATTCAAATAAGTGATAAAGGCTATTGATTACATATGCAAAACTAAAAAATGCAAATTGTTTGAAAACACAGTGTTGTATGCAAACGTGAACTAAAAGTATGAACAAACAAGAATATATCTTAATGAAACTGAATGAGGTGCACCTGGAGCTTGAAATATGATATTGAAAGATTATGGAATGTTACAGAGATGAGTGTTGAATCCCAGTGGGATTCATTCGCCATAGATGGTGAATTACTCATGTTTTTGGTAAAATTTGTCAGAATAGGTTTGAGGATATCGGGAACACAGAACCTCAAAAAAAAAAAATTCTATCTTGGCAGTGGGATTGATTCACCACAGATGGAAAATTAGTCCACCTATAAATTTCTAAAAATTCAATAGTCAACTCAGTGGGTCCTGGTCTACACTTTTCTGCCTGATAGCTTGTCGGATCTGAATCTGGAAAATCTGATGGGAAAATGGTCTCCAAGCTTCAAATAGTGTTATTTTGGCTTTGATAACTTCTATGACCTTGCAACACCTTTTTGACACCTTTTTCTTTCACAAATTTGTATACAAGACCTGCAAACACACATGCAAAGAGGGGGAAAAGGGTTAAGGGTTAGAGTATAAGGGTTTTCCATGGTCAAACCCCAGTTTGGTAATCAAACCCTTGATAATGAAATGAAATAAAGAAGGAATGATGAAAAAATAAAATGCAATGTCATTAAACTCACCAAACCCTTGAGGTTGAAGTTTGAAGATATGCTACTCCAAGATGCTTGAATGCTTGATTGAATGATGAAAATGCTTGAATGTTATGATGCATGCATGAACTATGTTGATTGGGGATAAAATGAATAGAAAATCATGTATTTATAAACACTTATGCCCTAGTTTCTTGAAAATACATCACAGGCCAACCTTAGGTCTCAAGGAATAAAAACCTGCCAATAATTTAAATTTATTTTGATTTTTGTGCCAAGAGGGACTCATTCTCCCCTAGTGGCGAATTGGTGTTAGAAATTAAGTTGTCTTAAATGATGTTTGGCAGGTTTGTATTAAAAAAAACTCTTAATTAAGGCTTGTAAGTGCATAAAGGGACCAAATAAAGCATAATAAATGTGTATTTGTTGATGAAAAGTCTAGAAGAACATGAAAGTTTGTTACAAGACTTTAAAACACTTTAAAATAAGACTTGGTAAGTGATAAAAAGGGAGTATATAAGTGAATTATGATAAGAAGAGTCTACAAAAGTTTGAAAATGTATCACAACACTTCACAACACCTTTACAAGACATCATAAAGTCTTAATGATTCATAAAGATTCAAGACCTAATGTGAATGTGTGGACCACATTGCAACATTAAATCAACGCAAAATCAAGCCAAAAGCACAAGGAGGGAAAAAAAAGAAAAAATAGAAGGGTTAATTTTTCCATGTCCACAGTTAGCCCCCACTTTAGTGAGAGGATAAACGTGCTTCAAACTCACATTGAAGTAGTTGAACATGCAATCAAGAGGGGTCTGAATGCACTAATGCTTGGTCAGATGAGATGAAATTGATCAAGAGGGATGATCAAGCCCCCAAGATCAAGATCCCATGGAAAACCAAACATAAGCACAAAGGGACACACATGAAAATGATGAAAAAGAATGAAAGAGAGAAGGTAAAGTCAGATCAAGCTTTGATTGTTTGTCCAACTCATTGTGGATTAGATCTAGGCTATGTTGTTTCAAAGGAAAATGCATACTCACTCTAGGGTGACAAAACTCATGGCTTTCGGCCAGGTGAGAAGGCCAAAAAAGGTGAGAAACATACACTCATGCTTGGTATGTACTCACAAACACACAGATGGCTATGGGGAAAAGTCATGCCTCAGAATGGTCTTCTCGCTCAACCATACTAAGTTATGCCTCTTGATAACTTTAATAAGGTGTGAAAAGGGACAATGCCATTTTGTTCTTCATGAGACAAGCAAAGCTTCGTATGCTTAGAACTCATGAACAAATGCAATGGCACCATAGGAATGCAAGCTGTGTTATGCAAGGTGGCCATGTAAATGCAAAATGTAACATGCAAAAGAATGTTCAAAGGAGTCTTGCTTAGTTCATGTGAGGTCTATAACTTAGGGAACATTGTGCCTAATGTCTCCAAAAGAGGACCAATCAAAGGATATAATATTCACAACGTAGGAGATGTAGTGTGTCACATCAGGCCACTATGAGGAATGTAATATGATAAGAGAGATTACATACCCAATTTTATCCACAAAGCGACAAATGCACTATATGGAACAAGAAGGCTGCACTAAGAACCAAAAAGAAAAATGCAAATGAATAATGCCAGTGTATGTACCCACTTTAAAGGAATTGATATACACCATTCTATGAGCAATTACTTTAAAGTAGCGAGTGAAAAATGAAAAAAGAAACAAGACGTGAAAGCCAAACACATAAGGGATCTCCGGATTTGGGGTCACTATGTTCGTTGCTGAATTTTTTTTATTAAAGAGCTCGAAACTATCATCATTCCCAAAAATACATAGAACTGGAAAAATGACACAAAGAGAGTGAAAACAAAAGAAAAAGAAAAATTGTTTTGGGTCAACATGGAAGATACATAGGATGTCTCAAAGCTTTGCATCATCCCCAAAAGGAAAACACAAGCAAAGGAAAATGAAAAGGTGAATGAAAAAGGAAAAGATTTTGGGTCAACATGAAGGAGACATTGTAGTCTCAATGCCTTGCATCATCCCCAAAAGGAAAACACAAAACGGAAGCGAAAAATTGAAAAACTGTTTCATTGAACATGGAAGAGACATATGGTGTCTTAACACTTTGCGTCATCCCTAAAAGAAAAACACAAAATAAAAGAAAAAAATAAAATAGATTGACCTTATGGGTCAACATGTAAGAGACAGAGGGCGTCTCAATGCTTTGCGTCATCCCTGAAAGGAAAACACAAAATAAAAGTGAAAAAGGAAAAAGTGATGTATGAAACATAAGAGAATGAAGGTACAAATAGAAGAATGTCACAAAAGAGAGGAGAACATCAAACGCCACATTATAGGGGAACATGATACAAACAAACAAACTTAAATGAACAAGAAAATAAAATGAAAAATACTAGTAAGGTAGATGCAAGCCATCCAATGAGCAGGTCATCCACTTCCCAATCATGTTTAGGATATGATGAGGGCGGTTGACTAGCCAAAGGGACAAGTGCAAGTGCTGAACTAGGGGAAGTACAAGGTTCTAAACTTGTTGTAGGAGATTTTTCATTTAAGATCATAGGAGAGGAAAATAATGTATTGAGATCATTATGCACCTCTTCGTCTATTTTAGTTATCTCATCATCATCATGCAGATTAATCATGACAGGAGGACAAATGGTATGTCCAATGATGGGTGTATTATGAGTTGTGGTCATTGTATAGGATTGCTTTGTTACGATTGGGGAGGAGGGTCATTATGTATTGCTTCTATAAAATGCAAATGTTGATTTTCTTTGTTTTCTTCAGTTTGTAATTGACGAGCAAGGAGATGACGCTGACATCTACACTCCCTAGCACCTTGGTTTCTTTTGATTCTATTTTGAAGTTGTGTGATTGTAAGAGTGGTTTGGTCCACCATAGGCTCCTTGTCTTCCCTAAGCGGAGGAATAGAAGGAACCATAGGAGGTGGGTCATTTAGATAATGAAGGTGAAGTGTTCATTGGTTGATCTTGATTTTTTGGTTCAGGTTCAGGTTGAAGCATTGTCTCATCTAGGATGGGAGTGTTAGAAAAGGATGGGGATATGTTGTGAAGAGACAATTTTTCTATTTGTTTGGCGTTGAATTTTTGACAGGCAATGAAAAATAAGTCTGTGTGGGGTGTTATGGGTTCCATGGGCTCTAGCCAAAAGGCTTCTAAGGAGAAATTTCCTTTAGAAGACAAATGGTTCAAGCCACTAAGGTGAATAGTGAATACGTCATCTTCATGCAGAAAATTTAAACATTTGTGTATGACTGAAGGGACAAATTTCATTGAGTGAAGCCATGGATGGGCTCACCACAAATGAAACTGATCTGATTGTGGGATGATGGAGAATGTTATATCCACTATCTTAGGTCCTATCTATAATGGAAGGATGATTGATCCTATCATAGGGAACACAAAACCATTGTATTTTTTGATCCATGCTCTCAATTTTTTGTAATCATCTTGATAAAGATCATGTAATACCAAAAATTCCTCACTGATCACATTCTCACCATAGGTAGGATCTACGAGTATCCCATTAGTGGAATTATCATAAATATTGTGAACCCTAATTCCAAACTTGCATGAACAAAGCAAACAATCAAATTATTAGATCAAAATGCAAGGTTAGAATTAGAATTCCCCATAAAATCCATTTGCATTGTTAAAGAACAAGGAAAAAGATGAAATAATTGAGCAAACACAAAAAAAGATAACTATTCCTATTCTAAAACAAAGAAAACACTTGATCTTATGGGGGGATTGGTGCTACTTTGATATGAAAAGTAGCCATTTCCCAACCCATTTTTGATAAGCTCTTGATGATGGATGAGCAAGATGTCAAATGATGAAGATTGTGCATCAAGATGAGAAACTTGTGGAGTTGTGGAGGAGTAATACAATAGAGAAACTCTCTATTTAGAAGAAAGGATGATGGAGGATTGAAAGATATAGAGGATGTGGGACAAAAGATAAGCCAATGATAAAGCACCACTTATCAACATGTGAGAGGTTGGGGAATGAGCACATTTTGGTCAATGTGCCAAAGAGGGGGAGATTTGAAATTTGAATTTGATGAAAAGATGAGTTAAATGCTAAGTTGACTTATGCAAGAGACATGTAAGAGCTCATAAATGCTTTGTTGGATGTACATGTCAATTTGGGGGGAGATTTCAAACTTGGAGAATATTCCTCAAAGATGTCAAGTTGAAAATAAATAAAGATTTTAATAAATAATTTAAATGCCTTTTCATGTGCAAGTGGCAAAAGCTAGAAAAATTTGGAGATTAGGATTAAATTAATCAAGGTTTAATTAATTTAATGAGGGATTAGGTTATTTTGACTTTTGACATAGATTTTAAGATTAAAATAAATCAAAATGAGAAGAAAATGATTTGAGATTTAATTAAATAAAGATTTGATTTATTTAATCAAAGAGGATGATGTTAGACTAAATCAAATAAATATTAATTTATTTAATTTAAATGGATGACTTTAGGAGATTAATCAATTAAACTTGATTTATTTATTTGATTAGGCGAATATGATTTAATTAAATATGAGGAATGCATGATGTCAATTTCGCATGTCTACAAATATGACTGGCTATGTAAAGAGGACCATTGGGAAGATTCATAAGAATATCCTTAGAACAGAAAGTAATATCAAGAGATTTCCTAGGTTGGCCCTTATGAAGGATAATGTCTATCAAACCTACCATAACATGCATAGGATTAATAGAAGTTGTATGTGGAATAGGATCAGGATGTTCAATAGTTGTATTAACATTTATCACATCATTTTTTTGAGTTTCACTAGCTTTGACAAATGACACATTATGTTTGGGCATTGAATTGGTAAAAATTTGTAAATTTTGATTGGGTGGGGGAGCAGACATATTGCCTTTAGCATTAACATTTGAAACAGATAGACAACCAAAATCAATGAGGTCTTACACTAGGTGTTTAAGACACTTACACTATTTTGTGTCATGTCCATTTTGTCTATGATAATGGCAATAAGCGTTAGGTTGAAAGGTTGGAGGTAAAGGCTAAGTAGGATCCAATGGTTTAATGGTAGGTAAGGTGATCATCTGTTGATGCAATAGATGTGATATTGTGTTATGAAGAGTGTTTGGTAAAGGTGTAAATTGTCTCTTTGGATGTCCATAACTATAAGGTATCGCGGCTTTAATAGTTGTTACTTGGTTGTTGATGGGTTGATTCAACTGGTTGTTGAGGAGGGGGGTTGAATTGTAAAAATCCTTTGTTTGGTTTTTGAAAGGGTTGTGAATTATTTAGTTTGACATGTTCAGATTTTTCAGTTTGGTTAGTAGTGGACTTGGCGTCATGACTACTAACTTAATTGTGGTAGTCACAAAGGGTTGTACAAAGATGCATGAAAGAGGGAAATTTTATCATGGTCAATTTATCTTGGATGCGACTTTGTAAATTTTCAATGAGCATCTTTTGGAGATGTGGATTAGGAACTTTTACATCAATTTGGATATAGAATGACTGATAGTGTGAGATGAAATCAGTTACTTTTTTATCGACATTTTGTTTACATCTCATTAAATCAGCCAATGTCTTTTTGGGAGTCATGTGCACTTGAAAATGATTTATAAATGCATCAACTAGTTCATTGAATGAATGAATTGAATTATTTGGTAAGGATGAAAACCACTCCAAGGCAGTGTCCTTTAAGGTCCTAGGAAATAGTTTAGCCAATAGTTTATCATCAAGGACAAAATAACTACATAAGGCAGTATAGGCATTGACATGATTAGTAGGATCAACCTTCCCTTTGTACTTCTCAAATCTAGGTGTCTCAATGCCTTGTGGCATCAGTGTTCTTAATATTTCCAAAGATAATGGGTTGCTACAGACATAATAGGTGGGTGGGGCATTTTGAATTTGGCTTATGTTGGATATTTTTGGTTGCATAGAAGAAACAATTTGGAAGAGTTGTGTGATGAGAGGGTCAGTGTAAGTGGTATGAGGTGGAAGGGAAAGTGGTGATGAATTGTATGTAGTGGTAGGGAAAGTGAATGGAATGCTAATAGATGGTATGGTAGAAGAGGATAGAACATTCAATTCCATAAAGGAACTAGGAGTACTAGTAGGAATACCAAAGGAAGGAGTGACATTACTAACAAATCGCATGACTGTTACAACTTTGGGAGTGGTTTAGGTAGGTATGGGTGCTATGGTTGAAGGGGGAGGAAAGTGAGGTCCTTTGTGGCTAACCATAGTGTTTGTTGGTTGAGATGTATTTGAGGGGGAAGGAATGTGTTTATGGTATATCTCAACAATTTGTTTTATAATGTCTAAGCCTTAGTTACATTCAAGCAGATGATGGATGTTATCTATAGTAGGAATTGCAGTGGTTGAAATTTTTTCAAGACACGTGTTTTGTTGCAAATGTGCTAAGTCCTCATGAATGTTAATGATCTTGTCTTGTAGAATGTGATCGTTTTGTGTGTCAATGTGCATGTTATTGGAAGGAAAAGCATTGCTAAAGATGGTGTGCATGCCTAATGCATTATTGTCAATACTAGGAGTAATAGCTTGGGACAACCCAAGGTCCCCAACGAGTGTGTTATCAAAGGATTCCATGAGTCATGAACTTCTTCTCACTAAACTATTATCAATAGAGCACAAAACATTCATACAAGGGCTACTAAAGGCAGGGTGGATATAAATGAAATGCAAACTAGGAGCAATAAAATGCTAATAACATAAATTCTAGAAACTGTAACAAAGATGCAAGAATAGAAAACAAAAATGTAGAAACTGTCCAGAAAATGCCAGAAAGTGCAATGCAAAATATGTAATCAGACTAATTTTCCCAGGGTAGCGAATGAGTCTAGGGATGTTTTTTTTTTAAATATTCTAGAAAATTTAAGATGATTTGTATGATTTTTAGATTTTCTAATGAAAAATTATGATGCATATGTATAATTTCAATGTTTTTGAATGATTGGAAATGCAAAAAGAAAACTAGATGATCTTTTCACTAATACAATTTTGAAAACCCTAGAATGCAAAATAATGCAAAACCTAATGCAATGATGATGCAATCTAACCCTAGGATGTAAATGCACTTGAAATAAAAAAAGAAAATGTTCTAAAGATGGGTTCACCAAAATGTGAACAAAGATTTTGGCATCCAATGGTCTTTCTAGCCCTTCTAGTGTTTTTCACCTAAAAGGGGAAAGATGGGCCAAAATGCAATGTACACATTCAAGATTAATGTACTATGGATGCAATATGCCTAGTTGAGATGATCTCAATGAAAATCGCTGATAAAAGCTACTGATTACGTATGCAAAACTAAGAAATGCAAAGTGTTTGAAAACACAGTGTTGTATGCAAACTTGAACTAAAAGTATCAACAACCAAGAATAGAACTTAATGAACCTGAATAAAGTGCACCTGGAGCTTGAAATATAATGTTGAAAGATTCTAGAATGTTGTAGAGATCAATGTTGAAGCCCACTAGGACTCATTCACCACAGATGGCAAATTAGTCCTCTTTCTTGTAAAATCTACCAAAACAAATTCGAGATGCTAGGAACACAGAACATCATAAAACACTTTTTCCAGCTTAGCAGTGGGACTCATTCACCACATATGGAGAATTAGTCCACTTATCGTTTTCTAAAAATTCAAGGGTCAACTTTGTGTGTCCTGGTCTACACTTTTCTGCTTGACAGCTTGCTGGATTTGAATTTGGAAAATGCAATGGGAAAATGGTCTCCAAGCTTCAAATAGGGTTATGCTAACTTTTATAACTTTAATGACTTTGAAACACCTTTTTTATGCCTTTCTCTTTGAAAAATCTACATATACAAGACCTGCAAACACACATGCAAAGAGGGGGAAAAGGGTTAAGGGTTATAGTATAGGGGTTTGCCTTGGTCAAACCCTAGTTTGGTAATCAAACCCTTGATAATGAAATGAAATAAAGAAGGAATGATGAACAAATAACATGAAATGTCATTAAACTCACCAAACCCTTCAAGTTGAAGTCTAAAGATATGTGTTGATGTGTTTTTAATGCACTTTTCAACACAGGCAGTGCGTAGGTGCACTACCTCTCTTGAAAGATAATCTTCCACAATCAGATTGCAAAACACTATCCCAAGGTCTCTAATGTTAGGTCTTCACAGTGCTTGGAATATCTCAGTTATTTTACGTGATTTGCTGGAATCACAAGGCGGTCTTATGGATGAGTTACAAAGCATGGAAGTTGGGTTTGCAAATGCAGTTTCAAAGTGCTGAAAGTGAATGAACAGTGGATGTCCACTCAAAACAGCAAGTTGAAACTCATCAAGTTCATCTGATTTAGCTTCATGGTGATGCTTTGGGTCCTACTCTAACCAAGGATTAAAAGAAATAGCAAAAGGAGAAGGGGTAAAAAAGCTATTCTAATCCTAAGCTACGAATGAACAGTAACAATGGTGGCTGTTAAAGTAGACAGACTTCCTAAACTAGGTTTTGTTTGGCCAAGAGAAACCTACAGTTGCACAAAACTAGTGCAATCTTCTAAGGACTGCAGATTTTCAAATTGCATACACACACCATGTACATGCAATCGAACTAAGTTGCAGCAATAAAGGAAAGAGGCTCAGACTAGCTTTGCAAAGTGATTCATTATCAATGAACCACAAAAAGCATGAGCTGGAAGTTCATCAAATACTAAAACAGCAAACACCATCACCACTCCCATTCAAGAAACTAACACTAAAACTAACATGGAAGGTGAACCATGCATACATAAAGAGCAAACTCAAAAGGAACACCCATAAATCATGCAATGTTGCTTTCTATTGCTACAAAATGTCTTTACATCAATTTTTCAACCCTTACAAATGAGGGGCAAGCCCCTATTTATAGTTTTCCAAAGCCCAAATGAATGGCTAGGATTCAATTACATTGAATGGCCCAGATTTGATTTACAATAGGGTTTCACCTACCTTACATTATTTAGCAATTTAAAATACATTCCTTGTCTTTTTTCTGTTTTGCAATCTAGTGTCAGTCATTGTAGCAATTTCGTCACTTAGCTGATTTCCCTTTTCACTGTAGCTGAAATTGCCTGAAAATTGTCTTTTGCTTGATGTGCTTGCAGTGTTCTTCCTTTGATCAAACGAGTCCATCGACGATTGGCATCAATGGATTGGTGGCCTCTGATTTGGGCAGAAATCTCTTTAGAAATCATCATCATCTAGAAAAAGGTAGGACAACTCCCTCAATGGGCCTCTCCGATAGACCTACGGAAGGCTTCTTGACTCCTACAAACATGAAGTGTCGTAAGTGCATTTATACATGAGTTAAGGAAAATGTCAGTCAAACCTACAAATTCCATGTTAAATCTATCCATGCATCATCAAAAGATCTTGATATTCATATTTGGAGCTCATTTGGGCCATAAACATTAATGCGTGCTTCAAGGGTGTAAGTTCCAGAGGGCGGAAAGACGGCGAAAGAAATCCAAAAGGCAGACAGTGGACGGAAGCCAAAATAGCCAGGAAGAAGGTGGGCTCCCGGATGTTCAAAACAACCTGGAAGAAGGCAGGCTCTCGGATGTTCAAAACAGCTGGGAAGGAGGGAGGCTCCCGGATGTTCAAAACAGCCAAAGAGGGACGAACTCCCGGAAATGGCCACGTAGGGCCCAGGTTCCACGGCCTGAGAAGGAGATGGTCGCCGGATGTTCAGAATGGCCACGGAGAGGCGGAGCTCTAGAAACGGCCACGGAGGGGCCGGGCTCCGGAGGCTGGAAGGGAGGTGGACGCCTGATGTTCAAAATAGCCACGAAGAGGCAGAGCCCCGAAAATGGCCACAGAGGGGCCGGGCCTTGGAGGTCGGAAGGGAGGTGGCCGCCGGATGTTCCAAAACAACAAAAGGGGGACGAAGCTCCGAAACCACCGAAACTTAACCAAACTTTGATGAAACCTTGGCAGTTCATTTACGCACTTCAAACACATCCCAGATCCAAAAAAGGGTGACCCCATAGTAAAAAATGTGGAAACGGGAGCGATGGGGGTCCGCGGATGTTTCCAAATAGCCAAGGAGGAAGGGAATTCCAGAGGAAAAGTTCTGAAACCATCGAAACTTGATGAAACATTGACAAAACCTTGGTAGTTCATTTACGCACTTCAAACACATCCCAGATTCAAAAAAGGGTGACCCAAAAGTCAAAAATGAAGAAACGGGAGCGACGGGGGTCCACGAATGTTTCCAAATAGCCAAGGAGGAAGGGAATTCTGGAGGCAAAGTTTCGAAACCATCGAAACTTAACGGAACATTGACGAATCCTTGGCAGTTCATTGAAACACCCCAAACACATCCCAAATCCACCAAAAAGTTGTCCCCAAAGCCAAAAATGTTGAAACTAGACCGACAGGTGTCCACGAATGTTTCTGAAACAGCCAAAGCAAGACAAAAGGCAGAAAGGGGATGGGGGACTTTATTTCTCCACAAATTTGAATATCCCAAGAGGCGAATTTGGGTAGGGGATTTGAACGTTTGAAGGAACATGACCAATTTGGGCTTGGAAATGGGGCACACAAAACAAGATAGGGCCAAAGCAGCCTGTCAGGAGCAAAAAAAAGGGGGTCCTTGCCTACGGTAGGGCGTGTGTGCAAAACATGCACAACAAATGGCAACTCACTGGGGAAATGCTCTAGAGCATTTTGATGACAAACTGGAATCATGAACCCAGAATCTCCGGTTTCAACTTTCACGCTAGGGCAAACAAACTAGACACCCAACCAAAGGATCAAAACCATTAGCCAACCCAACCTTTAGTATGCTAAAAATCCAAGTGTGTGCAATTGCATTAATTCCCATTCTTTAGTTGCTATAGGAACCCAAGCTCCGTTCAGTTAAGCTACGTATTTTATTCTAACTCCAAAAGCATCTGGGACATTGCCTCGCTACCAATCAGGCGTCCATAGCCCTGACGAGGTTATCGCTGTGATTCTCCCGAACATTGCTCTACTACCAGCTGGGTGTCCATAGCCCCGATAGAGTTGCTTGAATACCCCTAAAAAGTTGAATTTTCCTTTCTTTTAATTTTCAATGTTTTCTTTATTTCTTTATTTTCTCTTTTCAGCTCCTTTATTTCAACCCGCAAGCATTGAAGCTTGCACTCAGGGCTGAGAATCACAGTGGCATTGGAGCAGAATTTTAGATTTTTCACTTAACTAGACTTCACAAAAGGCCCTATAGTGACCATCGAATTCTTAAGATGTGTAAGAGCTATAAGATTTTAGAATACGTCAAAGTCAGACTAAACCAACAATGTATCCTCTTTGAATTAAACACCTTGATCACTTGACACTAACAGAAGACCTTCACCATCCACTCTGAAAACTTGATTAGAGTTTGACAAAGAAATACATAGAACAACCCCAGGTGATAAGTATGGTTGTTGTGCGCACATATGTGCCCAGCTAAAAGCAAAGGGACCCCGAGCAAAGCAGCAACAAAGCAAAAGCAAATAAAAAGAAAACAACCTACACAAACCAACTAACCTAAGGAAAGCAAGAAAGTGGAGTATTTACAGGAAGCCTATACTACTAAAAAATGAGCTATGTACAAGATATTTACAAAGCACTATGTTCAGGCAGGGCAAGCCAACATTAACACTCATTGGATTTCGCAGTGCATGCACAAGCAAACAGGCAATTGTTGTTGTTCTTAACCATGCAAATTTATCTTTATATTCCGAAAAAAGAAATTCAATGTTGCAACACTCAAGTTCAACCATGTCATCATGAAAAATCAGCAATTGAGGAGGCTCGTTGAATCCATGGTTAATCCACAAACATGTTCGTTTTCCCTCGTTCCCATAATCAAAATAATAAGTGTAGTTATGAGAAATGATAGGGGCAAGGAAGGATAAAACCTAGAGGTCATCACATGGAGGTGGCAGCGTTGGACAGTCAAGAGCAAGCACAACATCGTTGATCATTGCATTGGTAGCCTCGAGCGGGCGCGGTGAAGGATGCAACACTTTGGACATTAAATGTGCATAAGGCTGGGAGGACGGGGCAAAAAACAACTCTTTCAATCTACCAATGGGACCCACAACCTCCACTGGTGGTTCCTTAAGGAAGTACACCTCATCTGCCTGGGTTTCCGTTTCCAAAACCTCTTCTTGATTGATGTCTTCAAGGGGCAGCATGCTGTCCCATCTCCTTTCCCAAGTGTGAGCCTTATTTTTGTGATGTTCAGTGTCATGGGATGATGACATATGCAAATCTATCCTATTATAGCCATCTGAATAATAGGGAGGATCAACAGTGATCATGGCAGAAGCGATCCAAGTTGCATTTCGTAGTTGGTCAAGTGCTTCATCTCTGTTAGCAGCTATCTTAGCACCTCCGCCCTTGTCTTCTTCTTTTTGTTGTTCATGCATCTCATCATGACGTTCACTCATTTCCTCTTACTCACTATCGCTATAAATGGAGAAGGAGCTCCTCTCCCAATCTGGAAACTCTAGTGCATCACTGTTTGGGGGCTCAAGGAGTATGTATTCATCGCTAGCATCTTCTGAGATGTGCTCTTCCTCGGCATGAGCATACCTCCGTAGTGTATCTCCCAATGGAAAGAAGTCATCAATCGATGGCACCTCATCAAGGGGACCAAAGTCTACTGCACAATTTCCCTCCAAAGACTCGCTAAAAGTCCCATCGTCCATGGTACATAACTGCTCTTCAAAAGGAAGAACTTCTTGGTGACTGGTGGACAGCATTCCCGCTTGATGTACTTCATCGCTCGGAAGTCCAAGACTGTATTGTTGTCCTTCTTCTATTGCTGTCCCAACATCCTCTTGAGGACTACCTTCAACTGAGTCATTAGTTGATTTGGAATTTTGGTCTTCTTCTTCAATTGTTGAAGTGGCTGCGGGAGGTGATGTGCTTGGTTGTGCCCCTTGTCCTTTGACTTGCTCAATGGCCTCTTTGCATAGCTTACATGTGAGCTCTGAGTGCGATGAATCATGGAGTCGACACCAATTTGGGAGCAGCAATATCTCCAAATCCACTTGGTATTTCAGCTCAGTCCAATCCCTTGCTAGTTTCGAGATGAGCTAGTCATATCTTTCCACCAGTAGGTTCTCATCATCATTTGGGAAGGAAGTTGAATAGCAGACAGCTGTGGCAAGAGGTTGTTCCCGCTCCTCCAAATCTGCATTTTCATATGCTTGATCCTTTTCATTCATGAAGGAGAGGTCCCTTAATCTAATCTCGCTTATTTCTTTTCTATCATTCTCTATTGTCCCAATGTTGTCAACCTTTTCCTCTTTCTGATTTTTAACATCTTCATTTGCTGCCCCAGCATACACTGCTACAAACTCTCTTGATTCATCTTCGACCGCCACTCCCTCTTCTAGAGCAGGGGACTACTTTTCTTCAACGGAGGAACAAATTTTTGATCTGTTTATAGTTGATTGTTCATCAAGGCAGCTTGTTGTCCTAAGGAAATTAGAATCTTCCTTTTGGATCTAATCCTCTATGTCTGCTATCCCAGCACTAGCCTGTGTCAGATTTCTTGATTCATCTGTAGTGTGTTGTCTTCAAGCTTCCAACAACTTTCCCACCTCATGGGATGAGTCCCCTTTACTAGGAGATGGCTGCTTCAACTTTTTCACATGATCCTTGAATTGGGCGATGACATTTGTGCATGATGAGCAAGTAAATTCAGAGTGGGGTGCATTATGAAATCTGCACCAACTTGACATTAGTACCTCCTCCAATTTTGGTCCATCTTTGCTGCCCAAACATCTTTGGATTAGCTCCTTGAAAGCGTCAATTGCCATGGTTTGCAATTCCTCTTCCAGATCTTCGGGAGCCAAGGGCTGGTATATTTCCCAAAAGGGAATTTCTCCTTGCAAGACTTTCTTAATTCTGTCCAAGAATGTTAGACACCCCAATTCACTATGCTTGCAAGTGCAATGGATCTGACATCTATCCGCCAACGTGAATTGTTGCAATGGCTTCTTCAGTCTCTTATTCAAATTTGCATGCAGCTGAGTGATGTTGATTTGCAAATGCTGCTCCATTTCGACTCAACTATTGTTTTCCTTCAAATTTTTTTTAATTTTTGAATTAAAGAGATCTCCTATCTCAGATGTTTTCTTGAATGTTCCTTTCTCAACTTCCAACTTTCAGCTTCGTAGCCTCATGTCAAGCCCTCCCTCTAGTGCCAGTTCTGTTGATGTGTTTTTAATGCACTTTTCAACGCAGGTAGTGCATAGGTGCACTACCTCTCTTGAAAGACAATCTTCCACAATCAGATTGCAAAACACTATCCCAAGGTCTCTAATGTTAGGTCTTCACAGTGCTTGGAATATCTCAATTGTTTTATGTGATTTGTTGGGATCACAAGGCGGTCTTACAGATGAGTTACAAAGCATGGAAGTTGGGTTTGCAAATGCAGTTTCAAAGTGCTGAAAGTGAATGAACAGTGGCTATCCACTCAAAATAGCAAGTTGAAACTCATCAAGTTCATCTGATTTAGCTTCATGGTGATGCTTTGGGTCCTACTCTAACCAAGGATTAAAAGAAATAGCAAAAGGAGAAGGGTTAAAAAAGCTATTCTAATCCTAAGCTATGAATGAACAGTAACAATGGTGGCTGCTAAAGTAGACAGACTTCCTAAACTGGGCTTTGCTTGGCCAAGAGAAACCTACAGTTGCACAAAACTAGCGCAATCTTCTAAGGACTACAGATTTTCAAATTGCATACACACACCATGTACATTCAATCGAACTAAGTTGCAACAATAAAGGAAAGAGGCTCATACTAGCTTTGCAAAGTGATTCATCATCAATGAACCACAAAAAGTATGAGCTGAAAGTTCATCAAATACTGAAACAACAAACACCATCACCACTCCCATTCAAGAAACTAACACTAAAACTAACATGGAAGGTGAAACATGCATACATAAAGAGCAAACTCAAAAGGAACACCCATAAATCATGCAATGTTGCTTTCTATTGCTGCAGAATGTCTTTATATCAATTCTCCAACCCTTACAAATGAGGGACAAGCCCCTATTTATAGTTTTCCAAAGCCCAAATGAATGGCTAGGATTCAATTACATTGAATGGCCTAGATTTGATTTACAATAGGGTTTCACCTACCCTCCATTATCTAGCAATTTAAAATACATTCCTTGTCCTTTTTCTTTTTTATCATCTAGTGTCAGTCACTGTAGAAATTTTGTCACTTAGCTGATTTCCCTTTTCACTGTAGCTGAAACTATCTGAAAATTATCTTTTGCTTGATGTGCTTGCAATGTTCTTCCTTTGATCAAATGAGTCCGTCAACGATTGGCATTGATGGATTGGTGGCCCCTGATTCAGGAAGAAAGCTCCTTAGAAATCATCATCATCTAGAAAAAGGTCGGACAACTCCCTCAATAGGCCTCTCTGATAGACCTATAGAAGGCTTCTTGACTCCTGCAAACACGAAGTGTCGTAAGTGCATTTATACATGAGTTAAGGAAAATGTTAGTCAAACCTACAAATTCCATGTTAGATCTATCCATGCATCATCAAAAGATCTTGATATTCATATTTGGAGCTCATTTGGGCCATAAAAATTAATGCGTGCTTTAAGGGTGTGAGAGCCAGAGGGCGAAAAGATGGCGGAAGAAAGACAAAAGGCAGACAGTGGACAAAAGCCAAAATAGTCAGGAAGAAGGCGGGTTCCCAGATGTTCAAAACAGTAAAGAAGGAGGCGGGCTCTTGGATGTTCAAAACAGTCGAGAAGGAGGGAGGCTCCTGGATGTTCAAAACAGCCAAGGAGGGACGGACTCCCGGAAACGACCACGCAGGGCTCGGGTTCCGGGGGCCGGGAAGGAGATGGCCGTCGGATGTTCAAAACGGCCATGGAGAGGCCAAGCCCCAGAAATGGCCACAGAGGGGTCGGGCTCCAGAGGCCGGAAGGGAGGTGGCCGTCAGATGTTCAAAATGGCCACAGAGAGGCGGAGCCCCGGAAACGGCCACGGAGGGGCCAGGCTCCAGAGGCCGGAAGGGAGGTGGCCGTCAGATGTTCCAAAACAACAAAAGGGGGATGAAGCTCCAAAACCATTTGAACTTAACCAAACTTTGACGAAACCTTGGCAGTTCATTTACGCACTTCAAACACATTCTAGATCCAAAAAAGGGTGACCCCAAAGTCAAAAATGTGGAAACGAGAGTGACGGGGGTCCGCGGATGTTTCCAAACAGCCAAGGAGGAAGGCAATTACAGAGGAAAAGTTCCGAAACCATCGAAACTTGACAAAACATTGATGAAACCTCGGCAGTTCATTTACGCACTTCAAACACATCCCAGATCCAAAAAGGGTGACCCCAAAGTCAAAAATGAAGAAATGGGAGCGACGGGGGTCCACGGATGTTTCCAAACAGCCAAGGAGGAAGGGAATTCTGGAGGCAAAGTTTTGAAACCATCGAAACTTAATGGAACATTGACGAATCCTTGGCAGCTCATTGAAACACCCCAAACACATCCCAAATCCACCCAAAAGTTGTCCCCAAAGCCAAAAATGTGGAAACTGGACCGACAAGGGTCCACAGATGTTTTCAAAACAGCCAAAGCAAGACAAAAGGCAGAAAGGGGATGGGGGACTTTATTTCTCCGCAGATTTGAATACCCCAAGTAGGTGAATTTGGGTAGGGGATTTGATCGTTTGAAGGCACATGACCAATTTGGGCTTGGAAATGGGGCACACAAAACAAGATAGGGGCAAAGCAGCCTGTCAGGAGCAAAAAAAAAAGGGGGTCCCTGCCTACGGCGGGGCGTGTGTGCAAAACATGCACAACAATATGTTGCTCCAAGATGCTTGAATGTTATGGTGCATGAATGAACTATGTTGATTGGGGATAAAATGAATAGAAAATCATGTATTTATACAAACTTATGCCTTAATTTCTCGAAAATATATCAGAGGCTAACCTTAGGTCTAAAGGAGTAAAAACCTACTAGTAATTTAAATTTGTTTTGATTTTTGTGCCAAGAGGGACTCATTCGCCCCTAATGGATGGGTGCCACTCATGTGAATGGGTGTCAGAAATTAAGTCGTCTTAAATGATGTTTTTTGAGTTTTTATTCAAAAATACACTTAATTAAGGCTTGTAAGTGCACAAAACGACAAATAAACCATAAAAAAGTTGTATTTATTGATGAAAAGTCTAGAAAAGTGTGATATTACAAGACTTTACAACACTTTAAAATAAGACTTGGTAAGTGATAAAAAGGGAGTATGTAAGTGAATTATAAAAAGAAGAGTCTAGAAAAGTGTGAAAATGTATCACAACACTTCACAACACCTTTACAAGACATCATAAAGTCTTAATGATTCATAAAGATTCAAGACCTAATGTGAATGTGTGGGCCACATTGCAACATTAAATCAACACAAAATCAGGCCAAATAAGCACAAGGAGGGACAAAACAAGAAAAAGTAGAAGGGTTACTTTTTCTGTGTCCACACAATCCTTCTTGATTAATGTGAGAATGCAATTAAATACATTTTATAATTTTGAATTAAGGGAAAAATAGGTCCTTTAGACTTAAATGCTTAATAGAAGTTTAGAAAAGTGTGAAATTCACTTACAACACTTTACAACACCTTTACAAGACATGGATAAATGCATTTTATTCAGTTTGCAAGGGTCCAAGACCTAATGTGGATGTGTAAAGCACCTTAGAACACTAGATTAGGTCCACTTTATCATTAATTATTCCAGAATCAAGCAATGAGTACTTTTATCTATGCTACATTTATCCCCCACTTTAGTGAGAGGATGAACTTGCTTCAAACTCACACTAAAGTAGACATTCAAGAGGGATCCAATCATACCAATGCAGATGGTATAGGATAACAAATATGAAGGAGGTGGTCAAGCCCCTAGGATCCAAGATCGTAAGTCAAATCAAAATAAGCATAAAAAGGGATACACAAGGTGTATGATTTGTAGTAGAGCAAGATATGTGATCATGCAATGGCAATAACTAGAAAAGTACAAATGATAAAAAATAAAAAGGTGGATCAAGCTTCAACCATTTTTCCAACATGTTGTGGATTAGATCTAAGCTATTTGTCCAAAAATGCATACTCACTCTGAGGTGACAGAACTCTCGGCTATCCGCCAAGTGAGTAGTCTTAAAAGGTGAGAAACATACACTCATGGCTGGTATGCACTCACACACACACACACACAAGTGGAAATGGGGAAACTCATGCCTCATATTGGGCATCTTACTCAACCATACCAAAGTTATACCTCTTGATACCTTTAATAAGGCGCCACACAAAAAATATTTTTGAGCTCTATGAGGCAAGCGAGACTTTGTATCCTTAAAACTCATAGACATTGCAAGGAATGTTCAAAGGAGTTTTCTTAGTTCGTGCAAGGTCTCTTCTTAGGGAAAATTGTGCTTAACATCTCCAAGAGAGGACAAATACAAGGTCTCCTCTTAGGGAACATCGTACTTAATGTTTCCAAGTGAGGAAAAGTCAAAGAAATATCACGCTCTTGGAGGAAATCAAACCCAATGACACCACCAAGAAAAGGATGCATCACAAGCAAAATAAATCACACAATGAAATATGAGTTTCGATGAATTCCCCCACTTTAAAGTGATTGCTAAGATCATTACTATGAGAAATTACTTTAAAGTAGAAGAAGACATGAGAGCATATTTGGAAAGCCCTATGCCAATTCATATGTTTTTGATAAGCTACATCATGAAAAGGTAGTATGTCACATGCGAGCCAATATAAGGCATATCGTCCGCATTCCAAGCTTGATCTTTATGTTCATGAAAGGTTAACGGCTAGCCAAAACAGCCAATGATAAGTGACATATGAGGACAAGGCTACCTAACCCCTTGCTCCCACTTAGTATGGGATAAGGGTGAGATGAAATAATTGATAAGATGGATGGTAGAGTGAAAATCAGTATCAATTAGAGGAATTAGGTGCCCCCACATAAGGGAGAGCACCAAAATCCTTAAGATGTTGGATTTTACTACTCAAAGCCTTACATTCATTAGTAGTATGACCATGAATTCTATAATATGCACAAAATGAATTTTTGTAATAGAATTTATTTCAAGTTCGTGGAGGGAGAGATATCAAATGATCTTGGATGAGTGTTGAAAAGATACCCTCTTGATCAATGGTAGAAGAGGTTCCTTTATTTTGCAACAAAGATATCTCTTTCTTAGTATAAGATGTCACACCTACACAAAACTCTTTATATTGTGATATTTTGTTCTCTCCTTTACACGAGGGTGTAAAATATATCGAATTCAAATCTTTAGTGTTTTGCGAGATGACATTGATATTAAGCGAAGATGTATTTGTTTGTTTTATTTCTTTCAGAGGATAAATTTTGAGACCACTAGTGTCTATCAGTTCAGGATGCACTACTGTTAAAGTCGTCTTAGTGTACCATAGAAAAAAGGAAACTTACTGGATTTGGGGAATAATCGATGATAAATTAGACTTAATAAGGTCTTGATTTAGTGTTGTAAGGTGTTTTACACATCCACACTAGGTCTTGGACCCTTGCAAATTGAATAAAATTCATTTATTAATGTCTTGTAAGGGTATTGTAAAGTGTTGTAAGAGACGTTCATGCTTCTCTAGACTTAATGAACCCATCTTCCCTTAATTTGACATTGTAAAATTTATTTAATGGCATTTTCATATGAATCTAGAAGGCTTTTAAAATAAACTTAATGTTAATATGGTGTTGTAATGTTTCTTACACATTCACATTGGATGTTGTGCCTTCCTAGGCTATGTGGACCTCATTTTAGTGTTGTAAAGTGTATTTAATCACACTTTCACATTGAATTATGTGTCCCAAGCCCTAATTGACCTTTACATAATCATTAATAGGACCCTATTACCCCATATTGTGCATCCCGATGCATAATTTGATGAAATAACTGACAAAGTCATCGTATAAACCTAATTTATGCATTCCCCAACAACCCAACTAGCAAATGGACCCCTCTTGCACTAATTTTGCATTTGTGGTGAATGAGTCCCTGCCATGTGGGACTGATTCAACCAAGGTGGTGAATGAGTCCCATTTTGGTCAATTTTGACTTTTGAGTGGGAAAAAATAGGTTTTAAGTTTAATTTTTCTTCATGTCGGCCTTGGGGATCCAATTTATGGGAAAATAAGGTGAATTTCCTATAAATACAGCCTTCTAATCCCTAATTCATAATCTCATTTAACTCATTTGCATATCTCTCATCATTCATTCTTCATCTTGTTGGAAACAAGCAACACTAAGAGGGGGGGTGAATTAGTGTTGTCTGAAAATTGACTTTAGTATTTTGATTATTAACCCACTTAAAATATTCAACTAGGAGAAATATAAATAAAAAGAAAGCAAAAAACCACAACACTATAACAAAAGGATTTTTACATGGAAATCATGTCAGGGGAAAAACCATGGTGGATGGCCAATCCATAATATAATCTAAGTATACTCAAAAAGAATTTTACAATATGGGAATGCACTTGCATTCAGGCACACTGCCTAGAGCTCACTGCTCAAAATAGGAAGGCACACTACCTTACAGATATTTGGATTAGATCCAAGAGAATGAACTGAAAGAATAGCATCTCCAAATTCTTGATTATAGTTTTGGTTAGGCTTAGATGTCAATATTTTGTCCTTCTAACTGATACTGAACTTCTATTGTGCTCTGCTCTGACTCGCTTCACAATATATTTATGCGCAAATAAAATTGTGCATAAATAACTCTAACACTCTTTTGGTTTTCACAATACACATCGACACACCATGCATACATATCAAAATGATATAATAGATCATACATATATATCCATGACTAGCAATTTAATTGCAATAAGTCGGCTTCAATAATACTTAAAAATATTAGCAATTGTTGGCTCATATCTTAAGAATTATCCAATGTGCATCCAAAATGGTCATCCACAACTTAGCTTGGACCCAAAACATAATGAATAAACACAAAAATATTTGAATAAAAATTCCCTAAATATTCACAACATATTTTATTGACTAAGTTGGCCCCAAAATACTGATAAATAGAAAAGTATCAATCGTATCTCCAAACTCACATAAGACTTAATACAAGGCAATGATATTGTTGTACAACACATTAGATGTACTAATAAACCTCCAATGAGATCCATAACTCAAAATAACAAATGGAAATCTGCAAGTGAATCGATGATCACCAAACTGTTGGATGCCTTAACTGTCTTCAATCTGACTACTGGTGGGAGAAAATGATGCCATGTGGATCAGTCACTGACTAGGGTTTCCATCAATGACAACACCAAAAATCATTTGCAATGTCTCTTGCCAACACATCTATCCTCTCTATTAAGTCAAGCAAGTTAGGGTTTCATCATTGCAAGTCATTAAGATAGTTTCCAAAGACATTCAAGGGAAGATTCTTCATGTTTTGTTGTAGAAATTCATCATAAAACATCATGGAAAGGTATTGAATTAATTATTTCATGCTTTGTTGCATTCTTTCATCATTTTGGTTTAATTGCCTACAAAGGGGTTTTCCAAGGCAAACCCCCATGCCCTAACATCCAACATTTCTCCTCCTTGTCTTGTGTGTTCACAGATTTAAAAATATAGGATGCTTAGAAATCATTGAAGATCAAGTTGAAAAGTTGTTCAATTCATCTCCTCATTGGATAAGGAAAAAAATCAACAAAAAATTATTTTTAGGCCCAAATTTGACAATTTCAAAACTAGACACCTGGAGAAGCATAAAGTGCAGACCAAAAGCTCCTGTTTCCACCTTTGAATCTTTAGAAATTCAAAAGTGGAATGATTCTACATGGGTGGAAAATAAGTCCCACTTCCAAGCCTGATTTTGGTTTTCTGCAGTTTTGGATACCCATTTTTCTGAAATGGGCTCCGGTTCAGTTTTCTAGAACTAGGACTGATTTGCCTAGAATGGCGAATGAGTCCCAACATGCTTAAAAATAAACATCAGAAACATTATAGAAGTCATTTCCAGTCTCCATCAATATCTCAGGTTTACACTTTCAGTTTCATCCATTTCTTTTACGATTTGTATTCATTTCTAGGTGTTTTTGAATTACACAATGTGTTTTCAAACAATCTACATTTCATTGGTTTTTCATTAATAATCAATCCATCTTACCAATTTATTGCATTCCAACATTGCATATAGGTATATTACATCCATATTCCATCCATATTGCATTGACTTTGAGTATAACATTGCCCATTTTTGCCCTTCTTTCTCCTTTTAGGTGAAAATTTGTAGAAGCACTAGAAAGGATTAGGATTCCAAAATATTTGCTACAATTAGAAGGATGTTTTGTGATAGTTTTGATATTAAGTGAAGGTTTTTTTATTTATATGAAAGGTAAATAACCAAGACCATGATTTGTTTCTTGCGTGTTAGGCTCTATAGGGTTGTAGATACCTTGTTCTCTAGCACCACATCCTTTTCCACTATACCCAAGTTGTTTCATAATTTCATAACATTTTCCATAAATCTTCTTCATCTCTTTTGGATTCGGTGGTTGTTTGTGGTTGAGTTCATCAATTTTTTTTGTGTAATTTGTTCTCTTATGTTCTGAAGTGGTTGAGGTGGATGCTTTTGAAGGGTCATTTGCATTTTGTGTAGACATTACCACTTTGTCATGTCTCTTATTTGAATCTTTGTTTATGATCTTGTACTCTCCCATGAATGTATGTTCAAAATCTAAGGATCCCCAATCATCTTCTAATAGCTTCATGATTTCCTTGATATGTTTTTCTTTGTCTTTTTGTTGCACAAGTTCCACTTGTGTAGTTGGTGTTAATGTTGCCAAAGGATTTTCCTTGTTTTTCTCAATGTTCAAACAACTATTTGGGTTAGGGTTGGATTCAAGTGTTTACATTGTGTTATTGTAGATGTATTTCATTTTACGGTGAAGAGTAGAAGGTACCCCATTCATTACATGAATCCATGGTCTACCTAAAAGAAGATTATATGAAAGTTCATGAGGCATATCATGGATTTGTGTTTCCAGTGTGGCCTTCCCAACTGTAATAGGTAAAGTAATCACACCACATTGTTTTTTTTGACATTTTCAAATCCCTTAATAGTTATAGAATCAGGTTGAATGTTTGATTTATCAATGCCAAGCCTATCTAGAAGGCTCACACTACACACATTAAGGGTAGATCCGGTATCTACAAGATTTTTTCTTTATCCCTTTTCATTTGTATTGAGATATCATTATGAAAGCTTCATTTTGTTTTTGCACTTCCAAAGGGGGGAGTTTACTTTGGTGGAAAGCAATGTCAGCATTTTTTCCTTGGATCATGGCTGTAATTTCATTCAATTTCACAATGGAAGGGATAGGAACCTGTTGTAAGGTTGTTTGAATCATGTTGTGGTAGTGAGGGGAGACTTGAATAAGGTCCCATAATGATATATTAGCAAGAGTATTCCTTAGTTGTTCAACAAGATTGTACTCCTTTCCACTCTATGGAGATAAATGAGGAGGGCCTAGTAAGATGGGGTTAGGAAAAGGTAGGGGTGTTGGGGTTGGTTGTTGTGGTTGCGGATTATTTCTAGTGTTATATGTATGAGCAATGGTATTATGAATCGACTGATCTATGCTACATTATTCTTAGGTGGGTAAAGGACAAGTTCAGGTTTGTTTGGAGTTTGAGTAGTACATAAAGGATGATATATTCCATTACATGTTTATTTTTTAATTTTTCCATTGGTGATTTTACCTAATGAAGATTACATGTGTTATTCCCTTGGTGATTTTTCCCAAGGATAATCTTTTGTATAACATTGGCGAGTTTACCCAATCTAGATTTTTGATGAGACATTGGTGAGTTTTTTGAGATCTTATAATTCATCCTAATTGTGTTGATCCAACTTGTATTTTGGATGATTGTTTTACATGATGCATGTTAAAACTTATGTATGGCATGTGTGTAAGCACTCTCCCTATGTGTTTGGTGTGAGTGTTGTGATTGTGACTCATTTGACTATATCCCATCATGGTCAGAGTGGATCTTTTGATTCCATGGGATCGGGTGGTGTGGTAACCACCATTGGGGATTGGAGGATCATGGTGGAGTTGGTGATGACTTCAATGTGGTCAATTTTATTATGTATATTCATGTTTATCATTGGATTCAAAATCCAATAATGCTTTTTGGACATCTCATTGAGACAAATGTAAATTTAATAATGGAAAAGAGCACTAGTTTAGTTATGTGTCTTTGTGTTGGAATAGATCATAATTACTTTATTTATTTCATTATTGTACTATGAAAAGGATAAAATAGTCTTAATAATCTTTCAATTAGTGTTAAAAATGAATTTAGAGACCCTGTTTCATAGTTGGGTGGTCTAGTACTATATCTAGGTAGCCAAGTGTCTTTCCTAAAATTGACCTACAATATTTACAATGCAACTAATTCCAATGGGGTGGCCTTGTAACTAATGGGGTGGCCTCATTACATAGTGGGGTGGCTTAGTCATCAGTGGGAAACTATGGTTTGGTAGGCTTAAAACTTAATTTTTTTAGTCAACACTATTGAGCTAGCCTGGTATTGTACTTGGGTGACCTCATTCCCATACAAAAATAGAATCATAATACTCTTAACCACAATTATCTAGTGATCTTCAAAACTTAATTCCATTGATGCATATTTTTTTGCATTGTATTTTGCTCATTTTGGTCATTTTCATCAATAAGACCTTCAAAAACCTAGTCAAAGTATCCTTGTCTCAGGAGATGATATTTCTTCTTTATTTTGGAGCCTCATATCAGAAGACCATGTAAACAGAAGTTGTTCATCATTGTTCAAGGGGTTTAGTGGTTTTCTGAGAATTATCTTATGTGTTTTCATTGAGAACTTGTAGCTTCTCTTGCCTAGTTTTATATGCCTTATTTTAAAGCTACCTAGTTGTGAAACCTAGGGTTAGGGAGATTGTGCTCCTAGACTTGTGAAGACTTGGAAAGGTTGTAATCCTTCATGGTTAGCCTTGTTGGTGTCCTTAATATTCTTCATAGGTCATGAGCTATTGTGCAGTAGCACTTTTTTGCTCATGTAATGTCGCATTGCAACATGACATCTTGGAAATCTTGTTTTTGTCTGTAAGTGACTCATCATCATTCTAGTTACTAGAGATTTTGTGCCTCCTATTTAGGAAGCATCTTGTGAAAGCATACTCTTTTTTTAGAGTTTTCTTGTGTGTTTAGGTGTATATTGGAGGTTGATGATTCCCTTGTCCTATCTTGATGTGGTGTTGTGAAAGAACACTTGATCATGGTTTTGTAACCAATCATTGTGTAGGTGTTGTTTTCTCTCTACTCTATATTCATCATAGTGGATTTACCCACAAGTGCTTAGAATTTTGTTATTTCCACCTTACTTATGCAATGGTGAGATTTTCTAATTGTCTTCATCATTGTGTCTTTGTCTTCATGCAACACTTGTGCACATGTCATTGTGCAAGTGTCACATGCCATTGTTGCATTATTGATGTTGTTTTCTTTGTTTTTGTAGCATCGAAAAATGTCGTCGATGGCATTTTCACACTTGTTTGGGCCCTTCTTGTAAAATTGAGCTTAATGATGCCTTGACTTAGTGTTTTATTGTGTTTAACACACTCACATTAGGTCTTGGGCGCTTGTGAATTAAATGAAATTAATCATGCCTTTTTTAATGTGTTGTAAAGTGTTGTAACACACTTTCACACTTTTCTAGTGTTTTCATAAATAATTGGGATTCTTTATGCTTTAATTGGCCTTATTTTGCATCCACAAGCCTCATTTAATGCATATTTTTGAGGATAATCTTGATAGAAATCAACATCTGATCATAATCAGGTGTTTTTAGGTTGTGTAGCTCTGATTTAGTGATTTGGAAATGATATGCCACCTTAGGCGTATGAGTTCCGTGTGACCCAAATTCAAAATTAATTCAAATTCTTGGTGGAATTTTATCCTCCTAGATATGATGTCAACTTGTAGTGTTGTTGTTTGATGTTGTGGTGTGTTGCTGATATGTGGTGGTCATTGATGTCAACACTATTAGAATTGTTGCATTAGAAGCTATATATGTCGAGGATATTGAGAAAATTGTAATAAGAAGTGCTACAGGTTGTCAGTGGTGAAGTGAAGTTCTTTCTATTAGTGTTATCAATACGTTGTTGTTCAGAGGTTGTAGACTAAAGGGTTTCTTGTTGAGTATATGTAATTTATTCACATCAAGTTTCAGAGATCCACATGAAGATTTGATCAAGCTATGAACATCTGTATTTAGATAGTTTTTCTATTACTTCAGTTTGTGTTCCTGAATGAAGATCATGTGATTTCAGTAAGTTCAGTTGCTGCAGATGCTTTTTTGATGTTTTTGGATTTTTTTAGTTCATGATCTATTAATTTTGCATGTCTGCATTGATTTTTGTGCTCGTGATCCAAGATTTTCTCTTGTGTGTTCATGTTTTTCATGTTCTTGGCTGACAAGGTGTTGAAGCGTGTTGTGGATCTTTGAGGAGTAATTAATTGAAGTGGTTAGAGTTTGAGGATGTTATTTTCGGTCTTCACTATGTTTTGGCTGACCTTGGCTGATTCACATGATTAATATTTATTTGATCTGAGACAACTATTTATATTCTTTCTTGCTATTTTGTTGAAGCTAACTTATAGCGATGTCATTTATTCTTGTGGATATATAAGAGTGATTGTTTTATCATTTGGAAGTGTATAAGAGTGTGTTGGAGTGTGCAAGTGTGAAGTGTGTGAGTCAAATGTGTGAATATTGTTTAGATCATTCGAAGGTAGAGCAGAAGAGTGAAGAAGAGTGAAGAAGTTTTGATGTGCTTAATCGGAACTGTAACCAGGAATTAGCATATGCTATCTTCTTAGTTCAAAGTATGATGGATTTAATTAGAATATTTTTGTAAGATAATGTGTCTTCCTTTGAGCAGTAAGCCTATTTGTAATTGAGCAGTGAGCTCTAGGCATTGTGCTTGAATGCATGTGCATTCCCCATTCATATTTTCTTATACTTTTAACAGGGTATAATCTTGTGGACTGACCTCTACCGTGTTTTTTCCCCTAACAAGGTTTCCACATAAAAAATATTGGTGTTATGTGTGCTTCTGACGTGTTGTTCATCTATGCTTTCATGATTAATGATCAGATATGAGAATAAAACTAATAAGTTGAATAAGTTTGAAATTTGGAGACAACTGATTCACCGACCCCTCTCAGTTGTCTTCCCTTGAGTTTCCAACAATTGGTATCAGAGCCAGGTTCCTTGGAAAAAGTTTTACAGCTTGAGGTGATTTGGGATGGTGACTTATAAGATAGATAGTCCTAGATTTGATGGATCAAATTATTCTTTTTGGAAGACTTGAATGGAGTGCCATTTGAGATGCATTGGTGAACCCTACTGGAACATTACAAAAAATATATATGTTATTCTACAGAATGGTCCTACTACTTCTGCTGAGATTAGGGATGTTGAGTATAATATCAGGGCTAAGGAGGCATTGTTGAGTGCATTAACTGATATTGAGATGAAAAATGTGATGGATTTGAAGACTACTTATGAGATCTGGAAAAATTTGGAGACCTTGTATGAAGGTGATGCTAATGTGAAGATTTCTAAGCTACAAAGTCTAAAAGGGAAATATGAAAAGTTGAAAATGGGTGATGATGAAAATGTTACTACTTTCATGCAAAGAGTGAATGAATTTGTGTGTGGTATTAGATGTGCTGGTGGGCAGATAGACAAATCAGAGATTGTTGCTAAAGTGCTTAAATCCTTGCCTGATTCTTACAAAGTCAAGGCTAGTGCTATTGAAGAGCTCTGAACTGTGACAAATGTTACCAGAGATATGTTGATTGGTAAGCTTACTACTTTTGAGTTGAGTGAATTTAGTGATGCCCTTCCTAAGGTTGAATCTACATTCAAGGCCACTACTTTTAGAAGAGATAAATAGAGATATGATTTGGGTGAAAGTTCATCAAGAAAGACATTCAAGTATGAGGATGAAATGAAACAACTCAATGAAGAATAAAGAGATCTTGAAGAACTTGTAGCATTGAGTGTGAAAAGAGAAGCTAGAGGACAAGGTAAGTATAAGGGGAAGTTTCCTATTAAATGTTTCTCTTGCAATAAAATAGGTCATTTTGTATCAAGGTGTCCTGAGAGAGTTTCCAAGCCAATATTTAACAAGCCTAAATTCCAAAAGAAGTGTTACTATGCTGCTGATGAAGGTGTGACAGATGGTGAATCTGACAAAGGAAATGCAAGTGAATATGAATTTGTGTTTATTACTATCAAGGGAAATAATCCTATGTCTACTGAACCTACTAGTTGTACAAATGTGGAGAAATCCCTAACTGCTCAAGTTGAAGAGAAAGATGAATGGGTAATTGACAGGAGATAAAAGTAAGTTTGTGAGTTTAGAAAAGTATGATGGTGGTGTTGTGAGATTTGGTGATGACAAAGCTAGTGTGATCTATGGAGGAGGATGCATTTCTCTTGATGGTAAGCATAATACTAATGATGTCTTGTATGTTGAAGGTTTGAAGCATATTCTTTTAAGTTTTGGATAGATGGTTGATAAGGGATACAATCTTCAGTTCATGGATGGTAAGTGAAAAATATTGGGAAATTCTCAAAATGTGATTGCATCAGGTACAAAAACAAAAGGTAATATTTTCCACCCGAGTGCTGCTAGTAAAAGTTGTTTGATTGCTCAAATTAATGAAAGTTGGTTGTGGCATAGGAGAATGTGTTGGTTGCATCCACAAAAAGGATATAAAAGTCATGGAAAATCCTAACCTAGGAATTGGACACTCTAATAGGTGACTAGCATCTTCTTATGGTTGTTCATTTACTTTGTCAAACCAGGGAACATATACTTGAAATGGAGCGGCACTGTATGTGCACTAAGAACTAGTTTCAGTCATGATTTACCAGAAATAAATGCGTGAAAGGAATTTTACCTATGCTACAAGAATGTAATGTGAAGCCTTCTAGACTTGATCAAAGTAGAAACCATAACAACTATGATTGAGAGACAAACTATGAACTGGCCTTATGCTGCAGGAAAAAACATAGGGATGGATTCCCGATGCTATAGGAACAATATAAGACTAAGTTTGCACTGAAACTTTCCAGAATGAAATCTAACTTATGATCAATAGAAAATAAATGATTAACTAACTAACTACAGATACTTACTAAGTGGGCCCCCTTAGCAAGCATCAACTAACTATGCAAGAGTTGAACTCAGAACTTCATCAGCTTTTATTCATAAACTCATAATGGTATACATTATTCTGCTCATATGAAAACTAGCACAAAACTCTATCTCTTATTATCATACTAACTCTTACATGTTATCCTTCTATATTTGTTATGCTATGCTTGTCGTGCTTCCACTCGCGCAGGAGGAACACTTATTTAAACCAGAAAAACAACTAACTACCCAACTCTAATAGAGAAAGACATGGACATAAATATCCTAAAACTAAGGAACAGACTTCTCATAAATGAAAGCATATCCGTTCAACCCGATCTAGGGAGAAGATTTGGCATTCCACTCTTTCCAAATTAAATGATCATTCGGTTTCTTCCCAACGACCTAGACAAAGAGTCTTTGCTGGAACAACTTCCTCGACGTCGTGCAAGAAATGGACTTTACTACAGGGCTGAGATCCGTTGTGCTTGACTCGCTCATGCTCCCTTCAACAACCTGCGATGCACAAGGCGACAGAGGTGAAAGAAGGCATGCGTGGCAAAAAACATGATACATTTATTAATCATTTATTAAATCTATCACATTATTCAAAAACAATATGCATTATATCAATCGTTTGGGAAGTCAAAATAGGGTAATTAATAAGACACATGGAGATGTTAGGCTGCAGGAATGTAGGAATGTATTGCTACAGGATACCACCCATTTTAGATAAAAAGTCTTTAATAAAAGAGTTAAAACATCCTTTAGTAATAAAAGTAGAGATATTACTAATACATCATGATACTCAAATTATGAGCATATCCTGAGCTCATCATGTGTCATGTTAACTTTGATAATATTTTCAAGATAAGTTCCATTAAAGCTATGAGAAATCTTCCTAAGCTAATGAAACCTACTAATGCCATATGCAAAGAATGTTAGTTAGGAAAGCAAACAAGAATTTTATTTTGGAGTAAACAGAAAAACTCAAAATGATTGTTGCATATTGTGCATACTAATTTGTGTGGTCCTGCTAGAACTAGAAGTTTACAAGGATACATGTATTTCATGTTCCTTATTGATGACTATTCAAGGATGATGTGGGATACTTTCTTAAGGGAGAAATATGAAGCTCTAGAAAATTTTCAAGATCTTTAAGGCTATGGTTGAGACAAAGACAGGTCTGAAGATTATGTTTCTGAGATCAGATAGAGGTGGTGAATTCACTTCCGATGAGTTTAATTCTTTTTGTGAAGAACATGGAATAAAGAGATAGTTATCTACACCACAGACCCCTCAAAAAAATGGAGTTGTGGAAAGGAAGAATAGAACAGTTCTAGATGCTACTAGAACCATGATGTTGGAAGGAAATGTACCTCATATCTACTAGAGAGAAGTTGTGAGTACTGCTACGCACACACTTAATCGGGTACAAATCAAAGGTGATACTGATAAGATTCCTTTTGAGCTATGGACTAGTTAAACGCATACTGTTAGATATTTCAAGATCTTTGGAAGCAAGTGTTATATCAAAAGAGATGAAGATATAGGAAAGTTTGATGCTAGGAGTGATGAAGGAATATTTCTCGGTTATGCTACTAAAAGTAAGGCCTACCGGTGTTACAATAAGAGATTGAAGAAAATGGTTGAAAGTGCAAATGTTAGGGTTGATGAAGACATAGTTGCACTAGAAAAAACCTGTGGATATGATTTTGATGATCAAAATGTTAGTACAAACAAAGGTCAGACTTAAGCCAAGTCCAAATCATTCCTGTGAATCAAGAAAATCAAGAGGAAGGAGAAACTGGTGGAAGAATAGTTTAGAGAGATTAGAAGAGCCTGAAGTTGAAGAACATTCAGAAAAGACTCTGAGGTATGTAAGATTGAATCATTTAGAGAATCAGATCATAGGTGATAAGAACAAAGGTTTCCAAACTAGGAGAAATATTGCAGAAGAATATTGTTTGATTTCAAAGAATGAGCCTAACAATGTGAATGAAGCATGCAAAGATGAACATTAGGTTGAAGCAATAAAAGAGGAACTACAACAAATTGAAAAGAATGATACATGGATTCTTGTTCCCAAACCTAAGGATATGAATGTAATAGGAACTAAATGGGTCTTTAGAAACAAATTGAATGAACAAGGTGAAGTGGTTAGAAATAAAGCAAGACTAGTATGTAAGGGATATTCACAGATGGAAGGTATTGATTTTGAAGAAACCTTTGCCCTTGTTGTTAGAATTTAAGTTGTGAGATTGTTTCTTGCTTATGTTGCTTACAAAGACTACAAATTTTATCAGATGGATGTCAAGTAAGCTTTTCTAAATGGTGAATTGGAAGAAGAAGTGTATGTTGAGCAACCTGATGGATTCCATTTGACTGATCAAGGAGATATGGTTTTCTGATTGAAGAAATCATTGTATGGACTCAAACAAGCCCCTAGAGCATGGTATCCCAGATTGGATAAGTACTTGGTGAAGCTTGGATTTAAAAAAGGTACTATTGATAGTAATCTGAATTTCAATAATGATGATAAAGATTTGATTGTGGAAGTTTTTGTTGATAATATCATATTTGGAGGAGATGATATATTATGTATGAAGTTTAATGATGAGATGCAAAATGAGTTTGAGATGTCAATGATTGGGGAAATGATTTTTTTCTTGGGAAAGAAGTTGATTTCATGGTTAAGCAAAAAGAAGAATGCTATTTCATTATCTACTATAGAGGAAGAATACATTGTTGCTGCTAATAATTGTACTCAAGTACTGTGGATGAAGCAGATGTTGAAGGATATCTGAGTTGTGTATGATGATCCTATTGTTATATTCCGTGATAACTCAATTGCTATTAACATTTCTAAGAATATGGTGTTGCATTCCAAGACCAAGCATATATCTATCAAGTTTCACTTTTTGAGAGAGAAAGTAAGTGAAAAGAAAGTCAGATTGGAGTATGTGCCTACTAAGGAGCAGATTGCAGACATATTTTCCACGTCATTTCCTAAGGATACTTTTGAGTATCTTAGAGGGAAGTTAGGGGTGATTACCCCTCCTAATCAGAACTAAGGATGCATTGATTTTCATCAATCTGTGCATTTGATGATCATATTTTGATCTAGATTGATGTTGTGGTTACTGCTACTCAGGGGGAGTAGTCAGATGTTTAGATGTTCGGGTACTAAAAAATGTAGTCAGAGCTTGTATAGGATATATCTTTTCAATTGATGTCAAAGGGGGAGAAGATTAATGTGAAAAATATTTGTGGGGAGAAGAGTTGAGGAAAGAAGAGTCAGAACCTAAGGGGAAGTAAGTGTAGTTGTGTTGATGGTGTTTTTCACATCATGTGTTGCCATTAATGACAAAGGGGGAGATTGTTGGATGTTGTGGTGTGTTGTTGATATGTATTTGTCATTGATGTCAACACTATTAGCATTGTTTTATTAGAAGTTGTAAATGTCGAGGATATTGAGAAAATTGTAATAAGAAGTGTTATAGGTTGTCAGTGGTGAAGTGAAGTTCTTTCTATCGGTGTGATTAGTAGGTTGTTGTTCAGAGGTTGTGGACTAAAGGGTTTCTTTTTGAGTATATCTAGTTTATCTGCATCAAGTTTCAGAGACCTGTGTGAAGATTTGAACAAGCTATGAAGATTTGTATTTAGAAAGTTTTTATGTTACTTTAGTTTGTGTTCCTGAATGAAGATCATGTGATTTCAGTAAGTTCAGTTGTTGCAGATACTTCTCTAATGTTTCATGATTTTTTTGGATGCTTTTATTTCATGCTCTATCTTTTTTACATGTCTGCATTGATTGTTGTGCTCGCGATCCAAGATTTTCTCTTGTGTGTTCATGTTTTTCATGTTCTTGGCCGACAAGGTGTCGAAGCATTTTCTAGATCTTCGAGAAGTAATTAATTGAAGTGGTTCATGTTTGAGGATGTTATTTTCAATCGTCACTATGTTGTGGCTAACCTTGGTTGAATTGCATGATTAATCTTTATTTGATCTGATTTGATTGTTTATATTATTTCTTTCTATTTTGTTGAAGCTGACTTATAGCGATGTAATTTCTTGTTGCAGATATATAAGAGTGATTGTTTTATCATTTGGAAGTGTATAAGAGTGTGCTGGAGTGTGCAATTGTGAAGTGTGTGAGTCCTATGTGCGAATATTGTTCAGATCATTCGAAGGCAGAGCAAAAGACTAAGGAAGAGTGGAGAGGTTTTCATGTGCTTAACTGAAACTATAACCAGGCATTAGCAGATGCTATTTTCTTAGTTCAAATTTTGATGGATTTATTTAGAATCATTTTGTAAGACAATGTGTCTTCCTTTGGTAAATAATCCTATTTGTAATTGAGCGATGAGCTCTAGGCAGTGTGCCTGAATGCATGTGCATTCCCCATTCATATTTTCTTATACTTTTAACAGGATATAATCTTGTGGACTGACCTCCACCATGGTTTTTCCCCTAAAAGGGTTTCCATGTAAAAAATCGTGGTGTTATGTGTGCTTCTGATGTGTTGTTAAATTATGCTTTCATGATTAATGATTAGATCTGAGAATAAAGCTAATAAGTTCAATAAGTTTGAAATTCAGTGACAACTGATTCACCCTCTCCACTCTTAGTTGTCTACCCTTGAGTTTCCAATAGTTGTAATTTTGGGAATTCTTGCATAAGTTTAAATACAAGGTTCTTTCACTCATTTTCACATAATATTTTTGTGAGAGCATTCATAATAGAAAGTTTGAGTTCACAAGAGTGTTCAATAATTCACAAGAGCATTCAAGAGTCTAAAAGAGCATATTATCAAGCATTCTAGAGCATTATTCAAGCATCATGCATCATGCCAAAGTCTTCATGTGCATCATGTTTTTTTTGGAGCTAACAATTGTGATGTAGGGTTTCATGATTTAAGCTAGCATTTCATTCAAGATCTATCCTATTCAAGAAAGCATCAAGGTCTACATCCATTGGAGCCATCTAATACATGTTTGTAACACTTCATTGCTAGGGTTTGGTGAGTTGCAACTTCATATTTTGTTCATTCATCATTCTCCATTCCTATTTCATTTGATTTTAAGGTTTGATTACCAAAGCGGGGTTTGACCAAGGAAACCCCTTTCCATTAACCAAAAAAAAGTCCCTCTTTAGTGTGTGATTTGTAGGTTTGGGTTGAAGAAAAATTAAAGAGAAAATTTGGAGAAAGTTGTTAAAGTGTCCAAAGTTGTCAAAGTTGTCACCTTGCATTGGAGATACTTGGAAGACTCCTATAGGTTGTGAATCAGGGTTTTAGATCTAGAAATCAATTGGGAAGCACATAGCAGACCTTGAAGAAAAAATTCATACTTTGAAGCTTTAGAAAACCTTAACTGGATTGATACACCAGTTCTAGCATATGAGTTCCAATTTAGGTCAATTTTCAAGTTTTTTATAGATTCAGATACCCATTTGCTAGATTCTTATTTCTACATAGAAACCCAAATTTGGGACTGATTCACCCAACTTGGTGTATGAGTCCTAGTCAACATTAAAATCATTGTTTTCAGCATTTTAGAGCTCCATCCAATCATCTTCATATTTCCAAGTTCACACATTTCATTTTACAACTTTATGTTTTGCTCTGCATACATTTCTAGGTCATTTAGTGAAGCATTGCATCATATTAAGGTTAAAAATTACATCTTGCATTGCATTTATCTTTCCAAGTCCTAACTTGGTGGGTAACCCCTCATTAGTTTACAATCATCCCCTAAAATAGCTCTATTGTAAGATCTCTTTCTCCTTTGCATACGTAGGATTGAGATCTCTAGGGTTATACTTGAATGAGAGAGTGTGAAGATTGTTATTCTAGGTCCCAAACCCTAGAAACCAAATAAATTTCCCCCCTACATTTTGGTGAACCTACATTTAGAACATCATAATTCTGATTTGGAGTGCATAATCATCCTAGATCTTGCTTGCATTAACATTGCATTAGGGTTTTCTTTAGTTAATTGGCATTTTAGGGTTTCTAATTTTGCATTAGCGAAAGTACATATAGCTTCCATTTTTACATCTCAAATCACTGAAAATCACATAAAATCTACATTTACATTTACATTATAGATCATACAATATAAAAAGCATAAAAATCAATTGAAATTTTTTGAAATTTTTGAAAAAAAAACCCACTAGGACTCATACGCTCCTCTGTGTGAATCAATCCTAGTACAAATTTTGTAATGCATTTTTAAGTATTTAAATCTCTGTTTATGTGCTCCTATTTGATGTTGTTAACTTTTTGTTCTAATTTATAGGCTTTTTTTTTCATTCAATTGATTGCATCTAGTCTAAATTAATTCATCTTGTGTATTGCTCAAATTCAAATTTGCATCTATAACATTTCATTTCACATTTTTACATAGTTTAGAATCTAAAATTTGCATCATGGATATGTGCTTTGGTAAGCTTTGGATGTCCTTGAAGTCCTTAGTGGATGTGTCAAGTTGTGCTTTTGGAAATGACCCTAATGAAATTGAACTAACTCATGCTCCTTCAACTCCTAATGCATGTCCTCCTCATGATGTTGTCATCATTGGAGAAGATGATGACAACATGAATAAGTGCATAAATGATTTTCATAACAATCTTGAAGCTAATGCATCATTTTTCCAATCAATGGAACAACCAACACCCCCTCTAATACCACCACTTGAGATGTTTGGTTACTTACATCCTAAATTTGAGACAAAATTTGAACCTAAGTTCCCTACAATAGGTGAACCTAGTTCCTCCAAGCAATCCAACACTCAACCATTCTATGTTAACAAAGTGACAAACACTCCCATCAACCTAAAAGAGATATATGGAAAAGGATTCACAATCTTGAGCAAACAAGGATGTGATACAAGTGAACATGAAATTCATCAACTCTTAGAGAAAATACCAATTGAAAATACAAAAGGGCTAGGATACCAAGATCCTCATCCTGATATGAGTATCCTCCTTCCTAAAGAACAACTCGTACTTCTCAAGGAAGAAGAGATCATCTTTAGTTCTCCTCCTCAGTGTTCAACTAGAGAAATTGCTGAATCTAGCAAACATAAAAGACATTATAAACTAAAGAAACTTCAATTCCCTTATCCTCCAGCTAACATTCAAAGAAATTTGTAGATAATTTTACATAGAGGATTGATTACGACTATGTGCAAGATCATCATAGAAAAAACAGGCCCTTAAGTGGCAAGAAATTTAGAAAAATTAGAGTTAGGAAACTTGATGTAAAAATTTGAATAACTTACCTATATTATTTCAAAAATATGTAAGAATAGAATCTATAGAAAATTGAATGTAATTTCTAAACTACTAGGTTTATATAAAAAAAATAAAAATCTATTTGGTGAAAATATGAAATTTCAATGCAGTAGTACTTAAATTTCAGGGAAAAAATAAGAAGTAGGTATCTGTCTGACCACCCTAACCACTATAAAATGATAACATTTTTTATAATATTTTAGATATAAGTAGAGGACTCATGTCCCGATGTAATGCATATTTTTTTATAATTTTTTTCCAAGTAAATAATTAATTATGAATTTTTTATTACAACTTTTAAAAATATAAAAACTCGTATGTCTGACCACCTTAACTTGGTCAAAACTTCATGAAATTCATTTTTTTTTAATCCTATGTATGTTTTGGATTCAAAAATGTGATGTCATTTGAAAGCTATAGATGTTTTTCAATTAGCCTATCAATCAGGACTTTAGTCATAATTCAAAGAGAAAATGAATAATAATTATTTATTAAATTCAAAGTAAAACATAATTTATATTGGTGGAAAGCTAATAATCTCCTTTAAAAACCCTTTTCGTTTCATCAATTTTTTCTAAAAAAAAGTCACCAGCCACATCGGCCATCATATCACTTACAGATTGCCACTTTTTGGCCCATCATGATCCTGCACATACCCTTACATTACCTCCCATAAGAGAAGACCAAAAAAAAAATCCTAAGAACATAAACACATCGCATTGTCGATCCCATAGAATGCTTGGACATAGTACTAATGAGTGTTGTTCTTTATAAAAAAAATTCAATAAGCTTGATATTGAATAGAATTAGTCCCCTAAGGTAGGACCCTTTCGTCCCTCATCATGTAGTGGTTGTAGAATCTTCAATTTTCACCAGTACATGAACTTTCCCATCACCTACCTTGGCTCATTCTTGTATTACACATAGTGGGGGAAAAAATTAAGATAGCCTTGTCCTAGTAATGCATTTTTCATTATCCCTTTAGCTAGGTTGACTCACACATGCCTTACTAGTCTTTTGCATTATTTCTTTATCTTTTTCTTTTGTGTGATTTTATGTGCATATTGTGATCCCTCATGATGTTCCTTTTGATGTACCTCTCTCCCTCTATGGCATTCCTCTATTTGTACCTTCATTCTTCTCTATGTCGTAAATGTTTTACCTTTTCCGTTATTTATTTTTCATTTGTCTTGTTTTTTCCTTTTGGAGATGATGCAAGGTGTCGACACATTCATGTCTCTTCCATGTTGACCCAAAAACTTTTCCTTTACTTT
This sequence comes from Sequoia sempervirens, assembly GCA_007258455.2. NCBI lineage: Eukaryota > Viridiplantae > Streptophyta > Pinopsida > Cupressales > Cupressaceae > Sequoia > Sequoia sempervirens. The sequence goes on along the minus strand of VDFB02086081.1, from coordinate 97,910,453 downwards.
TCCTGAACATCTTTCTTTTCTTTGTCTTGTGTTTTCCTTTTAGGGATGATAGAAGGTGTTGAGAAATTCATGTTTCTTCCATGTTGACGTGAAAGGTTTTTCTTTTTTTTTCACTCTCTTTGTGTCATTCTTCCAGTTCTATGTGTATTTGGGGAATGATGATAGTTTTGAACTCTATAAAAACATTGTAGCAAGAACATACTGACCCCAAATCCATATATCCCTTATGTGCTTGAATTTTCATTTTTGGGGCAATCCCTCCCTTTTCTTATGCATCACATAGCTTTATATGGAAACATATGACTCGAAATAGGGATTTCCAAGTTAGCTCTCATGTCCTTTTTACTATTAGAATTTATCATTTCCTAGTTTAAAGTAATTGCTCACAACATGGTGTTTAGCAATTTCTTTAAAGTGGGGGCATACATTGGGATTATTTTTTTACATTTTTCCTTTACATGGTGTAGTTTTCTTACTTTATGTGATGTACTTTTCTCTTTATGGTGATATTGGGTGTGATGTCCTTCAAGACCGTGGTCTCTCTCAGCATATTATATTCCTCTTAGTGGCTTGATGTGACACACTACATCCCCTAAGTTGTGAATCTCCTATTATTTGATTTCTCCTCTCTTGGAGACTTAGGCACATTGTTCCCTAAATTAAAGACCTTATGTGAATTAAGCAAGACTCGTTTGAATGTTCTTTACATTTTGCATTTACAAAATTCCAGTTATATGATGACCTTGCATGCCTATGGAGCCATCTTTTTTTTTCATGAGTTCCAAGCATATGAATTTTTTCTTTCCTCATGAAGCTTCAAGTCAATGTTCATGAGCTCCAATCATATGAAGTTTTTCTTGCCTCATGAAGCTTGAAGATCATTTTTGCATGGTGGCTTATTAAAGTTATTAGGAGGTATAACTTTGGTATGGTTTTTGATGGGAAGCTCGAGCAAGCCATGAATTTCCCTTAGCCACTCATGTGTGAGTGTGAGTGCATACTAGACATGTGTGTATGTGTCTCACCTCTTCTGGATCCTTACCCAATGGATAGCCTAAAGTTCCATTGCCTCAGAGTGAGCTTGCATTTTTTAGAAAAATAGCCTAGATCTAATCCACATTGTGATGGACAAATGGTAAAAGCTTGATCCAACCCTTTCCTTTTCATTTTGTTTCATTTTATTTATGTCTTCAATGGTAGTGTATGGTTGCACCTTTATGATGCTCTTTATCATTTTTCATGTGGGTTCTTTTGTGCCTATGTTGGTTTGTCATGGAATCTTGATCACCCCTCCTGATCGTTGTCATCCTACCTTACTAGCATTAGTGCACTTGGACCCCTCCTGAAGTGATTTTTTCTACTTTATTGTGAGTTTGAAGAAAGTTCATGCTTTCACTAAAGTGGGGGCTAAATGTAGTGTCAAAAAATGTCGTCAATGACATTTTCACACTTGTTTGGGATCTCCTTGTTAAATTGAGCTTAATAATGCCTTGACTTAGTGTTGTAATGTGTTTAACACACTCGCATTAGGTCTTTATCCCTTGTGAATTAAATTAACTTAATCATGGCTTATTCAAGGTGTTGTAAAGTGTTGTAACACACTTTCACACTTTTTTGGTGTTTTCATAAATAATTGGGCTTCTTTATGCTTTAATTGGCCTTATTTTACATCCACAAGCGTCATTTAATACATCTTTTTGAGGATAATCCTAACATAAATCAAATCCAATCATAATTTAGGTTTTTTTAGGTTGTGTGGCCTAGATTTAGTGATTTGGGACTTATATGCTACCATGGGAATATGAGTCCTACTTAGGTTTTTGGGTCTTGATCCTGGTTTCACATCTTTCTAAGCATTTTGGAAAATGGTCCATAAATTCTTCCTAATTGGACTCATATGCCACCTTGGGCATATGAGTCTCACATGGCCGAAAATCAAAATTAATTCAAATTCTTTCCAAGATTTTATCCTCCTAGATCTGATGTCGTCTTGTAGTGTTGTAATTTCAAGAATTCTTCCATAAGTACAAATATAAGGTTCTTTCACTCATTTTCACCTAAGACTTTTGTGAGAGCATTCATAATAGGAAGTTTGAGTTCACAAGAGAATTCAAGAGTCTTCAAGAATAGATTATCAAGCATTCTAGAGCATTATTCAAGCATCAAGCATCATCCCAAAGTCTTCATGCATCATGTTTTTTTTGGAGCTAACAATTGTGATGTAGGGTTTCATGATTCAAGGTAGCATTTCATTCAAGATCTATCCTATTCAAGAAAGATTCAAGGTCTACATCTAATGGATCCATCTCATACATGTTTGCAACACTTCATTGCTAGGATTTGGTGAGTTGCAACATCATATTTTGTTCATTCATTATTCTTCATTCCTATTTCATTTGATTTCAAGGTTTGATTACCAAATGGAGTTTGACTGAGAGAAACCCCTTTCCATTAACAAAACAACAATTTTCCCTCTCTTTAGTGTGTGATTTGTAGGTTTGGGTTGAAGAAACATTGAAGAAATTTTTTGGAGAAAGTTGTGAAAATGTTTAAAGTTGTCAAAGTTGTCACCTTGCATTGGAGATACTTGGAAGACTCCTACAGGTTGCAAATCAAGTTTTTAGGTTCAAAAATCAATTGGGAAGCACAGAGTAGACCTTGAAGACTAGATTCATACTTTAAAGATTTATAAAAACCTAATTGGACTGGTATGCTAGTTCTGGCATATGAGTCCTAGTTTAGATCAATTTTCAATTTTTTTGTAGATTCAAATACCCATTTTCCAGATTCTTATTTCTGCATAGAAACCCGATTCTGGGACTAATTCACTGAGCTTGGCCTATGAGTCCCAATTAGCATTAAAGTAACTATTTTTAGCATTTCAAAGCTCCATCCAATCATCTTCAAATTTCTAGGTGCACACATTTCATCTTAGAACTTTATGTTTTGTTCTACATACATTTTGTTGGTTATTTTTTAAGAACCAAATTGATCTCCAAAAATACCTATGGACTTTTCTATTTCCAATAATCAATACTCCAAAGGGATTGGTGAACGAATGAGTGAAAGCTGCAAAAATTCTACTCCTACACTTTTGGTTATGTGAAACCTAGGAGGGTGATCCCACAATGTATACTCAGGAATTCATATAATTATAATTAAATACATTGTCAATAATAGGTACTTCTAATTAAATTACTCAATAATATTGTACATCAAATAAGATAGCAACTGATTTCCTAATATCCTATACTTGGAGCATGAGAAGGTAGAACTTCAACACAAACAACTACAGTGGTATCCATTTGAGAATTTGTAAATTAAAAGTGATTAGTTGATGAATCAACATAGAAACTGAACCATGAGTACTTTGCACGAACCAGTTCCTTTATCCCAAGCAGTAGAGTCAATATCAACCTATATAACTAGATAACAACTCAATAATAACAACACACAGTCACAAGAAATATTGCATTACAACACTCCCCTATTACATTCATGATAATTACTACTTACAAATATCCTAGCACCTGATTTTATGAGTTAACAAATTCATCCAAGCATTTACATTAATTCATTGAATCAATAAGCAAGAATGAAATCAAACATCCATTGAGAAACAATAGAGATAAACAAAAGGAATCCTAGATTGCTTTCATTCATAACTCATAAAATGAGTACAAGGAGAGACAATAACCATGAAATTGGTATTACTCTACATTGTATTTTCTATACGGTTATCAAAATTACATATGTAACACTGAGTTCTCTAACTTAAGACAAAAACTCTAAAACATACTTAGTATTTCCCTTACAATTCACAGTGTTAATTACGGGTATGTGGAGGATCATGATGAGCCAAAAAGTGGCAATATGATGGGTATGTGGCTGACGACTCTTTTTACACCCAAAATTGATGAAATGAAAAGGGTTTTTAAAGGAGATTCTCAGCTTTCCACCAATATAAATTATGCTTTACTTTGAATTTAATAACTAATTATTATTTATTTTCTATTCAAATTATGACTAAAGTCTTAATTGATAGCCTGATTGAAAAAAATGTGTAGCTTTCAAACAGTGTCACATTTTTTGAATCCAAAACATGCAACACATTCTATGCTTCACATACTATAAAATTAAAAAAGAAAAATTGAATTTCATGAAGTTTTGACCAAGTTAAGGTGGTTAGACATACGAGTTTTTATATTTTTTAAAATTTGTAATAAAAATTAATAATTAATTATTTACTTAGAAACAAATTACAAAAAAATATGCATTAGATCAGGACATGAGTTCTCTAATTATATCTAAAATATTATAAAAAAATATTATCATTTTATTATGGTTAGGGTGGTTAGACAGACACCTACTTATTTTTTCCTTGAAATTTAAGTACTATTGCATTGAAATTTCAAATTTTCACCAAATAGATTATTTTTTTTAAACAAACCTAGTAGTTTAGAAACTAAATTCAATTTTCTACAGATTCTATTCTTACATATTTTTTAAATAATATAGATAAATTATTCAAATTTTTATGTCAAGTTTCCTAACTTTGATTTTTCTAAATTTTTTGCCACTTAAGGGCCTATTTTTTCCATGATGATCCTACACATACCCTTACAAAAAAATGAACCCCTACTTTTTGGCCCTGAATTCCTTCTTATAGAAATGGAGGAGCCCAAAACAAGCCTCAAGACGCAAACATACTCTTACACCAATTGAAAACTAAGGAAGAAGAGGTGGAAAGTGGTCCAAGAACGCTACTAGTGATAGGGAAGCAATTCTTGAAAGAGGTTAAAGGGGAGAAACTATTTTTTATAATATTTCCCAAGGAGCTACAAGTAGATGCAACAAAGGACAATGGTGACATGCCTTTAGAAGTAAAGGAGAGCTGCTTGAAGAGTTTGAATAAATTGTGTCTAAGGATTTACTAGAAGGACTACCACCAATGAGGAGCATCAACCATCACATTGATTTTGATTCTAGGGGCAAGTTTACCCAACAAGGCAACCTATAGGTTGATACCTGCCAAAAATGAAGAGGTGAAAAAATAAGTGCAAGAACTATTGGAAAGATGTCTTATTAGAGAAAGTCTTAGCCCATGCGCGGTACCAGCTATATTAGCACCAAAGAAGGATGGTAAATGGAGAATGTGCATGGACTCAAGAGCCATGAAGAAAAAACACTTAAGGTATCATTTTCCTTTACCAAGAATGGATGATCTCATGGATTATTTGGGAAAGGCTAGATATTTTATAAAAAATGATTTAAAGAGTGGTTCCATATCACAAAATTAAGATAAGAGATGATGCATTAAGTAGGAGGGCTACATTATTGAGTGAAATGAGAGATGAACTAATTGGGTTTTATGCCATTAAAGAGTTATATAAAGATGATTTGGATTTTAAGAATGCATGGACAACATGTATAGAGTCTACTAATGTTCATAAGACACATTGGATGGGTAAAAGAAAGAAGTTGGGTCCACGAAGAGAGGAAGTTTCGGCCAAAAGAAAATCTCACAGAAAACACATACGCGTTATTAAAAAAACATGTATGCATTATACTTTGGGTACCCGAGCCTAAAAAAATGTGTATGTACTAAAAAATGTGTCTGCACTAAAAAATGTATATGCATTTTATAACACATACAAGTCATTTATTTAATAAACTAAATACCTTTTAGAAACACACATTTTAAAATGCATACACATTTCTAATTTTTTTTTTTTTTTAAATAACCAAGAAAATAAATGCATGTGTTTTCTAACACGTATGTTTTTTTAAAAACACGTACGTGTTTCTAAACTTTTGAATTCCCAACCCACATGTTGCCTCGGTTTTAGGCTTAGGAAAGGCTTGGCAATCCAACCCTTAGCCTTTGACCTGCAACTAAAAAACTAAGGCAGATTGAAGAAGAATGTCCAACTTTGGCAATATGGCTGATGGACTTTTTTTTTAATCAATCTATAAAATTAAAACCCATTATAGAAGACGATGTATAGTTTCCAAATATATAATTTTTATCAAGATTGGATTATATTTGTTATTTTTTAATTAATTTCTAAACAAACTAGTCCCTAAACTTGGAATATCAGGCTTTTTTTGTTTTTTAATAATTTTTTTTGGTTAAGTTTCTTGTAAAAAATTATATGGCATCAATCTTCAGACAATTCTCTACACAATGAAAAAAAAGATTCAAAAAATGTTTAGTTTAGGTCCAATTATGTTGTCTGTACACGTTGATTTTTAAAAACAACAATTAAGGCTAATAAAAATTCAATAAAAGAAATATTCAAAAAAAAATTACAAAAAAAAATACTCATCAATCTTCATGTTGTTAGCTATCTTTCCCCAAAATAAATTAGCAAAATACTTTTATTTGGGTCAAAAAGTGGTGTCCATACACGTGTGTGGTATGGTAAAAAAATAGGAACTTTTAAAAAGTGGTTTTAATACATCCCTATCAAAATTTAATTTCTATCATATAGGTATTTGAATAAATTACATATTTAGAAACTAGACTCAAAATGCTAAATTTCATAGTACTGACATTTTTTTAAGATTCATTGTGTAAGTGCTTCAGATTTTTAGTCTAAGTGTGACAAATTCTGAAAAACAACAAAAACACTTTCACTTTTTGAACTTTTTGTGAACCCAACTTCTTGCATCGACCTAGAAGGATTATTTTATACAAAATAGACTATTGTTTTTTATAAAAGGGATAAACGGGTTTTACAGGGACCCAAAACCACATAGTAACATTACAATCAAATATCAAAACAGAGGTCCAAAAGACAAAAAGGCTGCCATAGAGATAAAAACTAGCTAAAAAAGACAGCCCCAAAAAACTACAAAAAAGCCATCAAACAGTCGGCAAACAGACAAAACTGGGCCCAGCCATGGTTAATTCATCGACTTTAGAAGCTCGTCAGCAACCTCTTCCAAGTCCACCATATCCTGGACCCCCTCCATGAAAATCTGAGTCATTTTTGGGGTAGTCAGGGCTTTTCTTTTAACACTAGATCTGGTTCGCTTAGAGATCCCCACTTCCTCATCCTGGTCTTTCTCCTGATCAAGGTCGACAATCAGCGCTCTTTTCTAGGTTTTCTCCAATCTTTCAGTCATGGCTTTGATGATTAAAGAGTTATGTCTGGCAATTCTGCAATTCTGATCAGCAATTTGTTTCATGGTTCCTTTAATTTTATCAATATCTTTTTCAACAGTGCTGTCCTTTTGTATGTTATCCTTCACAACTGTATTCTTCTCCACTTCGAGCTGCATTAGCCCCGCGACTTTGGCTTCAATTTCCCCCAACTTACTATGAAGAGACAGATTATTGGTCTTTAACTCACTAATTTCATAAAATAACCATTTGGCAGAATTAAAATGGTCCACAGAACATCTCGTGGCTATTTCGACGAAGTCAAAAGGGGGGTCACAAACAGAATTGACCCCAAAGTTAACCGAATCTGCACCTCTGGGAGGGCTACAGTTCACCTGTTGAACATTCTGGGGGGAGTGGGGATCCACAAGACTGACCTCGACCGTTTTAGTAGAAACAACAGGAGAGTCATCAGGGTAGGAAACTAACTTGTTAACCTGAGAGCTAGAGCCCACCAAATTGGCATTAGGGTTTGAGCAGCCAGGGGCAGGAATAAAGCAGGCCCCAGAGGACTGGGGGGATCGGCCATAGGCAGAAAGGGGGGGCAGGGGAAGTGAGGAGAGCTTAACACGGCCAGAGGAAACTTTAATCTCAGAAGTACTAGGCTCAGTATCGTCCTCGTCATGCTCCAAAGGGGCTATAGGGTTTGATAGGGCAGGAATATTCTGAAAGTGCTCATAGATGAGCCTTAAAAGACCCGTGTGAAGAATTGGGTATCTTTTAGGGCTCCTACTGTGGTCAGAAAAGCTATTTCTCAGGGAATAGAGCAAGAAGAAAGGGATGGAGACATGCACCTTATGCCAGAAGTGGTTGAGTAGCATGAAGTGATATCCATAAACCCTAGTGAAGCGACCGTCAAGAGTGATGTACTCCATGATAACCCTTAGCACTTTTTTCCATAAAGCTTTTATGGTGTCCACTTCATAGTAGCTATTTGTTGTCTTGACAAGTTTTTTCTTCTCCTTTTTAGTCTGAGGAAAACTCACAACAGCTTCGTCAGAAAATTTCCTTTCTCTAAAAAAATTATGCTCTTCAATCGGGATACCTGTTACCTCCGCTATTAGCGCTTCATCAATATGAACTTTCCTCTCGAAGAGGAGAACCTCCCCATTATTCCAAATTTTCTCAAAGAAATCAGTAATCTCCTCCTGAGGGCCATGGAGTTTCTCGATGAACGGAAGTAAGCCACCCCTTCTTATTTTTCCCCACGCTTTCATGTTCTTGGTATGTGACTCAAAACTGGTAGGTTCAACCCTCTTCCGTTCCCTGCCCATTTTTGAGATCTCGGTGCAAATACTGTTGCAAACAGAGACCCTGTTCCAGATAGTTCCTTTGCAACGCAGGACCCACAAAGTGTGCAAAGGTAAATCATTAAATGTCTGCCGGATCCTCATGGCCCCATATTGTCTACTTATTTTGTTAGTTATGACTCATACCTTCCTCATTATTACAATAAGCCGCCAATTTTCCATTCACTGCATCAAGCACTAATAAAGCTTGAACATCATAATGGAGGTCAATCCTTTTGTGCCACGTGAGGATTTTATCACTCTTAACTCCCTCATTGGCAAAAAAATCTGCAACAGCATTTGCCTCACGGTAAACATGAGTGATTTTTATTCTGTCAAACTTACTAAGTAAAACCTTAGCATCCTCAATCCAGTTTTTAATTGACCATGCGGGTTGGGACCTACCACAAAGGCTATCTATTATATTTTTTGAATCACCTTCAAGCCATAAATTTTTGCATTTAATTTCCACTACAAGGTTGATTATGTTATAAGCCCCTGTCGCTTCTGCCACATGATTAGTTTGGACCCCCTGAGGGGTGGCAATGGCTCCTAAAAAGTTACCTGCCGAGTCTCTTAGGACCCCACCACACCTATCCTTTCCTAGATTTCCTTTGGCCACTCCATCGAAATTGGCTTTGACCCATCCATCCATAGGAAAATTCCAGCAAACTCCCTCCCTGGCCTTTTTGGACGTATTAGGAACATTGGAAATATCCCATTTAATTCTCCATTCCCTAGAAATCAGGTTGTCATAAGGAGAGCAAACCACCGTTTCAACCTTGTCCTCCCTGAAGGGAACAACAGAGAAGTTTTCTTTGATCATTCTAAGAATTCTTTCAAACACAATTTCCTCCGACGACTCCTTATCCCTGAAGATCCTATTATTTCTCTTTTTCCAAATTCCCCAAGTCAAATGGGGGAATGAGAAAGCCCAAAGTTTTTTTATAAAGGGGTTGAGAGAGGGTGCTTTCCATGGAACAAAAAAATCTTCAATTGACTTCAGGGGGATCCAAGAAAAATGCCAGCATTTCAGAAGCTTGTCCCAAACCATAGAGGAGAAAGGACAGTGGATGAAAAGGTGGTTTACTGATTCAGCGTTGCTTTTACATAGGTAACATCTATTGGGGAGCAAAACCCCTCTTTTGTTAAGATTATCCACAGTTAGCACTTTATTTTGCAGCACGGCCCAAAAAAAGATGTTAACCTTAGGTAAGAGATGCTTAGTCCAAGCATGCGACCACAACGGGGGAGGATTAAGAGTATTGTTGAAAGGACAAAAAACTTGCATACCTAGAAAATTGATGAGGAAAAATTTAATAAGAGAAAAACATTATGGTGGTTTAGCTAGACATTTTGGAGCTAATAAGACAATGGCACAACTTAGTGAGAGGTGTTTTTGGCCAACGATGATGGAAAAAATCTGAAAAATTTGTCCAAGGATGTCAAGATTGTTAATATATCAAAGGAGGGAGTCAAAATATAGGCCTATATCAGCCATTACCCATACCGAAGAAACCATGGGAAGATGTGAGCAGGGATTTTGTGCTTGGATTTCCAAGAATACAATGAGGTAAGACTCCATTTCAAATTGTTTATGGGCATAGTCCTGGAGGAATTTTAGAATTAAAGGAACTTGCAAATATTGAGGGATATAAGAGAAGTGCTGAAGGAGAAGAGTTTTCCAAATATATGTAATATTTACATCAGTAAGTGAGGGAAAAACTCAGTTGGAGCAACCGACAATATAAAGAGAAAGTTGACTTGAAGAGAAGAGAAAATAATTTTGAAGTAAGATATATGGTATTGGCTTACCTTCAAAAGGAAATATTTCCTAGCCATGCCTACAAAAAAATCAAGTGGAAGAAGATTAGACCATGTAAGATCTTTAAGAAGTTTTCACCGAATGCCTATGAGTTAGAGCTGCCTAAAAGATTGGAAATATCTTCAAGTTTTAATTTTTTAGATTTATATACTTACCAAGGGGGAGAGACATCACAACAACAAGAAGAAGCAGGGAAAACATTACCAAAAGAACAAAAGGAGCAGCTACCTAAGAAAGCACAAGGGGAGATTAAAGATGTTTTGGATTCAAGAGTTGTTAGAAAAACAAGGGGTAAAGAGTATAGTGAATATATAATGAAATGGAAACGTAGACCGGTGGAGGATGCAACATGGTTAAGCCCAATAGAGCTTGAATCATTCTAGTTAATGCAAGATGACAGAGTTCCTGACCTGCAATAACTAGATCTTTAACATCCAACAACAAAGAGCTATACATAGTGAGCAGGGATTCATAAATCTTTCTAGCCCAGTAGTTTGATGCAGGGGCATCATTTTGCTTTAAATATTTTTATTCTTTAATTTTTTCTAGCTTATGCCACATGAGGGAAGCAATAGGAGTTTAAAATTTAAATTTGATTTTTTTTAAGTTGGGGACAACAACTACCCTCCTATGAGCTCATTTAATGAGTAACAACATTAAAAAATGGTAAAGGGAAAAGTTGAGTGGGAGATTTTGAAGTCAAAAAGGGTAGGTGGAGGAATTAATGCAAGTTTTTGAACATTGTAGTTGTTTAGGTAGGATTTTTGGGATATTTTTGGGAAGAAACTTCTAGATTTTGACAGTGGGAAGAGAAGAATAGAATAGTAGTAAACTAGAAGATAGAACATAAGAAAAGAGGGACAGAGCAACAAAAATAGAGGAGAATAGAAGAAGTTTGTAGAGAATATCAGAGAATAACAAAAAGAATGTTTAGTCGATAGCCATAGAGGATCATAGCCAATAGAAAAAGGACAAAGAGGAATGACAAAGGGTATTTTGCAAAAATCTATGTAAATGCATGTAAAGTGTGTAAAAGTTGAACTTTAAATATAATATAATATTTGTTTCTTCATAAATGTTGTCTCTATGCATGTGTCTATAAGTAATACTTGTTGATATTTTGGTGTTCTAGAAGTATGAAATGATGTGTACAAGTTTTGAGTGTTTTATGTTGCTGAAATTATGAACAGTCACCTATAGCCAGCGCTGCGAGTACTCTAAACAACTTCTTTTTTTTCTGCAACTTAGTTGGTACCTCTACAGTTGATTTTATGTGTCCAAAATTAATTGTTTGACCTACAGCTTGTGTGTAAACCTCTGTAAAGGTTGTGTGAGGTTGCTTACAACAACACAATCTTCATTTTCCACTTGTTTGCTTGTTTTAAAGTGGGTTTTTGGGCACGTATAAGGGGGTGGGTGCCATCACTATATTATTAATATTGTAGCCTACTGTTCATAATTAATTATCATTACATTTATTAATTCAATTTTTATTGTGAAATTTTAAGGTTATGTTAGAGAAGATATGAGGGGAATCCCATTATTATATATTTAATTATGTGATTGGATAAATCATATCAGTCATATTAGTAGAATTGTAATTCCTGAAAATTCAAAGTTAGATTACAAACTGACAAATACTAATCAATCAATCTAACCTCCCAAGAGATCACCATTAAGGGAGAGGGGCCTATAGTCGGCCACCCTAACTTTGCGCTTCTCAAAGTCCTATGTGAAAATTTCAAATCACTCCCAAATTTGTACAACAACTTATTTGGCAAGTCCTCTGCTTAAAAAAATTTGTTTCAAGGCCATATCATCAAATATGATGCCACATCAGCATGCTTTTTGTCAAGGTATCCAAAAAGGCCCAAAAAAAAGGTGAGACCAATAGTGGGTCACTAATTCATGTATTATTGGTGCACTGATGTGGCATCAAATGATTTGTCAATTTGTATACTTTATGGATAAAAGTGCTTTGCAATTAGATATTAAATGTAAGTTTATTGGATATTAAGCCTACCTACTAATGAGGCCCACTCAGGCCTACTTCTATACTCACTATTGAACCCCTAACCACTATGACCCTTTCCCTTAGCAAGGGAAGTTTCTTCCACGTTCTCTTCTCTCACCACTTTATCGTAGCGGTATATGTATGAGTGGTATTAGTGACTGAAACAACTTTCGAGAGTGACGACACAAAATGACTGGTATAAAAGCAAACTATGGCAGGTTTACATGCATCTATTCCCTCCACTACAACCTACAGCGGCTTCTCTATCTTTTTAGTATATACAGTTGCCATGCATGGCAATTTATACAGCGCAAACCAAGTGCCAGCTTCCACCACAATCCAACTCTTCTGTATGCCATTGCCTGCCTTCTGTAAGTTGCCTTCAGTATTCGTTTTAGGTCCAGCTGCAACTTGTTCCCATTCACCTTACAAAACGTAAATATATGGAATAGTTATCACACGTAGCTGAGAATATATGGAGTAGCTTGCACACCTGACTGAGAATCAGATTCTCTACTCACGGCTCTGAGGTAGCGGATACCAGTCTGATACCATATCAGAGGACTCGTGACTCCTGGTAAGCTTCCACCAACAACCTTCAAGGCATGGCGCGGCACGTTGCCATGAAAAATGAGCTGTCAAAATTTGGCGTCGAGACTGTGTTTTTACTCAGGAAATTAGCTAATAGCTGTACTTGGCATTTGTCGTATTTCAACTATTCATAAACGCAACATGCCTAATATTTAGGCTCTTCCACCAAATAATGCAGTGAAGAAAATTTATATTTAAAGGGATCGAGTCTTTTCCAATTCGAATTATCTCCAATTTTTGGTTTGTTTGTTCATAATGGCTGGCATCGTCTTTCTCAAGCTTGAGTTGTCCATTAGCATCTTCTGGCTCGTGATGCATCTCCTTCTGGTATGTTGTATATAGTTACATATATGATAAAAATGGGATTTTTTATAGTTTATGAGTATGATCGCTTTTGGAAATAATTGCGTTTATCGGGTTTTTAATAGCTTATGAATATGGTCGCTTTTGGAAATAATTGTTCTTATTTTGCTTACATCGATATTTTTTGGAAAATTATTCATGTAAACAAACGAGGTACAATTATTTCCGAAAGCCGTCAAACTCATATTTACACATACTCATCAATTTTAGTTCCAGTTTGGTTATTTTTCTTACATTTCAATTTGGCAGGCATCAAGTGGGGGTGATGAGTTCGCATTGTCTGTTTGGGAAGATGAACTCCCTGGGCTAGGCATGCCCAGCAAACTGGCTCGCTTAATGTCTCCCTTAAAACATGATGAAGTTTCGTTGCTTGCAAATGAGACCGCAGGAAAAGGCTTGCAGGCTATTGTGGAGGACGATAGTTTTTGCAAAAGAGCAGGGTTGTTATGTGAGAAATCTCAGATATCAAAGATAGGTGGATGCTCAATAAATAATTACAAGAAAAGAAAGTTACTAGACCTTGTCCAAGATGGGTTGGTGACGGGTAACTGTGGAAAGACAGCAGTGCCAGACAATGTAGAGGGAGATAAACTGCATAGTAATTATTTTCGAGTAAAAGAGATCGTTACGGTTGGAGAAAAGTTGTTGTTTCCTGATTTTCCTGAAAACTCTGTTTATGAGAATGTATCATTTCTCCCACATAAAATTGCCCAAGATGTCCCCTTCCATAGCCAACAAGTGATGAGCTTACTCGAGGCCTTGCACATTCCATCCACCGGATCGGAGCTTCTAATAAAAGATATGGCTACAACTCTTGAGATGTGTGAAGCACCTCCTTCTAGCATAGAGACCAAAAAATGTGTCATTTCCATAGAGTCCATGGCAAAGTTTGTGTCTAGTGTCATTGATGGGTCCACCCACAATGTTCGACTAGTTGAGGGCATTGCCTCAACCAAAAAACTTTCCAACCGTGTGGTTACTGTAAGGGATGCAAAACTCATCTCTCCCGCCTCCCTCAAACATGTAGCTTGTCACAGTCTGTTATTTCCTTTCAGAGTTTATTACTGCCACTATGTGAAGAGTACAGATATGTATTTGGTATCATTGAAGGATGAGAAAAGTGGAGTTGTGCAGAGTATGGTTGCTGAATGTCATATGGATACTAAACCTTATCCTCCTCAAAGTCTGGCCTTGCTTGAACTCAAAATAAAACCAGGGGAGGGTGAGTTTTGTCACTGGATACCTAGTGATACTCTTCTCTTCGTTTACAAAGCTTGAATTTTATATGTTAATAGTGTGGTATTTCAATGAAGGAGCCTAGAAATCCACTGATACGAGATCCAAAAGAGAGGAAGAGATTTGGCTTCAACTTTATATTGCAGAATGTGTGTATGAAGATCGTAATCATGTTTGTTTGAATTGTAACCTTATGCTAATATAATCTATTGTATATATTGTTATGGTTTTTATATTACTATTCAAAGTATACAAATGTCGTCTTCTTCTTTTTCATATAAATTGTGAAATACATATATTATAGTATTATAAATGCATTTTATAAATTTTATTTAATTGTTTAAATTATAAGAATTATGATATTTGAGATATAGTCGATAAATGTTATCTAAATTTTTCAAATATAAATATCAATATTAAATTACTATCATATACATTTAAAATTAGATAAATACGTAAGAATGAATGTAATGTATATTTAATTATTTTAAAAAAATTATATTTCTACTAAGTTTGTTCAAAAGAATTCTATTTAACTTGTCTCTCATTTTAATTTGTTTTTTTTCGTAGTCAAATAATTTCTTATCCTTATCCAGACTTTATACAACAAACACAAATAACATTTTTTATTTATTTAGTAGAACCTTGCCTAACATGATGGCTATTATGTATGCTTGATGACATTTCATGTGCAATGTAATGGAAGCATGCTGCCCAAAAGGTGGGAAAGGGGAAGAACGAATTTGGGTATAATGAAACACATTTCACTCACACTACAATGAAGGTTTCCTTATTAGCATTAGGCATTATGTGAAGAAAACCTCTAGGAAATTACCTCAAATGTTATTTTCCCTTAGGATCACTATATGAGTGGTGGTGATCATGCCCTTGAGACAAGACCAATTACTTGAAGCTAGCAAAATTATTCAAATTCTAATTGAAAAGAAAAAGGTTATTGCTTTAACTTATTTACTAGCATTAAATGTATATTTAATTACAACAATAGCTACTTTCCTATTAGGGATATATGACATTCTCTCTAAAGATAACCATTGTCAAATTTAGTACTCATCACAATAAAAGTTAAATCTTCACTCTAACATTTTATTTTAATCCTTGAACACTCAAACACTCAATGTAAATGGACCTAAATTAGATTCCTTATTCCTATTGTCTAATTAGCTTTACAAATAATACAATGTCAGTATTTCACTAATTTAGTAAAGCGTCACATCAAGCTATAGTACTTAACTCTTTAATTGCTTAATTATTTAGTGAAAAGTATTAGAATATCTCTCTTTCCCTATCATGTAGAAATTTGAAAATTGTTGTTAAATTGAAGGTTCCCTTAGGTCAAATTTTATTATTTAACATAAAATTCACATTCACAATAGAACCTAACCCTTAGAAGACTTTATGGTCAATGAAAATTTAATTGAAACCAGTCTCCTCTATTTGATTAAATTAATTAGATGAATTTACCAGCAGATTTCATCAATATCTAATCATTGATTGTTTTTTAAGTTTATTTTTCAATTTTTGATTTAATAGCATTTCAAATTTTATTTTGGAATCCTTACAAATTTGATTACTAAACCAAATCATTTGAATTAATTGATATTCCAATTTTATAAAACCATCTGAGTAGGTCAAGTGCCATTTTATCTCGCCACATCTATTTATTACAAACATTAAAAGAACTCTTGAAGGTGTGCAACAAAAAATGAACGAAGTCGCATACTAGGGTTAATTTAAAATCGGCCCAACTCATAGACAGCTTCCCTAACGCGATCCAATGGAAAACCCTAAAGGAAACACAAGCCTTAAGCAAAACCTCCCTTGACTAAGCCGCACAGAAAAAGGCAAGGAGAGTGGTTGCCGTGCTAGCAATGAGCAAGGCTTGATCATGGCGCTTGGTTACCAAGGCTGAGCCTGGTGAATAGCGGCCATGTCTTGCAATTTATGTGACTAAGTAGTTTATTTATTTTTATTTAATGATTTACATTTTGTGGAGAAAACTGAGATGAAGACCATTCAAGTGGCAGACACTCTAACGTCTGGCATTAAATTTTTAATTTCATTTTAACTTGCAAAATGCTATTGTGTAGGTCGTGAAATAAGGGAGGTAGCCTGCTTGTTTGTTGTAGACTCGGAGGCCAAATTAGATGACTGTTACAGGATATAACAATTGGAATAGATGGAGGTAATGCCCCTTGTGGGTCGCTGCCTCACAAAGCCGTGGCCTTGGGGCTGTGACTCTCTATGGTGTCGTGTCCATAAGGAGGCCCAATGGCGCAAGGGTTTTCGCCCTACCCTATTTCTCTGATGTATACTTTTATGTATTCAAGGAACTAATCATGCATTCCTTTGGCCTCTACAGTGGCATCCAAAAATCTGTATAAAGTTTTTGAAGCATGACAGGCAGGTGGAAGTCATGTGCAACTACAGTTGTGGAAGAGTAACAAAAAAAATCAATTAAAAGAGATTTGATGAAATAAAAAAAAATCAAATCAAAGAGATTTGATCAAACAAAAAGAACAAATAAATAAATAAATAATAAAAATAAGTCAAATATTTGCATAAACTAAAAGAACAAATACACTAAGATCATGATCCTAAAAATATAAAATACACACTTCTGTTTGTTTATGAACATGTATGGCGGTATTCCTCAAAAGAAATATGGTTAACAACATAGTAGTATAGATATATCAGAGACAGCTTAAGGTATTCATGCAATAAGATCCCGCCCTTTGAGCCATCAATATATTCGGTGAATTTTGTTGTTTCTCTCTTAGTCAAGGAAAATGATCGAGCTACAAGTTTATCTCATTTACAAAAATATGCAGAAGTAATGAAAAAATGGAGGGTATGTATATATTGTTTGTAGGACAAGAGGTTTAACTACAAGGCTGTAAAATTTACACAGTGCAATTATCTAGAATGTAGCTATTAAATATAAATCTAACATTTCTTCTGTTTCATGAACAGGACAGCAATCCTTCCCTACGAATTTGGGTTTTCTTACAACATTTATAGAGGAGAGACTAACAAAAGAGTCAATTCAAACCTATTATGCAAATCGATTAAATCATGCCATACTGCATGCCTTTCTCTTCTTAAACAACATCAGAATGTAAAACACCATTTGTTTTCTTGGCTTACAATTATAACAACTTCTTACATATAATGTATTTACATAGAACATTTCATAATTAGACATCTTTAGTGCATATTTCCATTTCTCATCATGAAATTGTCACATTTACTAAATAAGCCACATTCTAAGGAAATGATCATAAATTCACCACATATGAAACATTTTATAATCCGTTAAGTTATAAAATTAAACCAAAAACACGATCATGATTAATTTAGGTACACAATATACTAAATAACCATATAAAAAGGTGTCCATAATGATGACAAGATAATCATAAATAGTCACAGAAAATTCTAACATTCGAAGGTGGTCTTATAGGAGGAGTATGCTTTTTCAAGCTTCCGATCATTAATTAAGTTGCTGGAAGGAATCCTGGAATTTAATTATAAAACAATAGTTTGAAACCAAATTTTAGAATCAACATGTAATAGAGTTACTTCCGTTTCACATATTGAAATTCAAAAAGTCACATTTTTACTCCGACGCGTATTATAAATCTCTGAAAAAAATGAGTTGGTGTCCAAAGAACCAATTTAGAAGTTTTCATCAAATAATTAACTTGCAATTCAAGGAATCACATATTTGTTCTATTTATGTTCTAATTTTTATTTTATTGTTAATCAAGTTGCTCTAAATAATTGGAAATCAATTTTATTCTACTTAGCACTAATGTTCTAAAGATTACATGTAAATAATGTTGAACGTTTACAAGGAAACATGTAAAAGATAGAAGATTGAGATAGCTCTCACACTATATTGAGAATATACAACAAAAAAATCAAACAAAACTCACTATAATGTATTTCCAATAACTTTGTGATAAAAAATATATATATATAGAAAGTGATGTAGAGCATCCCTAGTTGTAAAGCAATCGTGTATCAACCAAAAATATTTCTTTTCTTTCATTTTAGTATGTAGTTGTCTCAACAGTTTCTTCTTCCACATTTTACCAATGTATCATTTCTCAGCTTGTGAAGCAAGATATTGCTTTCACATTAGGTCATCTACAACATATCCAAATTCTAGGTGTTTTGCACTTGTTTGAACAAAGTTATAACTCTCAAACTCACTATCATTCACAATCAGAGCATTTGGGGCTGACCTAGTTCTGATTTATTGTGTGTACCTTTTTCGGAGCGTGCAATATGTTTCACCTCACAAAGGATTATCTTCTCATATTATTTGGTAGATATGAAAGTGGCATCCTCAAAACCCTTGCCTTGAGAGCATTTTGGATCTGCGATGAAGAATACTTGAACCAAGAGCTGGACCATTTGCTCAAAGTATTCATCATAAATGGATACAAAGACAAGCAAATCTCAAAAGCCTTTATCCATGCCAAGGAAAGGTTCTTCTCTAATTTTGTATCCTCCAATCTAAAGTTCCTCCCTGGTGCTTCTCTTCCCTATATTAAAGGTATTTCCCAAAAAAATCTCCAAGATCCTTTTTAGACAAGGGCTACACTATGCTTTCAAACCTTTTTCCACTATGAAGCATATGTTTCCCCTCCCTCAAGGACTCTAGGGACATTTTACTTGAGTCTGGAGTCTATAAGGTGGCTTCTTCTTGTGGCATCCCTTACATTGGGGGAACAAGTCATTCCTTTGGCACAAAAATTAAAGAGCATAGTGAGGATATCAAGCATGATCGAGCTTTCAAATCTGCACTTGCAGACCACTCTTCTTCAATTAAGCACCATATCTGTTTAGAAAACATTGAAGTCTTGTGTAAAGAAAACAACTTTTTTAGGAGGAAGTTCAAGGAAGCCATTCACATTAGCAACCACCTTTCTAACCTCAATCGTGATGAGGATTGGAGTCTTAGTACTGCTTGTTTTTTATAAAAGGGGGATAAATGGGTTTTACAAGGACCCGAAACCATAAAGTAACATTACAAGATAAGACCAAAACAAAGGTCTGATAGAAAAAAAAGCTGCCATAAAGAAAAGAACCAGCAAAAGCAGACAACCACAAAAAGCCACAAAAAAACCATTAAGCGGCCAGCAAACAGACAAAGCTGGGCCCAGCCATAGCTAATCCATAGATTTCAGAAGCTCGTCTGCAACCTCTTCTAGGTCCACCATATCCTGGACCCCTTCCATAAAGATCTGAGTCATATTTGGGGTGGTCGGGGCTTTTCTTTTCATGCTTGATCTGGTTCGTTTAGAGATCCCTGCTTCCTCGTCCTGGTCTTTCTCCTGATCAAGGTCGACGATCAGAGCTCTCTTCTGGGTTCTCTCTAGTCTTTCAAACATGGCTTTGATAATAACAACATTATGTATGGAAATTCTACAGTTTTGATCAATAATTTTTTTCAAGGTTCCTTTCATTTTTTCAATATCATTTTCAACAGAGCTATTTTTTGAGTGTTATCCTTCACATTGGTATTCTTCTCCGCTTCGAGCTGAATTAGCCCCACAACTTTGGATTCAATTTCCCCCAACTTACCATGAAGAGATAGACTTTTTGTTTTCAACTCACAGATTTCATGGAATAACCATTTGGCAGAATTAAACTGGTCCACAGAACAACTCTTGGCAGTTCCAACGAAGTCAAAAGGGGGGTCACTTTCTAAATTGACCCCAAAAATCACTGACTTCACACCTCTAGGAGGGCTATAGTTCTCCTATTCAAAATTCTGAGGGATGTGGGGATCCTCAAGACTAACCCCGACCACTTTAGCAGAAACAACAGGGGAGTCATCAGGGTAGGAAACTAACTTATTAACCGGAGAGCTAGAGCCCGCCACTTTAGCGTTAGGGTTAGTACAGCTAGAGGCAGGAACAAAGCAGGCACTAGAAGGCTAGGGGGAATGGCTAGAGGCAGAAGGGGGAGGCAGAGGAGGCGAAGAGCTCTTGACACGACTGGGGGAAACTTTAGAATCAGATATGCTAGGCTCAGTATCATCCTCATCAAGCTCCAAAGGGGATATAGGGTTTGGAAGGGCAGACAAATTCTGAAAGTGCTCATAAATGAGCCTTAAAAGACCTATGTGAAAAATTGGGTATCTATTAGGGCTTCTACTGTGGTCAGAAAAGCTATTTCTCAAGGAGCAGAGCAAGAAGAAAGGGATAGAAACATGCACCTTATGCCGAAAGTGATTGAGCAGCACGAAGTGGTATCCATAAACCCTAGTGAAGCGGCCGTCGAGAGTGATGTACTCCATGATAACCCTTAGCACTTTTCTCCATAAAGATTTTATAGTGTCCACTTCATAGTAACTATTCGTCGTCTTGACAATTTTTTGCTTCTCCGTTTCAGATTTAGGGAACCTCATCACGGCCTTATCAGAGAATTTCCTGTCTCTAAAAAATTTATGCTTTTCCATCGGAATGCTAGTCACCTCCGCTATCAAAGCTTCATCAATCTAAACTTTCCTCCCAAAGAGGAGAACCTCCCCATTATTCCAATTTTTCTCAAAAAAATCTGTAATCTCGTCCTTAGGGCCATGGAGTTTCTCGATGAACGAAAGTAAGCCACCCCTTCTTATTTTACTCCACGCTTTAGTGTTCTTGGTATGTGACTCGAAACTGGTAGGTTCAACCCTCTTCCGTTCCCCTCCCATTTTTGAGATCTTAGTTTGAATACCGTTGCAGATAGAAAACCTGTTCCAGATAGTTCCTTTGCTTCGCAGGACCCACAAAGCGTGCCAAAGTAAATAATTTATCTGCCGGATCCTCTCGGCCCTTTTATATCTTCTAATTTTGTTATTCATGACTCGTACCTTCCTCATTATTACAAGACGTCACCTCTTTTCCATTCACCGCGTCGAGCTCCAATAAATCTTGAACATCAAAGTGGAGGTCAATCTTTTTGTGCCACGTGAGGATTTTGTCACTCTTAACTCCCTCATTGGCAAAAAAATCTACAACCGCGTTCGCCTCATGGTAAGCATGAGTAATTTTTACTCTATCAAACTTACTAAATAGAACCTTAGCATCTTCTATCCAATTTTTAATCGACCATGCAGGCTGGGACCTACCACAAAGGCTATCAATTATATTTTTTGAATCACCTTCAAGCCATAAATTTTTACATTTAATTCCCACAGCAAGGTTGATTATGTAATAAGCCCCCGCCACTTCTGCCACATGATTAGTTTGGACCCCCAGAGGAGTGGCAATAGCTCCCATAAAGTTACTTGCCGAATCCCTTAGGACCCCACCACACCCAACCTTCCCTGGATTTCCTTTGGCCGCGCTATTGAAGTTGGCTTTGGCCCAACCTTCCATAGGAAAACTCCAGCAAACTCCATCCCTATATTTTTTGATAGTATTAGGGGCATTGGAAATATCCTATTTAATTCTCCATTCCCTAGCAATCAGGCTATCAAAAGGAGAACAAACCACAGTCTCAACCTTGTCCTCCCTGAAGGGAACAATAGAGAAGTTTTCTTTAATCATCCTAAGAATTCTTTCAAACACAATTTCCTCTGACAACTCCTTATCCCTGAAGATCTGGTTGTTTCTCTCTTTCCAAATTCCCCAAGTCACATGGGCAAATGAGAAAGCCCACAGTTTTTTAATAAAGGGGTTGAAAGAAGGGGCTTTCCATTGAACAAAAAAATCCTCAACCGACTCCGAGGAGACCCAAGAAAAATGCAAGCATTTCAGAAGCTTGTCCCAAACCAAGGAGGAGAAAGGATAGTGGATAAAGAGGTGGTTAACCGATTCAACATTTCTTTTACATAGGTAGCATCTATTGGGGAGCAGAACACCTCTTTTGCTAAGATTATCCACAGTTAGGACTTTATTTTGCAGTAGAGACCAGAAAAAAATGTTAACCTTAGGTAAGAGATGCTTAGTCCAGGCTTGCGACCACAGAGGGGGAGGGTTAGGAGCATGTGAAATCTGGGCAAAGGCAGATGAGACAGAAAAGCACCCAGAAGGCTCATGCTTCCAAATAAGATTATCCTCCTGATTTAAGCATAGTATGACAGCATTCAAGGAGGAGTAAACAGAGACTAAAATAAGGTTTATCAAGGGAAGATTGATCCACTTACCATCTCACCAATAGTCTTTAACAAAAAGGCCAAAAGTATCTTTGCAAAACTCAGCCCATCTACTGAGATTCCCATCCTGACACAGAGGTTCATCATGCAGCCAACAGTCATCCCAAAATCTAATCTGGTTACCATTGCGAACCTGCCATTTCAATCCCAGTTTCACCACCTTTATCCCATCAATCATATAGTTCCAGCAACTTGATCCTTTCAGGAGGTTGGGATTCTCAATAAGGTCTTTGAGGGAATTGTTATTCTGCAAATACTTGCTTTTAATTATTTCACTCCATTCCCCAGAGGAAAAGAAGAGTCTCCATATCTGTTTAGCTAGGAGCGACTTGTTCAGCAGTCTAATTTTTCTTAGCCCAAGGCCTCCATCCTTTTTAGATCTGAAAACCAAATCCTATCCAACAAGAGGCATTCTTTTTCTTTCTTCGACTCCAGACCAAAAGAATCTCTTTTGAATCTTCTCAATGGTATCAACATATTTGGATGGGATTTTAAAGAGACTGGGAGCATAAATAGGGAGGTTCTGCAGAGAAGCTTTAAGAAGCTGGAGTTTACCGGCTTGGCTTAGGTGAGCTCCTTTCTAGCCAGAGAGTTTTTTCCCAAACCTATCAATCAGAGAGATCCAAAAAGTATCTGGAGGTTTTAAACAAAGAGGTAGACCCAGGTAAGTAGCAGGAAGTGACTCTGTCTTGCAACTAAGAATTCCAACTATCTTTCTCTGTCTATGCAAAGGTGTGTTAAAGAAATACAACGAGCTTTTTTGCTTATTTATCACCTGACCAGAAGCTCTACCATAGGTATCCAAAAGTTTCTTCATCTCTTTAGCTTTCGAGACAACAGATCTACCCATCAGCAAAGTGTCATCCATGAACTGTTGATTAGAGCATATCAAATTGTTCGATGACGGTTTGAGCCCCATAATAGATCTTTGAGCAACCATTTTACTCATATTCCTGCCAAAACTCTCAGCCATAATTGTGAAGAGGATAGGAGAAATGGGATCTCCTTGTCTTAACCCTCTAGAACTATGGAAAAAAGTGGAAGGGGATCCATTAATAAGAACCGCCACATAAGCAGAAGTAATGAGTTTTTCAATAAGCTGCAAAACCCTTTCATTGAAACCAAAAGACTTTAAGATCTTAAACAAAAAGTTCTAGTCCACCCTATCATAAGCCTTGGAAATGTCAAGCTTAAGAAGAAATCCTTCCAATTTGGAGACTGAGAGGGAGTGAACATTCTCATAAGCATGGACAATAGAGTCAAGAATTTGTCTTCTAGGTACAAAACCATTCTATTGAGGAGCAATAATAGAGGGCAGAATGAGAAGCAGTCTAGAGATAAGCACCTTCGAAATAATTTTATAGAAGGAATTACAGAGGCTGATGGGTTTGAAGCCTTCAAAATCTTGCACTCCATATTTTTTGGGGATAAGAACCAAGAAAGTGGCATTTAACTCCTTCAAAATATTTCTAGAGTGGAAGAACTCTTTCACCACCTTCTCAACATCCTCCACAACAATATCCCAGAACCAATGGAAGAAAAGTAAAGGGAAGCCATCAGGACCAGGTGCTTTGCTTCCTTCAAAAGAGAAAACAAATTTTTTAATTTCCTCACTGGTGGGTATATCTGTCAACATTTCACTGTCTCTAGAGTTAACAATCCTGGGGATAGCCTCTAGTAACTGATTTTGATCCTCCAAGTTAATACCGTCATTCTTAGACAAGAGGTTCTTAAAGAATAGGACAGCTTCTCTTCTAATGTCCTCTTCCTCATAAGTTCTACCATCAATAAAAATCACATAGATTTTGTTAGTTGCCCTGTGTTTAGATGCTAAAAGATGAAAGTATCTGGTATTTTTGTCTCCAGCCTTTAGCCAAAGAGCTCTGGATCTTTGTCTCCAAAATTCCTCTTCTCTAGCAATTATCTCATGAAGTTTTGAGAGAATCTCATTTTTCTTTTCCTTAGTTTCATTCAAGTAGCCTTCCTTCTGAATTTTGTTTTGGATTTCAGACAGCCTAAACTGAAGATCAGATTTGATTTGAAAGATATTGCCAAAAGACTCTTTTTTCCACTTTTTGAGATTCATTTTAACTTCTCTTAGTTTTTTGGCAATTCTAAATAAGGCAGTGCCCTTAATTTTAATGTTCCACCATTTCCTTATTTCCTCTCGGAGAAGAGGATGGGAAAGCCACATCTTCTCAAAACGAAAGGGAGTATTCCTCTTAATTTTTAAGGGGTCAGTAACAAAATTAATAGGGAAATGGTCAGATCCAATCCTAGGGAGGGTTTTCAAAGAGCAGTAGTAATTTAAGATCCAAATATCAGAAACAAGGGTTCTGTCAAGTCTCACCTGGATAAGATCAGATAGAACTCTTCAATTCGACCATGTGTAAGAGCTCCCTTGTAAGTCTAGGTCAATCAAGGCCTGATTGTTGATGAAATCCAAGAGATTTTCTTTGCTTTCTTCATTGATCTGAGAGCCACCAAACTTCTCACCCTGAAGGAGGGGTGAGTTAAAGTCTCCCATGACAACCCAAGGGTCATTTTGAAATATATTCCGAAAAGCAGCCAGCTCTTTCCAAAAGGCCTTTTGAGCTTTTTTGCAGTTAGGAGCATAAATGTTAGACTGGATCCAGCTGAAGTTGTCCCTTATATGAGTAAATCTAGTGGCAACATGATTAGGATGAGAAGAAAGAGGATCACCTCTTATAACCTTACAGTTCCAAAAAGTTGCAATCCCACCTGAGGCACCAGCTGAATCACTTCCCTAGATGGAACAGTGCTGGAACAAAGAAATCTTTTCCACCTTTTCACTTAACATTTTGGTTTCCTGAATGAGGAGAATATCCGGCTTTTGGTCCCATGCAAAATTGTGTAAAATATCCTGCTTGTGGGGGTTATTTAGTCCCCTTATATTCTAGGACAATAACTTCATGGGAATTTAGGAGAGAGAAGGAGCTTGAGGATGGTTTTTTGGAAGCCATCCGCAATATCTTGAAAGCTATGGTGCTCTCCTATCAAATTTTTGGGTCTTCTGCCTTTGGCCAGAGATATTGCTCCACAGTCCGCTTTTGCTCTCGATCTTGGAAATCCCACAAGGGGTGATTTTGATTTTGATTTTCGATTTTTTCTTCTTTTTCTTTGATAGCACCTCTTCTCTATCTGTATCATCTTGACTATCTGATTCTTTTTAGGATTCCCATTCTTTTTCAAAGAAGAATTTCTGCTCCCAGGGGAGGGTATTCATGAGCCCGTTCCCACAAGGCAGGGAGTTACTTCTTTCAAGAAGGCTTGCCTGGCTAGGATCCGAATAAGTGTTTTTAACAACATCAAAAGAAGCCACATCTGAACAGGAATCAACACCTGGCTTATTTGTCCTGACCGGAGACACAATCAGGGGAATGCCTACCTCCAAAGAAAGACCCTGAATTGGAATATCATCCAGCCCTGGCGTCACGGGGTCCCGAAAGGTGGGGCTCAACTCGGAGGTAATAGAATCATCTGACTTGCTTAGGGCTAGTTTCCCTGCTTCCCATTCCACACTTTCCTCTTTGTCCTGAGAATCAGAGAAAAGTACCGAAACCAAAACATGGGGGGTCTGGATGGCAGAGCCTACATTTCCAACATCATTAGAGATATTATATTGAGAAACATCCACCTTGCTTAGAGCCAAGTTTCCAGCATTACAATCCATTCCTTCTCCTTTGTCCTGAGAACCAAACTTAATCTCAGGAACAAGAGCTTGGGGAACCTGGATGGTGAAGCCATCATTTCTAGCGTCACCCGAGAGATTATCAGGGGTATTTGCAACCTTACACACTGGCTCTGTTACAAATTTTTCCTCCTGCTTCTTTTTCCATACCACTTTTGAGGTGCTTTTAGGGTTTTCCTTTTCTTTAACTTCCTTAAGGGGGCAATGCTTCGCCCAATGGCTAGATTTTTTGCAGTTGAAGTAGGCAAAGGGGATGGTCTCAAACTCAATAGCCTGCGACCAAGAGCCAAGTTTTGAGTGGATCTCCACGGAGGAGGGAAGATCCGCTTCTTGAGAAACACCTACACATATTCTGGCAAACACTAGTCTCCTTCTTGCTGCTGTCATAGGGTCAATCGATAATAGCTCCCCAAAGGAGCTAGCTATCCCTCTGAAAACATCCTCGTTCCAATATCCCAGAGGGAGACCATGAAGCCTAACCCAAACCGGGGCAGTCTCAAAGATGGAATCTGTTAGATCTAAGTTTGAAGACCATTTTTTAAGTGCGAGAGTTGATTTCCCAATAACCCATGGTCCTCCGCATCTAACAGCCTTAATGTCTTCTCTGTTCGAGAACTCAAAAGCAAAGAAGCCTTTTGGGAGAGCCGCAACAGAGACACTACCATTTGTTCTCCATTTTTTTCTGACGAAATCCCTAACAATCTCAATATTTGGCCTTTGGCCCATGAATTTGCCAACTAGGGAATTTTCCATTATAGCAATATTATGATCAATGATCTCGTCTGGAATAGAAATTGCAAATTTTCCAACCATAGGGCAGGGAATGTTGTGCACAGGGGGAAAAAAAGACTTACCATTAAGTTTAACCACGAACAGTGAGGCCCACTTCTTACTATGCCCGCCATTCGTTTCACCAGACCCCACTGCACCTTTGAGGTTATCTTTAGTGCAATCACCGACAAGTTTAATAGGGGGAGGGACCAGAATATTCTTCCCTCCTGGGTCATCCACATGCTTTTTGGGGGAATCCTCCCTTTCTGGTTCCTCCACGCTTTTCTTCTTACTCGAGGCAGACCCGTGACCCGCCTGGGCCTTCGCAGATCCATCGCCATCACCCTGCTTAGTACTGCTTGTTAACCCCTATTATCCAACCTTCATAACCATGTTCATTCCTAGCCTATCCATTCTCCTTGTCTCTTCATTGAGTCCTCTTTCCTTGTTCTTTCTCCTTGTTTGTTCCTATTCTCCCCTCCTTCCATCTTTGTCTCCCCCCTTTTTCTTCTCCTTGTTTTTGGTCCCCTTGTCATATGGTCCTCCTTTTCTTTTCTTCGTGTGGCTTCTTTCTCCACTTTCTTTGGCTTTATATTTTTCACTAGCCTTTATATTTTTTCTTTTTCTTTCTTTATTGTTTACTTCTCTATCTTATTTTTCTTCAGTTTTATTTTTATATCCTTATCTTTTTCTTTTTCTTTATTTAGTATTTTGCTTGTTTTGGTTTTTTAATCTTTTTATTTATTTGTCTCATTTTTTTCCATTTATTTTTATTTATTTTAGCTGAATGCTTTTGTGTTTTCATGTTTTTAGATTTTAATTTATTTTCTTTATAATGAGATTAATTTTCTAGTTTTTCCTCTTTTTTGTGGTTTTTTATTTTTATTTTTGTTCTTTTGTGCTTATTTGTTTATCATTGTCATTATTATTTATATTTACATTTTTTCCAAAACTTTTGTTATCTCTTTATAATTCTTCATTTATAGGTTTATATTTGTCTATTTTTTTCCCATTTTTCTTTTTATTTCTTTATTTCATTTTATTTATGTTTCTTTATTTTTGTGTATATATTATTATTATCTTCTTCATTCTTTTGTTTTCTTTTGATATTTATTTTTGTATTTCTTCATTATTTCTTTATTTATTCTTGTGATTTTTCTTTGCTTTTTTCTTTTTAATGAAATTAATTGATTTATTAATATCTTTTTACTATTTCAATAGGTTTTTCTAGTCTTTTATTCTTATTCTTTTCTTTGGCTTTGTTTATATTTTTATTATTATTCTTATGTGTGTATTTGTATTTAGTCTCGAGTTTTTTATATTTATTAAGATATTTGAATCTTGATTAATTAAAATTTGGTATTTTATTTCATCAATATTTTTAGTTTTGGCTTTTTTTGTTCTTCTCGTCTCTTCTAATTTTTTCTTTCATCTATCATTTTAGCTTTGGCCTTTTTTTTTTTTTGACTCATTTACCTCGTTGTTCTTTTATTTCTATTTAAAGTTTTTTCTCTTGTCTACTTAAATTTTCTTATCATTTTTCATTTTTGCGGTCCTCTTTTTGTATAGGTGCAATAAAATTGTTTGTTAAGTTTTCTCTTCTCTTTTCTTTCTTTTTGATTATTTTACTTTTATTTAGTATTTTCTTTATTTTAAATTGATCCTCGATCTGTGTGCACCCTCCCCTTATTTTAATTGTTTTATTTTTATTTAATGTTTTCTTTATTTTAATTTGATCCTCAATCTATGTGCATCCCCGCCTTCTCCCTCCCTCCTTTTTATCTAGTCTAAGTGTGCAATTATTCATTGTATTCCTTTAGCTCTCTTTCATCCTATTGATGGATCACAGAGTGTGATCCGAAACATTGATGTTAAAAAAATTTCTACACAATAAAATCTAGAAGCAATACAAATATTTACAATATAGATTGTGAAAACTTGATATCATGAACTTGGTGATAACCCAAAAGAAGACACTATGACCATCATTAATGTGAGAGAAAATGAACTATTTGTGGTTCTAGATGAAGACCTCTCGGAGGACTCTTCTAGCATTGATGAGGATGAAGAAATGGAGGGTAATGACCAATAGGTGGTTGAAGTCTCAAAAGATGATGAAGATGAAGGGGTTAAGAAAATTGAAAAAGAAATTGAAGATGTGGTTATGGAAGTTACAAAAGATGTGGAAGCGCAGACCATGGAAGACTTGGAAGAGGATGTGTGGGATAAAGATAGGCATTTTGATTTCTATCTCACTCAATTACAATAGTTGCAAGATAAATTAAACAAAATGGGCAAGCCTTTCAATAAGTTAACATCTATTACTCTGGGAATCATGTGGAGGGCTATTTTCAGTACTGTGAATGGTGCGACCAAGGTAAGGAAATGTCATAGAAAGATGAACTCCTCTCAAGCTAAGGAGGTGCAATTGGATGAGAGAACTAACTACCTGTATGATGGAGCAATGCAGTAAGGAGATGGAGCAACTAGTTGAAGAATGGAACCTAATATGCAATCCCATAAAGTAATTTGGGTCATTAGCATCTTTATTTTTTTGGTTATTAGGCTATGGTACTTTTCTAGGCCTGCGTGCCCCTTGTTATGTAGGTCTAGGCTTTGTTTTTTAATCTTTTTTTTATGGTTGGATTTTGGATCTTGCTATTTGGTTTTGGTTAATGTAGCAGTTTTGTTGTTGGGTGTTGGTCTATTTTTTTCCCCTGTTGTTTTATGGTGGTAGTTTTGTTAGCCGATAAGCCTGGTTTTTCCTTTTGGTTGGGTTTAGGGGCCCTTTCTCATGCTTCTGTTATAAAAAACAATAACTTAAGTAATATATTGTTTATTTTAATTCACCTAAATATCTATTCAAAGCAACTATGTCCTAGTCATTCCTTTATTTATCGGTATTGTCAAAGAAAACTATTTTAAGAATACAACTATCAATTGCTATCTTGCCAAATTGATTGGTCCATTCCTACTCTCATTTTTCCTACAAATCAAAGAAGAAAATGTCTTTGTCAACATTTGACAACAACGTGGCCTTCTTAATTATAGTTGATAAATTGATAGGAATAGAGAAAATAAAATAATTAACTAAACTAAAAATGTAGAAGAAACAACACAAATAGAAATTTGAAACTAAATAAATACATTTTAAAGATTATTTGATATGGGTTAAATAATTGACTAATTACTGTTTATTATTTAAAAAATATGTAACTTTTATTTTTAATGATTTATTTTAAATAATAATGAATAAATTAAAATATAAATATTAAATATGGTTTTTAAATTAGAATCACCAAAATAATAAATTGCATATTAAAAATAAAACAAATATATTAAAAAATAAATTAATAACATAAATACAATAACATAACGTTTAAACCAATAAAACGAACTCAAAAAAATATCTATACTGATTTATAAATATTGATAACCTCAATTTCATAGACAATTGCAACTGTACATGCTCATTCTCCCCTGTATTCAAAATTTAGAATACATTGATTACTGTTGAGAAATATTATATTCAACGATAATGGAATCAGATAGAGTTCTAGATTGTACTTCCAATTTGGAAGAGAATAACTCCACAAAGAACAAGAAGCAATTTTAACAAAAAAACAAGATTAGAGATTACGGGGGACGAGGACTCGGTAAGGGGAACAGAATTGGCAGGTCTCGGAGAGTATACCAGCATTCCATCTATGCGTTTCACCACTTCTTTATTTCTCCGTGTCCACCAGTAAGAAGGGATCTGAAGCTCTGTAATCAATAAGTCGGAATTCTTGTTGACCAGGGCTGGATCTCTTCGCGGCAATTTGAAAGGCAGCTTGTTGTTCTCTGGAAGCCCATCGACTAAGTGGAGATAAACCTCTAAATTGTGCAAGCTGACTGGATTATAAGTTTGCTTCAGCACTGATGAGTTGCTGCTATCCACAATAATCTCGATTCCCACATGAACATATGTCCATGGAAACCAATACAGAGTTCTGGTGAGCCAACCCATTTTCTCATTCACGAAAACTCCAGGAACTTTAGGAACCAAATCCTTTATGTTTACCAGGCGCAACACTTTAACTCCAATCTCCTCAACGTGTTGGGCAAATGATAAATTCCCCACGCGCGGAGAGGCAAAGGCAAAGACCGTGACAGGTATTGACCTCCCGTAATTTTCATTCATCACCATCTGTTTTATGTCATATGCACTTATGGTTGCCAGTGCTGCTCCTAAGCTGTGTCCAGTGAATGTTATGCTCACATCTTCATCTTTGAAATTATTCAATAACCTTGTTATTTCAGCCACAACAATCTCTCTTGCGCTGAGCATGGAGCCTTCATCTGCCGAGGTATAATACTTTAAAAACCCCTTCTCGATCCGATCGGGTCTCAAGGTAGCTTGGATGTCGGATTTTGGACTAACCGATAAAGTAGCAGGAACTAATATATCTCTGAGATTTTGCATCCATTCTTGTGGTGTTTCGGTGCCTCTCCATGCAACAACTATATCACGCCTACCCAATCTTTTTATCTCATTTGGGTCTGTGCAAACAGCAATAAAGCCCATCCAAGCACCGCTATCCCTTGATTTCTCCTGGAAATAGGATTTTAGGGTTCCAGTATTGGCATATATATATTCAGTTACTTGATAACCACGCCCACATTTCACAAATTGCAATCTTTGCCCGAGTGAGCTTTTGCTGCGCTTACAATTCCTATAGTATTTGGAAGACCGAGTATTATCAAACGAATCGTAGCACTGCTGTGCAAAATCACCGTATCTGAGTATCTCTGCTTTGAGAAGCGGGTGAATGGGATCGATCAAGCCCTTCCAATTGTTTGCGCCTTGAATATCTCGCCAAAGATCACCAAGTTGCCGTTGGCTTTTGTATATTCCATCCTCATTCAGACCTTCACGTTTCAGAGACCCATTGCCAATACCCAATGCAAATCTTTCCATAGATTATTATAACTATGATGCTTCTCTGTTTACAACACAATTTCTATTCGATTGGAGTTTACAGAGATTTGAAGCTCTACCAAGCAAATTGAAATTTTAACTTTTGAGAAGTTGGTCACTTTGACGTTTATGTTAGATAGCTGATACAAACGCAGAATGGACTGAAGTATATATATTTAGTATTTTGGATATTAAAACCTACCATTCTTAAAGAGACTCTTCAACGTACAGCTGGGGGTGAGAGCTTGTGGACTTCAGACCTTCCGTTCTCCATACACAATCAGCCATATCTGTGACCATACAAGTCGTTAAAAGACTGCGTACACGCCAGGTTATAATATTTCGTTCTTAAAACAGTATAAACGTGCATCGCTGACCTTAGAAGTTTTTAAAAAGACTGCTCACACGCCTGGGTATAACATTTCTTTCTTAAAACAGTATAGATGTGACTTTCATACCATAACATCCAACAAATATAGAACCAGAACATTATATGTATATAATAATAAAGAAAAAACGCGTTAAAACAGTTTATAGATAGTTTTATTATTTATGCATGATTCACCTTAAAGCCCATTAGAAGTATTGCAAAAGTAAAACATTGCAGTTAATATTATTTTCATAAAATGGATTTTAATTGATAGGTACACTTGGATTTGATAGAAAAGGAATGTGCCCTATCCACATAGTAGTCTAATTTTTTTTATTATTTTATTCTTCTAGTTAATTTAGTTGGAATGTAATTCATATATCTATTTTATTAGTTATTGGTATTATCAAAGAATTATTTTTAGCACTTTTCATTTCTATTTTTTAATTAATTTTGATTATTTTACTATTATTTTTATTGAGTGAAATGATTCCACAATGCATGACTTTCACTATAAATTATAAAAGTTCATAATTTATTGGAACCAAATCATTACTTCCAATATCTAGTGCTAGGATATATTTTGATTTTTTTCAATTAAATATTTTATTTTATTATTAATTTTTAAATTATACTACTAAATTTCTTAGGTCTATATTATTTTGTAACACATTTATGTTAGCATATTCCTAAAAATAAGGTTTATTTTCATTTATTGAATCAAGAACATTTATGTGGAGTGTAGTGTATTTTTTATGACTTTTCTAATAATATTTGTAATTTTTCCTAGTGTCTTGAATAGAGGTCATTATTTTTTGTAATGGACTTGCATTCATTATAATTGTTTTAATAATTAAAATATTAAAAATATAATGAAAGAAAATATAATATACATTGTCATTTTTAAAAAGATAATACTAATCACTACATAGTTACAAAATTGAATATTCAAATTTCTTGATTTGATCTCCAAAACTATGAGGAAAATTTGTATTTTGTTACCATTTTGACTAATGCAAAGACTCCATCAAAGTTTTGATTTAAGCCTAGCAGGCTCTATCTAAGGGGTTCATCTATCTTCTTTCAAGAAAACCCCTTCAGATGGAATACCATGATGATAAAATCATTAATTTCTAGAAAATACATGTGATTTTAGAAGAAATGGTATGTCCCATAAGTGGGACACAGTATTGTGGGATCAACCAAGAACAACACTTACACAATAATGGTCCACAACCGACAAATCTACACACTATTAAATTGACCATGTAATATATAATTTTTTTAGGGAAGAACCCTCTTCCTTCACTAAATAAAAATCTAAGACACCTTATAATTTAAATGCTCATATTTAGGAAAAGGAGAAGGCACATCTATTACTAAATTCGTGAGTAAAGATGTAACAAAAAAAGAGTGCCCATTGAAGCTAGGGTATGGTCATGTGTGTTAGTGTAGGCTTTTATTTTCTTAGAAGGTTTTCTCTTCTTACTCCAACATTTTTTCTACACTTTTATTAAGATTTTTTAAGTAAATAATGTGAGTTTAATTAAATAACTAGGAGATAAAGTGTTGATGTTTCACCATCCTAAAAGGGAGGAGCATTTACTATTTTTAAACCACTTGGTGGTCACTCCCTATTGGTTAGATTTTCCACCTCAACCTTCTCCTTAGTTCTATATGAGCTCACTACATAGCTTGTATTTGTATAATCTTCCATATGTTGAGATACATGTATTTCATAATTTGGCATATATGTACATTGATGCATGCAATTATTCTTAAATACAAATTCTCTTTGAGATCCTAATAGAATATTGTCATCTTGATATTTGTACATCTCTTGGAATCACAGGTCTATAATTTTTACTTTATTTACAATTTTATAACTTATTTCTCTCATAGAAAAATCTTGGTTATTCATCTATTTCAAATTTCTAACATAGTATCAAAGCTTTTTTTTTTTAGAATTTTGAGTACTTGGATTCTCGATTAAGAGACCAAATTTTTTTTGTATGATCTTGTAAAATCCTATATGCTCTTCTCTTACATTTCATACAATTTGGAAAATTAGAAAGGAATTATGAAGATTTATTAATTCTATAATTGCATTTTTTTTGGTGAGATCTAATTATCATAGAATTTATAACTATAGTAGCAACATCTTTGGCTAGTTCAATGTGTTCAGAATGCTTGAGTAAGTCAGTTTTTGCTTTTGTTTCACTCAATTTAGCCATTTTATGAAAAGTAGCAAACAAGGGTTTGAAGCTAAAATTCAACAAATAATTTAATATTGGAGGCATTTGTTTTTACATCACATTTTCATCTTCTATACATCAAAAAAGAAAAGTATTTGTAGGTTTTATTCTTAGCAATAAAAAAATTCTAGGTATCTATTAGTTTGTGTAGATAGGGATATAATCTTGCAAAAATTATTGTCAAAATATCACAATCAACTAGTTTCCTACATGGTGATGTTTGCATATTACATTGTATAACTAGCAATACAATGGTGGTATGCAAATGAAAATGCAATTATTCAACCACTTCCTCTATTCAACTATTTCCTCCTTCCTTTCTATAAATGTAGTTGTAATCCTTGAATAATAATCATCAAACTTTATGGTCTTTTGAAGGTATTAGAGCCAGTATGTACCTATGCATTGAAATATGGTATTCCTTGTTGTGTTTAGGTGTTTTAAAGATGTAGCATCTTGCATATGAGCACATGAAGGAGGTAATGTAATAACTCTCAAGGTGTATTGTAGTATAGCATGATATGTTGCAAAAGTCACACATTGAATGCTTTTATTGATAGTTAATCTAGGAATATTTACTCATACATTGGATAATACATTTTTGAGATGATTCTTGTTATTTAAATGCTTGGTGTGAGAAGAATGGAAGA
Organism: Sequoia sempervirens; assembly: GCA_007258455.2. Classification (NCBI taxonomy): domain Eukaryota; kingdom Viridiplantae; phylum Streptophyta; class Pinopsida; order Cupressales; family Cupressaceae; genus Sequoia; species Sequoia sempervirens. Next base: position 97,875,073 of record VDFB02086081.1, on the reverse strand, counting down.
AGTTATTGGATGTGGCAATAATAAACAATCAAAAATCATGCTCCTATGTGCTTGAAGACGATAGCTAAAGAATGTTGATGTGAGAAGGGCTCACTTTACAAGTTTCACTTTAGCAAAAATGACGTAGAACATTGAACTCTATGATATCAAATCTTATTCTATTGAATGTTGGCATCCATCCATCCAAGGTTTTTGTGATAAATTTTAAGCTAATTAAAGATATAAATTCTCTTCTAGAGAGGAAAGGTAATTGTAATGCATATCAACACATAATTCCAGTGATCTTGAAGGATACTGATGGTTAATGGTTATTTCAACAATGTTGGTGTTTCAAAATTTGTGCACAACATAATTTGTTCAAGGATTTAAGGTATGTGTTAGAAGGTTATTTTCAAGTAAGGAGTGTAATATAAACATGTATATTTTCAATTATGAAGTGAATAGTTTAATGTACTTTGTATATTGTATTTTGGGAGATAATATTTTTATTTGGAGTGATAAGGTGGTAATAGTTTACATTTTGTAAAATTGAAGTTATGTTAGACAAGTATTCTAGATTTAATTTTCATATTTGGAAAATGAAAATTCAAATAAAACTAATGAGTAAACATTTATAGGGAATAGTAAGTGAAAAATAAATCCCACCTATAGATGCAAATAAGTTGCTGGATTGGAATAGTAGAGATGACAAATCCAAGCCTATTATCGTTTTGACTTTGAATTGCATTAAATAGATTTCAAAGGACAAATCATTAAGGAAAATTTGGGATGATTTGAATAAATTTTTTGGAGAAAAAGTACTTAATACAATTTTTTCCCTAACACTTCAATTATTCAAGTTCAAAATGGAAGATGAAATCACAATGTCAAATTACATAAGTAATTTGAGGTCTATCATTAGACAATTAATAGAAGTCAAAGTTCTAATAGATGATGGCATGCTAGAGCTATATTTTTAAATAGTTTAGCTTCATAATATAATAATGATTTTTTTACACTCAGTTAAATAAATTCTTAAAAAATAGACAATATGATTTCAACTCTTTTAGTAGAAGAAAAGATAAAACATCTAGAAGACACAAAAGGAAATTTTCAACAAGAGAAATATTTATACTTATGAAGAAATAATAAAAGTTTAGGTCAATCAAAGGGGAAATTGCATGTTTCTACTATAAGAAAAAGTTTCACATAGTGTGGTCTTGTAGAATTTGAGCCACTAACCTTCTTAACAAAAAAATCAAAGATTAATCAAATGAAGGCACCTTAGCTTATATTGAGGATGAGGATGAGGATACATCAAATGATAAAAATAAGGATCTACTAGATGATAGTTTTATTGATATTATTAATAATGGATTAGTACTTTGAGTTATCACATTACAAGAAAGAGGAATTTCTATCATCTCAAGTCAGCTTCTCAGTTTGAGATGATGCTTTGCATGAGAATCATTTTTCTTTCTTTCTTATTTTCTTTGTTTATGTTGATGGATTTAAAGTACACATATTATGAATTTTGTTATTTTGGAGATAGCTTAGGGATATGGTGTTGACCACAATTTGGATTAGTATCCAAAGATTTTACAATACTATGATCGATAATTATACCCTTATGAGAGTCAAGACACAACTTGATGGAGCCTATAATTATAGAGCTCAATATGAATTATTGTTAAGTAATTTAGGAATTAATCATTTAGGAGTTTGAGAAAATGGTATTCCAACAGCTCGAGAATTCATCTTGAAGCTACAACTTTACGAAGGTTATGAGGTAATTTGATGGACTTCCATTTGATTCAATATTTTTTTCTTCAAAAGAAGATCTTCTGAAGAATGTATATCTTGTTTTTAATCAACAAAATTTGTTATGTAATCCTTAAGGGGGGATCCCTTGGCAAGGTAAATTCTAAGGTGTCACGGATACATTTTTATGAAAAATGTAACAAGGGGGAAATGTTAGCACATTACATTGTATGACTAGCAATACAATGGCAGTATGTAGATGAGTATGTAGTTATTCAACTACTTCCTTTGTGCATCTACTTCCTCCTTCCTTTCTATAAATGTAGTTGTAATCTTTGACTAATGACCATCAAAATTTATCATCTTTAGGTGAAGGTTGAATTTATATTAAAAAATATATATTTTACTTGTTCGAAAGAAAAATGCTTTATGGGTTTTATTTACAACATCAAGTTTTTACTATCTGAATCACCGAAAAATGTGGTGAACCAAAATGTTTAATAAACAAGATGATGGACCACTATTTTTCAAAGGGGTTTTCATTCAATTATGAGTAAAATAAGATGCAAATAACAACCAAAAATTCTATCTAACTATTATAGCAAATATGATGGAAGTTTTTAGAGCATAAAAAGTTGTGTATCTAGCCAAAAAGTTGTTATTTTTGACCTATAGAGGAATCATTCACCTTCAGTGGGGAATGGGTCCTTTTAGGGTTTCATAAAACTGATTTTAGGGTCCTATTCCTTGATGTCTTCCCTCTTAAATTCCCTGTTATCAAATTCTGGAAGTCTGTATTCAATTTTGTAGCTTCAATTCTTTGATTTTGCACTTTCAATGACAACTTTTGTAACTTGACCACTTTGACAATCTTGCTCCAAATCCTACTCCACTTGATCTTCAACCTATAAATTTTCAATCACACACTCAAGGGCAGGGAAAACTTGTTATTTTTTAGGGAATGGGGGTTTTCCTCAATCAAACCCCTTTTAAGTAATTAAACCAAATGATGAAATGGAGCATGAAACATGAAATATGTAAATGATGTCACCTTGGATGATTTCTTGTGAAAAAAATATGCAAAGTAACATGTAGTGTCCCTAAAGAATGTAGATCTTGGATCCTTGAATGTGATGTGGATAATAGTTGCAAGTACATATTCAATGCTACACTCACAATCTTAGCTCAACAACATGAATACATGCATCAAACACTTGAAATGATGATATGATCTTGAATTGCTGCAATAAAATCTTGAAATCTACCTTGAAATGCCTTATGAATGCTCTTGTAATGATCTATAATGCTCTGTTGAAATTGATAGGATGCTTCATAAATTTTCTTAGGAGAAACAATTTGAATTAACCCCTTATTTATACTAAATTGGGAGATTAAACCTGAAATTCAAACGATTAAGGCCACCAAATCTTGGAAGAAACATTATTAAATTTCCACCATAATGAAATTCAAAAAGGGCGGTCTAATTAAGGGAGTACTCATTCACCATCTTGGGAAAATGTGTCTTGTCTTAGTTTACCAAGACCTAACCTTGGGAGATTGAAGGAGGGCTAAAAACCCCATTCCATATGAACTAAAAAAATGGGAGTCCTATTAAGGGATGACCCATTCACCATCTAGGGAGAACGGGTCCTGGCACACTTTACCAGGACCAAACTTTTCCCAATGAAATATTTTGTTAATTAAATTATAAGTGTTGGGATAGACCTTCGCGAGGTGTCAAAATTAAGGCTTAAATTTGAATTAAAAGGGTTTAATCACTCTAATTACCCTCAATTAATTAATAACCACCTAGATAAGTGTGAAAGTTCCTTATAACTCTTTACAATATTTAAACAAGGTACAAATCATGTATATTTTATTAGAAAAGGGACACATTAGGCTTAATTAAGCAAACACATCCTAAAAAAGTGTGAAAGTTTGTTACAACACTTTACAACACCTTTACAAAGGATCAATTAAGGCATGTTTTATTCAAATAAAGGTCCTATAATAGTGTGAATGTGTAAAATGCATTACAACACCATTCCAAGACACCATTAGTTCAGTTTTAATGTCAATTATCAAACCAAGTAAGGGAAAAGGCTTACTTTTTCTGTTACTGCATTTTTCCCCTACTTTAGTGAGAGGATGACCCCATGTCAAACTCACAATAAATTAGATATCCAAGACACTTAAGTATGTAGAAATAACAAAGATACATAATCATACCTTGTCAAAGGCCTAGAAAAATAAACAAAAATAAAGGATCAAGCACAACTATCTCAACGTGATGCAAAACAGGGTTGTTTTTCCATAACATATGCTACTCACTCTGGGGTAGTGGAATCTCAGTCTATCCACTAGGTGAGTTATCCCAAAGAAGTGGTTTAGTGAGAAAGTCATGTTAGTGTGTCAACTTCTCACCATATAATGAGAAAGTCATGCCACTGTATTGGCTTCCCATCATACTAACCATACCAAAGTTATCCTCCTAATAACTTCAATAAGGCACCACAATGTAAAATGATTTTTTTTGTAAATTATTTTGAATATTATGTAAAAAAATTGTTAAAGGGGATTTTTCTTTGTTTGTGTAATGGTCTTTCTCTTAGGCAGTATTGTGCCTAGTGTCTTCAAGAGAGGACAAGTCAAAAGTGTTAGATCATCACCCATGGGATGCCTCATTTGCATCACACCATGATAGTAGATCATACACTCTTGTACAATATAAAACCTAATGATACCACCAAGAAGAGGACACATCACAAGAAAACATGAAAATAACGCCATGAAATTTTTCCAAAAGATGTCACCGATGTATTCCCCCACTTTAAAATGGTTGTTGCACCATTAATGTGAGAAATTTCTTTAAAGTAGCCAATGTTTGATCCTAAGACATGAGAGATTCCCTTGAAAAACCCTATGCTAAGTCATATGTTTCAAAAATAAAGTCATGTCGTGAAATAGGAAGGAAGGGTTGCCCCCACAAATACATAAGGTATCTATGGATTTGGGGTCAATATGCCTTTGCTACAATGTTTCCATAAAGCATGGAACTAACATCATTCACCAAATACACATAGAACTTGAAGAATGACACAAAGAGAGTGAAAACAAAGAAAAACCTTTCAAGTCAACATGGAAGAAACATGAATGTCTCAATACCTTGCATCATCCCTAAAAGGAAAACAAAAGAAAAAAGAAAAAGATAAAGAAAAATATTTTGGGTCAACATGGACGAGACATAAATGTCTTGATGCCTTGCATCATCCCCAAAAGGAAAACACAAGACAAATGAAAAAGATAAAGAAAAATAATTTGGTTCAACATGGAAGAGAAATAAATGTCTCAACACCTTGGTCATCCCCAAAAGGAAAACACAAGAAAAATGAAAAAGATAAAGAAAAATATTTTGGGTCAACATGGAAGAGACATAAATGTCTCGATGCCTTGAATCATCCCCAAAAGGAAAACACAAGACCAATAAAAAAAATGATTATGACATAGAGAAGAATGAAGCTACATATAGAAGAATGGACAAAGGAGAGAGGAACATCAAACAAAATGTTATAGGGGATCACATTACACACATGCAATCACATAAAGAAAAGTGAAAAAGCAAAAGACTAGTATGACACAGACGAGACAACCTAAAGAAAGTAAAGAGGAACACCACTCTAGAGTAGTATGCTTCAAAGATCTAGGGAATATCTTATCCAACATTTTTAACTCAAAGATGAAATCACTACACAAGGCTATGAAGGAGAAAACATGGCTTAGAAGATCTTCTTTCCCACCATATTTCTCAAAGCGAGGGACCTCTATACGCTGTGGAATTTGTGCTCTTAATATGTTGAGGAAAAAGGGGATGGACTTCATGTATTGCAAAGGTTGACCATTATTGTTCTATTGTAATGGTACCACTTGTTGTTGAAGTGATGTCATAGTTTACAAAAGTGAGTTATTGAGAGGGTCATTCTGGTTATAAGGTTGAGGGGAATATGGTGGTGTAGTGTATGTATGCAGAGGGCTAGTGAATTGTAGGTTATTGAAGGTGGATTGTTGAGGTATTATTGTGTTTGAAGCATTTCCTACAGGGAATACCTATGGAAATGTACATGGTGCTAGTAGGTATGATTGTTGTAGTTGGTTGAATGGTAGTTGTGGGTTGAAATGTTGTTGTAGGTTGGAATGTTGTTGCATGTTGGAATATTGTTATAGGTTTAAATATTGTTATAGGTTGGAATGTTGTTGTAGGTTGTGTACTAGTGTATGTAGGAATGAATATTGGTATCATAGAGGATGAGATTGGAATTCTACCTTGGCTTTGAGTAGACCCCAAAGCTTGAGTGGAAGTGGTAATGGTAGGAACGGTGTTAGTAAAATTAGGAACATTGGTTGTAGGAGGTAATGTCATGGGAAATGAAGTATGCAAACTACGAGCCATGGAAGGTTTATTCTCAACACTATCAGAAAGAGAGTTAGGAAACCCAAGATCCACGATGAGTGAGATATCATGGGTTGACACGAGCCTCGAACTACATCTTATAATACTATTGTGAATAGGACACCATGTTGTAAAACTAATGAAATTTTTACAACCCTAGTGTGAAAACCTGAGAATAGCAAAGGCGCAATGCAATAACTTAGAATGAAATGCAATTTTTAGAGTCTAAGCAATGCAATTTACTGATTACACAATATAATAAGCTGAAAATGAAATGTTTTGATGTAATTTTGAACTTTTAAAAATGCACTAAAATGAAGCAATTTAAGCTAAATGCAATGAAATTGATGAAACAAAAAATTAGGAAACTAAAACAAAAAGGTAACAACATCAAAAGGAAGCTAAAATATGATATTTTAATGTCCTAAAAATGCAAAGTAGTAGCTAACATGAACTCATTCACCAATAATGGTGAATGGGTCCTAGTTAGATGTTTTTGAGATTTTTTTGAGGATTTCAGAGTAAATTTTGATGCTTTTTCAGTTGCTCGAAGGTTCAGATCAGAACTGATCAGGAACTTATTCGCTATTAAAGGAAAATGGGTCCTGGTTAGGTATTTTTTTAAAAAAAAATTAATGATTTGGATGTTCTCAATTATATCTTTCAGTTCCAAGTTTGAGACGGTGAGCTTTAGCTTCATATTTTCAAAAAATTCAATGTAAAAATTCAATGAAAAGATGAAATGCAAGGCCTAATTTTAAATGCAATTTTGTTTTGATTTATAAATTCAATTGTATGATGTCCAAATGATATTCAAAATGACTTTTTTTTTTTGTAATTTTTAGATTTAGAAATATGCAAAACAATCCAAATCTAAACCCTATATGATATGCAAGATTTCAATGCAAAAGAAGTAACCATAAATGAGATCTTAATTCAAATGAAAATGAATGCAATATCTAACTTAAGATGCAATGAAGAATATAAAAATTAGAAAATTGCAATTTTCAATATGTCAGGTTCACCAAAATGAATCACAAAAAAATGTGGTGAACCAAAATGTTTCATAAACAAGATGATGGACCATTATTTTTCAAAGGGGTGTTCATTCAATTATGAGTAAATTAAGATGCAAATAACAACTAGAAATGTTGTCTAACTGTTATAGAAACTATGAGGGAAGTTTTTAGAGCATAAAAAGTTGTGTACCTGTGAAAAAATTTGTTTTTTTAGCTACAAAGGACTCATTCGCCTACAGTGGTGAATGGGTCCTTTTAGAGTTTTAGAAAACTAATTTTAGGGTCCTATTTCTTGATGTCTACAATCTTAAATTCCCTATTATCAAGTTCTAGAAGTCTATATGCAATTTTGAAGCCTCAATTCTTTGATTTTGCACTTTGAATGACAACTTTTGCAACTTGACAACTTTGACAATCTTGCTCCACTTGATCTTCAACCTATAACTCTACAATCACACACTCAAGGATAGTGGTAACTTGTTGTTTGTTAGTGAATGGGGGTTTTCCTCATTCAAACCCCTTGTAAGTAATGATGACATGAATGAAATTTAAAGCATGAAACATAAAATATATGTGAATGATGTCCCCTTGGATGATGTCTTGTAAAAACAATCTACAAACTAACATGTAGTGGCTTGGAAGAATGTAGATCTTGGATCCTTGAATGTGATGTGAACAATAGTTGCAAGTAGATCTTCAATGTTACACTCACAATCTTAGCTCAACAACATGAATGCATGCATCAAACCCTTGACATGATGATATGATCTTGAATTGCTGCAATAAACTCTTGAAATATTCCTTGAATTCCTTATGAATTCTCTTGTAATTCTCTTTAATGCTCTCTTGAAATTGCTAGGATGCTTCATAAATTTTCTCAAGAGAAGCAATGTGAATTAACCCCTTATTTATACTAAATTAGGAGATTAACCCTGAAATTCAAATAATTAAGGCTGACACCAAATATAGGAAGAAACATTATTAAATTCCCACTAGAATGAAATTTTAAAAGGGCGGGTCTCATTAAGGGAGGACCCATTCACCATCTTGGGAAAATGGGTCTTGGCTCAATTTACTAGGACCTAACCCTAGGGGATTGAAGGAGGGCTAAAAACCCATTTGAGATCAAGTAAAAAAGGGGAGTTCTATTAAGGGAGAACCCATTCGCCATCTAGGGTGAATGGGTCTTGGCACAATTTACCAAGACCAAAGTTTTCCCAATAAAATATTTTGTTAATTAAATTATAAGTGTTGAGATAGATCTTTGGGAGGTGTCAAAATTAAGGCTTAAATTTGAATTAAAAGGGGTTGTAGACACACAAAATATGCATGCATTTCAATTCACTATTTTAATTGAATAACCTTTATTTAATTAAATCTAACATTTCATCCTCTAATTAAATAAATTCACATTATTTAATTAAATCATTGCCTTATTTGATTAAATAGATCAATTTTTAATCAAATCCTAACATTCCATCTTTTGATTAAATAAATCATCTCCTAAGTTCATCTCCTTTAAATTGAATAAATTAACCTTTATCTTACATCATCTTTTTAATTAAATAAATCAAACTTTATTTAATTAAATCTCAAAATTCATATTCCTCCTTTTTGATTTAAATAAATCCAAGTATCTAAGTCAAATGGGTCAAATTACCTAATCCTCTTTTAAATTAACTAAATCATGATTAATCTAATCCTAATCACCCATCACATCCTCTAGCTTTTCCCACTTGCACAAATAAATCAATTTATTGATTTATTAAATTCTCCATTTTCTCTTAACATGGCATAAAAAGAGAATATTCTCCAAGTTTGAAATCTCCCCCCAAATTGACATGTACATCCAACAAAGCATTTAAGAGCTCTTACATGTCTCTCACACAAGTCAAACTTAGCATTTAACTCTCAAATTCAAATTTCAAATCTCCCCCTCTTTGGCACATTGACCAAAATGTGTTCATTCCTCAACCTCTCACATGTTGACAAGTGGCATCTTGTCATTGGTGGATCTTTGGTCCCACATCCTCCATGTTTGGAATTCTTTTATCCTTCTTGGCTATAAATAGAGAGCTTCTCTATTGTATTAATCCTCCACAACTTATCCAAGTTAGCATTTCATTTTATCCACCATCTCAAGCACTTGATCACTTGTCATCTTGACTCATTATCTTGCATCTTCATATCTTGAGCTTATCAAAAAGGGGTTGGGAAAGGGCTATTTTCCACATCAAAATAGCACCAATCCCCCTATGAGATGATAGCTTCATATATTTTAGATAATTTTACATATTTATGCTTTCTTTGTATACTTTTTATCATGTTTCCTTGTCTTAATGTGATTAAGAATTTCATAGGGAGCTTGATTATTGTTGTGCTAACCTGAATAATTATCTATTATGTTGCTTATGTTAGCATGAGGCAAAAATATTGCTCACAATATGGCGCTAGAATTCAATGACAGTTTATGGTATTCATTGAATCTACTTTTTTGTTGAATTCAATATGGTATTTGACGACAGTTATTGTTGAATTAAATATAGCAGTGAAGTTATGATAAGTTAAGTCTACTTTTTAAGGTATTGTTAAAAGGAAAGGATTTCATTTTAGTTTGGTAAAGAATGAATTATTTGTAAGGGAAGCTTTTCTTTTCTTTCATTTTTCTCTTTTGCAAATTTGTCTAGTTTTGACTAATATTTGCTTTAAAGTCTTTGGAAATAAATATCCTTATTAAATGCTTCATTTATTAATTCAAAATCACTAGTCTTCACATGATTTATCCTTTTTTTAATCTTACTGGGATTTCGTTTGCACAAGAAGCTTGCAAGAGGAGATTTTTGAAGAAACTTGGAGATAAATTAAGCATTAAATTTGGAACTCACAAAGCATTTTTCAATGCTTGGAGCTTTCATCTTATGCTTTAATTTTTTGTTTTAGACTAACTCATTTGTTTTTTGGCTTTAAAACGAACATTACAAAATCTTTCAATTTTAATTGCAAAGGGTTAAAAAGAACTTTAGGAAAATTGACTAGATTTTGTTTGAGGTTAACAAATGAACAAAACAACTCTCATTTGTCCTTCGGTGCTTTAAAAAGAACTCACAATTGCTTTGAAAGGTTAAAATGAACATGTGCTACTTTTTTTTGTGATTTCTTACTTAAACTAACATCATCAAAAAGGACATATGCACTTCTCTCACGCTTCATAGCGATCTTGAGAATCAAATAGCCTTTTTGGTGATCTTAGGGTGGGATAAAGTGATCACCTCCACAATTCATTTTGGGATTAAAATTGAACAAAACACTTTGCGAGTGTGACTAAACCTATTGCATGTGCTCTCCCTTTGTTTCTAAATGAAGGTTGATTGAACTATGAATATGTTTGCTCACTTTTGTTTATCTTAGAGGGCCTGCCTTGGGGAAAAGTACTCACCCAAGGGAACGATTCAACTGGTAACACTCTAAAGCCAAGAGTATTTTCAGCTGGGATATAAATGTGGTTATTGGAATAAATTCTAGTATCACATGGTTGACTCCGATGATAAGGGTAGCAATGGTCTCTCACCACATTGGATCAACTCCTACAAATGAAAAGTCCAAATTAAAACCCTTGTTGTAGAAAGGCCAAAATCCCTATCTATTTTTTGGTGCAAGAACGGTCATTTTGAAGCCGCCCCACACTTTTACGGTCTTTAGTAGAAATTTAAAGCATGCAATGGGAGTTTCATGGGTGTTGATGCTTGGTTGCCTCGTATAAGTGAGTGTCATGGAGGGGACCCAGTGGGGTCAAGTATCTAACCATTCGCTAAAGATAAGCATAGTTGGACTTGTCCAAGTGGGGACTCAACAAATATTGTCTTTCATATCCATAGGATTGTGCTTGTTATTGGTTACAAAAGGATTTTCTTGTTTGAAAAATTTTGGAAACAAACACTTAACATCATCATCAAAATTTCAAACCCTTTAGGAGGCAAATACAATTGACCAAATTCATGTGTTATTACTTTCCCTTGGGATTCTCATCCTTAGAGATTTCCAAACACTTGGATTTACATCTCAATTTGCCTACTAAAGTTAAACAATAGGTAACCCTTGCCTTGACTTCATCAAATTTCCACATAACATACTTTGTGGGATTCAAAGAAATTGAGACATTGGACATCTAGTTTAGAAATCTAATCAAAGAAGTGTTTGTGGTAAAATAAAATCACTAAGTGAAGATAAAAAAATTGGCTCTCACATGTGTTAATTCCTCATGATTTCTAAGAAAGTCAAAATCCCAAAATGAAAGTCTTTGAGCCAAATTTAAAAATTTAGGAGTCACACTCAAAAAGTCATCAAGAAATACATTAGGAAGTGCAATCAAAAGCAACATATCAAAATAAGAAAAAAATTCACAAGGTTCTATAGACTCATTCCTTTGAACAATCCAAAATGTATGCTCAGTTGAACCACTTCTTAGTTATAGAGGTCCTTAGAAGTATCGAATGTTCTTCAATACCAAGGTCTAGTAAACAAGTGTATTTTTAGGTACATCCTAGGATCTGAATCAAACATTCATCCATCTTTAAACATCAAAACCAAAATCATCTCATCAACAACTCTTCAAAAATATTGGAAAAATCCTTCATGTTAAACTTTGGGCAAGTCATTTGAAACCAATCCAAAATCACCTTGTTTGATTAAATGTGTGTAGATTCATCCTTCTCCACATATTTGATCAAATTATCAAACCTTGTGAACAAATTCATCCCTTGATAAGATCCAACATCTTGGGATTTAGGAGCTCATTATCAAAATCATCTTGTTTGGATAGGAGTGTTTAGATGAATCCTTCTCATACCTAGACAAATTAGGATCTTGTGAATGATTTAACTCTAGGAAAACATCCAACCTCTTAGAGTTTATGCATCCACCAAAATCCGAATACAAAACAAATCAATCCTTAATCAAGTCCTAAAGTTTAACATAACCTTCAATATTTTCTCAAGAGTTCCAATCATAAATCAAACATCCATCTTGCATTCATGTCATTATCACCCTTTGATCCTTAAATCATCCTAAAATTTCTCTTTTGTACCTAAAGTTAGATCAATCCAAAGAATTAGAGAATTCACCTTCCACATTCTTGAAGATTGATCCCTATTTTATAGTTCAAACTAGATCACAACACAAGAGGAACATAGAAGCCAACAGAGAAACATCTACTTTGAGTGACTTAAGTCAAACCGCTCCCGAAATGAATCCCATTGGGTCTGGCAGTCTCACGATTAACCTTCCTCCATTTTCGCAAGACCATCAAGAGGAAGGTGTCCAAGTGAAGGATCTTACCAATAATCCCTTTGGAATGTCACATGAGGAAATCACTAAAATAATTTGAAATCCAAAGAATCATAAGATTATCAACATCATGATGAGAATAACTCCCTCACTATACATGCTCGAATTAGCAAAGCAAGGGGCTAAACTTCCTTCCGATTTCAATGTGAGCACTATTGTGGAACCATCTTTTGGAGTCATGTCTCCAATCTCATATACCATCCCCATTTCATCTGCCCCCTTATTTCAAAGCACTACTCAAAAAATATTGCAAATCACATCATCCATTGCTCCAACACAGCCCATTGTTAACAAAGGAAGTACATTTCTCAATGCATTACAAACACATCCTCTTGTAAACAATCAGGATTTGGATAGAAACACCATCTTGGGACAAACCGTCCCCAAAAATCCATTACACACATATGTACCTCTCACCTTTCATGATCCAAATGACCAATCATCATCATTCTGCACAACACCCCAAACCTCTCTCCCCATAACCTCACAAGGAGAGGGTGACATGTTTGGACGAGGGGCATTTTTGACACTATGCCATTTCCTCAAGAGATCGCATCTCTCATGTTTGTACCACTTCGACCATTGCCATAATCATCCACACCACTACTTGGCTTAGGGCTTCCACCTTTACCAAATTTCATTCAAAATCAAACCAATATCTCGAACATCAATCAAAGCATCATGCCAAACTCTCAAAACTTGTCATCAACATCAAAACAACAGATGACAACTACACAAGAAATCACCACATCATCAACCACCCCCTAACATCTCAAAGCATGGTCTCTTAAGGACCAACCACATCGATCGCACCATCTACCAATCAAATCCCAATTACCAACACGATGACGCCTCTCACCACCACAACAAGCACCATTCTGAATCCACCAACACCTCCACCACCACCAAGCTCCAACATATCAAGCCAATACAGTATGGTGTTTCAAGCCACTTAGCAAGCTTCTTATTAAAAGGAATTGCTGCAAGTACAAAAACAACAAGTCATGCAACTAGCTGCTCAAGCTGCCCAAGCGGCACAAGTTGCTCAATTTGCACAACAAGCGCAATAGGCTGCACAAGCCCAAGCCTTATTGCAATAATAAGCCACTCAAGCAACTTAACCTACACAAGCTACACAGGCACAAGCACAAGCTCAAGCTCAAACTCAAGCTCAAGCCCAAGCTCAAGCGCATGCTCAAGCCAAAGCCTAATATCAAGCACAACAAGCACAAGCACAAGCACAATATCTTGCACAACAACACACAACGCAACAACAAGAATGTCAACAAGTGCTAAAGTAATATCAAGAATAGAGGGAAGTAGCCCAATTAGCAGCTCAGCAACAAGCACAAGAATAAGCTCAACAACAGGCACTAATAGCATAGTAGCAACAGGACCAATAACAAGTGTTGTTGGCACAATAGCAATTGCAAGCATACTTGGCTCAGCAGAATATGAAAACATCATCCATCAACATATCAACCAATCCACCCATCCCACCGACAATCAAACCACCTCATAACACTTTCATCCCATCCCCTGATTCGAAAAATGATGTGACAGCACAAATCAGGTTTCTCTTGTAACAAGTGCTCGACCTTCAATCAGGGTGAACCATGAAAACACCTAGCAACTTGTGTCATTATCCATTCAATATAAGCCTTGTAATGAAACCATTCCCAAAGGGATTTGAGATCCCCAAGTTCAATAAGTACCGTGGGACGAGAAACCCTGAAGATCACATCAGGGAATTCTAGGTTCATTGCTTGGAAGTCGCATATGGCGATACCTATCTGATGCAACTATTTCCTAGGAGTTTGGCTAGCCACGCCATGGAATGGTTCTCTTGCCTACCTACATGCATGGAGACATTCCAAGAAATCATAGATGCATTCATCAAAAACTAGGCATGCAATATCGCTATGGACGTTAGTCTTGAGGAACTCGCATCTTTGAAACAAGGTAAGAATGAATCATTTGCTTCATTCCTATAATGATGGTGATCCAAGGCCAATCGAAGAAAATGGGTCATGCCCAAGGAACAACAAGTGTGCACTATCATATCCAACCTTCACGGCCTCTTGGAATTCCATCTCAAAGTACAAGGGATCACCACGTATAACCAACTAATTTCCAAGGTGCTCAACATCAAACGAGCCCTTATGAAACAACCTGGAGGATCAACTTCATATCCTGAACAAAAAAAAGATTGCCTACCCACTAATTACAATGAAAAACTTCACACATGGGAAAGAAACAAAAATATTACCAATGATGGTGTCGTTGATGCCAAAGTTGTCATCAGTGCCCCTCAAAAAAACACACCCGCACCACAACAAAAAATCCAAAACCATCATCAAAACAACCATCAAGCAAACACAACAACACGACACCCGAACAATCAAGCGATCAATAATGTTAATGATCAAAGGGGACCACCCCAGCGAAATGAGAATTCCATCAAGAAAAAGTACACCGCTCTTGGGGAACCACTTGAAGTCATCATGAAGAAACTAATAAATGAAAACCTCATCAAGATTACCACCTACGAGAACTACCAAGAACCAAACATTAAACCTCCTTGGTATAACAAAAATCATCTTTGCAACTTCCACAAAATCAAAGGGCACACCAATAACAAATGCATGAGGTTAAAGAACATAGTCCAAGATCTCATTGATCAAAGAATTATAAATGTGGAATAGCCAGCAAGAAACCATAACCTCAAAATATACACGAATTTGATGCCTAACCATAACAATAAAGGGAACAATAACACTAATAAGGGGAAAGGCACCTTCAAAAATGTGAATCATGTGTATGAAACTATCGTCACTTCCCTAGATGAACACTGTGCAGTAATCACTATCAAAGGAGCTCAGGCCGATTATGCAGTCACCACAAGAGGCAGAAAAGTTACTATCACAGGATCATCTAAACCAAACAAAACTTTCATGTCCAATTCAAGATCCATTCCCAATAGTTACAATGTCCTTGATCAGCTAAAAACAACCCCAACACAAATCTTTATCATGGAGTTATTAAAAATCTCATCCGCTCACAAGAAAATCCTTGAAGAAGCATTGGCTTCATCCATCATCCCCACAGATCTTGATGTGGAACAATTCCAAGCTATGGTTAGAAACATCATTACCCTGAATCTCCTTACATTCTCTGACCAAGATTTTCCCACTCAACCATCTCATAACCGTGCACTCCATTTAGAGGTCCTAATGCATAAAAGTAAAGTCAAATGAGTCTTAGTGGATGGAGGTTCAGGCTTGAATATTTGTTCCCTCAGGCTCATTAAGAAGTTAAAAATCTTAGAGGATTCCATCGACAAAGGAAAAAGGTATTACAATCAGTGCATATGATGATCAGGAAAGAGTGTCCCAAGGCACAATCAAAATCCATATTCAAGTAAGGCCAGCTATCATGGAAACCACCTATCAAGACTTGGACCTTGACTTTCCTTATAACATTCTCCTAGGACATCCATGGATCCATGCAATGCAAGTGGTAGTATCAACTTTCCATCAATGTGTCAAATTCACATATGAAGGACAAGAGGTCACCATCCATGCAAATCCTGAACCATTCTCCTACTGCAAGAACCTTGAGGCAAAAAACTACAAAATCCTTCAAGTTCCTAAAAATGACGAAGGCCCATCAACCCCGTACATTGATCCAGCCACTCTCACTTCCACTTCTGTGATAGAGATACCCACCAGTCCTGCCATTCCCACCATCTCTGATATCAAAGTAATCATCCAGGATAATGGTTGTTGAAACTACACGATTCCAAAAAATGCTTTTATGGTAGGAGAGTTACCACAATCTCCGAGATCATGAGGACGTCCACAATAAAATGAAGCCTCCACATCTCAAACATACCCTGAAGAATATCCAAACTTCAGAAGTTAGGGAGATCTCAACTGAGAAGTCATAGAGGAGGACCCATCTCATCTCCTATACCAAGATAATAGACTAGCAACCGATCTACCAATGCATGACAGAAGTAAAGGTTTTCAAATAATGTTGGCAATGGGCTATGATAGAAACCAGAGACTTGGGAAAAATGACAACGGGTTTATAATGCCTATCATTCTAGAGATGCGAATGAGAAACCTTGGCCTTGGATGTACCCCTCTGAGTATAACCATACATGGCCGAAGTCCTCCAGTTAGAAAGATCAATAATCCTCCTTAGCAAACTACAGTCGAACTTCGCTTACCTATATCTACAAGTCGAGTCATAGATAACTTCACATTTGACATAATTGGTGCCTATAGTAGTAGTGATGACGAGGACCCCATAACCAACCTACCAAGGCTCTTTGAGGATACCAACCTTCTCATGATTAGCACCTTATCCTTTGAGTTAGACCATCAAAATCATGAAATCTGCCTAGTTTACCCCCAACTCATTGATTATGACCAACGAGGACCACCAATTCTTGACACATTCAAAAATAATGAGGCGCTCTCAAAATTCATGGGACTATGGGATAATATTCCTTATGGGGATCACAAAGTAGCATTCATCATTGATCTAGATACACAAGCCTATTATGGGGAAATGATTGAATCCCTCAGTCACAAAAGTGAGAAATTAAGAATAATATCTAAGTCCTTGAGTGAAAACCACACTGTGGCACTCTCCGACATGAAAAAATTAAAAAGAAAGGACGCATCCAATGGTGAAAACCTCTCTGAGATTCCTAAGGATGGGGGATTCAATCTTCCTTGCAAAGCTCTTCATCAGGAAAAATCAACAGCCCTAGCAAAAAAGTGCAATCCAATTAATCTAGGAACAAAGGAGACCCTACACATCACATTCTATGTGGAGTCATTACTACCAGAAGAACAAGAACTCCTAGCTATGCAAAGATGCTAGGGCTCGATCCAAAAATTGTAGTTCATCACCTAGTAGTATACTCTGAAGCGAAGCCCATTAGACAAAAGCTCAGGAAAATGCACCCTCAAATTGCCCTGCTAGTCAAAATGGAACTAAAGAAGCTATTGGATTTAGGATTCATTTGACCAATAGACTATCCAGAATGGGTGTCAAACTTGGTTCCTATCTCAAAACCCAATGGGTGCATCAGAATGTACACAGATTTTAGGGACTTAAATAAAGCATGTCCAAAAGATGATTTCTCATTGCCCAACATTGACATGATCATAGACATGATGATGGGACACGAAATGCTTTCCTTGATGGATGATTTCTCGGGATACAACCAGATAATAATTGCTAAAGAAGACCAACACAAAATGGCCTTCACTTGTCCATGGGGGACTTACTACTGGAATATGATGCCATTCGGCTTGAAGAATGCAAGAGCAACATACCAAAGAGCCATGACATTAATTTTCCATGACATGATCCATAAAATGTTGAAAATTATGTCAATGACATACTAGCCAAATCTAGAAAGAGGAAGCATCACATAGCAACCTTAAGTGCCATTTTTGGCAGGCTGGAAGAATACAAGGCCCGATTAAATCCAAAGAAATGTGTCTTCAGTGTACAATCAAGAAAGTTGTTAGGATACATAGTGTCAATGAGAGTTATTGAGGTAGACCTTGCCAAGGTAAAATAAATCCTTGGGATGGAGGCACCCAAAACATTAAAACAATTGAGAGGTCTCCAAGGCAGGCTTTAGTTCATTTGAAGATTCATAGCACAGCTAGCAAATAAACAAAATCCATACTCTCACTTACTTCAAAAGGGAGTAGCGTACAAGTGGGATAACAAGTGTGAAGAAGCCTTCAATAAGATCAAAGAATATTTGCTTACACCACTAGTCCTCATGCCACCGATCCCAAAAAAGCCATTAATTCTCTGTGTCAGCAACAACAACAGCCCTTAGAGCTCTTCTAGCTATACACGATGAAAATGGAACAGAAAGGGTCATCTATTATATCAGCAGAACAATAGTTGGGCATTAGTTAAATTACTCATTCATTGAGAAAGCATGTCTAATAGTAGTGTTTTCTTCACAAAAATTTAGACATTACTTGTTGGCACACAAAATAAAACTCATCACCAAAATCAACTCTCTCAAGTACTTACTATCAAAGGAAATGCTCACTAGAAGAATGGCCAAATGGGTCATGATACTATCAGAGTATGACATTGAATACGTGGAGCGGAAAGAAATTAGAGGCCAATTCATCTTAGATCAGCTTGCAAAAGAACCAATCTACTTAGAGAATCCTCTCATCTTAGAGTTTCTAGACAAATCCATCTTCAATCTAAACATAGCTGACCACTGGAAACTTTACTTTGATGGCTCATATATGCAGCATGGATCAAGAGTCGGTGTCTTCTTTATCACCCCACAAGGGGACTGCATAGCAAGGTCCTATAAATTGGTGTTCCCCTGCACTAATAACATTGCAAAATAAGAGGATTTAACCATAGGTCTCAGAATAGCAGTGCATTTGCACATCATGGCCCTCAAAGTATACAGAGACTCCCAGCTGATAATTGTAGACACACACAATAAGCATATAGGTCAATCTAATGGTTTAATCAAATAATAACATTTCATCTCTCATAAATCATTCAACCTTTATCTTGCATCATCCATTTAATTAAATAAACCAAGACTTTATTTAATTAAATCTCCAAATCCATATTTCATCCTTTTTTTATTTAAATAAATCAAATATTTAAGTCATGAAGCTCAAACATCCTAATCATCATTAATTTAATCTAACCATGATTAAATGCTAATCTTACCCACTTGCATCCTATAGATAATGCCACTTGCACAAATAAATCAATTTATTGATTTATTAAAATCATCATTTTCACTCAACATAGCATTTATGGGGAATATTCCCTCAAGTTTGAAAAATATGACAAGTTGATTTGTCCCTCCAACATTGCATTTATTTCTCATTTTCTTGTCCCCCTCTCAAAATTTATTGCACAAATTTAAATTTGAAGTTCCCTCTCATGGGCACACTTCCCAAATCTTGCACATCCCTTGGCCTATCACAACTTGACAAGTGGCCTCCTCCTATTGGCTTGATCTTTGTCCCACATTCATCCATTTGGCCAATCTCTCATCAAGAAAATCTTTAAATAGAGGCATCATTCTTCAACAAATCATCCGCAACTTTTATGCAAAGTCACTTTCTTGGTTTGAGAACTGATTTTGTTCATCCACTCCACAATCTTAGCATTTTCATCTCCAATATCATGCAAGGTCACTCTCTTCATTTGAGAAATGATCTTGTCCATCATTATCACTAGCTTATCTATCTAAAGGGGTTGGGAAAGGGCTATTTTCAACAATAGCACCAATCCACTATGAGATATAATTTTCTCCATGTTTCACTATATGCTTTCAATTTATCTACTTAGATCTTTTTTGCTTTGATTGCATTATTAGCATGTGGAGTTATTTCATAGGGATTTTGAAATGTTGCTTTGTTTTAAACTAACCATTTGCAGATTTTCACATCCACAATAATAAACCAAGTGAACGGTGAATACTAGACTAAGGATGATAAGCTCACTCCATACAAGAAACTAGTGGAGACTCTCAAGGAATCCTTCATTGAGATCACATTTGAGCAGATTCCCAAAGAAAACAACAGAGCAGCAGATGCCATGACAATGATTGGATATTTATTGGACATCCCTCACAATGTCCTAAAATATGAATTCTTGGTAGAGCAGCTTCTCGTACCCACATTCAAGCTACCAAAATAAAAATTTGTTTGTGAAATCGTTGGTCCCGATGATCCCCGGTACCATGACATTTATACCTACCTGCGAATAGCGGTCCTATCTGCTGACTTACCTTCAACCTTAAAATGAACCTTTATCAAAAAGGCATTCTGATTCGTCATCCTAGGAGATGCCCTGTATCGTAGGAGCATAGAAGGAACCTTATTACACTGTTTAAATGTTGAGGAGGCATTGACCACTTTAACTAAGGTGCATAATAGCATCTTTGGTTCACACTCGAGTGGAATGACCCTAGCCAAGAAATTGTTGAGGATGGGGTATTATTGGCCTACAATGGAAAGAGAGGCACATGACTACATCAAAAGGTGCCTACAATGTTAGTAGCATGGGGACCTCATCCATGCTCCAACTCAAGAACTTCATCCCATCATCACACCATGGCCCTTTTCATAGTGGGGACTCGATCTCATTGGAAAAATCACTCCCACTTCATCTAATGGCCACAAGTTCATCATAACTTCCACTGAGTACTTTGCCAAGTGGGTGGAAGCCATACCCATGATATATATAATTGGGAAGCAAATATCAAAGTTCATCCTGAACTATCTCATTTGCCGCTATGGTGTCCCACAAGCCATTATAATGGGACACCATTTAAGAATCAGGATGTCCGCAACTTGTGTGAAAAATTCAAAATCCAACATCACTTCTCCACCCCATACTATCCCCAAGGCAATGGTCGAGTAGAAGCCACAAATAAAACTATTTTAAATATCCTCAAGAAAACAGTCAATGACATAGGTCATGACAGGCATCTGCAGCTCAATCCTGCTCTCTAGGCCTACTGAACTAGTATCTATACACCCAACAGTGCCACCCCTTTTTCCCTGGTCTACGGATCAAAAGAAGTACTCCCCATTGAGATCGAGCTCCTATCACTAAGAATATCATTGCAAAACCTCATCACGGATGAAGAATACTGAGTATCAAGACTGAATGAGTTGGAGCTATTGGATGAGTGGCGTATAGATGCTTTAAATTATTTGCAAGTCTATTAGAATAGACTCAAGAGGAGCTATAACAAGAAAATCAGAAGCAGAACTTTCCAAGTCAAAGAACTGGTACTAAAGGAAAATCAGAAGAACGTTCCAAATCCAAACAATAAAGGAAAATTTGAACCCAATTGTTTGGGAAAATTTTTTATCACAACAAGTTATAGGGTATGTGCAGGATCATGATGGGCCAAAAAATGGCAATATTATGGGTATTTGTAGGGTATGTGTCTAATGAACTTTTTTACCCAAAATTGGTGAAATAAAAATGGTTTTTAGAGGATATTCTTAGCTTTCCACCAATATAAATTATGCTTTAATTTGAATTTAATAAATAATTATTATTCATTTTCTATTAGAATTATGACTAAAGTCCCGATTGATAGGCTGATTGAAAAACATCTATAACTTCTCTTAAACGAAACACATTTTTGAATCTTAAAAACATGCATCACATCTATGCTTCACATAATATAGATTTAAAAAGAAAAATACCATGAATTTTTGACCAAGTTAAGGTGGTCAAACATAATGCAGTTTTCTATATTTTCAAAAAAGTTGTAATAAAAATCATAATTAATTATTAATCGGAAAAAAATATAAAAAAATATGCATCAAGCATCGGTGACATGAGTCCTCTACTTTATATATAAAATCTTATAAAAAAAATAATATCATTTTATTATATTAGGTGTATCGATAGACACCTACTTATTTTTGCCCCTAAATTTAAATACTACTGATTGGAATTTCACCACCAAATAGATTTATTTATTTTTAAATAAACCTAGTAGTTTCTAGGAAAATACATTCACTTTCTACAGATTCTATTGTTACATATTTTTGAAATAATATAGATAACTTATTCAAAATTTTACGTCAAGTTGCCTAAAACTGATTTTTCTAAATTTTTTGCCACTTAAGGGCCTATTTTTTCTATGATGATCCTGCACATACCCTAGAAGTCAAGGGCATATCAGTTATCAACACCTGAAGGGAACCTCTGTAAGAGCCCATGAATAGCTCTCATCTCAACAAGTTTTATGCCTAATCTTTTAAGGTATAGAACCCAAAAAATAAAAAATAAAACAAAAAATGTTAGAAAAAATGGTTACCCTAATGAAAACATGGCAAAGAGGTGTCTTGGTGACAACAAAAAAATCAAAAAGTAAAAAATTTAAAAAAATCAGAAAAAGGATCAAAAAATAGTAAAGAGAAAAATCATACTCTAGTGAAAACCACTTCGGTGGCACTTTGGACAAGTACCTTGGTGAAAACCTGGCAAATAGGTACCTTGTGTAAATAAGCACTTTCCATCCACCAGGATCTTTATGGCTTGTTCTACATCATCCATCCATTACGTTTCCATCATCCATCACATTTAGATCTCCATCCATCACCCATCCATTTGACATCTACATCATAGCTTGGTCATGTGTTCATATCATGATCCCTTCTAGTATTACTCAGCCCATCCCCAAAGTCAGTTTATCCTGCCTTTATAGGAATAGTCTATTGCATCATGCTAGGGGCATGTTCTCATCGGATCAGATTCATGTATATTCTAGAAGTCCTAAAATCACAAAATCCAAAAACATCAGAAAACCAAAAAATCAAAAAACATAAAAAAAATCACAAAATCCATAAACATTCAAAACATATCAAAATCCCAAAATAGGTCAAAAAGTCAATCAAAAAGTCAAAAAAACAAAGTTTTCTTGTCGAACTATAGGTCTCTAAGCCTTGAACGTAGGCAAGTTTCATCTTTGATCATCCCCCGAGACACTTAGGTCAGTCCTTTAGGAGTCTGTCATAATAAACCGACATTTCATCATGTATTTCTTCATCTTTAAATTAGTCAAGTCGTCAGTCAAACTATGCGGTCTCTGCATATATAACGTAGGCAAGGCTAATATGTTGATCAGCCCCTGAGGCCCCTAGGATAGGTTCTTAGGTTAGTCTCTTGGTCAAAATCTCAGAAAACCCCAAAACATTGGAAAATCAAAAATAAAAACATTTGAAAAATCTCAAAAATACCAAAAACAGCCTCAAAACATGTCAAAACTCCAAAAACATCCAAATATTTGAGAAAAAAATCCTTTCATCTCATCTCACTTGCACCCACAATAAACACCACTCATAATAAATGATCGTTATCCTCAACCTTTGGTAAAACAATCAGAAACAAGTCTAGTAGGTGAAAAGTGAAAACTCAAAACATTAAGTCTCTAGTTTAAGTCAGTACGTAAACAAGTTGGTCAACTCTTTATATCGATAGCCCATCATCCAATCAATCACATTTCAATCATCTGATAACACCATGTCCTAGTATGTATCCTTCCTACAATGGGCATTATCTTTTTGCAATAGTTTTGGTTCTTATCCTTAAAAACACATTTCCTTTTGGTTAGCAATATTGAAGAACATCATCTCATTTGTTTACTTGATCTTATCTTGTTTGATTTATCTTATTGCACTCATTCCAAGGACCTCTCGATGATATCCGAATGAAGTATTTAGAGAGATAGGAATGGGGCAATGATCATTAT
The DNA here is from genome assembly GCA_007258455.2 of Sequoia sempervirens. Lineage (NCBI taxonomy): Eukaryota > Viridiplantae > Streptophyta > Pinopsida > Cupressales > Cupressaceae > Sequoia > Sequoia sempervirens. Next base: position 97,851,213 of record VDFB02086081.1, on the reverse strand, counting down.
CCTTTTGTCTATTGTGCTTGTTGGACATTCTTGTAATATAACTTGGTGAATACTTGCTTTGTTAAGTATGTCCTAGCAAGGTTTATGTATGTCAAGTGTGAACAAGAATACTCCTATTTGTTTGTCGAGTCAAATTCCATCGCACTAGGTACAACGCCATCCTGGTTCTTTATACCTTGATGCATTGTATCTATGTGTATTATCAAACATAAGGTAAATTGTAGCCCTTTTAAAATCCCAATCCTTGATAAGCGAAACATCATCTATCATTATCATCATCTCTAATAAGTCTCGTCAGATCATGGACTTGTTGGATCTATAATTAGGAAAATTTTCAAGTTAAATTGCAAGCAACATAATAACTTAATCCCCAAATCAACAATAGAGCACAATGAAAACAAGAAGCAAAATAAGATGAAACAACATCACCTAGTCTTCAAGCCTCCATTGATTCACCTCCATTGGCCTTCTCCATCTTCCTGAAAATGGTATACTTGCCCTCAGAATTGAAGTGCAACTATAACCTATGCTAAAGACAAGAAAAATATTGAAGTAATATGTATGCTCAAGTACTCAAAAGCTCTCAAGTATGTTGTGTCTAACTCTTGTGTGTCTAAAATGACTTGAAGGAGGTCCTTTTAAAGAATTCCAAATTGAGAATGGATGGCCAGGATTAGAATTTGGTGAAGCCCTAAGATCAAAGGCCAAGAATCAATGTCATAAGGAGTATTAGGGTAAGGGAAACATTAGGTCAAAGTTAGGGCAAGCCTTAAAATGAAGGGTTGAGATTTAGTTGGAGATAATCAAATCAATGGTGGAGAAAAATAGATAGTTAGAACAATATAAATTATTTAATTTATGGAGGAATGTTGACTTATGAATTAAATAATGGTTTGATTCATAAATGGAAATGAGACAAGAGACAATATTTATAATTATTTTAATTATTTATTTGGTGGGATAGAATGTGGGATAA